>JAXDDW010000007.1:6150000-6872500 GCA_034670385.1 Hoplostethus mediterraneus
CGCAAGGGGCCTTCGCGGACGCAAGGCGGGCCCCCCCGAAGCCCAAACACCCAAATACCGAGCTGACTATCAAACAACGGCAGGCCGGAGGACACCGCGGTTTGTTTTGGCGAGACGCTCACAGAAATACAGGAAGGTACAAGCACGCACACACAGTTCAATTAATAGAAGCTATATCCAATGTGCACGGACGCACACGCACGAGTCCTGCCTGCACTTATCCATCGATGCACCTGCATGCAGACACACACACACACACACCGACATATGCATATAATACACACACAATTACGTGTACAGTAAACAATTCATGCACATGAACCCAATACAAAAAAATACAGATAAACCGCACATGTATATTCCACTCACAAACCCATGCATAGTACAAACACTATGACCGTGCACCCCCTGAGACATAACTCAATATACACACACACACATGTGGTAGAGATCAATTCATTTTCAGTATTTATTATACATATTGCGCTAAGCCCGTATCTGCTGTATAAAAATGCAAACAATGGCATGGTATTCACGGGCATGCGATCGCATACATGCATGCAGGCGCACACACACACACACACACACGTGGCAGTCTTCATAAATACACAAGAGGTCGGGGTGACGTTGCTGCCATAGCCTTGATTAAATCATGTGTATATCCTCTATTTGATTGTATGGAGAGGGAAGGAAAAAACACACCGGCGGAAAAACAGTAATGAAACATCATTGGCGGCGGCTATTACGGACACACCGTGCAGAATACAAATCCCCCCATGCAGGTATTTGTTTTCATCCATCAGTATTCATTATGGGGAGTGAATGTATCATTGGAGTGTAGCTATTGATCCGGTATTAAATCTCATTGTTATATTCCTATTCAGCGCTGAGCCAGGTGAGGGGGGGGAAAAAAAAGAAGGGTGACCAAATGTCATGGTGACAACATGCAGCATTGTCAAAAAGGTAGCATTATTGATCAGGATAGACAGAGAGAGGGAGAGAGAGAGAGAGGGGGGAGATATTTCAGCGGGACCCCAACCGTCTGACATTTTAGAAAAGCTGTCCTTTCTATTTTGTCAGCCTCTATTGTTGCACACAAAGAGCATAGATACCTTGACTGAAGCAATTTGAGCTATGGCCTTCGCACCCAGCAGAGACGGCGGGCAGGTTCAGCTGCAGCCCCGGCGAAGGAGGAGAGGGGGGCGGGGGGGGGGGGTCTCGTTCATTATATTTATCAGTGGCTATTTGACAATTCACATGCTGTGTTTCTCAGAAAGTGGGCTAACCATTGTGCTTATCTCGCTTTGACATTTTAAAGGCCTTGCTGTCAAACCTTGTCAGCGGTTAATCTGAAACACACTGTGGATGGAGTCTCCGGTTTGGTAAGGGTCCAATTAACTTGCCAGCCGTGTGCAGCGTTTTCTTCAGACAACTTAGATGAGTCAGAAACGGCCCCAGCGGGACTTCCCCTTCCTTTTTCTTTCGCCCGCTCAGATCCCCGAAAATGAAAGTGAAGCGCTCTGAGGATGGAGGGCAACGCAATGAAGCGGATGACTAAATGAGTGTTGTCGTATCAAAGTTGAGCTGCCACCGAGCATGTCAGACCGCGAGGCCGGGCCAAGCGCCGCGTCGAGCCGAGCCAGGGATGACTTGCCGACGGCGTGCAGGTCACAAGGTGTGGATGTTTGCAGTTCTCCGTCTCTGTCTCTCTCTCTCTCTCTCTCTCTCTCTCTCTTTGACTCACTCAGGTAATTAGCACAGACTCGCACGGCTTGAAGCGCCTTGTGTTAAAGCAGCCCAGATCAAAACGCCGCGTCACACGGCATTACCTTCAACGCCGCTCCACGGCAACAGCCCCGGCTCTCCGGTCAGCTCCGCTCTCCCTCTCCGCTCCCCTGGATGTTTATCTGTTGCTAGGACTGGAAAATCTCCACGCTCATTGTTTTGCACCGGGGGAGGGTGGGGGGGGGGGGGGACCCGGAGAGCGGATTAAGTAGATCTCCTAATCTACGGGATGACCTTACATTGTAAGACTCCAACAGGAAGAGCATTAGCGCTAACTCTGCTCACAGGTTCCCCCCCTCTCAACATAATGCAATCCAAGACCATATTAATCAGGGCTGCTGCAGACAAGATCTTGTTGTCGTTGCGGAAGAAGGGATCAGGGAGGGAAGGGAAGAGAGAGAAAGTTTGACAGTAATGTCTAGGGTGGGGGGGGAGGTACAGTAAACGGTGCAGCAGAAACTTTGAGTGAAAACCTTGCACAGCAATAAAGTGATATACACATGAATAATGCAGGAGCGTTTAGTTCAGTGCTTAGGCAGTGGGGGAATCAGATGTCCCTGGTGCCCTGCAGGATTCCAGTCTACTGAGCCAGCGTCTCTGGTCCAGAATAGACCAGCACAGACCCAAAGGAGAATCCCAGTGCTCCACGCTGTCCTGCCAAGACACATATGCACACAGACAGACACACACACACACACACATACCCATAGCTGTCTAGTGTGTATTTTGAGTCTCATGAGAGAAGTAATGTACAGTATTGGATGTCCTCGCGTACACAATCACATTTAAACATATTTTAGCTCACGATGGCGACGCGGTTCCATCGCACCTGTCAAGAGTTCAAAATAACGAACGGACTCGGTGTACGAAGAAGTTGTGAATAACTGTGGAAAACATGGAGCGCAGTGTTGGGTTTACTCTCTTGTGGGATTTGGCGGGAGGGGGGGGGGGGTGGGGGTTAAAAATAAGTCTGAGGCACAGGAGCGAGCGAGGGACTGTGGAAAGTGAGTGGGCGAGTGTTTGAGTGTTAATTTCACAGAACCGCTGAGAAGATTTCATTTTGTAGTCTCAGCTGCCCAAAGAATCAGCTAATGACTAATTAATTACCGCACATATCCAAATCAAATCTGCTTCTCCTTGCCATGCATGTTCACTCTGGCTGTCATTCAACTTCTCCTCCGTGCAGATCCAAAATAAATGCAGTGATGTCATCCTTTTCAGAAGTTGGGTTTTAAAGGAGCGACGCTCACCGAACACATCCCACAGCATCCACTTTCTTCATCATCACATCCCACAGCATCACTTTCTTCATCATCACATCCCACAGCATCACTTTCTTCATCATCACATCCCACAGCATCACTTTCTTCATCATCACATCCCACAGCATCACTTTCTTCATCATCACATCCCACAGCATCACTTTCTTCGTAGCAACAAACAACAAACAGGTAGCAAACTTTCTTCTCGCTTGTCAGCCTTTAAGCATGTGGCGTTTGTGCAGTGGTGTGTGTGTGTGTGTGTGTGTGTGTGCGTGTGTGTGTGTGTGCACGTGTGTGTGTGTATGTTGACACCGCCGCTATTTACCAGCTTTGCCTCAGCATTAAACCTTTTGATTTCCATTTGCTGTCAGGGCCAGTGAGCTGGGGACAAGGGGGCGGGGCCTGCTCCTCACATCGGAATGGTAATTCACCAATCAGCGAGGTGACACGCTCGGTCGAAAAGGAAGGGAGAGCCGCATGGCGCTGACAGGGACATCAGTTTCACGAAACATTTCCTCCTCTGCACCTGAAAGCGCGGCGTAATCACGCGCAGGGGCGATGCACCATGAAATAGAATGGGCGCCCAGATCCGGGGGAGCGGACACAGCGCCGTGTCCACAGAAATGAGGGCCATTCTTTACCGGGAGACGCCGGTGTCAGTGGAAGAGGCCCCCGCAGGCCCCCGGTCAGACAGGCAGCCTCATGACACCAGTCCACGTCAAGCTCTCATTTTTGACTGAGATGATGCATGCATGTGTTGTTTATATATGGTGAATTCCTAGAAGTAGTTTTGTCATCAACCAATTCACTGAATAATAGTAAATAAATTGTACTGATGTCAATTAAAGTGTTTCCTCCTTACATTTGCTCTATATCAGAAGTGGATGCAAGCCTTTTTTCTCTCCCTCTCCATTGATAATTTAGATCATTATGAATAGAAAGCACCGTTGAATCAGATGGCGCACCGTATCTGACAGTTTCTGTATGACCCCATGCGGTACCCACGTCTACGTGAGCCGCCTGCCGAGTATGTTTACGTGGGCATCCGCTTCTGTATTTCTAAAATCCCTGCAGGTCCTGTGTATTGTCAGTCACATACGAGCGTGTAGAGGAACAAATGTGTGCCAAGTGAGATAAGAAACGACTGCCGCTAATAGACTTTGCTCCCAGTTCAGCCCAACCAACCAAAAAAAAAAAAAAATGTTTAAAAATGATCTGAATCCTCAAACCGGTGCCTTTCTCTATCTGCCAGATGTATCAATGTTCCTCCAAGCAATCAAGAAGTAATTCCCTTTATCGGCCAACATGAATATTAAAGTTTGGTGCTGGAGGGATCGAGGGTATAAACACACCGCCGTCTCCAGCACCTGTCAGGGACCAGTGGTGGTTGGTTTTGACGAGGTGCACGAGCAGGCTCGCGGTGCCGTGAAGATACCGGCGGTGACACCGGCCAGAGCCAGAGAGAGCGAGAACGACGATTAGCGGGGAACGATTAGCATCTCTGGGTTCCCCCGTCATCTGACACACGTACATTCAAACCAGCAAGGCGACATTAACGTTGTTTACACTCAATGCAAATGAAGAGTAAACAAACAAATATCTGAATACTGAGGGGGGGAAACGGGGGAGGGAGGGAGGGAGGGAGGGAGGATGGGGTGGTGAAGACCTTTTACACACATGCAAATGGCTGTTCTCATGGCACGCATCTAGCAGGAAATTAAGGCAGAAGAGGGGCAGAATTACAGGGGACTATGGAAATGTGCAGATGTGTGGATATGCAACGCTGCTTCATTACGACCGGAAAAACGGCCCGTGTTAATATTCAAACATCTTGATAAACAAAAGACACAAATGAAGACGGTCCCCCCGAGGACCAGGACAGAACACTGATGATCTTAACGCTTGCCAAACAACATCCAACTCCGAGACTGAATTCATCTCCGGGCATTACACACTAGACACTCACACACACACACACACACACACACACACACACAGACTGTGCACTGAATAAACAGAGTGGAACACGCTGGAACATTTAATGTGTGTTTGGGGTCAAGTCTGGTAATGCACTTAGAAACAAGATGGCTGGCGGTGGTCATGAAAGCCATCGACACCTGCAGATCATTTATCAAATTTGTCTGCAGCTGGCCAGGTCTTCAAAAGGTCTGCCCTCGTTCTGACACAAACCTCATTCAGCTGGTTTCTCAGCTTCTACCAAACAACATGAAGAATCTTCTCACAGCTGAGGAATGGAAATATACCAACCAGGTTTTTACCTATTGTATGTAAGGAGGCCTGTGAAGTTTGGAGGGATTTGGACACATGGTGGCAAAAAACAGCAAAAACTACTCCTCAGCGGTTTGTCCGATCATCATCAAGAAATATGGGTAAAACAATACGGTGACCATGACCTTTTGAACAGGAAGTGATGCGTTTCCTTTCCGATTTGCACCAAAATTGACATATGTGTTTACTATGTGACAGAGAAGAGATGTGCAAAATTTAAAAAATAGTTATAGCACAATATGTCCCACAATATGGGTGTGATTTTGTGAATTTTAGCAATACAAAATCCTACATTTTCACGATTCTACATAATCTTACAACTACATTTCATTCATTCAGGCTGTCTGCCATGAAAGTTAAAGATTTTATGATGAAACTGAATCAATAACATTTTAACAACATACATTCAATCCTTTGTTCAAGCAGGTTCCACAGTATCAGTGGCAAAATAATTTCTTAAACATTAAGACCACCAGGGACCCTTCAAAATACCACCAAATTTTGCAGATGCCTTTTACTCCTTGGTTCTCAATCTCTGGCTACTACTACTACTACTACTACTACTACTACTACTACTACTACTACTACTACTACTACTGCTACTACTACCACAGCGACTATGGCTATGACCACTACCACTACCAATACTACTACTATTGCTACTAGAACTACTATTAGTACCACGACTACTACTACTACTACTACAACTGCTACTACTACCAGCAGTACCACTGTGACGACGCCTGCTACTACAACCACCACTCCGTCTTTTGCACGGCCCCTTAAATTGTGCTTGCAGCTTTATTTCTTTTCCTATTGAATTCAACTTGTCTGGTTGCGTGCCATTGACTCGTCATTGTCTGTGTTTGCGGTGGCATTAGGGTCATCACTGCACCCACAGTCAATGGAGAGAGGGAGATAATCAAGCCAATTGTCCTTGTGTGGAGCGCACTATACTGTTGACTTTGTCATGGTGCCATGTTGGACGGCGTCCACTCCATCATACCCATGCCCAGATGCTACAAGAGAGATAAATGGATTGTACAGAATGGGCTTGTCAGGGATCCCATATATTCACCCTGAATCTGTGGATAGTAGAACACAAATAGGCTTTTAAAGTGAAGTGATTTAGATTAGGTTTGGGGTTTTTTCTGGTCTCTTTTATTATGGATTGTTTTACACTGACATCAACTTGGCTCAGCCTAAAGACATGTTTCTTGGAAACAAAGCAAAACTGCTGGCTGTATCAAATGTTTTCAATGGCTTTTAGGGGCCAGGAAATGTAACATTAGCTACCTATTTGAATGCTTAGCTCACAAAGAATGTAATAAATGAGAATTGGAACGGCTCCTGAAACATCATTAAGACGGCCGTGTCCAGTCGCCTCCCCCAGACGTCGGGTTGTACACAATCACAAAACATTACAACGTGATGGAGCAGTGAGAATTAGCTTTAGATTTTGCATATTGATTTTGTTGCATCCTCGTTTTTATGGTACTGATGATATACACTTGACTTTCTAATAAGCATTTTAAAGGCATGGAAATTGGTAATTTACAGCTAATGTGTTTTTTTTGGATTGGATGGTCTGTTCGCTGTTTGTTGCGCCTTGTCTAGGTTTATTGTCGACTGATTATTTTCTGGAATGACTCCCTCACCATAACACTGCTGATGCATAAAGTCAAGATAAAAGCAATCTAAATATGAACATGCATGATGGCTACGCTAAATGCACTCAACTAATGGTTTCATTATATCATAATAAAGGTTTAATGTACATTCAAAATGCCCATTTAAACCAATTGTTATTGCATATATAGGGCTCTTAACGGAGACTCGACGCGCTCTCCGGCTTCCTTTAAGCTCCAGGGTTTCATCAGCGCTATCATCATTGTTTGGTTCGGGTGTACAGTTTAAAGAACAGCTATAATGGTGTCCACAACCTGAGCTCGCCATTCAGTAGAGAGTTAAAAAAAGAGATTAGTCAGCTTCCCATCTCCTGCCCCAAAGCACACAATCACACACTCACACACCCTCCTCTACACCCCATGACCCTGTATATTGTTGAACCTCAGCCAGCTCTCTTCTTTAAGTCCAAATCCCGGTGGCTGCCAGTCAACTTCAAAGCGGCGGGGCTGTGGCTGTCTTTCTTAACCTCCAAATCTGGCTGGTCTTGTTACAGCTGCGCTGTGGGGACAGAGTGGGCAGTGTTTGCATTTTTGGTGTGTGCATTTGTGTGTATGTGTGAGTGTGTGTATGTGTGTGTGTGTGCGCGCCTGTGTGGACAGAGTGGGCAGTGTGCTGGGTCTGCTGATTAACCCCAGGGCCAGGGCCGCTCTCCTCAGCCAGACGGATCGGCTTTCGCCAGTCCCAGCCCCTGTAACGGGAGCCCGCTCCAACAAGCCACTTCAAAGAGACAGGGCCAGCAGGAATGTCAGGTTCAGAACTAGGGGGGAGAGAGAGAGAGAGAGAGAGAGGGAGAGAGAGAGAGAGAGAGGAAGAGAGAGAGAGAGAGAGAGAGAGAGAGAGAGAGAGAGAGAGAGAGAGGAAGAGAGAGAGAGGGCGGAGCAGAAGGAGGAAGGGAGGGAAGGGAGTTTGTGTGTGTATGTATGTATGTATGTATGTATGTATGTGTGTGTGTGTGTGTGTGTGTGTGTGTGTGTGTGTGTGTGTGTGTGTGTGTATGAGAATGGAAAGGGATCAGTCTCACTTTCTGGTCAGCAGCAGGACGTCCGCCCTCTCTGGACCTGGCTCGCAGAGTGAAGTTGTTTTAATTTAATTTGGCTGCAAAGCAAAAGGCCCTTGGGGTTGTTTGGCCTGTGTCTGGATCAGGTATGGCTCTTTGGAGGCAGGCAGCATGTGTTGCAGGGGCTTTTCCGCTCATCCTCTCTCTGACCTCTCTGGGCGAAAGGAAATCTATCATAGCCGCTGTAATTTTTTTTTTTTTTTTTTTTGGTCAGCTTTGTGAAAAAAAATCAAAGCCCTGAAAAGTGATGTAACTTTAGTGCATGCAGTGAATTCCCCTTGTTATATCACAACAGTGGGGAAGGCTTTTAAATGCATTTTTAAATCAGGATGTTTTGGTCATGTGGTGTGTGCATGAAGAGATGTGAGGATGACAGTATCTCCTATGATGCCAAACAACTGCAGTCCAACTTGTGCTTGTCGCTCCTAATCTACACAAAGAAATGTCTGATGACCCATGTCCCTAATCACAGTGGATGTAGGTTCAGAAGTGTGTGTGTGTGTGTGTGTGTGTGTGTGTTCATGTGTGTGCGGATGCATGAGTGTCCCACATTAAGATCTTTGATCAAATCGGTGCCAGTAGCGCTGCGTTACCTGGCTCTTTGTTCCCCTTGGTGTTTGAAGTGAGGAAGCTATCTTGAGCGCTTCGTCAAATGTCTTCGCTTGAACGCAAAAACCTCGGAAGATCAACAACATGTTACACTGAGTTTAGCTGACCGTTGAGACACGGATGGTTAGATGGTTGTTGAGAACGAGAAAACATCTCCTTTGTAATTCTAAAATCTGTGTACACGCAAACCCCAACAGTTTACATGTACATTGCTGTAGATACAATACAACATTATTGATACTGAGCCATGACAGCTTCCCTACCTCATCATACCAAACGACTCTCCAGTTCTTTCCAACTTTCCAGTATCGTGCCCACAGAGTAATGTGTTGAGCATGGCGTGAGTAGCATTTTCCATAACTCAATAAACAGAACAGCATGCGGTCTGACAGGATAAAACAAATCCACCACACTTTGAAGATGAGCTACAAATCCTTCCTTGAAGTTATATTTGTGCATGCGTGTGTGTGTGTGTGTGTGTGTGTGTGTGTGTGTGTTCAAAGTATGTGTGCGTGTGATTATTTTTGCATCGGGACACACCCGCGCAAATGTGGTGTCATGAGATTCCTTGAAGTCGCACAGAAGAATCCCAGGTGGAGGTTAGGTTGCCGTGGCAGAGGAGCCGGGCTGAGCCGTCCCGTCGATCACCCAACACTGCGCTGCCTTTTGTGGCTTGGAGACAATGGGCCGCTGGTGGGGAGAGAGACAGGCAACCTGAACCTGACACAGGAAGCTCTTAAAGCTACACAAAACAAACTGCTGAGCTCTGGCATTTCCCCCCCTGCTGAAAGACTATCTCCACTGTCATTAAAGGTGAACTCAATCGTCTAATCTCCTCCAAAGTCACTGAGCAAACCGTCGCTATCATCCCCTTTCCTTTCCTTCCTTTCCTATACCTTCATTCCTCTGCTCCCTCTCTTCTCGCTCGCCTCCCTCGGCGCGCAGGCCATCAATGAAATGCCATCAAATCTCCCGGGGGGGTTAGAGGTCACGGGACAAAAAAATGTTCTGTTCAGTGTGTTTCTGCGGCAGGCTTGAAATGAAAAGGCTGCGTGTTTTGTTTTGCCCGGATCAATCGGTAGGTAGTTCACAGGAAGCGCCAATGCGTCAATGTTTTCTTGAGTGCTCGTGCTCAAACAAAGAGGGTTTTTTTTTTCGGCTCCTTGTGTGAAACAATCTGCTTAAATAGATTTCATACATGTGTGGAGCTTAACCTTGCAGCAAATTGCCATGCCACTCAAAATTTGTAAAATAACATCCGTGGAATGTATGTTTTCATGTTTCGAAATCATCAGCAGGTAATCAATACCAAGCCAAGAAAGAGAGAGAGAGAGGTAAACAGTGACATGACGTGAAAAACAACGGGGCGGACCAACAAGCAAACAAACAGAAAGCCCACCCAACCATCACCGCTGACAATCTAATGAAAACCCTGAGAACGGACATGCACATTTGCACATACAAACACATTACGTTCTGCGTTACCACAATACATATAATTTTTGATGTCATTCACATTTGGCTAAGGCCATTTGCACCTCGCTCGTAATACGCCACCAGTTATACAAATAGCACTGTTTGGAATTCAATTATCTTCTGCCTCTTTCGATTTTTTCATTCAGACACCCTGAAAGGGCCTCGCTCCTCTCTCTCCTAGTGCCATCATTGAGCAAAGATGGGAAAAATGGTATTCACCCCTCCTATTATCCCATCAAATCTGCCTGGCCGCTGTGCATACCGGCTCATTACCTTGGTGAAAAAGCCACCTTAACCTCCATTACAAGCTGGCCCTGTAATTAATGACTTTTTAAGCTATTGAACCAAAAGCAATTAGGTTATAAAGGAGGGCTTGTTCGGCAACATGAATACCTTTCCTTTATTAGTCGCATCCTTGAAGAGGAGATGCTAACCGAATGTGACAGTCATCGGAATTAAGATGCTAATGTTTCCACTTATTTGAACTTGTCAATCAAGCTTTTCCTCATTGTTGTGGGAGGGTACACGAAAACAAATGCGCGAGTTCAATGTTATTTGAAGGTCGAAGCGTTTCTCTGTGTTGTTGTGCGCGCGCGTGTGTGTGTGTGTGTGTGCGTACGTGCCGTTGCGCATTGCATGTGTGTGCATGTGTTTGCGGGGCCTTAAAGCGGAAGAGAGCAAACCAGATACAGCCTATTCCATCAGCGCAGTATGCGGAGCGCAGATAAGAGTTCATACAACACATTTGCTCTGTATTTGTTTTAGACTTTATCGCGTGTTCCAGTGGAGGTAGACACTGGCGAGACATGTGGTCTACATTCTAATGCCTATAAGGGTCAGCTCAGCGGTCAACCAGCACATTACTCTATGTCCACACAGGACAGGTTAGAACGCACAAGAGTAATGCCGCGGCTCATCCAAAAGGTCATCTGTGGATATTAATGTGTAACTTTAACTGAACCTGCATGAGGAAAGAGCCAGCCTCCTTTTCCTCATGAACAGGAGGACACAATGTACTGGGGAAAGGAAAGGGACAAATATGCCTGCGAGGAAACCAATGCGAAGTTTATTTGGGTCATTTCAAGCTAACCCCCGACTTCTCTGCAAGTAAATGAATGCAGAATAACGCATTGATATTTCTGCTGTAGTTTTTGCTCCAGACAGTAATCGAAGGTCCAAGGATAATTAGTCAGGCTTTTTGAACAAATTTTTTTTTTCCCAGATTGATCCAGACCAACGTTTCGCCGCTTCTCATTATTCACCAACATGCAGCCTGAGAATAAATCGTACAACAGGATGAAGTTCCTTCCATAGATTTTTAGCTGTTTTGCCTATTTGAAGTCATTGTAACAGAGATGTCAAGAATGTAATCACTGTAACAAGATCTTTATTTAGGACCACAGGTGATGAACTTCGGTCTCACGCTGGCTTGTGAAAGACACCTCGCCTGGAGCCATCTTTCCTGCTGGACATGACTACATAGTATTGTATATGTGATGGCATTCTACTGTACGGTGAATCAGGTGTGTGTATATGTTACATACATACACACACACACACATACACATGTTATACTCTTATCTGGCAGCATATGTATACTACAGGCAATTTAGCAGTTTTGAAGGGAAGATGATATTTCCTCTCATTAAAGACAATCACATGACCTCAATCATAATTGCGCAATAAATACTTGATAATGATAATGACCAGGATGAGGATGATCTTGGTTGTGGTGGTTCTGGTTATGCTAGGTCAAACAAATCAGTTCATACAGTTCATATAGCCATTCAATCTCTAGTAGGTAATTGATTCAATCATGATTGCAGCAGCTATGAGGTCTTGCTGACTGTAGATGTTGTTTGTGTGTGTGTGTGTGTGTGTGTGTGTGTGTGTGTAAAGGCATAGCATGCTTCAGCCCCTAATCACCCCTATACCAAGTTCAACTTACAGCAGCAGGAAAAGCAAACGATTGATCAGCACGATCATGAAAAGGATACTTCAGCAGTCTTGTTGGGCCCTGCACTTTGAAGTTTCCAAACACAGTTTTCATATATCAATAATGATCTGCATGTGTCAGGGTCAAATGTTCTTTAAGAATTTAAAACACATACATATCTTATTGATCAAGTATGATAATAACGAATAAAGTGTGTTGTCAGAATAATTACCAGCATGAATGACGACCACTCAGCTTCGTAAATGACATTCTTCCAGAGACCCCCGATGCTTAAAATGCATTCCACGACTCTTCCGAAACTCATTTCTTTTTCTGCAGCAAATTTGTTAGAATTCATTATTTGCCCTGAAATGTAAAAAGTCTTCTTCATTAGACGGTGTGAAATCCCTCCCTGTCTGCTTCTCTGAAGTCCAGCTAACCATGTTAATCCCACAGCTGCGAACTCCCCGGCATCTCCCCCAACACATCCGAGGGGCTGCTGTCTAAATAATTGCCTCATTAGTGTGTTGTGCGCAGGTATGGCATAAATGCAAACTTTAGACAAGTGTGTATGCAAATCCGGTGGCATGTCCGACGCTCTTTATTCATGTGATCAAAAATCAGCTGCATTATATTCGGGACCTCGGCGCCGGAATGGAAATTTTAGGGGATAACTAATGCATTTTCAATGAGGTGAATGAGCAGGTCGTGTTGCAGAACAGACAATGTGCAAATAGTTGACAGCTTTCAAGTTTGGTGTCATTACACAGATATACATCCTTGAAAATTAATGATGCCAAAAAAACAGGAAGCCACTCGTCAACTCGTCAACAACGTGCGAGTGCCCGCTCGTCCGTGTGCATTCTTGAATTTGAACCTACTCTGCTACCAAACTGGCCTTTGGGCTCTCTGGCTGAAGAGGAGGGTGCAGCAGTAATTGTTCAGCTAAATCAGCTAAATGGTTTCAGTTTAACAGGCTAAGCTTCCCGGTAAGCTAGTAGTTACTCCAGACGGTGCAGTGCAGACAGTCTTTTAATTCACACGCATGGATGGGGATGGATAAATATAAATATCCTTCATCAGAGCCTCATAGCATCTGCCATCTGATCCCATCCATTAATTCCCAATCTATCTAGTGCAGTGGACATCTCATAGTGTTTAATCATCATTATATTATGGTTCGTCGTAAATGTTTACACCGCAACAAATACCTTTTTTACCAAGTAAGGTATTGAGTCTTAAAATCAGGATCTCAGAGACTAAATGTTATGATTGATTATGATGTTATGATGATTTCTGCACTGTATTGGGCTGTACAGTTTGGGAACATGAAGCGAGATGCAAAAACAAGATCCTTTTGAAAGGGTCAAAGCCTCTTAGCCAGACGACCACAAAAGCCCGCTGAATCGGAGCTTACAGTAGCTTCATTTTTCTCCCCCGTGATGATGGACTCACTATTACACCTTTGGCCTCCAAAGCTATGGCTCAGAGCGCATCACCGCCATGCCAGACTGCTGCCTGCATTGACCGTCTGACACGGACTTCGCGAGGTTACCTTGAAATGACACGGACCTGATGGACGAGATTACTTTTCCATGTACTGTCGTAATAGGAAGACGGAGTGCACGGGGGCCAGGCGTTAGACAAAAACAAATCACACTCCGGATTGGTGTAATTAATCTATTTTGAGCTCTGCGCTAACAAAAACGGCATCTGTTTATTCTAAAAACCCCGTTTATTAATGACGACAAAGGGGAAGCGGGAGCACCGTGATGCGTCTCAAATGTCAAGACGGGCTGTAGCATTAGCTGCTTTACCGTTCATCAACTTCTCTCTCAAGGGTATCAGTCTGCCTCGGTCCTGCTCCTGAAGCTGCTCGTATTCACGCTATCTTCTTTTAGTCGAGACCAAGCGAGGGTGTTAAGCACTTCAAAATCCTCATCAAGCAGATTTAGGATGGATTAAAAGGAGCCTTATGCAAACTTGAATAATACAAATATGGAGGCAACACATACAGGTATTTGTATACATGCACACATTTGCAAATCTGGACAGCTTATGCACGCCAGCAGTTTCACCGTTGCTTCATTTAACACAATAATGCTGCAGTACAGATAAGGAGAGGGGCGTTTTTTTTTTACACCGACCATCCAGGAGAGACAAAAGGGGGTCGGCCACTTCCTCCTCGGTCTTGACTCAACTGCAGCCCCCCCCCTTTTGCACATCGTAATCACATTAAGCTCTGTTTGATGTATTATGTCAAGTTTAGTGGCCGACCTCCCAGAAGAGAGTTCAGTGGAGAAATTTTAACATAGCTGTAGTCCACATGTAATTAAAAAGTATGTTATCTCTGGCCGTAATGTTATGGCTAAACATTGGCCCGGGTCCAACTAACGCTGATATAATCCCACCCAGCTCTGTTTCTCTGCGCATGGGGGTCACCGGGTCACTAACTGCCTCCTTGTGTGCTATTCAGCTCCACCGAGACAAGGGAAGCCCTCTTCCAACGGGCGGTGGCGGGAGCGCCGGGATGTAGCCGGATACCACCCAGCCTAGTTTTTATATATAAAAGGTACAACAGGGAATCGAGTCCCATTCGTACCAGACTGTAAAGAAGAGCTTGAAATTGAGAGGGGCCAAAACTCCTCCCACCTTGATAATATACTGTCGAGGTTTGATTGGCTCTGAGACAAATATGGATCAAATATTTCAAATAGGTTTGCTTGAATTGTAATAGATGTGTGGGCGGCGCCTTATAGTAGTAATTTGAATCAGTTCCAGAGAATGAACCAAATCGGCCTGTTACACTAAATACTAAAGTCTAACTCAAGGAGAAGTCCCACTCTGTCAGAGTTGAGAGTTGTTGGAATTGTGACAAAGGTGGTCTATGAAAGCAAGAGGGTTGACTTGTTGCAAGAAGAGGATGGTGTAAACATAAATCAGCATTGGAGACGTGTGTTGGAGTATAGAAAGCGTAGTTTAGAGTATTTGTTTTTCCCAAAAATAAAAAAAACAACAACAATGGTTTGTTTTTGCGCATTTCTGAACTGTGCCAACAAAATGTTGAGGAAGACTTTGCGCAGCTTTCATAGAATACCTTTGTCAGGTTTCTACCGTCCTCTTCCTGCAACAAGTGAACCCTCTCGCTATAGACTACCTTTGTCCACCGTCCATTTCAGAGCGGGACTTCTCCTTGAGCTAGACTTTAGTTTTCTGGTTAAGAAAAGGTCTATTTCTGTAGCGATCCTTTCCGTAATGTTGTCAGACACTTGGATAAGAACACGAATAACAATCTGAGCCTGTCAGTGGCAAAATCAAGCACTTTTAGTGGACGTACTTTGACCGCACCTCTATGCCCGCAGGATTACATTGCCGCCATTGAGCCCGTTTTGCGACTGCCGACTGAGCCGATCTACCGGAGCAACTCTGAAACTTTTTGGACCTATTTTGCAGTATAATAGGCAATTTTGTGGATATAGTCCCTTTAATATTAAATTATTTCATTTTAATATGTTGACTAAGGTAAAATGACTAAGGAAAAATCCACTCCTACAACTTAAAAAACAAAAAGTTATACCTGCGATTGATGACAGACTCCACGGTGCTGGAATAAGATTCGACACATCTGGCCCATTTGCGGCGGCGAGCCGAGAGGAGGTTCACCGTTCATTCAGCCATGTCTTCTCCTGTGAAGATGCAAGGAAAGCTCTGTGCCTCTGCTCTTGTTTCAACTCACCTTCAAAGCTACAGATAATCAGCCTGTAAAAAGCTGCTCAAGCGGTGGAAAAACATCCTAAGGTGATGGATAGGCCCGAAGTGACGCGTCTAAATCTCCTGAATGCATACCGATGAGCGCGTTTCAAAAAACCTCGCCAAGGCTATAGGGAGTCTGGAAACTCTGTCAAAGCAGAGACTTGAGGCGCAGAAAAACATACTCCTGACATCTTGTCCAGGCCTGTAAAGTATTTATTCTCATTGGCACCGGTGTTGATGTTGCGTTCTGATTCTTGTCACATTATTTAACCTAGTCCATTAAGTATAATTGCAGCTCTGTGTAATAGAGCACTGTAAACGGTTGTTGACTCTTCAACAGCAACGCTCAACCACAGCTGAACTAAGTCCACACGAATGCCTGTTGTTTTTTTGTTTATTTTTATGATGTCTAAGGGCTTGGAGACATTACTGTGTGCGCAGTGGATAATAGATGCCCAACATGTGCTGAGGGTTTGGACGAGAAGGAGGAAAGCAGTTTGAGGCGTAATTGCCAGCCACCGGCCTGCCAATGGCGCTACAGCTGCGATAGCCTGGAAGGGGTCTCGGTCCGGGCAGAAAGGTCAGGAAAAAAACAACTCGTGCAACAAGAGAAAACAGAGAGAGAGAGTTTGGATCTGTAATGAAATCCCATCAGACATTTAGTATCAGCATTATGTGCATATATTTGTGTACTTTTCAACTTGAAATCCCTGTTGAAGAGGGCTGACGGTGCTTTGCTTCATGTGTAAATGATACCCTCTCTGGTAGTTCTGCATAGGAGGCAGATGCTGTAAATGAGTAGAGGCTTGATTTCTCTCGCGCAGCCAAATTAGCTGAAGATGACCGTGCGGTGAACTGCAGGAGGTTTAATTCTCCGTGTTTACATCCCTGGCAGAGCCTTTGTTTTGTTTGATTCACTGTGCTAATATAGACTCCTCGCGGATCACACACTGAGCAGACACACCGCATGCAAACTGATCATCTCCCAATAAACTTGCTGCACTTGTCAAAATCAAAGGAAGATTGAACTGTGCGTGCATGTGTGTGTTTATGTGTGTGTGTGTGTGTGCGTGTTACACTAGGGACTGTAAATAGTCCAATGGTTTAATTGACAATCCTGAACGCGGCTTATATAACAGATGTTATGATTAAATGATTCTTCAGTTTGACGTTTAACATCGTTTTGAGGAGTCAAATTTCAGATGACGTTCTCCTCCACAAATTGCATTATGCCGAAGACGTAAAGTTAAGCAAGGCTCAGAAAGCAGGTGTGTGTGTGTGTGTGTTTATTTGGCTGAAGTCGCAACGTATACAAAAGTAGGAATGGATTCTGGGCTCGGCCTCGCCTTCCATATCAATCAGATAGTTGAGAAGATGTGATTCTCTATTGGCACTTTTGCTTCAACACACTTGATAAATATAAGCTCTGAAATCCGACCAAAGAGAAATTCCCTGTGCATCTAATTCAGTTACTCCGATCTGGTGTTTATATTCTACTTTTTGTCCTCCCGCTATCTGATCTGAGCTCACCAGCAACCCCGCATCCCCTCTGATTCGCTTGTGTTGCAGATGGAACCATTTTGCTTTACATGTCGGTTGACCTTTTTATCCAAAACGAACAGAACATTTCTCTCCGCAGACAAATGTAGCAGAACGTACAATGAAGTGATCAGTATCATCTGCTCACGGAAAACCTGTTGGTTTCCATTTGTTACGAGCGGCTGCAATCTTCCACATGCCTCCACCCTGTGATCCAGAAAAAAGGCCATCCTGTTTTTACTGGCAGGATTACTGGGGAAGGCAATATGAAACATTCCTGGAAAATAGATTTTTTTCTTCTTCTTGGACTTCACCTCAAATCCACGCACCATTTCACAATTTCTTGTCTGTTGAGCCGTGTCCCATATCAGGGGTCACTGGATGAAACGTGTATATGTGTTTTGGTGCGTATCATGCGTCAGGCCAATGACAGTTTTCAACCTTGTGCGGACAGTAAAGTTCGATTCTATTCTACTCAGCTTTACAGTGCCGTCATCCCTCAGCGCAAGGCTTTTCTTTCACCTTGGAGACCTTGGAGAACGCAGCACCACATCACTCAACGTAACCTGTAATAACTAACAATAACTAACATGTAAAGATGTTAATTGACTTTTTACATGGACTACAAAGTGAGAGGGTTAAACAGTAGAGAGTTGAGAGAGCGGAAACTAGAATGGAGAGCCGGGTTGAGCGCGATCACTTCAATCTATACGAGGCATATGAGGTCATGTGAAACTACTGCTAACGGTGCCTTTGCTCAATGACCCTCTACTCAAGTTTTAAGCACACTTTCCCGAGGAGCGTTAAGATCGCGAGATGGGACATTTCGACATTTCTTAAAATCCTAATGGGTTCGATGCCGGCGGGGAGAGAGGGCGAAACTTAATTGGAATAGACTTTTCCACCTCTAAATTTTAATGAACTGCTGGGCTCGACGTCTCTTATTAGGTGAAATTGGCCATTAGCATTTTAAATGACCGGCTATCTTCATTATAATCAGAGCGAGATGCATTTCTGCGCTGAGGATCTATTGATTGCCTGGCAATGTCAAAGTCTGCATGAAGACATAGAGGCAGAGCGCATGTGACAGGGCCTCGGCCCTTATAGCCTGAGAGAGGATCAGCGCCGTAGCCAGAGCAACCAGCACCGAGGGGTGGGGGGGGGGGGAGAGGAATAATCCATTTTGCACACTTTCAAATAATTACAGTAATATGAAGATAATTACAGTGGCGGCAACGCAGCTTCATCATGAGACAAACATGTCCCGTACAATAATTTAATCTCTGCTTTCCTGTGAAAATAATCACTCATTCCTCGACGACGCAGAGTGGAGATGACACAGTTGTAATTGTGTTTTATTCATTTGCGCGAGATGTATGGATTTTAGATGTGCCGCCGTTCATATTTCACCGTACAGAACCAATACAATGTGTCGGAGGAATCAGCAGAAAAACTACTCTTATGTCTATTAATTGCTAACAGTGACGCGGGTGGAATACATGCATCAAACGCTTTTTTTTTTTTTGCTAATTACTCTGAATGTATTACGACGTCTTTACAGTTTTCGTGCCACACTCCATATGTTTAAGCACAGTTAATATTTGACAAGTGGGGGCTTTTTTAATTGCCTGCCTTTGAAAAGGAGGGGAAACGTTTCAATTTCTGCAGCACGTACGCAGCTGCTGTTTGATTTCTGTTGCCACTTACTAATAACCATAATGAGGACAAGCTTGAGACAGCAATAATGAGGAAAAGCACGATTATAACCTTATTAAATAAATATTAAGTGGTAATTTAAAGCCAGGGAAAATTAATAATCACTGATATTGTTCAGCTGCTCTCCTCCTCAGAATTACCTTGAGCTTCTTCTGACAGTCTTTCAATTTTTTCGACTCAAATCACCCGGAGCAAATATTTGCAAGCCTTTTCCAGACTAAAACAATCTCGAGACCCAAAAAGTTGGCAAACATTCGCGGGCGTATATCGCACAGGCCTTGGTCACATGTGCCCCCTAACTCATTATCAACCACGGAGCCCAAAGTATGATCGCAATAATCTCATTTTAATTTGAGTTGTATTGGAGAGGAGGGAGGCGGGGGGATGAAGAATCAGATTGTCCTAGTTGGAGAGGGGAGAGTTGGCCTGTGTTTGAGAATACTTCCAGATGGTGTTGAGCCGGCAGACTGGCACTGGAGGAAAAGCTGAGGGGACCCCTCCCTCAAATAGCACGCCATGCCCTCTCCTCTCCACCCTCTGCAGATTCCTTCTCTCCTTCCTACCATATTTTCCTTCTCATCTCCTATCTCAGCTTCATTGCCCCTCATATCCCTCCTTATTTTACTCGTCTATCTCCATCTTACTCTCCCCTCCCTCCTCTCTCTCCTCCTCATCTCCTCCTTCGCCTGCTTATCCAAACAGGTCTTGCACTGTGTTGCCCCACTGTAAGGCCTGAACCAAAGCAGCACTCCCCCCCCCCCCCCCCCCCCCGCCTACCCCCGACTCCCTTCCCCACCCTCCTCACTCTCCTACGGGGGACGACAGAGCCCTGCCCTCCCATTACACTGGGGGCGCGGGGTTAGAATACAGCCCTGAGGGCCGGCAGCTGTCAATTAGTGATAACTGCACAGAAAGAGACACGCACACGCACACACACTCACACACACACACACACACACACGCTCAATCCTTTTCTCCCCCCCCCCCCCGCTCGTTCCTCTGTTAATCATGGGGCCATCACCTAGCAACGGTCCTAAGGAAGTCCTCATTCGGGATGCCTGGTGAGAGGCACACAGAAATGACGATGAGAGATGGGGAGAGAGGGATGGAGGGAGCAGGAGGAGGGAGAGAAAAATATGGAGCGAGAGGTAGAGGGGGGTAGATGGAAGAAGGGGATAATGAAACTCCTCCAGAGGACATTTTGACCAGCCGTCGCCCGCGTGAAGAGTAACTGTGCTGCAAATCCACAGGTGTTTACAACCTCCTCTGTCGAACGTCTCACTGTTATTGTTTTAATATGAAACGTATTTTATTGTGTTAATCCAGTCGATGATGAGGATTAGTAATAAGAGCAAGAGCATGATGGGAATCGGGCGTCTCAATCAGGGAAGGCTTTGAACAATGTGCACACACCTAATACATTCACTTCATCAGCCAAGCGCATATTGCCTCGCTCCTCCAGGCCAGTTCAGTTCCATTGCAAACACATTAGTAAGAGGTGAATATGACTGCTGCATGTCTGCACCCCCCTCAACCCCCCTCCCACCCCCACCCACCCCCGCCACCCCCCCCTCGTCTGGAAGAGTGGCAGCACATAGAGCCATGAACAGGTGATAAATCCTTGTCAGGTTTTATTAAAAACCCAGCCAGGCCAAACAGAACACCTCATATTGAGCTGTAATACCCAAGGAGACACTGTAAGGGTGTTGAGAGAGAGAGAGAGGAGAGAGAGAGAGAGAGAGAGAGAGAGAGAGAGAGAGAGAGAGAGAGAGAGAGGGAGAGAGAGAGAGAGAGCCTTCCTGTTTGGTATGCTTTCCAGCAGTGAACTATACTGTCACCGTCTCTTCTCTGATGTCATTAAAATGGAGGTGGAGGAGGAGGAGGAATAAACGCTCTGAGAACTGCTGTCACACACACACACACACACACACACACACACACACCACACACACATACACCTCTGCCCCCTGCTGGTTCGCCAGACTAGGGGGGGAGATTGTCAATACATTTTTTTCCTAAACTCTCACCCGCTAGAAATGATGGGGGGCAGTGAATTGAAATCCTCGTGAACTTCTGAGTCTCCATTAAAAACGAAATGTTCAAGTCATCCGTAACAAACGTGCACTTGTACTTTTTCTGTGAGAGGCGCACCTACTTGTTGACAGAAGTGTGTGTGTGTGTGTGTGTGTGTGTGTGTGTGTGTGTGTGTGTGTGTGTCTGTGCACATCATACAAGTGTATACAAGTCAGTGCCTAGGCTGTAAACAATGTCCTTAATTGCTCTGTAAAAACAGTGACTCATCAGATCTTATTTCCTATTAACATTAGAAAGGGAAATGCAACAGAAACCCACTCACGTGCACGTGCATTTCTCACGTGCACACCTCCAAGCCGTGGAGGCCAATTTCATGTGTTTCTATAAATATTCTATCTTCTCTCCTCCTCCCTGAGAAGTGTTTTTTTTTTCTTCTTCTCATCGTTGACCTCTCGGGGTCAACCTGCTGACTGGACAACAATAGAAATCATCACTTGGCTCATTATTTATTTACCTGGCAGAGGAGGGGTGGGGGGGGGCACTTTTGAAACAATTAATCAAGCCGGGTGAAAGATTTATAAGCAGCTTGACCGGAGCCGTTTCAGACAGCAAATGGGGCAGGTTGTCAAATACAGGGGGGAGTGATCTGTGCAAACCAATTACTCTGTCATGTCACGACGACCCAAATAACCCAAGCTGGGAGTTGTTGTGGAAAATACGAAGCTGGAAAGGAAAGGAAAGGATGCTAGCTACCTGTGATGCCGGCATCCAATATCTGAGCAGCGGACTGGACCATCACACAACGCTGTACTTTTTACCCGCGAACATACAAACACACATTTGCACACATGTACTGAAGCGTCGCATGCTCAGACGCACGCACGCCCACACACACACACACACACACTCGATGATGAGCAACAGCCTCAACGCTGCTGACAGTACATACGTCTTCACGAGAGAGTGCACACACCCCCTGTATGTAAAAGCTTGTGTCGCCTCAGCACATTTCAGCAGTAGCGTCTGAAAGGAGATAGCCGAGCTCCTTTCCCTCCCCTCCCTCCTTCTCCCCTCCCTCTATTTATGCCCCGTCCCTCGTCTCTCTCCCTCCTTCTCCCTCCTTCTCCCCCTCTCTCCGCCGTGTCTTTGTCCTTCATGACCAAGCTGTTGGGTGGTCCGTCTGACCGCGCTGACCCCCTGCGCTCGGGCTGACGTAAATTCGCTAATGGTTAGCGTCTCGCTCCTTCTGTGACAGGGCACCTCTTCGCTCAACTGATGTGGAGGCCGGTGCCCCTGCAGAGGTGGAGGAGCTGGTAATGTGTGTGTGTGTGAGGGAGGCAAAGGGAAATGTGTGCATAGGTGTTTCTGTGAAAGTATGCAATAAACGTGTGTGTGTGTGTGTGTGTGTGTGCTAGTGCATAGGCGGATGCTCCACTGGCCATAGCTGTGTACTTGCAGCGCTACCTGAAGGCTAGGCTAGGCTGATTGATAGTGCAGAACGCATGTACAGATGTTGCTCTTTCTACTGTAATACACTCCAGCATGTGTAGGTGTGTGTGTGTGTGTGTGTGTGTGTGCACGTGTGTGTGAGTGAGTGTGTGAGTGCAGCGTGCTGGGGGGGAAAGTGTGATTGTGTTGATCCATCCACTGTAGGCCTGTAGTAACACTCCATATCCATTTTTTTTTTGCCAGCAAGGTCAGAGAGCCAAGGCTGGCCGGTTGCCAGCTGGTGCTTTGAATACTGAGGGCCCCCAAAAACCTCATTCAGCATTCCTAAACTTTTCAGTCAGACGTTACACTCTGCAAACAAAACAAAGTGCACAATATAGTTCAGAGTGTGTCCTCCCAAGTGGCCGTGTTCACCCGACTGAAACACAGAAGGATTTTCAATTTTTTTCCCCCCCCCGACATCATCACACCTTCATACGCAATACTTACTCGTTTTCCCGTGTCCTCTTTTAGAAACTGCGATATTTGGAAAACGTAAACTGTAATTGAACCCAGTCAGCAACACCAGTGTGACCGTGCCCGGACTTCAAAAAGCCCCAGTTTTGGCTTGAGAAAAGACCATGGGAGTGCAGCCGGTTTATAACTTTGAGTTGCGATCGCTGACGTCAACTGTGCTGAGGCCCTGCAGCGGTTATGGCAGAGCTATACGCTTTTTGGGGTTGGTGGTAAGCACACCCTGTAAACTCAGAGCAACTCCAGTACATCCACATGAACACAAGACTGTTGCTTTTACACTTCAGTGATGTGTGAATTTATTCTACCGTATTGCATCCAATAAGGTGATGAGGTGATAATACTTCAAAAACCTTGATACTACCTTTACAACTTTTTCTTTTTCTGCAATATACTGAATAAAACATATGCGATTCTCAAATAATAACCATTTTATCTCGTCCTCTCATGGTAAACCTGTAAATCCAACGCCATAAAAGAGATTGTTAGCCCGTCTGATTACTGTTACACTATAGCTCTCACCGCTGGAAAGGTCTGAATCTTGGCACCGTTATTTCAGATGGTGTTCGCTTTCAGTTGTGAAAACTGTTTGCTCTCCGCCTAAAAATAACAGAGAAAGAGAGAGAGCGAGCGAGAGCGAGAGAGAGCAGCACTTGATTCTCTGTCCCTCTCGCTGTAATTCAGTCATCCATTTACTGTAAATATACAGTTGGAAAAAGGCAAAGCGCTGGGCAAACGATGATGTTTGGACTGCCAAATTAAAAAGAAATCTTACAACGTGGTTCCTATAACACGCGAGAGAGAGAGAGAGAGAGAGAGTATGCAGCCCGCTCTCCCCATCTCTCCTCGTACTCCCCTCTCTTTATAAACATTGCAATCAGCTCATCTCTCATTCTTGCCATGTCTGACCCCACAAACCAGAAACAGATCACGTAAAAAAAAAAAAAAAAGTATGTTTTACAACCCGAGGTTCAAGGAGAGAATAAGGATGAGGTGGAGGGTTGTTGTTTTTTTTACGACGCTAAACAGAGAAAGTGAACCGCGGGTACGTTGGGGTTGGGGTTGGGGTGAGGGGGGGTGAGAGCTATCAGACTCCCCGGGATGAGTTCGGGGGTTGAAGTGCACTCTGCCTGTAAACAGAGGCACACCTGCCACTCTGCAAGTGCCTGCCTGCTGAGGAGAGGTTAGCGCTGCGGCGTCTCCCAGCCCTGCTTATACAGTAACCAAACAGAGGAGAGGAAACCCGAAGAGCGTCTTCAAAGACAACCTGACTCTCTGTAATCACTCCTGTTTGGGCTTTGATCTCAGGGAGGGGAGAGAAAGAAAATAATTACATGTTTCTCGCTGCCCCTTTTTTTTTTTTTTTTTTTTAACAACGAATGAAAGGCGATGTTCGATTTGAATCGTATGGTAATGGGAGGTTGTCGGCGTGAATGTGACGGGGAAGG
Source organism: Hoplostethus mediterraneus (assembly GCA_034670385.1). Taxonomy (NCBI): domain Eukaryota; kingdom Metazoa; phylum Chordata; class Actinopteri; order Trachichthyiformes; family Trachichthyidae; genus Hoplostethus; species Hoplostethus mediterraneus. Next base: position 6,174,556 of record JAXDDW010000007.1, read on the forward strand.
TGTCGAGCGCTATTTGAGGGACATAAAACAAGGCCCACTGAGACATTTTGTTCCACCGGCCCCCCCCTGAAAAGCCTCTGGCAACCTGCCTCGTTCTGCCTCGGCGGGGAACACAGGAGGAGGGGTCAGAAAACGATGTGGCGGCTGACATTATCTAGCCCCCCGGTGCACTTTGCGAGAAGAAGGCGCTGCAACGCTGACTGACTGACCACTCTGCATTTCAAAGTGCCTCCACTTATTTGTGCTGCGGTCCGCGTGGAAAAATGCTTTCATTTTTTTTTCTTTTATGAGCGTCTCCCTATGATCTGGGTGATAACACAACCGTCTGAGAGAGGTATTAGGATTCTATAGTGCAGACATTTTATTTTCCTTTCATCTGCTATCAGAGTGAAAGCCATAGACAGCCAGCAGTCTGGGACATTGAAAGAGATGTACCTTATTTTGACATAATGAATATGACCACAGAGAAAAGTACAAGAGGTCGTTTTCAAGAGGCCCAGACAGGGGAGAGCAGAAAAAGGTAAAATGCCTGGACCGCCGCAATTGGACCGCAAGATGAACAAAAACACGCTCGGTGAAGTGGGGTATTATCAATGCGATCACTTTTTCATCACCGTCATTACGAGCGCGTAGCTCAGCCTGGATGAGGCATCTCTCTCCATATTGAGTTTGGAGTACACCCTTCATAATAGACGAAAAGTGATTGAGTGTTCTGGTCGGCGACCCGGCTTGCCTCGACTCTTACGCAATTACGAGTGCGACGCGAGGACGTGTAATCAATTGAGAAATCTATGACAGTTTTTCCATTCTAAACACATGGGAGGACAGCCAGTCATCCTTCACACGCCCTTTGTGACTGATGCATCTACTTCCTGTCTACAACATGTATGAACCGTATTGCGCACGCACACAACATCGGATCCCCGTGTAATGTATCGAGGTTGTCTAAACACGATGATGGTGAAATCGGCAATAAGTATCAGTCATCCCGCCGAGACGGCTAACCTCCGTTTTTGAGCGATAGGGCTCGCTGGTGAGCGCCGGGGTCTCGGCTGCGATGACTCCCCGCCGCCATTCTCCATATCGCCCTGCTTGACTACAAGAAGCATCTGAAACAAGTGCTTTTTTTTTTTTATATAGTTACAAAACCCAAATGACTTCAATAAAAATGGTTCAAAACTTCAGTATTTACATTCTGGCAGCGAAGTGTGTTTACAGTAAAGTGTGTCTTCCGGCGCTACATCCCAGGCTGAGTGTTGTCCTTGCGGCGTCCTACGGTTCTACGCAGAAGTGGCATGTTGCGTAAGGTGGAGTGGCACCTGAGGGAGTGTTTGCCGTGCTCTGCCGCTTTCGCGCCTGCGATTGGGCAACGCAGGGATGCGAGGAAACAGATGCAGATTAAAGAAAGGCAGTGACAGATTCGGGAGAGAGGGCAGCGAGGGAGGGGTGGAGGAGAGGTAGAAGCAGAGAGAGAGAGGAGGAGAGGAATAGAGGCAGGGGGAACCCAGCAGGTGTTCCCAGCATGCCCTCCCTTCCTCCGCTGCAGGCTCTCAGCCAATGACGGCACAGCTGCTGCCAGGCGAGAGGGCCCCGGTACCCACCGCAGGACTTGAGTCCAACTCAGCATCTTTAGCTTAGACTTAAAACCACTTTCCATAAAATTGACCAATCACTCCGGCAACACATACGAAAAAAACAAGAGTCCCAGAAAATTGAGGAGAGTGGAGTGGCTGTTGAAACCAGGCTAGTCTGGAAAAAAACATCCCAAAAAGCTTGTATGTGTGGTTATAAATACTCTCTGAACAAGGGAAACTGGTTTCCAAATCCATTTCACAGCAAAATGCATTCACGATAAGGATAAGGACATTCCCATAATTGTATTGAACGGCATCCCGGGTTAACTGACTGACGGCAGCCAGGCCCCGCCGTAAGCCTAATTCTGTTCCTGTGTCGGTTGGCGTGTTTTTATTGTGTCTGACACCAGGTGGATTATGTCGGTTAATTCACAAACGAATCAAACAAAAAACAAAAAAATGCTAATGCTAATCCAGCGCGAGGCTTTTCGGTGTGATGTCTGACGCTCGGGATTTAATTCGCAACATTCCCCCAACCAGCCTAATCCTTAACGAACCAGACGGGACGGTATCCTAACTGACAGTTTCTGCCTCGTTACGGCGGGGTGATATGCTTCAACTACCTCTCAGAAACACCCCCCCACCCCCTCAGAAAATCCAGTCTGATGAGTGAGACAAAAGGGGGAAGCCATTACAGGAAGAATAAACTAAAAAAAAACTTTCCCAACAGCTTTTCTTCACTAGCCATTAAGCCTCGTCTCGAAGCCTTTTGGAGTGTGTTCTGCTCCTCTTAAGGTTTAGGTTTTGACATTTTGAAATCAATAGGAGGCAGAGAGATGTTTTTTTTTCACAGTTCCATGAAGCCTGGGTGAAAACACTTCAATCAGGCCCGCAGGAGGACCTGACGCAGGAGACGGAGGGATCGATCCATAATGAGAGGAGCGCTACCTGGGGTTTCACTCCGGGCTCGTCTCTCCTCGGCTCCACTCAAATCCTCCAAATCCACCGCTGATTACATCAACTTGCTAAAGTATATTTTGTCTGACAAGAAACATAAACTACAGCGAGAATACTCCCTGTGGACAAAAAAAAAATATATATATATATATTCTTTGAGCTGAATTTGTACTTTGTTCGAAAGAGTACGTTTTAGTGTGGTGTAGTTGTAAATGTAGCAGCTCTATCAAAATAAGTAACTATGGTAACTATTGACGGCTGATGATAACAGGAGTGAAGGAGTTTAGTTTTTTAGAGTTTTACTTTTTAGTTTTTGTGCAAACACTGATATAACTGATATCAGTATCACTGATATAATAACTGATATGAAAACACAAACTTTAGATGAAAAAAACAACAACCAGGCTTTCAAAAGGAAACAAACATGGATAAACTCTATTTAATCTAATGGATGATCACATGATTCATCTTGCCAAACACTAACAGACTTAAAAGTTGCCGTATTCCTTGCAAGATTAAACAAATCAAGCTTCCTGTGTGTGTTTTGTCTTTTTCATGTATTCAAAATTTGCGCAATTACTGTTTTACAAAGCCTGCAGCGAAATACCTGAATTACTCGAAGGCTTGTTCTCCTCCCACCATCACCAGTGTAAGAGAGAGAGAGAGAGAGAGAGAGAGAGTGTAAGAGAGAGAGAGAGAGAAAAAAACATCTGAATATAGGCCAGAGCTGACCCCCTATCCTTTGCCCCCTTCCCTCCCTCCTCGCCACTACAGCCTCCCTCCTAGAAATGTATTGGCCATTTCAAAAGATGCTATTGTATCATCAAGCCAGCCTAGTTAATTAGGCGTCCAGCCTGCCTTCCTCTGTTGAATACACAGTCCCTCTGGGCCCCACAGCTGCTCCTACTATGGAGGTTAAGTGCTAAAACATGTTTCCACAGCTACATGACTCACAGAGGTATAGCACCAGTGGATTTCGCCGCTCTGCCCTAGCTTACGGTGCCTCGGGTTCGTCGGGGAAACAGTGTGAAACGAGAAAGGAAAGCTGAAAGAGACGCATGATCTGATAACATTTTTCATGAGTGACTTTTTTTTTGAAACCAGGGGGAAAATGCGTGGGCGGGTAGGTGGGGGTGTTGCATTGCAGAATAGGACATCTAATGGTGGTAGATTTAACCAATTTAAATTATCATTGAAAACGGGTTTCAAAGTAAATCCTCTGCTAGATGAACTGATGGATAGCGGCGGTGTCTTTCTGCGGCGGGGGGGGGCCCGTTGCGAAGTGAATCACGCCGACTTCAAACGAGAATGACCCGATAACAGCCCGTTCACCTCAGAGACTCCCTCCGACTCCAGGAATTCGCGTGATGTCATCGAGACCGGCCGGCTGACTCACTCTCCCTAAAAAAAAAAAAAAAATATGATTTACCGCCACACAGACAATCATGTGTCAGCAGTTTGGAAAACGGCTCAGCCTCCATCACATTACAATAAGCACTGACCCAGCAGTAACCGTTATTGAGATACTAACACCGACTCCCAAAAACACAGAGTGGAGAAACAGCATGAGGCGTTTAAAAAAAAATACAAAAAAATAAAAAGTATCTAGGAAAGTTGTCAAAGATTTCCACTATGAAGCATAAAAACGCTACATAGCATTTTAGCACTTAATAAATCTGCAGTGTATTATGTGATGCTTCCCTCCCAACTGTGTCACTCTGTGTGTGGATGTGTGTGTGTGTGTTTGCGCATGTATTGCAGCGGGTCTGCGAGACGGGGGAGTCAGTAAAGCGCTCCAATGTGAAAACCATCTTCCCAAAGTCAGAGAAATGTGATGTAGATCGACGGCGATAATAAATAGCGGCGATAACTGGGGGAGGAACCCATCATCCGGCGGGGGAGATGGGTCTGCGCGAGGACGAAGCAGCTATAAAAGACTGAATGAAGAGATGTAAAACAATAAGGCCAGAGAGGATGTGAAGGGGGGGGGGAGGGAGGGAGGAGGGAGGAGGTGGGGGAGGGATCTCAAGGGGAGAAGAGAGGATCAGAGGGAGATTGGTGAAGCGAGGGAGGTGTGACCCCCGCCACGCAAGGTGGAAGATAGAGATGGAGAGAGAGATAGACAGAGGAATAGAATGAGGTAGAGAGAGGAGGAGGGAAGAGAGAGAGGGTGAGTCAGCCATGTCTGTGCTCCATCAAAAACTGTGTCAGTCATTCGCCACCAACCAACCATCCCCCTCTCTCCCCCTCCCCCTTTTTCCTCCGTCACTCCCTCTTCAACTTGCACATTAATTCCATTTCTTTTAACCGCCAGCCAGGGGTGTCCTCGACTGAATGTCAATCCTCTGTTCAGGGTGACAGGAGAGCGAGCGAGGGAGGAGAGAGAGGGGAGAGAGAGAGAGAGAGAGAGAGAGAGAGAGAGGGGGGAGAGTGAAAACTGCTTGGCTTGCTCGGAGGCCGTTTTGAAGGTTTCACCCAACATGACCTCCTTCTCTTCCATTTTAATTGCCCTCTTTTTTAATGTTGGTCCTGTCTCTCTTCCACTGGCATTTAGAGAGTTTTCATAAGATGCCCGTACTGCATCATGAAGAGAGGGGAGGACATCTGAAGCTCAGACAGACAGACAGACAGAGAGGATGACACAGACAGACAGACAGACAGACAGAGAGACAGACAGACAGAGAGGATGACACAGACAGACAGACAGACAGACAGAGAGGATGACACAGACAGACAGACAGACAGACAGAGAGGATGACACAGACAGACAGACAGACAGAGAGGATGACACAGACAGACAGACAGTCGGACAGACAGACAGAGAGGATGACACAGACAGACAGACAGACAGACAGACAGACAGAGAGGATGACACAGACAGACAGACAGAGAGGATGACACAGACAGACAGACAGAGAGGATGACACAGACAGACAGACAGACAGACAGACAGACAGACAGACAGACAGAGAGGATGACACAGACAGACAGACAGACGAGAGTGTTGCCGAACTGAAAACAACCAATGGAAGGAGGAGGAGGACATGAGATGCCAAAAAATATCCCCTCTCATCAAGTTGGCACACAGCAATCCAGCTGCTGCTGTGAATTATGGGAGTTATTCTCCCTGCTGGAAATTCCAATTAATCAATGCTCGCCTCAAACCAAAACCCAGATCTGCAGCGAAATTTATGTCCCAGCAGGTTCTCAACTGAGGGTGATGATTTTCTTTATTTATCCACCCACACCAAGCCAGAGGAATCAGGTCACTGCTGATACATGTACGTGTGTGTGTGTGTGTGTGTGTGTGTGTGTGTGTGTGTGTGTGTGTGTGAAAGCGCTTCCCCCCCTGATAAATAGAACACAAGCGGTGTATATCTGGTCAACATGGCATGCGTGAAAAATAATTACACTTAGGCTGACACCCAAGGTCGACAGGCTCCAACAGCTGCCCCGTCGTCGTGGGCCGTTTCTCCCTTCTCCTGTCTGGACTCGGCCCGGGGATAAAAAATCATCACATGGTGGAGATTATAGTTTTTCACGTTCATCCATGTTGAGAGCGCATGTAGGGCCTCGTTCAGGAAAAACTCGACTCGCGATCCGTGCCTTAATTGGAAAAAAAACAGGCGCCTTTTTTTCCCCCCGTTTTTTTTCCCCCCCCGCAAATTTATTTCTGGAAAACTGACTTGGCAAAAAAGAAAAAAAAGTCCCAGAAGTAAGTAAAGGTGATACGGCGTTACGCGTCGGGGGCTCTGTTTCAAGGGTAAAGGTACAAGCTGTTATTTATTTGACTATGTGCTCACCCACTCAAGCTTTTACCAACAGAGACATGTTTTTTTTACCATCTACACGCTTTCACTCACCAGGCTTAGAGCTCTCTGACACAAATAGCTTACTGCTGACATGTGAGAGAGAGAGAGAGAGAGAGAGAGAGAAAGAGAGAGAAGAGAGAGAGAGAGTGCGAGTCGACTGTCTCCACCCTGGCTAGCCCGTGAAAGGCCGAGAGAGAGAGACGGGGGAGAGTGGTTGGGTGAAACAAGGTGGTCCCTAAACACTCAGCTTACTGTGCCATGGCCCTGCACTTATACACAGCGCAGCCTCCCCCCCCCCCCTAAGAGTGAGAAATGGGCATGGGGGGGGGAGGGGGGGGAGATGGGGGGAGACGAGGGAGGAGGCAGTCCTGGGTGAAATTCAAGGCCAAAGCACTCATGCTCTCCTCCATCCACCGAGCTCCCCACCTCAGGCGCAACACATTACCTTCCCTCCTGGATATAATCACGCTCGGCAAAAGGGGAGAGAGAGAGAGAGGTTTTGGCTCTGCACCTACGTGAGCGAGCGCATGTTTCTACTCGTGTGTGTGTGTGTGTGTGTGTGTGTGTGTGTGTGTGTGTGTGTCGGTCACTCTGCCGGCGTGATACAAATGCGCCGGGACCCGCGCGTCGCATCGTAAGAGTCCCTCTCCCAGCTTATTCTCATTTATTAGCGGCCTCTTTTTTTTTCATTAGTTGAAAAGGTTATTGGTGCATTTGTAATCCCCCCTACACATCATCCCCCTGCACCCCGCCCACCCAGGGAAAAGGAAGGACCCCCCAAACCATCTCTTCTAACACCCCCCCTCCCTCCCCGCCCTCCCTCCACACCTCACCCCGGTCTCCTTCAGCAGCCACAGGAGGACATTTCAATGGCATCGTCCTCCCCGCCACCGCCTCCCAAACACAGGTAGGGGGGGAAAATATCACCCGGGGAATAAATAACTCGGCCAGGTTAATTATTTGGCAGACGCGTCCGCAGATTAATAACGGAATAAAAACGCAGCGATGGATGGCGCCGTGAAAAGGAGCAAGGAGGGGGAGTGGGGGGGGGGGGGGGGGGGGGAGGTGGGAGGAGGAGGAGGAGGAGGAGGAATGATGGGCAATTGAGCGGAGTTATTGGAGAGCAACAGTGCATGTGCTGGCCTCAGATAGATGTAGGAGCGGTGGTCTAGCCCCCAAGGCTGTGAATATGCCGTCTGGGAAGAGAGAGATTAACTAAGGCAGCTCAGTGACATCATGCTTGCAGAGACAGTTATGAGGAGTATCCATCACGGGCATCGTCCGTAAGAAATGGAGGGCGAGGGGAGGGGAAAAAAACAGAATGATATTTCAGAGTGATGTATAAAAAATAAAATATGTGTGGGGGGGAAACCAGCGGGGAGTATCGTTCATCTCAGTGTTGTAATTGTCAAGGATGCTTCTCTCAGCCGCGGGAACGTGAAACGTTACGGTAGACGACGTATTGTTTTTCTACGCCGAAAACTTTCATTCGGGTTTTGAACTTTTAACTCGCACGACTCGAAAAAAAAACACAAACGAGGTAAATCGATGCAGGAGGGCGAGACCTGGAGGATCTACCGGAGGAGGAGGAGGATGTTGATCAGTTCAATGAGATGAGGAGCAACCCCATGTGGCGTTATTATCATCACAAATGCACAAACAACCCAAATACCCTTAATCTAGTCAGGGGGTAAAGCCTGTATTGACCTACTCGTGTTAGTGTGTGTGTGTGTGTGTGTGTGTGTGTGTGTGCGCTTGTGTGTGTGTGTGCGTGTGACCTAGTCTCGGTTTTTGACCTAGTCTGGTGCAGGGAAAGTCTCTAAGCCCTCTTCACCTGAGGAGGGCAGGCTGGGGTAATTTTCACTCTTTGAACAGAGAGAGAGAGAGAGAGAGAGAGAGGGGTGGTTTTCCTCTGGACTCTCTTCTTCTTTTCCCCATAAATCAAATCCGGGCCGAGTCTTTTTATTGCCCATTTGTGTTCGTGTGACTTGTGAGATTTTCTTAACACATTGAAGCCTTTCCTTGTCAGCGCCACCCTCCTGTCATCACCGCGTACATAAACGAGACAGGAAGTCGTCTTTTCGCAGGCTCTCGTATCGGCCTGATACGTTGCATTATTTATTTGCATTTGATTCAAGTGTGTATCTGTGATCTGTGCGTTTGCCTGTCAGATGGGACGGGATCGTAGGAGGGGGGAGAGAGCTCATGTGAAGAGCTTCATTTCACTGAACTAACTGCCGGGTTGCTACTGCTATTGATCGGGGGAGGAAAAAGCCAGATATCAGCTCTTATGTTGTTGTGAGAGAGAGAGAGAGAGAGAGAGAGAGAGAGAGAGAGAGAGAGGCCACAGACCCTGGTCATTTTCATGCACCAGGACCTTTTGCCTTTCCCTTCCCCCCACCCATCCATCTATCTGCCCTCCACCCACCCGTTTCTCCTCTCCCCTCTCTCCCCTCTCACCCCTCTCACCCCTCTCACCCTGCAGGCCAGGCCCTGCCTTCCATCTGTTGTCTGTCCCAGCTAGGAGCGGCCCCCGGTTCCCCCTCCACTCACATTTACAATTCAATTAAAGGCAACAAGCCCCTTCTTCCTCCTCCCTCTCCTCCCTCTCCTCCTCCTCCTCCTCCTCCTCTTCATCTCTTTTTTTTTTTTAGCCGTGCCTGGATGAGCACAGCAGAAAGGGCTATACCCCATGTGGGGCTGCAGTCATGACACACACTTACTGGGGCACCGCGAAGCAATACCGAGCCCACTGATGATGCAAACGCACACTGACACATAAATACACACAGCGAGTGTGTGTGTAAAAGAGCAAGAGAAACAAAGAGAGAGAGAGAGAGCGAGAGAGAGAGAGAGAGAGCACACACACAATGATTTTTTTTTCTCCTCATTTTGACATACTCAATAGAAAACGGGGTTGGTGGGTCTGAGCCCAGGAACAATACGAGCGAAGAAAGTGGGTCATCGTTTGCATTAGAATAAGGTGACGATGATGTAACAACAACAACGGAGAAAATGAAGTTTTACGTGCTAAATTACTCAGAATGTAATGTTCTATCATTAAAAAATAAACGTACAAAAAGACTTATTGTACAAAATGCACTCGTCTCTCCATGTGCGCCCACCTGATGTGACTTGATTGTGCTCCAGCAGAATAACGGCGCTCCCCCTGTCAACACAGTTAATCACCTCTTTACAATTAGCACGTCTTCCCCGTAAACATCCGATTTTTTTTCCCACCCTCTCCCTCTCATATGATATAATCTAAAAAAAAAAAGTATTATGAAAGCTTTCGGAGTCTAAATTAAGTCCCTCATAAATTTCTCTCTCTGCTGTAATGCGAAAGCAATATCCACAGGCATCCCTTCTCTTGGAAAAAGAGAGAGGGAGGGGGGGAGGGGGGGGTGAGAGAGTCTTTAATATTTAATTACGGTGGTGCCAACATGCAACTTTTATCACTTTCTTGTGTCATTTGCATCTCGGGCGAGCCCAGAAGATATACACAGAAAGAGAGAGAGAGAGGAAAGAGAGAGAGAGAGAGAGAGAGGGGGAGTTAATGGTAAGACTGATGCAGAGAGAGAGAGAGAAGGGGGGTGAGAAATCGAAGGAGGAAGGGACGAATGGAGGCGGGGGGGGGGGGGGGGGGGGGAGGAACATGTTGTCATAGGGGGAACCCGTATGATAGAAAGGGGGGGTTGGGGGAGAGATGGGGAGGCAAGGCAGAAAAGGTAGAGCTGAGAGAGAGAGAGAGAGAAAAGGGGGAGAGAGAAACACTGATAGATAGAAAGAGAGGGGTGGCAGTGGGTTGTTGTCTGTTGCTTTGCTCACTCATATCATTGAGTGCTGGCTGTCTGTGTGCGTCTATGTTTGTCGTCCCCAATCCCAACAGCCTCCCTCACTGCTCCCCCCCCACCCCCCACCCCCACCTCACCCCTCCAGTCACCATCACCGCCACCCCCCTGCGTCGAGGCCCAACTCCCTGCCTGTCTCAGACTGCGTTAATGACTGATAATGTGTGTAATTACCAGCCCAACAGCCACGCGGAGCTGATGAAGGACCAGACCCGGCGCTCCTCTCCTCATCTAGGGCCCCTTGTTCCCCCTCATTCACTCTGAATGGCGGTGTGCTCTAAATGAAGCCTTATTGGATGCTGCTGCTGCTGCTGCTGCGGCTGCTGCACTTGCAGGGCTGACAGTCATTAAGAAGGCCATCTAAATGAAGAGAAGAGGGGGGGGGGGAAAACGCCATTATCATAAGAATGCATGTCAAAGCAATTTTGATGTGGCTTTAATTTCAGTGCACCGGGGCCCTTTGGAAAACGAGGGATCCAGGAATCTTGAGCATTTAGTGATACGGTGCAGATAGACAGTCAGCATTCTCCACTAATTCAACACATCGTATACCCTCCATTCAACTCCTCCTCCCTGAAAGCAAATAACTGACTAATGACAGTTATTACTATGTCCACCGTCCTCTCCCAAAACATCTTTCTGAAAGGTCTTTTTTTTTCCAAGAGGCAGGACACCTAAACTGCTGTAAATATTTAATACCCTGTGCACACAAACAGGGCTGGAGTCCGGGACCTCCACCTGTGTAAACTCATAAAGCTTGTGCTAAAACATCGCGGGCCTTTTGGAAAGGGTGTTCCTTCTCTTCTCCTGGTTATAGGGGGGGGGTGCGGGGGGAGTCGCACGAGAGAGAGAGAGAGAGAGAGAGAGAGAGAGAGAGAGAGAGAGAGAGAGAGAGAGAGTGTCAGGCCATGCGAGGACGTCGGCCGACATCCAGAACCTCTACACCGGAGCAGATGTGAGATTTACAACACGTAGCACTTCCCGTGTTTTCCCATCTTTCCCGACGGATTTCGAGCTGAATGAATCCGGTGCAACTGAGGCTATAGAGGGACAGAAGGAGAGGGCAGTACAGGAAAGAGAGAGAGAGAGAGAGAGAGAGAGAGGGAGGGCAGGAAGGAGCTCGTAAACCAACTCGGTGAAGGAGGAGGGGGGGGGGGGGTTCGTCTTTGACCGCGCTGCACAGCCCAATGTTTTCCGTACACTCCTTCTCCTCTCCCTGGCTCTCAGGAATAACCACTTCACTGTGTTTCCAGCAATTTCTACAGTCTTGACGTCTCCACACAGCCCAGCCCAGCCAGCCTGTCAGTCTGTCTGGTGTGAATAATCTTCTGATGTTCTTTCATTTCAAAAGATTTCGCGGGACTCTTTAGAGAATAAATTCAAGCCATTTATCAAAGGGTAGATATAATACTGTAATCCACAAGAAAAGCCCCGCCATCCTGACAATTTCAACAGGGGGCCCCGCAGCCAGTCTGTCAATATGGTCCTCAAGTATAGGGTACGGCACCAGAGGCTCACTATTAGGTGTCTTCGACTTAAATGACTCCATATTGTGCTTAGCATGGATCTAGTGGCTGTATGTCTTGGACTGCAGGCACCATATTGTTAGAGTCAAGAATATGAAGTGCTGATCTGGCGGTTATGATCCTAAACCTTGATTAGGACCCTGTTTTCTCACCACGTAATTTATTAGATCTTGTTTACTCCTAACTTAATCACTTTAAAGGGTAATTTTTCAACCTGGCCTCTATATCCACAAAATCGCTTATCATACCTTTAAGTAGATCCCAAAAGTTTCGGAGTTGCTCCGGTAGATCGGCTCAGCCGGCAGTCGCGAAACGGGGGCTCAATGGCTGCAATGTAATCAAGGGCATGTACAGGCGGTCAAAGTACGTCCACTAAAAGTGCTTGATTTTGCCACTGACAGGCTCAGATTGTTATTCATGTGTCTGACAACATTACCGAAAGGATGGCTACAGAAATAGACCTTTTTTAACCAGAAATAGACCTTTTTTTAGCAACAACTCTGAACTCTGAACTCTGACAAAGGTGGTCTATGAAAGCAAGAGGATTCACTCGTTGCAAGAAGAGGATCGTGTAAACAACCGTCCTCTTCCTGCAACGAGTGAATCCTCTTGCAAAATCAAGCACTTTTAGTGAACGTACTTTGACCGCCTGTACATGCCCTTGATTACATCGGAGCCTTGAGCCGCCTTCGCGACTGGCTGAGCCGATCTACCGGAGCAACTCCAAAACTTTTGGGATCTACTTAAAGGTATGATAAGCGATTTTGTGGATATAGAGACCAGGTTGAAAAATCCCTGAATTACCCTTTAAGTTATCACTACTTAATCACTTTAAAGCCACACAGGCCCCGAATGCAGCTTTTCTTTCAGGGATTTGGTCGCGTGATGGAAAAGCTATGTCTATCCCTGACGGCACGACGCGGCGCTGTGCAGTCCGGTGAGTCTGAAAGGGTCTTATGTCGAGACTTCATCAGTGATGAATGTGGAGGACCATGCAACCCACTGAGGGGGGGGGGACGTTAGTACCGGAGAGCGACCGGCGTCAACCAGACCGTGACCTCCTCCTCCCGTCCGCGGATGTCAGCGCAGCTTTGGCATGCGGCGAGAAAACGAAACGGCAATCAGGCCCGAGTGCTTTCAAAGTCAGACGATCAAAACACTGCAAATGCGCCGATGAACCACGAGGGAACGCGTTTCAGAGACGCATGATGTTGCTTAACATCTCGACGGCACTCTGAGCTGTTTGGCGGTATGTCAGCTAGCCGCTCTCTATTTATCTCCACCTTGATTAAACTTTGATTGTACAAGTCTGCCACAGTTAAATAGCAGAGAAACTCCTCATCGCTTTCTTACGCACACTACTCTGGAATGTACATATATTGCACTTAAAACATCCACTTGAACGTATACAGCACTTAGCATCTGAGAAGGAAGTGTATTTTTCCCTCCCTCCTCCACGTCGATGCTTGTTTGGAGAAAAGAAACAGGCATGGCTGGCATATCCAAAGCTCCAGGCGATGTCTGAGACGGTGTCGGTTTTCCGCTCTCTCCCTGCACTGAGCCTTAATGCATCTGGCACTCCGAGCAGCATGTTGCTGCAGCTTTAGCATAACAACCCCACGGCTCTCCACAAAGGGACGGGCTCAGAGAGTTGGGAAGAGAGGCAAAGAGAGAAAGAGACAGAAAGCGTCACTCAAAATATTGACACACTCAAAAGCAGGGGAAGCGTTATTATTGCGCCGCAGTCAAATCCCTCCTCTATTATGGGGTGCGGATGAAGAAAAGTCGAGCAGAAAAGTCAATGGGCCTTTTTTTATCGCGACGGATCGTGCACACGTCGCATTGTCCCCGACAAGATCCTGCTTAGAGGAAGGGGAAAAAAGTCAAACCTCGTTAATTCCCCGTCAGCCTCCTTGACTTTCATTCTCTATTTTTCAATGTGTTTGTTATCATTTGTATACCTTCCCGATCGATGGGTCAATAGATCAATACATAACAAATGACACTGTGGGTGTTAATGACAGCCCGGGATTAGGACGGATAATGCTGCCTCGGGAAGATCGATCGATTAGCAGCAGTCCTCGTCGTCGTAGCGCACACACACACACACACACACACACACACCGAGGATCAGCTACCGGCAGGTGGAAGGCACACTCCCAGCGGGTGTAGCGCCCCCATCAAGGCCCGCACCTCCACCCTACCTCCCCCACCTCCCCCTCCCTTTTCCTAACAACTTGCTACCATAACTGCACCTTTCATCCTTCCCCCCCCAACACAACGCTCTCAGGAGCCCTGGAAAAAAAAAAAGATTTGCCGAGAGTGCCCGAGATGAGAGAGAGCAGGGGCTAATGCTCGAAATGTCAAAGCACCTTAATTAACACAGGGGGGGCTATAACCGTGATCAAGGCTCCCCGGAGGAGGAGGAGGAGGAGGAGGAGGAGCAGGAGCAGGAGCAGGAGCAGGAGTATACAACCCAATCCTCTCTCCGCCCTCGCTCGCTCTCTCGCGCTTCCCGAATCGATCGCAAATAGATTTTCTGCTTTTGCACACACCTGAACGCTGTCAACAGGGAGACGTAAATTTGGTCCTCCTCCCTTCCTGACCCTTATACTGTGTTTCCTATTCAATCCATACTCCCCCCCGCCTCCCTTCCCCCCCCTTCCCCTAAACAGTACACGGAAACCTCGGGAGCTGTTTTTGGCAGGGCCGGGCTTGTTATAAAACAGAAGAGTGTGTTTATGGTTGGTCTTGGTTTAAGTCTCTTCCTGCCCCTCGGATTGAAAGGCTCCTTTGAAAATGAGGCCTCGGATAAGGCTGCTCTCCTGCATGCACACACACACACACACACACACACACATGCACACACTCTCATTACTCAGCATAAGGCTTTCACGCTTGACCTGCTTTTTAACTTTGTGATCTGGATTAGTGGCAGATAATTTAGGGAGGAGAGGGAACGGGGGAGGGAGGGGGGAGTTGAGGGGGTTTTTACAGGTAGTAGTACGCTGTTATCATTCACAGTCTAACTGGAGACAGAGTTGACACCGCCGCCGCCTCTGAGAATTACCGCGGCGGAGAGAGCGAGAGAGTTGGAGAAAGAGAGAGAGAGAGAAATCATTTGTGAAGAAGAAGGGTGAATGGAAAATAAAAAATAAATAAAAAACGTCTCCACTTCGCTGATTCGGAGCTCTCTCTCTCTCCCGAGCACCTGAGTTCTCGAAGGTCTGCGATTGACTTGTTAGAGAGACTGCCGAGTTAGCAGAGAGCCACCTCGCTTGGGAGGAAGGGGGGAGGAGGAGGAGGAGGAGGAGGACGAGGAGGGGGGGGGGGGTGCTCAGTGATAAATCCATTTACATCCTCCCCTGTTTTATTTGCTCCCATGGACTCTGCTCGCGTCTCCCCATTCAGGCTTGTTTACCTGGCAAGCCGAGTGTGACTAAAGAAAATTCCCACAGCCCGAGGTGGGATTGGAACTGAGGTGTGTGTGAGGAGGAGGAGGAGGAGGAGGAGGGGGGAGGAAGGGGGGGAGGGAGGGGTTAAGGGAGGCTCTGCGAGGGGAGGAGGAGGGGGGGGGGGGGGCAGTATTACTCAAAGCTGTAAGCTGTAACCCACCTTCCCTCTCCCAGCCCCCCATGGCTTAATTATCATGTGCAGCCTAGTGGAGATGAAATAACGGAGACTCTCTCTCTCTCTCTCTCTCACGAAAACACCCACACAGGGAGGATGGGGAGAACCCACCAAGACACACAAACGCACAAATAAGGAGGAGAGAGAGAGAGAGAGAGAGAGAGAGACAAACACGGTCTGCTTTTAATCGAAGCTAATCGGCAAGGAAAATAAACACGCTGGCATGGCAGACATCTATCTTTGGCGTCGGGGCTGAGGCGGCTGAGATAAGGAGGAACAGGCCTCGCAGACATGTGCTCTCCTCTTCTAAAACACCGCCTGCTCCTCGTTGGCACAATTCACTTTTAATACCAAGGTCTTAGGAAGAAGCGTCTCCCGAGGTGAGGAGGTGAAATTATGGGAGGGTGATCTTTTTTTTTTTTTTTTTTCGAGACGTCACGTTGATCATCTTTGACGAGTCGAGTTGTAGCCGCGCTTCTTTAAAGAGGCCTAGCTAGAACGGCATTAGCGGCCTGCACAACTCTTTAATTAGCCGAGAAAAAGAGAGAGGAACAGCGCTAGCGAGAGGGGCTTTTCATAGCGATGTCTTCCACTTGAGTTCAGCGCAGGCCTTGATCAACAACAACAACGAAATAAAAACAGTTCTCTCTCCCACTATCCAGTCTGCTTTGAGGGGGAAAAAAGTGAGGAAAGACGATAGAGGAAGGCGGTGAGAAAGAGAATCTGTAAAGCAAACTTTCCTTCGCATCTATAAAAAGTGTATGATTTTTAGGTTTTGTGCTTTTTCTTGGGACAAAAGCGCATTTAGGAAGTGAGAGATAGCTAGAGAGAGAGAGAGAAGAGAAGAGAAACAGTGAGCAACAAAGAGACAGAGAATGAAGGAGTGGGCAGGAGTATCAGTCATGGGGTAATCGTGCTATCAGTGGCCGGGGTAATGAATCCAATTTCCCCAGCAGCGCCGGCGTCATTTAGAGGCTGAGGAATGCAGATTCATGGCCCCGCGGTTCCAAGCTTTTTGAACCTATGGACACATTAAAAGGCATTCTGGGACAGACATTCATATTGTCACGGCCTATATTGAATTTGGTCTGATATAGATAAACGCTGCGGTAGAAATAAGTACATTATTGAACTGATTCCGAACCCCTCCATCCTGTCTGCCCGTGTAGTTTGGACGGCGTGTTTGTTTCTCTGCAAGGCAAAGGGACACAAACCTGATGACCTCAGACGTTAAGACAGTTTCCTGCGCGGTGGCGGTTTGAAGCCTTGAACCAGTTTGAAGTTTTCAGAACAGGGATGATTTCAAACCTCGTTATCCGGAGGGTGATCGAGGCGTTCGAGTGCCGCGGACCTCCGCGGTTAAAGGCGGTCGCCGGGTGTTGGCCGGTGCTCTCAGGTGATGTACGGCGTTCCTCCTCTAAATAATTGAAATTGTCTCCCCAACTGCAAACACATGTGCTGCTCTCATTCCTCATCTGAAAGTCTTTTATGTTGAACTACCAGATCCTGACCGTTTTGTCAACTGTCGGAGGCTGTGTGCAGCAGCAGGGAACCAGACACACACACACACACACACACACACACACACACACACACACACGCACACACACACACTCAGACAGGTCCGGGGCTAATTTGCAGGGGATCACTGCACTGACCCTGACCAGATAAGGTGCCAGTCGACAAAACTTCCTTCATTTCCTCTTGTTGGGAGTCTGGGAGCAGAGGTAGCCGCCGACCAGCTTAAGGACAGCGGGCTAAAAGGTGAAGGCAACGCTCGGCTGAACCTCGGGCCTGATCAAAAGGAATGCGACCTGGGCCCGGGGAGGCAGCGGAGCTTATCGGGGCCGGCAGCGAGGCTTTGGTGGAGAAGATCTCAGGCTCCAGGTAAAAACCAGGTTTTTCCCAGGAATGAAATAAAGTCACCCCCTCTCTCTCTCTCTATGCTCTGTCTTTCTCTCTCTCTCTTTCAATCTGTCTCTTAACCTTTGCTAAAGCAGTTTTCTCCGAAAGTGAGGTGATTCAAACGACTTATCTGGGAGTTTGAGACGCTTGATGTTGCGGGGGGGAATCGGGAAATGTTTGATTATTTGTGCACGCGTGTGTGTGTGTGTGTGTGTGCGCGCGTGTGCATGTGAGTGAGTTGGTATGGGTGTTGGACAGCGTATATATGTGTGTGTTTCTGTGAATGTGTGTGTGTGTGTGCACCCATCCACCCCACCATGATGCCTACTGCATCTGTGCTAATGTATCATTCATGATTTTAATTGCTAGTAATTAACTTGGGCCCAATTAGCAATCAATACTTGTTGATCAACACATAGATGCATTATCTTCGGAGAGAGGGATGGTGCATTCGTGTACTTGTGTGTGTGGGAGAAAGCAGATTTCCCACCGTGTGCAACATAGTAGGTAATGTAATCAGGTTGACAGTTGCCATGCGTCTTTATAGGACCAATTCCTCCTCACTGATTATATATATACTGAATCTCTCTCTCTCTCTCTCTCTTCTCTCGCCCATGTTTACTCCCGTGCAATTATCTGCTGACTACAAATTGCTTAGGCACCCGGCTGACAAAACGAGGGCACGTCCGCTACTCGCGTTAAAGCGTCTCGGTGAGTAAAGCCGGCGCCGAAACTACACAACACAACAGGAAGGAAAGGGATTGGAGAGAAATTGAAAGCGATGTAAGGGAGATGGCGGTACAGGAAGGGAAAGGGAAAGAGCAGAATAGTGCTGAGTCTGAACTTTTCGGTTGAATGTGAAATGGAATGAATGAAGGATGAGGGAAGTTAAAAAAAAAAAAAAAAAAAGGAAGAAGAAGAAGAAATTCATTGGATGTTCTCTCCACCGACCACGCGGCCTTCCAGCGCTTCCCTGAGCTGTGATCAATATTGACGTTGTCATTAAGCAGCTCTCTGGTAATGAGGGTGGGGGGGGAGGTGGGGCTCCTCGGAGAGACATTAGACCTGCACTCCAATGCGTCTTGCATGCATTTACAGACCACTAAGCACCCACAATAAAACCTGACAACTCTTCCTGTTTGGCACCTTGAGAAGTTTCTCACTTTTTAATTACAATCAACAGAGTGGCGGGGTATTGCTGCGCGAGCGTAATTATAGTTTGGACCAAATGATGCATTCCATGGTATTTTCAGTCTTGCGTGAACACAAAATGCATGTTGAAGCCGTCGGTAATGCGGGTTTTGTCTGGAATGCGCCTCGCCGCACAACACAAGAGAGAGAGAGAGTGGAGAAATGCTCTGTCACTGACGGTGCGGGGGTCAGGAGAGTGTGCAACTCATCCCTCAGCGGGCCCCACTAATAGCCATGCAAACAGACATTTAGCCGTGACACTAAAATCCGAGGGTGCAAAATCGTCCATCACTACTTGTAAGAAAAAAAGCCTCAAACTGAAAAGAAAAAGAAAAAAGAGAAACAATGGCGGAAGAGGACCGAGGGGCTGAGCCATCAAGAGGAGAAAAGACAGATCTATTTGGAGTCCTTAGCTGGTGCAACAGATAAACTGTGTGTGTGTGTGTGTGTGTGTGTGTGTGCGTCACAGGCTGGGATAGGGCACCAAACAACAAGGCATCTTGGGGTTGTGTGTGTGTGTGTGTGTGTGTGTGTGTGTGTGTGGTTGAGCTCCAGTTCCATTCGTTTTGGCCCACCCTGTCTCTGTCTGTGTCTGGGTAAACACCACTGTTGCTCGGCTCAAGCAGCAAGCAGCAGCTGTGGCAACCCGTGGCCAACGCCGCCGCTGCCGCCGCCGCCGGAGGCTAAGTTTACCGTGACACGTGACGGGTTGATGACAGGCAGCCCAGGGGCACGCAGACGAATTCGGAGGGGGCCTTTTTCCTATGAAACGGCCTATCGTCGCTATCTGTGAGGACGTATAGGACGCTGCAGAGAAAACGTTAAAGCTGTGACCGAGCGCTACAGCCGGGGCTGTTGTGTTTGATATACCATAACCATGTGGGAAAAGGAAGACCGTACACCCGGGCCCAGCGTGAGTCTATAAACAGAGCATTAATCATACGCTTTATAAACAGTTACTTCAGATAAGAAGCCGGTGCCAATGTTTGGGCAATCCAAAAGGAATAAATATCCTAATCAAATGATATTTTAATGCGCCATAACTCAAGCGCTTTACAAACCGCGCCGTCCAAGTTTGTGTCTGGAGATACGTCAGATATTTGCTAAATGGGGGAGCAACACGAGGTCTTGTTTTACTGATATAATGAGGAGATGAAATATCTTTAAGTGTTTGGAACTTCTCCAAAAGACGTCGTCCACCGTTTCTCCTGCGACGGGAGAGTCTATTTTTTTTTCTTCATGTCTTTATCTTCCAACATCCACCACAGATCTCTTAACGAGTCCCAGATTTTTTTTTTTGCGCGCACACTCATATACAGCGAGGGGAGATGATGATGATGATGATGATGGTGGTGGTGCGGCTGAATTTTTGCAAAGTGACAACTCCGCACAACAAGTCTCGAGGATCAAATGCTGTGTTTACTGCTTTTTTTTGCCTGCGCGTTGCCTCCGGGGGGGAGGGTAAGAAGAGGAAAAGCAACCTCCTCGCTCATTAACACACGGGCCACTTGGTAGCGCGTCTCTCTACCAGACAGTTGGCTCAGCCGCCTCTTGACAGATCCGACACTTCCCCTGCATTTGATGTTCCCCATAATGGAGGACACGGCGAGTTCTTTATGCGCGAGGCGTATGGTACAGTAGGCGCGCTGGTAGGCAATGTATCTTCTCTAGATTGTTTCTCACCGCGCCTGAAATACTGCCAGTAGATTACAGGCTAGCGGGGGGAATGACAGCGGCTGCATTTCATACAAACGCTGTGAATACATAATGCATAGCCTTGTCTGCATGAACCCTTTCTCATGCTAATGCCAACCTTTCTGCAGATGTCTCAAAGGTATGTGTCGGGGAGCCGGTGACTGTCAGTGTGGCAGAGGAAGGAGGAGGGGGGGGAAGAGGAGGGAAAATAAAGGAATCAAATGCATAGAAAAAAAAAAAAAAAAAAGCCCTCACCATCCATCCTGGCTGCCATCACTCATTTATTATCAGGCATTAGACAAAGACGGGTTTAAAAATAATTCAGCTTTGTTTGATGAGGACACGGATTGGGGGGGGGGGGGGGCTTTCCGAAAAAAGGTGGTTCAAAGTTTGGCGTCGCAGGATCTGCGATCACCGGGGGGGGAACTTTCCAGAAAAAATACCCAGAAAGCCTCAGAAGTTATTTACAGTCACGCAGGGGTTAGAGTCGCAGACAGAAGTCCTATACCCGAACGTATGGCAGAGTCATCAGGATCTGTGATTAACATGTCTGGAAGTATAACCGCTGCTAAACGAAGTGCTCTCGGCAGCGTTCGGCCCAGGCACTAAATCCTGATCCAGTTAATTGTACGGTGGTGGGGTATGGGGTTTATAGGTACTAAACGCTGTTGGTAAGATGAATGAAATGCTCATTTAGCGTTTTAGAGTATGTTCCCTCGCTTATTTATGCCTCGCTGTTTTCTGCATCCGCGGCAAGGGTCGGCACGCGGGTTTATCCACGTCCACTATAGGAACCGGTTATCCTTCTGAGCAACTGAGACAGAAACATAAAAAAGTCTTAACATCATCTGCGAACACGGTTAAACAACTGCAATATTCTGTATTAATCTTTGTTTTACAGACCAGAGCTCAAATTCCAGACCATTTATGAGCGCTGCAATCAATACATCCTCCAAATTACCACAACACTGAGCAAGGTCGTGTTTATGGGGGTAGAATTTCAATCCACCAGACTGTTTTCTGGGAGAACGGCCTCATAGTCTTGTTTTTTCCTTCCTTCTTGTTTTTACTCTCACAAGGTTTGAGGTGAATTGCAGCTTCCGACCGTTGACCTCCTCCCCAGTCACAGCGCTGCAAAACAACTGGAGAAGCTTTGAGATCATTGACCAGTTCCACCTCTCGGCAGCTTCGCTCCCGATGAAGTGAAACACAAAACCGATCTCAGACCAGAAATCCTATTCTGAGATGCCTGACACCAAGCGCAGGACTCCTGGACTCCTGGTCTCGGGTCTGCGTGTGGTGTCGGATTGCGATCACTTGTCCTTCCCCGCTGTTGACTTTCCAGCCTGTGCTGCTATGTCTAAATAAACACCGGCTAGGTTTAGGCTAGCCTTCCCATCTCTCCTGTCACTAGCCTCACCCTTATCTGATGTGCGCCACAGAGACTGAACCACGGGGGGGAAAAGTCACCGCCCCCGTAAGGTGAACGTGTGTGTGTGTGTGTGTGTGTGTGTTTTTTTTCGGTGTCATTCTTAGATGGATATCCAAGCGACATCAGCTTTGGAGAAGAAGTGACGGAAGTGTTGCTCGGTAACCCCTGCACTTTGCCTTTTTAAACCCCCAGACAGTCAGCGCTAATGGAAAACAGATATCCCCTACAGAGAACTATTCAGGGTAATGCTGTTATTCAATAAAGAGCTTCTACAAATTGCTTATCTGCAGGGAGAACTGGACACAGACGTTGCATTTTTGATTGGCTGACGTTTAATATCATACGCAACTCCATTATATCGAACAAAACTCTGCAAATGGATTGGCCCTGCTATCGATTTATAATGAATTGTAAAGCAAAGTATTGATTGTTTGCGAACATGCCGATAAGGTTACTAAAGACAAATATTACCCTCTGAAAAATCTTTCGATAACGGGGGAGCGGGTCTCAGCAAATTATTTATTTTTAAACTGAGGAATAAAAGTGAGACAGGGAGAGCAAAATGGCTGATCTCTGAGGAATCCTCCATTGGCTGCAGCAAGAGGCTCTAACACACATTTTAGTGACCTATTAAGAGCATTATGGGCCCCTCGTCCACACTGGCCCTCAGCCCTGGTAATCTGGCCTATCCTCTTAAAAGTGGAATTGATTGAAAGAATTGATCTTCTCTGGCTTGGCAGACACAGCCCCAATAATTACCTCACGTAAATCTCTGCAATCATGTATGAAATGTCACAACGGGATCTTCTGCCTTCTGCCTCCCCCCCTCTCTCTTCTTCTGCTGCTCCTCCTTAGTGGCTGTTTTGGGGCTCAGACGACACTTGTCCTGCGCTTGATAACAGGAGGATTGGGCCGAGGGGGGGGGAAGAGGTGACTTATCATACACACTCCAGACCTGCTGCTATCCCAGGGATGGAGGAGATTGTCTGGATTTTGAAGAAAAAAAAAGAGAAGACACAAATGGCATTTTCAGCATTTTCAGTGACTATAGCATGTGAACAATGTGTCGAAGAAGTTGGCCTAAACAGATCTTGACATTAACAGCTTGGGTTACAGTGGATGCACCTGTACACGCCGGTTTGTTCAAGTGGCGATCCTGCTGGGTAATATCGCCGGGATGAATCTCCTTACATACATTTAGATACATCACTGATCTATCCAGCCAGCGCGGGAGTATGCATGATGACAGGCTTAGCACTTAGCATACATACTGTAAACCACCAGCCGACGAGCCGACCGACCATCTCTGATTGAATTTTATTCATAAGGCCCCCGCTATCTCTTCGTTAAACAGGCGGCGAGGGATGCGCGGTGGCCGGGGACGTGGCCACGGAGCCCTGAAAAGCAGCTGCGGCGACGGGAGGGTGGAGGATTAGGGTCTGAGCCTTTACTCAGATGGGGCATTTCCATGACAGTGAGCCGCACCGTGGCTTAACAGCCCGCCCCTGTTTATGCTTTTTGGAGGAGAAGCCGGATTCCCTCCCCCTGACAGATGGCCTTTCAGCCCACAAAGTGCAGTGTTTAGACTTAGCTCGCTCTGGGGCAAGACAGCAAAGCTCTGATGACACAGCACTCGGCAAACAACTCCCAGATGCAGAGGTGGTGGCCGCAGAGAGAGAGAGAGAGAGAGCGCCGGGGAACCGGCTGACCCACCGAGCGACTCGCCCGAACGACCGGAGACGCCGCTCAGATATCTGCCAACGAGGAGGGGAAGGCGAAACAAGGGACACCAGAGATAATGACGGGGCTTAGAAACCCCAGAGAACTGGCTCGGCCTTGAAGATACATGACACAACTCAATTTAGATTCAACCCGGTCCAATCTCGCGTTTTCGCTTACTTCAGACCAAACAAGACTGAATCAATACTGCCTGGAAAAGAAAAAAAAAAAAAAGAAAGCATCAGTTCTGCTTTTAATTAAAGCCCTCTGGATTGTTAAATTCGGTCAGTTGAAGTGTAAAGAGATGTCTTTATAGGCAGGCAGGGCAAAGCAGCAGATTTAGCATTGGAGGGGTAAACAGTGAGTGAAAAGGACCAGCTGCTGGAGAGAATTAGCCCAGTCTCATCTGATCCAACACAAACCTAGCGCTGCTTACTCTCAGAAAAAAAAATCTGGCCTGACCCAGACTGACCCCAGATACAAAGCCAGAGAGGCCCTGGAGGCAGTGAATTAATTGCAGCCCACTAAGCCTGATACACCACATCTTAAATGGGAACGAGTTGCAGACAAGTGTTTCAGCCTGGACTAGAGGGAGGCCTGAAAGGGAAAATCATAAAAAAAATGTGCATAGTAAACAAAAACAAACAGTGGGAATGGTTTTTTTAGCCTATTGAAGCAGTGGCTGAGAGGTTTACGACACTAGGCAAGGAGTAAAAAACAGTCACGAACCGCTACACATGTACACATAACCGTATAGTTTTGGTAAACAACACTCAAGCAGCAACGCGACGCTTGAAAACTTCCTTGAACTTCCTCTCTCTCTCTCTCTCTCTCTCTCCCACAACATCACACGTCCCGGGAAAAATACCAATCCCCCTTTCACATCTCATCGTGCTGAAATCATTTAGAGAGCGGAGGCGTTCTTCACCGTGTTTACCCCGGCTGCTCCCGCTCTTCAAACCCCACACCGCTGCTGGAGCCGGCTAAATTGGCCTCTCGCACCGTATAGATTTCCCATCACGGGGGCCCGGCATCTAAAGAAGACACAGGGAGGAGGGCGAGAGGAGACGCCGGTGTGATCGCTGACCCTATTGTTCCCCTCAGATAAAATACATACTCAGATTAATAGGCCAGATAACGCGGAGAGACGGCTCATTGCGGTATAGGGAAAGGATGCCTTATCGCTATCTATCTCTGACTTGGCTGCTTTTGTTTTTCCCTGCGAAGGTGCATTGCTAGATCTAAAACACGCAGAGGATTTAAGACGACACCCCGAGAGAGATCCACTCCTCCGAACCCCCGCGAAAAGATTAAAGCAGTAAATTAGCCCGTGTGGCGTCGAGTATTTAGCCAGATTTTTCCCGCAGACTGAAGCGAGAAGAGAGTCTTTTTTGAGTAACATCTCGGCGAGCGTGGATAGTCATATGATGGGGCCCGGGCAGCATGGGATACATGAAATGTCATGTCTGGGGGCTTCTGACGTCAGTGGATCAATAGTGCCTGACGAGGAATTTTAAAAGATACTATCTGTCTGACTGCTGGTGGCAATAAACTGAAGATTAACCTTTACGTCCCTCCCAGTCCCGGGAAGTACCCTGAAGGGCATGCTCCACTGTTTACTAATCAAAATAAAGTTGCTTTTTCGATACTGCAGGACCGGGGAATGGCTTAGTGGCTCTGCACCAGACCCTGAAAGTTATTGACTTCTTCCCCCTACCTATATGAGTATCATAAATGTGAAAGATGAACACTCTAGCCAAGTATTATATATCGCTGGCAACGGCTCTGGAGATGTGTGCAGACACAGCTTTGGTTTATTAAAAATAAACACCATATATTATCGCTATGTTGCGGCGCAAACCTAATAATGCTTGTTGCCGTGCATAGAAACACACAATGTAATCACATGAGCAGAGAGAGAGAGAGAGAACGATGGGGTTGTTGTTGGGGGAGAGAGCCTGCCTGCCTGCCTGCCTGCCTGCCTGGCTGGCTGCATGGCTGTGTCCTTTGTGAACCGTGGTGAAACAAGAGCTCTTTTTCTCCTCCAGAAGCGTGATCCTCTTTCAACCCCGCACCTTTGAGCTGGGAGCCAAGGTTTTGAATGGCTGGTGACCTCCGTGGCCTCCATTGGCCTCCATTGGCCCCCACTGGCCCCCAAAAACCCTCCAGCCCAAAAAGTCCTGCACACTGCCCCGGTATCCCCCCCCCCCCGCCCTGGCCCACAGAGGAGGCCAGAGGAGCAGCAACCCCCCCCCCCCCCCCCTCTGGGCACTGAGCACTGACCCCCTCCTCAGGCCAAGGCCACAACACCGCAGGCATAATACGAAGAGTTCCCACATAGGCACCGGAGCATGACGGGGGAAGAACAGAGGAAGTCGGGGGAAAAATTAACCGGGGGATGTGCAGGAAGAAAAATAAATGAAGTGGGGGGGACCGGGGAGATGGATGTTCCTCACATTGGGTGGAAAATCGGGGAAAAAAAAAAAAAAGGGGAACAGATATAGGAGAGATAAATGAAAAGAGAGAGGAGGGAAGGTTGAGGGGGGTAGGAGTGTGGAGTATACCGCGGTCAGACGATGTGAGCGGCGACGAGGCAATGAGAAGGTGCTGCACAGACACAGACAGACGCCGAGCTGCAATAGAAGAGCTCGCTTCCCCTTCTGCATGGCTGGCTCCGATGACAGGACAGTATTCCCTCAGCACCAGCCTCTAACTGGATGATAGCACCAATCTCACTCTTCTCACTATCCCCTCTCTCTCTCTGCCTGTCTCTGTCTTGCTGTCATTAACCCTTTCTTTATTTATTTCTTGCTGTTTCCCCATAGGAAGGCAAAATTCAAGAAGGTCTGATATGTATAGCCCTTTATTTCTCCTAGATACACATAAACTCCTTTTGAGACTTAGAGTATACTCAAGGTATTTTCTCCAATGTCTCATATTCAACTGAAGAGAAACAACCACATATAGTCTCATCTTCTCATCATCTTCGTCTTAAAAAGAGCTCACTTCGTGTTCCTTCCCTATGAGATGTTACAATCTTCAAATTTAACTCATGAAGTCTGAAGAATTTGTTCTCTCTGTTTTCTCCTCATTGCTCCTAAGGGGTTTTAAGAGAAACATTTCAGATGAAGGTGATCACAAAATGATGCACATTTGAGATCTTCCCTATTTCTTAAGAGATGAAGAAAAGACGATGAGAGATTTTTCATCTGGGTTGTTTTCATGGTTTTTCTGTTTGTTTGCTTCTTTCTTTCTTTCTTTCTTTCTTTCTTTCTCCCCCCTCCCACCCACCAACCAGCGACCATACACAGTATACCGCATAGCTGCCACATACAGCAAACATTAGCTTATAGCTTTGCTTGTTTACCTGTGAAAAATCAGCGCCTCGGGCCTACCTCTCATTAGGGAAGCCAAACAAAGACAAGAGCAACATGAGAACGCTTTAGAAATACCGATAATTTGATGATGGTGTGTGTGGAGTGGAGGGGTGGGGCTGGAGGGGCGGGGTGGAAATCGCCTCCGTACAGGATGAAAGCCTCTGAGGACTATCCATTGACTATGAAATGTGATGATCCCCCTTCACCTTCAGACGCGGAGAGAGTTCAGCTTCACATTGCCCAGGGCTCTAAACCTCAGAGCCTGCAGTGTGAAAGGACGAGTGTGTGTGTGTGTGTGTGTGTGTGTGTGTGTGGTTATAAACCGCCCTGGTTTTTTTCAATAAAGAACACCTGCCTCATTCTTCATCCCTTTACATCGTTCGTAGAGTATTTCTAAATTGCATTCTGTCTGTCACTAACTCCATAAGGGATGGATGACTCAGAAGTTCTGAGCACATATTTCCATACATTACTCTGAGCCTCGTAACTGAATGATTCACTGGTTTCCTCATTGAATAGGAGTGTATTTGAATATGAATGTGTGTGTGTGTGAAATTGTGCTGTGTATGCCTGTGCATATGGTTCTTATGTCTGTGAGTGGTGCTTGTGTGTGTGTGTGTGTGTGTGTGTGTGTGTGTGTGTGTGTGTGTCAGCACACATGTGCCTGGTTGGTTGGAGGGGTGTTGGCAGGGTTGTGGTACCCTGCTGGGACCAACCCTGCCCAAGCAGCCTGGTGGAGGGGACAAGCTGTGGCACGTACACACACACACACACACACACACACACACACACACACACACACACACACACACACACACATACAGCAGCTGCTCCTTCTGCAGCTGCTGCTGTCGCCCAACCCAGAACTCTCTGTTCCAAAGGAGGGAGAGAGGGAGGGGGAGGTAGAGGGAGGGAGGGAGGGAGAGAGGAGGGAGGGAGCGAGCAGAGCAAGAGTGAGGGAAAAGTGGGAAGAGTAGAAATGGGAAAGGAGAGAGAGAGAGAGAGCTGACAAAATAAATTGGAAAGATATGACGAAGAGGTGAGAAATGGGAAAGAGGAAAGGGAACGGTAATGGAAGTGAGAGCGGCGGGAAAGAGCGACGAAACAGGAGAGAAAGCGGGCTAAAGGGAGAAAAGATTGCTGATACACACTCAAATGTGTCCACACACACATGCTCAAGCACACACACACACACACACACACGATCACACACACGCGCACACGCCGGGCTCCTCACACCTATTAACAGGTGAAAAAATCTCCACTTTCACTTCCATCGCCAGGCCGCAGCACACATGTATCAAATGATTTACCATCAGGAACAATTTGTTCAATAATCCAACCGATCCAGTAAACCGTTCACCCCAATCTAACACAAACCGCCGAAGATAAATCATCATTTTTTAAGTTGTACAACAACACGACACGAGCAGCTGAAAAGCACACTGCCCATTGAAATTTCCGCAGGTTAAGCACAGATTACACTAAACCCTGTCCTATATTCCTCTTGGTGGAGAACCGCTATTGAAGATAGCATATTACTCTTCAACTAAGCTTAATCTGTGTCTGGGAAACCAAGCGCACACACCCCCACATACTCAGCGAGACAGCGACAACCCAATCACTTGAGAACGAGACAGTGTTTGTGTCAAAAACCTTTCAATTCAAGTCAGATCAATACTGCACTTCAATAATTGACTCATGCCTGCTTATGAATATGTTGACATGAGAAGCTTTTTGCTGTCAGAAACATTATTTTCTACAGTTTGAATGAGTCTGAGATGCCCTCCTCCTCCTCCTCCTCCTCCTCCTCCTCCT
Source organism: Hoplostethus mediterraneus (assembly GCA_034670385.1). NCBI lineage: Eukaryota > Metazoa > Chordata > Actinopteri > Trachichthyiformes > Trachichthyidae > Hoplostethus > Hoplostethus mediterraneus. The sequence goes on from JAXDDW010000007.1 coordinate 6,203,043, forward strand.
CCTCCTCCTCCCTGCCCGGCTCTGGTGTGAAGAGGCTGACATGGAGAGAGGATCTGGGTGTTGATGAGTCAGAGGCTGCTACCAGGCTTCAGAACAGATAGTGGGGTGGTGGTGGTGGTGGTGGTGGGGGTTGGGGGGGGGGGGGGTGCACATTGAACACGTCAAATTAGCAGAGCAATTAGTTAATTAACTTAGAGGACCCTGAAGGCCTTCCTAAGCAGCCTCGTATAGACCGCCTCCAAACCGACCAGCAGACCTTGAAGGCTTCACTAAGCAGTGCAGCGGAGATAGACCAACTAACCAGCCCACAGCATCATCTGTCACACACACACACACACACACACACACACACACACACACACAGATACACACATGATCAACATCTCTGGAATACCCCCCCCACACATATTAGCTTTGCATTCAGTATCAGTGGCAGATGAAATAGCTCGCAGTCTCACAAGTAGAGTAAATGTGAACACTCAGCCATGTGAAAACACCAGTCGGCCTCGCTATGCTTAAAGCCACGAGAGCACACGCTGGTTGGATTGTCTTCCTGTAACACTCCCAGCTTAAGATGGTCGATGATGTCATGTCCTCTCCCCACAATAACCACAATAAGTGAGTGGTTACATACATTTCAGTGTAGCCACGATGTAAATGGGCTCCATAAGTGAGCAGCATTTTATGGTCATATCGGCTTTCACAGTGACAACACCTGTTGTAGCTTTTATATCTCTTTAACCTTAAAAAGATCGAAGCAATCAGTGGTTCTGTGTTTGCTGCAGAGAGAGAGAGAGAGAAGAGAGAGAGAGAGAGTTAAGAGACAGTCTGCCCTGCATCACTTCATAGCCACAGGCAGTTGCACAGCACAGGAGAAATGTGCTTACATCATCACATGTGGTCCAGGCATCCTGCAGAGGGCACTGCTAATAGCAGAAACACAGAGCGGAGGAGGCAACTCACCAACCCAGGAGGAACTCAGCAAGGCGCTCCCACGCAACTAGGATTTCTGACATTCTTGGCAGCCTTTCAGAGAGGTCAGTCCTAAAGTATTCAGGCAGAGCTAACCTTCAAGAGGGGCCGTGTTCCAGCGAGCTGTGACCAGAGGCTTAATTCATCATTAATTAAAGTCTGCATGGGGTACAGGGATGACTCTTTCTCAGAGAATCTCTAACCCCGCTATCCAAAGTAATAGCCCCTCTGATTCGGACAAGATGTTTTGCCCTTGCAGCCGCTGTGTGATATCATGGTAAATGGATTGCTTGTTTGAATATTTTCTTCCCTCTCGGTACAGACTGCTGAGAGAGCGAGAGAGAGAGAGAGAGAGAGAGAGAGAGAGAGAGAGAGACTCTGCAGTCTCCACACTGTGACCCAGATATGGTCCCTGCCATACACGTGGAACAGATCGTACATGTAACATGTGAGTTATGGATGTGGATAGAGAGCCTCCGAGTCAGAATCACATTCACAGACAACATTAGAGCGAGGAACTGTCAAGAAACTGTGCCTGTAATATGAAGAAAACTACTTTGAGCATTATTAAATGGAGTTTGGCCTTTGCTGAAAATCCCCAAATCACGTTCTCCTCCCCGGTATGACATGTTCCAACATTTCAACGTGGGGGAACACAAGTCATCCGCTTAAAAATAAAACAGAACAAACTCCCTATCAAGATCCCTATCTTTCCTAGCCAATCCCAACATAGTGCACAGGCATTGCTGCAATGGCACACAGCTGCCCGGTCCAATGTATCAGTACCCATCTCACCCTCAGCAACATTTTTTTTTTCCGAGGCATAATAACAGATATGATCACACAGCGAATGCCTGGGCGGAGGCTGAGCGCTGTGAACGCACTGAAATGAACAGCATTCTTCTCATGACTCCTGTTAACCAACATTGCAACTGAGTGTGTGTGTGTGTGTGCATGTGTGTGTGTGTGTGCAGGTTCCAGAGGCGTGGGTAGCCAGCTGCGGAGCCGTTCTGGATGCTGATTGGAAGTGAGTGTTGAGCGCTCAGGACAATTATGGAATCATTACCGCCGCCACGCCAGAGGCAAAATATGAACACCGTGCCATTTGTCAACCAACCACGGCTTTCTAATCAAGCTCACATGTGTTTGTATGTTAGTGTGTGTGAGTGTATGTGTGTGTGTGTGTGTGTGTGCAATGCCTGACAGTCTTGGCATGTTGGCAGAGGAAATGGAATGTCAGCCCACCTCACCCCCCAAACCTGGTGTGTATGTGGAGGGTAGCCCTACCCAATATCTGTGTGAGTATGTGGTGGTGTTCAAACCGGTGTAGCTGCAGCACATGCTCAAGTGTGTGTGTGTGTGTGTGTGTTGGTGCAAGGGGGGGAAGGAATGCCCTGCCCGAGTGCGACTGTCTAAACATGTCCGCATCAGCTGTCTCTCCGCTCCCCTCACGGAGAAATAACTTATGAGGTTTTTTTTTGTACTGCACCCACACCATCATCTCGCATTAGCTTTCGGAGCGCTTACATGGACACGGCTTCTTTTTTAGACTGCAAACGTGTCGAGCGTATGAAAAAAAAAGGAAAAAAAACGAGTGTGGGAGAACGAGTGTGTGAGAACAGAGGGTTCGTGGGGCGGAGGAGAGGAAGAAAACACCTCGCCGCTCTTCTCTTTAATCAGTAACGCCGACACCCTCCCTTCTGCCCCCTATACAGGAAGCACCTGTAATCCATCTCCTCGTCTCGGGGATCGGCGTTGGCAACGAGTGGCATCAATGTTTTAGGAAGATTTTTAATTAATTGTTGCAATGAATGATAATAGCAGGCGGTAGTATTTATCACAGGTGGCTTTTTTTCACGGCCCTGGAAGCGCCGGCGGCAAAGTCAATGCGGTGCGCGACTCCGACAAAGTAGTGCCACCTGCAAACCGTAATGCTCTTCACCAACAAAATGGACTTAAATACACAACCTATGTATATTTAACTCACATTTTACTCAGTTGAGATCATGTTTTCTTCAAAGTATAGGGTGTAGGGTTAACTGCTCTCTCTCTCTCTCTCTCTCTCTCTCTCTCTCTCTCTCTTGTGTGTGTGCACCCAGTACGACACTGAGATATGAGTGTTGTAAGTGCACAAGGGATTACCAACTCAAACATTGATCACTGATAAGCGATGCAAAGTGGTCATGCGTCTTGTCACTGACTCAACAACGCTCTTCCTCTCGGCACTCAAGGCTAAGCCAATTTCGGTATGTAAAACAAGGAGAAGGAAGACACATCGCCTGCCTGGGAGAAATCCCTGTTTGACATAGCCGGCCCGAGATCCCCCAGATGAAAACAAGCCATCGCTATTAGTCAGGAGATCAAAGGCCTATACCCGCGGCCGAAACGCAGCGTCTGAGTATGCAACCTCTGACGGCTTTTTCTGCACCGGTCAGACAGGCGCAGGCAAAAAGTGAGGCCTGATAAGTTCTGTACAAGCTACACTTTACTTTGAAGGGTAGAGGCGAGAGAGGGAGGGCGAAAGAGGAAGAAAAAGCGAGGAAGTGGGTGAGAAATTGAGGGGGGATAATGAAAAGGGAAAGAGGGGAGGAGCTGAGGGTGGTGGGGGGCAGATCGGTAAGACTGGCGGTCCCCCAGTGACACCCCGGAGTTCAGAGTCAGCCAACATCTTCATCTCTAAAGCCTGTGGAGCACCGCATGCCCAGGACAACATCAACGCATTTCACAGTTTGCTTGCATAGAAGACAAATACTATGAGCTTCAAAAAAAAAACTATGATCTTCCCCCGGAGCGTACGGGCAGAAGGGTTTTGCTCCTCCGGGCTCGCTGAATTGGTCTGTGAATCGATCACGGGGAAAAAAGGAATTTCAAAGGTTTTTAAAAAACTATGAGGTCTTTCTGTTTCTCCCAGACTCTGACGTAGACAGCCCTGCAGACACTCGTGGCGGTGGGCTCCCCAAAGGCTTAGATATGTCTCTACTCCCTTCCACCGCTGAGCTTGGTGAAAACAGCAGAGTGCATCTGTCTAGTCCTAGTCCACCCAACGCCAGGCAAAGGAATGGACAAAGAGACAACATGCAGGGAAGAAAGGAAAGTAAGAAAAAAAAAAAAGGTTTGGAATCCAGCCCAACTCCAGGAAGTTGGATTGAGAAGACGTGGAAGAAGAGCGCCATATGTGCGTTGGTCACACTGACCAAGCCTGAACCTGCATGCAGCAGCTTGGTTGGAACATGTGCTTTGGCTATTAGAGCCTTTAAAACCCCATTACATAGTGCAACGACAGAGATGGCTCGTCTTTTCACCGACTCTGGGAATCATTTATCGTGTAGATTTACCATGAATGATGTATTTAGATGCACAAAGGGGCATTTTGGTTTACTTTTATTGCTTTTGCTGCAATTTATCGGTTTCATAATTTGAGATATAAACTCTGAGATTAAATTGAGAGGCATTACCTGCTGGGGAATGGAGGAAATGACATTCACAGAGACACATCTTTCCAGACCAGTGAAACCTTGCCTCTTAGAAAAACAGAAAGAGGTCATCGGTTACTTGTTTCTCATGTGGATTCTTATTGTCAGTTGTTCGTTCATTACAAATGGTGTTGCATTCTTTACAGTGAAGGCTAATGGTGTCTTGACCTCCAGGAGAGGAATGCCAACTCTTTCCACAGCTGCACACTAAGGCCAAGGTCCAGGGTGGACCGCGGGTTCAAAGGTCACCCATGATGTGACTTGATCCTACACAATCAGTGGACAGAAGGTCCTGGCCTTTGGCAAGCGTGCTCTTCATGGGTTAGCGTAACTGGACAAATGGTAAAGAGAAAACGATCCGAAAGAAGCAAAGGGTCCGTCTAAACAGCAGAACATGAAGAAGTAGTTATGCTTTCATAACTAGAGGGAAATGAAAATAATTGAAAAAGCAAGCTCATAAAGTTATATTTTCCATGTCATACATATGAAAATCCTCAACCAATGTATAAGCTTCTTTGTGAAATACAGCTACACCATGCATGGCCATGCTTTTAACAGAAAATGGGGTAGTTGTCACATTCTTCATACATTAATCACAAACGCAGACTTTATACTGCTTGTTAATTTGTATTAAAACATATAAAATAGAACATTTTGCTCATTAATTAGTATTATACCATTTTTCCAGGGCAGGCATTGTTCAAGCGCAGCAAGCCACTCCACTCATGACAAACACACACCCAGCCAACTAAATAGATAATGAGCAATTTTGTTTTGGTCTGGGATTGTTAGACCATTAGGACTCTGCGTTGTGTGAGTGAGTAACTTTAATTGCGACCCCTGGACACAGGCATAAGCTCTGTAAATAACACAGCCACTTTGTTAATGTGCTCATCATTATCCCATTGCACCATGCTGGATGGAAATAGCACGTTGGGTTCGCTTTAACCACCAAGGAACTGCCCATGGATACATCCTGGCTGGTACACGGCTTTATCAGAATGAGCTAACTACTGAAATATCTCTCACTGGTGAAGAAAACAAAAAAAACAGGTTCCACTGGACCCATAAATTGGGGTTTCCAAAATGTCGAAATGCAGGGGTGTAAATGCCCATAAATGTGGAGTCACCTCAGCAGTGATCAACAGAAACAGCAACACAAGGAGTGCCTCTGCATTGGTCCATTTCACACTTCATAAAGCAAAGACATAATTATTCCATGCATTCATACGTATATGCCCCCTCGACCAGGTAATGTCTGCACGACCCGAAATGATTCATTCGCTAAGTCATTTTTCCCCACTTAGCTGTGGGTTTTAAGTGCTAGCTTTACCCTCTGGTAGAAAGCTGCATTGTGCAATGACAGTTTTACCTGATGTTTTTATCTGACTGCAGGGAATTACTTCTTTACCCATAACTACATTCCTCGAAAACCCCAAATACACTCTGCTGAAAAAGAGGCTGTAAAAAAACGTGCTGCAAAACTGCAAAAACATAGTGCAATTCGTTAAACCCTGTGATACATATAAAAATAAGCTTGTAAACACTTTCCTTTTTTTCAAATCATTTAACAGCATTTTTTACATTTTTACAGCATTTCGTGATATAAAAATATATGCACTCATTCAGGAATCTATTCCTTTTTTTGCTTTTTTTTGCTTTTTTTTTGAGACATGCAGAGTTGAGGTCAAAGGGATAAGCCTCAGGTAAATGCCGGGCAGTGGGAGTATTACAGTGCTGCCTCTTATTCCTGCCTGATTTAAGAGGATCCGTAGGGGGTCCGCGGTAAACACAGCAGGGGCACGGACCTTCAGGAGTGGGAGAATGAGCGGCTGGTGTTCCACTTAGGCCACATATAATGACCATCAAACCCCCCTTCGTCCTCAATCCCCACCTCCCGCCTCCCACCCCACTGTTCCTGCTCTAATTCTATAGGTTTGACCACTAAGGCCCTCATTCAACCTGTGTATACGAGAAACCTTTCTTCTCCCTCCGCCGGTTCCCTTCTCCAGTTCAGTACTCCGCTCTACTACAGTGAGAGGCAGGTCCTTTTCAGACGGCTGGTCCGGGCTCCCGCTGTTATATGGGAAGTATTGTGATCCCACGAGCCCTCCCAGGGGGGGATCAGCACTTACGAGGGCCGATGGAGCCGCTGATTTGATCTTCTCTCCTTTCACAGCCCTTTCTCGAGTTTTCATCAAAACTTCTCGGCCCCTGGTCTCCATGGGAAGCCCTAGCACAAATGTGATTCTCTGTCTCCGCGAAACAGACCATCATCCATGACAGCGGCAGACACTGATGAGGACAGGGATACAATTGAGAAATAGGGCTTGAACTTCACATCAACCCAGCCACATGAAAAGGAGTGGAACTCTAAATATTCAGCGATGCTTCAAACAGTTCCTCCAATATTTAAGAGCCATTCCTCCCCGACAGACAGTCCTCATTTCAGCGAGTCATGAATTATAAGCGTGCCCTTGCGAGAGTTCACGCCACATTTTGAAGGGACGTTAAGTAATCCACAGGCCCAGACACACCGAGCCGGCGTCAAAGAATTAGCACTGACTGTCAGATCGCTTTGCGCCGCCTCACGCCGCCTGTAGAAGTTGCACTTGAACCGAACGCAAAGACTCCAGCTGACGGCCGACGTGCACGTACGATCTGCGTTAGAGGAAATAACTCTACTGTAAGATCCTGGAAATACAAACAAACAAAGTAGCGTTTGCCACGGTTCTGTTATACTAATCGAGTATATGTCTGATAAAAGGTTGTAAATGACCCTGCCATTGTCAGCACCTTTGTCTTTTGCTTCTGTGTGTGTCCTCTTGAGAGTGTCGTTTGCTCGCTTTGCTCACCGTTTCTCTTCTCGCGCACTGATTCGCTCAAGCTGAACAGCCAATCAGAGAGCTCTCTCTCTCACCGACGGCCGCCGATTCAACATGCTCAATCGGGTGAACAGACGCCGACAAGGACTGACTAGCGCCAACTGCAAAAACTACGGCTGATGGTCGTTCACAGACGCTCGACGACGGCCGACAGTCGGCTTGGTGTGTCAGGACTTTTATCAGCCTCTATCAGCGACCGAGGACTTATGACAACATCAACAAGTCTCATCGTTTACGGTGGCCTGTAGTTAAGTGAGATTTTCACAGTAGGGATGAGTAAGGTAGCTAACTATATATATCACAATGCAAGATACTTCAACTAACATTGCTTTGTTGAGTCAGTGGTACACCTTTAAATAGTACACTCCCCCGTGGGTGTAACAGCTCAGACTTGTATTCTGCTTTGATATCCCTGCGGATCGCGGCAGAACGCAACAGTTATTGTAAACTGATAGTGAAGGCTTAGGTGGGGAAATCCCTTCGGTATGGCAGACATTTACTGGTAAACCAAAACACAAAGCCACTAATCTCTTTCTCATTATGAGTGATTTTTCCCCACTCAACCTAATGTGATGACAGTAAGAGATAGAACCACGCCGGTCTAATTGGGAGAACGAGGGGCGGCTGCAGCCAGACAAAGAGCTGCGATGACAGCCTTCAAATGGACTGACTCAACAAGCCGTGGAGTTCAACCGTTCTCCCTTTTAACCTACGTGAAGTCGTGACGAGGATAATCAGAGTTCGCAAACTCCACCGACTATCAGAGGTGTCACCGGGAAGCTCAAACTGGATCCCACATCGTCGGTATCTCGTTAAGTACACACAATCAAATATGTAGACTACTTCACAACTCAAAAGGTTTTTTCGCACTTGTTATATTTTTCTATTTGTAGAAATCTCACCGGCTCATCCAAATCAGCGTGTACAAGTCCGTAACGATGTGTTGCAAAGCGACATACCACCGGAGTAGAAGAGCCCTTAGACGGCACTTTTCCCACAAAGATAGCTTTTAACTGGGCAATCAGCGCAAAGAGGAAAGAGTTGTCTCGCTTAACAGAGAGAGAGAGAGAAGCCCTGTACCTCAAGCCTAATTACCACATTGGCAGATAACCCCCCTGCAATCTACCCAGATACCGAGGCTTCCGCTGCACCTCACACAGACTCGCACCATCGTCTCCGAGTCCTTTGAGGGGCCTTGTTTCATGTGTTTGTTTTGGCTTTGACAGGTCTCCGTCACAGGCGGAGGGGAGAGAGACGGGGTGGTACTCCAAAGGCCCGACTATCTTCCCAGTTGTTCCCGCAGTTTGTTTAGTTAGTCACCTTGTACATCAGGAGCTTAATGGCTTCCTCTACTTTCTAATGCCTGTGGTTCGAAAGCTCAGAGCCCCCCCCTGTCTGCGCAAACACATGCTTAACTGTGTCCGAGGACATCGCACATCTGTGTCAAAGAAAAATGAGGGTTTTTTTTCCCACAGTGTCTTCGCTGGAGTTTTATCTTAACGATGCCGGAGCGAGGCAAGAACCTTAATGTTTCATCAGCGTCGTTTTGGAAGTAATTCAGGTAAGCACCCCTCATGAAAAAGAGATGAAATACAGATTGCCGTCGGGTATATTAACACCTGTCACATCAGACCCCGTATCATATTGCGTTGCGTTTCGTTATGTGTGTGTGGCTTTCTATTATTTTCTCAACTCCCAAAACATCGCCTTGCCCTCTCCGTCTAACAACGTAATTGCCTCATCAACTAAACTATCAACAAAGCTCCTAAAATAGGATTTGTTGAAGGGGTGGGGAGGAGGGGAAAGAAAACAAAATAAAAAAAAAAGAGAAACATATCATCACACCCACTATATGGGAGAGGTGTGACGTTTAGAAGTCAGGGGAGCAAAGCCTTGAGGGCATACAATCAATATTACATTTTCCATTGCCACCTTCATAGCTATTGTAAATGGCTTGTGTCAGAAATAATAACAGGTTGTATCAGGAACCTTGGGTTTGTAATTTCGCTCCTAGAGCTTGGAGGCCCCGTCGGCTCACCCTCCCCTCCCTCCCTCCCCTCCAACACCATTGGGTGTTAATGACGCCGTGGTGGCAGACACTCCTCACACTATGACCGGCTTTTTTCTTATGACCCGTCTTTATCTCTTTACTCCTGACAGTTCTGAGAACTACCGGGAAAATGTGCGAGTGCGATGGAGGGGAGGGTTGCGGGGGGGGGAGGTGGGGGAGAGAGATCAGAAAAGGCTTACACATAGTACTCGACATGATTAGGCCTTTGTGCGTGTTGTGGCCCTCAGCTGGTAGTGCAGTATTATTAGCGGGGTTGGAGAGATTAAATCTATTCTCACGTCTGTTGTCATAGCACTCCAGGCAGCGGCAATAAGCGAGATGAGATGCGGTAACGTGCGCGCTGGAGAGACGGACTCCTCTTCACTGGAAAATCAGCGCTACTTTAAACTCTATTGAGAAAGAGAGAGAGAGAGAGGTGCTCGGCTAACTTCTTTTTTTTTTAAGACTGGTTGATTGCTTTATCTCGTCCATCTAGTCCATCTATTATCTCGGGTGTGAATTCCACACCAGTCGTGCAACACCTTCTGGCTTCTGGGTATGTGAGTGTCGATCATGTCCTGACACCTCAGTAGCCCCACCGTTCTTACTTACTAGACGTTGAACAGAGCTCGTGTTCGCCCGTATAGACCGCGACAAATAAGCAGCGTCTCGTCTGAGCTCCCCGAAATAGTCGGCTGTCGCGCTGTCGTCAGCGTCCCATGTGATCAACACGTACGACCGCGTCCCCCGCTATGTGACAAATGAGTTTCGGCGAAAAGTGCTATTGAGATGTGTAAAAACCCAAAAGTAATAGAGTGTGACAGGACGGCGCTGTGGCCAATCATCACGTCCGGCGGACAAGAGCCTAGCGGGTCCGGCGTTTGAATGCGCGGTTTCTATTTTCCCGAGGCTTTTCCAGAGAGCTTCTTTCATTCTCATCTGTCTGTCTGCGCAGGGCCTTTAAATTGTGCTCTCTTATCTGAAGAGGAATCTGCAGGAAGTCGCAGAAGCCCGGCTTATCTCGGCCAAGTGTGTGTGTGTGTGTGTGTGTGTGTGTGTGTGTGTGTGTGTGTGTGTGTGTGTGGTGAAGTTGGAGGGGGACTTAAGAGGGTGCCAAATGCCGCAGGATCCAGTAGAGCACGTCGGGGCAGGAGAGGCAGAGGCGGAGGCTGACAGACACAACACTAACATCTGACGGAAAAACAACACGAGCACATACACACACACACAAACACACTCATACTGGAATTGACGGAAACACCCAGGGCATAGGTGACATTTAATCCCTCCGTCACATTTGAGCCAAAAGGCAGATGTCAAGGAATTCAGATCCTCGTGCGTGTCCTCGTGTTGGGTTGGAATTGTCAACACTGAGTTTATCAGAGTACATGTACAGAGTCTTCTGCCTTAACATACAAGGGCTTTGATAGATTCTCGTAATGATGCAATTGATATGGCATGTTGGGTTGCTAGTCCAGCTACCGCGTGCCAATGTATAATGAAAACTATATGTCAACATGAACACATTACAAATGGTCTCCTCCTACTTTCTCATCCAGCAAGAGTTATTTCTTGGGAGTGATCTGAGCAACAAACACTGGTGTCCAATAGCCATCCATCGATGGGATGCGCAACATCAAGTTGTGCAACATGAGAGATGGCTCCGAAGGGTGTCTTAAGGAGGTGATAAAAAGGTCTGTGACCTTCCCCAAATGAAAGCTCCCCCCTGATTTGTGAGGCAGAGCCATGGAGAGTGTTGTTCAAGGGAGAGAGTGGGTGGTCTGTTAGCGGGTTCATGCTCCTCTCTCTCTGCAAACAGCCCAAATTTACATCTTTTTAATGGCTGCGGTGTCCTCTGGCTGTTGTAAATCAAGGAAGGGGTTTTAACCTCTAGGTGCCAGCAGGGGTTAATGCTGAGGGCAGTGGCCACTGCTGCTTCAGCCTCGGACCGAGCAAAATGGACGCCCTTGAAAACAACATGCCTTCGAGTGTTAGAGGGCGTGTACGGCCTCTGAGTCACTTTGGGCTTACAACAGCAACAGAGATGAAAATAAATAGTAGATGAAGTGAAGTGAAACAACTCTGAGATAAAGATGAAATAATGTATACATACAAATATGATAGCAGACATAAACAAATATGAATTTATTTTAAAAATCCAGTCAAATACAGATTCAGGAATTGACAGCTGCACGGATGTCAGCTTGTGAAAGAAATTGTTTACCGCGTGTCAGCCGATGACAAAAACCAGGAGCGAAATCCAGGAGGAAACAATCATGGTTGTTTTACCCTTTCTATTCCATATTCATGTACAATACTGCTGAGAATTTACTTTTTCCTCCTGGCTGTTCCTTCCTCCGCCACACTCACACATAAAGGGCAAGCACACATGGTGAGATCTCCCGAGCACAAATGAGCAATCAGTGTAAGAGCAACACACCTGGCAAGGCTCAGTGCTCCTCTGAAAGGCCACCGGCGCACCGGGAGAATTGGCTTCTGCGTAATTGAGATCCGGGCAGATTATTCTCATTTGATTGTCTAATGACCATCTGAATGAGATCCCAACTGTAATAAGAGGCTGTTTGACCGGCCGCTGCAGTCCACGCAGTGTCAGTCAGTCACCATGTCTTTATATGTGACATGAATACAGTAGACTTGGCCAAACTAACTACCCATTCTTACTAACTAACTACCCATTCTTATATACTAACTACCCATTCTTATTAATTGCGAACTAGCTACCCATTCTTACGCATATGCGCCGATTTATGTTTTTGCCAGTGGGTGCTCAAATGAAGTGAATACCACCAAGGTGAAGATTGTCACAAAATCACTTTTATTGCGCTTGCTTTAGTAATTACCGTGGTGCAGGCTGCTGTCATCTGTCAACGTAGACACACACCCAAACCAAATGCAACACTGCTCTGCTACAAATTCATCACTGGTGGTGGATCCTCACTTTGACTGTCTTTACACTCGGTATCTCTCTCGGTTTTTTAATGACAAATTCGTACGTTTTTACCCGATCATCAACCGCGTTTCATACTTGCTGTGTCGCTAGCTAGTAGCTACGTGATGGAACAACGTTGGTTTAGCCGACTCTAACGTTACATTGGCAGTTGGCTATGTGACTCCGCCCCTTAACGTAGCCTACACATACACAGAGCTGTAAGTTTAATTGGATAAGGCGATTTGTAGTTAAAACGTTCACCGAAGTAATAATACAATAAATAGTTGCGTTTTTTTTTTAAAAAGATGCAGTTTTTAAATACATTTATTTATTAATTTATTTTTTAATCGGCCTTCCCCTTGGGTGCTCAAGCTTTTCGGTGGGTGCTCGAGCACCGGAGCACCCACGTGATCGGCGCGTATGTTGTTACGTACTAACTACCCATTCTTCTGGATATAAACATGTGGCTTTGCAGATTGTTGAGTATCGCCACTGTTGAAAATGTATAAAATTATAATGTCTTTTCATCGTCTTTTAAGAAATAGGGGAGATCTCATTTTGGTATCATTATGTGATCACCTACACCTACATCACAGGAGCAAAGAGGAGAAACAGAGAGGAAGGGTTCCTGAGACTTCATGAGATAAATGTGAAGATCTCATGGTCTGATATATGTTTTGATCAGAGTGAGATCAACATGAGCTTTTATGTGGTTGTTTGAGTTGAATTTGAGAAATAGAAGACAAAATCTTCTTGGATTTTGCTTTCCTGTGGGGTTGCATGAAACGGTAAAGCATCCTTATATTAGGACTGCTGATATTATAGATATTATACATTAGGTAGAAGAACTACAATACAGTTGACTTCTCACTGTAAAATCAGACTGATTGATTAGAAGTTGCCAAGTGACAATTTCTGACCTGTCAAACCATAATTTCCATTCTTCATTGCTTCATCAATTTTGATGGGGCTATTTCCAAACCAATTCTCGGAACAGAAGAGACACGGGCTTGACCTTACGCAACAATATAAAACATTGCTTTCCCCCACTACCAATGATCCTCCATCCATATGTACTGGAACTCAGATGAAGTTATCGATTAGGCCCCTAGCAAATCTGGCGAGGTAAGGGAATGACACTGCACTTAGCGATCATTGTGCAAATGTACACTAAATCACAAAAATGGAGAGGGGGTGGTGGTTGTTACTGGCATGGACATGGGTCTCTGCAAGGGTGAGTACCCGTGCATTCACTCAGTGTTTAATCAATGGATTAAACTGTCTATCCATTCAAGTATTGATGTTTCCTATGACAACTGCTTATCCACGTCGAGCAGGGCAGACACCAGAGGCCTTTCAATCATCCCACCGGCTGAATGGACCGCAGAGAGAGGAAGAGGTGGGGTGAGACAGATGAATCTCCACCGCTGGATTCATGCTGCATGCTCAATTATACCACGGCCACAATGCAAGTCAAAGCAGAGGGAGGAGTCAATCACCGCTGACAGTGTATATAGAGCACAGGGGTTTCTGCCACTGTGCGAGAGCCGGACAGGGCCATTCCCTTCTAATGGCAGTTAATCAATATGGATCCGCTCCCTTTTTGATCTGCCGCCTCTGACCAACAACAATCACTAACAACAGCGTAATTGCAATCACCATAATGGTCTCCAGTCTTATCGTCCCACACCAGAGGAAGAAGAGGAGGATGGATGAAAAGGTATAGCGTTTAGGCAGTGCACGTCTCTCTGGATGTCACCCTCTCTCACACACACACACACACACACACACACACTTGTGCATCATCATGCTCTGTGGTATTGTGGTATAGACAGTCAGTCCGTTCGCCTTATTAACGTCATGTTTAGACGCGTATCGACCAAACCTGCAGTGACGATCAATCTGTGGTCAAGGCAAGACAATAATGCAGAGTTCATCCCCCACATTGTCTAATGTCTCCGAGGCTCTTAACACGTGTCTCATACTTAAAAAAAACAACAATAATCACTTCCCTTGCTGTATTGATAACGGCAGATGATTGAATGAGTATCAATTAGATGTATTTCATTATAAAATATACATTTGCGGACATTTTGCCCAGGGCAGCATCTCATGAAGGCACCATTAATACACACTCAGATTTATAGATGGCTAAAACAGAGCGCTATATGGTGACAGGCTGATTCCAACAGGACTCAGGATCACTTAGCATTTGATGACTAATATGGCTCCTTAATCCCTTTTGATGCCGTGAACCTATGACAGATCTATGAGATGATGGAAGCGACCCGGTAACATAATAAAGGCGCCCCCCCCCCGCTTCTCTTCTCACTCAGCATCCCTCATATTAATATTTTCATCCCCGTAATAACTAAAAGCCATTTCATTAGTCATTAATCAGTATCTGGAGCCGCCGCTTTCCAGTAAACACAGAAATATGATCCTACGATTTCACAGGAAAGAGCGATGCGTGATGACCCGCAGCTGGCAGGGTAATAAAAAACAGTATGCAACGTTGTCTGTCAAGAAACCGCGTACCTAGCCTAGTACAAAAAAAAAAAAAAAAAAAAAACAACAGACAGGGCAGAAGTGATATACTAGGCTCATTCCAACCAGTGAGACACAGCACAATGTTTCTTAGAGGCCTCTGTGACAATCAATACATAAAACAACAGCTAGAAAAAAAATGTGTGGGATCAGCATTTATGGAGCAACAACAACAACAAGGTGCGTTCAAGCATTCAAGAGATTTTAAACAGTGCGCAGCGTTACCGGTCAGATCAAAAATGGAGACACACGAGATATCTGATTTATGCATGTGGTCGTCTGTATCAGAACCTGTGTGTGTGTTGTGTGTGTGTGTGTGTGTGTGTTTTTTAAATCAATGGTCATCCCCTGATACAAGATGGCCTCATAAATCATTGTTTGTTGATCACTTGTCAGTAGGCAGGGGCCTTATGGCGTTCTCCTAATTATTCCAGCTCACAGCCTCCACTGGATGAATAAGGACAGGAATGCCAAAGCAAATCAAGGCGGCGGACTTTACAGAAATATGGCCGTAAAGGTGGTCTAGTTAGGATGGATGGGGGTTGGGGGGGGGGGGGGGGATGGGGTATGTGGGGGTGGTGGGGTTGGGCAGGTTGGGGTCTTGGGTGCGCACTGAAGTGAGAAATCTAGTGTATGAGATAGCAAGACATGCAATTCCAACGCGCCGGGGAACCCTCTCCCATGACGGGAACAAGTCGGCCGCCTGATTGAAATTGGACACAAAAAAACAAGTGAATCTGTTATTGCGAGCGTTCAATCACTCTGACGCCTTGTATCTCCCTTAAACACAATTTGAACACATCTTTGTTGCCACTCGCTGTCAAGTCCTCAATGGCATTTACCTTCAGAGCAGCACGAGTTTGCGCCTTGCGGGTTTTCAAATCCCCAGAACATCACAGCCGAAGATAGGTACGTTTCCAACAGATATTGCCATAGCGGAGTAAAGAGCAAACATGGGAAACGTTAAAAAGAAAAGGAATCCATCCGTTTTTGAGTGGTAAACTGTGCAATGAGGAATCCTGTCAGACGGTAGGGCTAAGTGCTCGGGGTATCGTATTGGCTTTCAGTGTCATTAACTTTTCAGCAGTAAGCAGGTTTCTGTCGCCACTGACCAAATTGCTTTAAATGCACAGCAATTACACGGTGGTGGCTGGCGCTTAAAGGATGAGTAAAGTATAGTTTCTGTAGTGAGGCCCTAATGGGATTATTAGCCAGTTTCTTTGAGGAGGGAAATCGCAGCTCGCTGTAATACAGGAAGTGGGATTATACTTCCCAGTGATATACTGTACCTAACCAGCTGGCCCTCGTGTTAATTACTGGATTACCCTTTCTAATTAAGAAATCTGGAAAGCGGGACTTTAATAATTCATTGAATCACAGTGGCACAATTTCTTTTATTACACTCTGTCCTCCTTTCTCTACCCGCTTTTTTTTTTTTTTTTTTTTTTTACCTCGACAGCTCCCACGTACATTCACGGAGGCGGCAGCCCCCTCGTTATGGAGAGTTAAAATGTGTTAGCTGGAGGCTTAAACATGGCTTTAGCATGTTTAAATCATGCTGAGCATATCAGGGAGGCCATGCGGGCTGTTCCCTTTGATATATATTTGCAGTATAATGTGCGGGGGTTTGAAAATCAATGAGCGGTCCTCTTTTGATCACAGGTTGTGTCCCTCATAGCGCCGCTCGCTCGAAATAGCGTACGGCCATCCTGTCACAGAGGTGAAGCCGCATGCATGCACAGTCTAGCGGTCTCATCACGAGTTATGGGCTCTGTCACGTAGACTTCCTCTTGTATTTTTGTAACCTGAACCAGGAAAGGTTGTTTTTTTGCTGAGCGTGCACGGTTCTTTATCAGCACTGCTCTGCTTCACACTCGTTCAGTTCCACACAGTCACACCTGGGAGCTGCAGCCCGGTACAACCACCGTCTTCAGCTATTGCCCACTGAGCAGCTCCACTGGACGAATTGAGGTTTAATTGCATTTGCACGAGGCCACTTGCACAGTTGTTGTTGAGGGAGGGGACAGATGCAGACCCAAAACACAACTCTGAACCCCCATCTCTTTATAACCTACAATGTTTATCTTATTTACCTTATTTACCTTATTTATCCAAACCTTAAACCAAATGGACCAAAAATGCTCAAAACCAAAATATGGCAATGCAAAAATATATAGGATTGTGTGCTATTGTTGGAACGTCTTTGCCGACGTCAGCAATGAAGTACCGTTCAACCTATGGTGTCTTAGAAAGCACGTTTCAGTGTGTTAAATGGGCTGGCCTTTGGTATTCCCATGTATTCCAATCATCTAATTTACTGGACCAAATGACTCCATTCTGGAGGGATTAGCAGGTCTTGATTCCATCGCGTCTGGTGTGAAATTATTTGAGGGAGGGAAATGTAGGTCAGTGAAAAAACAGCATCAAACAGCAGCTCTCCGGCGGCAGTCTGGTGGGCCCGGTGTTTTTTCTCCTGTATCTCTGAGGATATTCTCAACCGCCTGTGGGTATTTGTAATGACCTGGTGACAGCATTTCTCTGCTGGTGGCTGAGGTGCTCAACCAAATGAATAACTGACCGGCCAGGAGAGCAGCAGAGAGAGAGAGGGGGAGTGTATGTGTGTGTGTGTGTAGGTATTAGGGAGTGGAGGTACATGTCCCAACTCTTCAGACACAACTACTCCAGTCCCCCACGGACTCCAGACAATCTACAGCCACCCAAAACCTCCTGCTGACGCCGTGTGTAGTACATTTTGTGCCAGCGGTGCATACCTCCCTGTGCCTCGCCTCGCCTTGTCGGTTTGACCAAAACCGCATTACTCGAGTCCTCAAAGCCCGCGCTGCGATGGGAATTCAGGGGGGGCGCTGATAAAATCATCCCCGTGAATCCTGTTAAGAGGAGATGGGAGCTGCCGACGGTGCGCTAAACTCCCAGAGATACCGACAGATTTGCTTGTTTGTTCCGGAGATATTTAAAGTGTAGCTTTCGGTGTGTTTCATATTTCATGAATATAACATTTCTCCATAATGGATATAGATTCACCGTGATGCATATGAATTGTTCATCCACACACATATGAATTATTCAGTTAGATGATTCTGAAATATGATGGGGGGGTTTTTGTATTTCTTCCAAAATGCAATGTTGGTGAGGTGTGTAGACCCCAGGGACGGGGTTAGGGAGGACCGTAGTCCCACTCAGGTCTTGGCACATTCTCACTTTTTTGCCTCTCCATCTTTTCAAAATAACATCTGAAGTTATCTCTGCATCAATAGTTGCACAAGGCCATTCAAATCTACATGCAGTTAATGGACTTTTTGGCAGGAGCTGTCATTTTGTAGACACACTCCTGAGAGGGCATTACTGACTCTGAGAGTCTCCTTTGCTAATCAGTGGAGTCAAGCCTCTATCTGGCAATTGTTTGATGCCTCTGGTTTGGTAAAATATGCATCGCTTTAACAGAAGGATTTCCCCTCTGAGCTCAGAATACCACTATAGTTCATTTATCATGTGAATGCTGAATGCAATGTGTTGGCAGAAACTTGTCCATTGTCTGAGGTCCTCAAATGGATAGAAATGCACATCAGAATATATCCATTTGATTGATTTGCAGAATATAATCTCATTTAATTCCACAAAGCACTTAAAAATATCTGAAATCCTCAAATGTTTCAGGGAAATTCTGCAGATCAGTTGCAAGCACATCTTTGAAGTCACACAGAGCACTTCAAGACAGACTAGAGCTTAAAAAAAAAAAAAGTCTGTTGTTTTTTTTTTAGCTCCGTCCACATTCAGCGTTCATTCTACATGGGTACGTGTTATTTTTTTTCACTGTGGGCTGTGTTGGGGGGGGGTGGGGGGCTATCAAAAATCTTGTAGCATAGCAATCACTGGAACCTTAGCCCCCTCTGGTAAGCAAGCCGTGCTTCCTGTAAAGAGCCCCGGGGGATTCGGTGTGCTAATTATTTACTGAAGCAGCAGAGATTATCAAATGAGACCCCGGGCCGAGTCTCGCTGTGAGGGGGGTGCCCTAATGGTGTAACCTGGGCAACATGCAAATGGATGGGGGAGACTGGGGTGGGGGGAGGGCAAGTCGGAGAGAGAGAGAGAGAGAGAGAGGGGGAAACACAGGGTATACAATGGTCACTATGCAGAGTGTGTTGGAGGAGTCAAGCTTCACTGGGGAGCGAGGAAAGGTGGGGCCACTCAGGGCCACAGTATTAGATTACAGATGCATAAGAATGACCAACTGCTGGCTGTCCTCTGGCTTTGGGGGAGGGAGGGAGAGGGAGGGGGGAGGACGGGGGAGAGTCGTATGGGCTCCCCTTGAGCTGCAGCTCTGAATCTAGATGACTGTCTGACTTAATCCTGGAGTGGTGGGGGGTCATGAATGTTTGTCGCTCTTATCATCCGATCGAAGCATTAGGAGGGAGAAGTGAACCTTTTCAAGAGTTTCACGTTGCGACTGCAGTACAGCGGAGTTACCGTCACCAGGAAGCTGCACATTACCGAGGACTACACCGTGGTTCCAACTTTTTTCCTCAGTATCAGCTGCATCTTTGCATCTCGCAAGCAAACAGAACTACAACACACACACACACACACACACAATCCCACACTCCCAAAAAAAACAGGGGGGAGGGGGGTAGTGGTGTGGTCTTAAATCCATGTATCTGGGCAGAAAGCCAAACAGACTTTCCTCAGCAGATAAACACATGCAAGAAGAGAGTACTGAGCTCTAATAATACACTAATATCCTCTCCATTTGATTAGAGGGAAGCGACATTATCTGTTCGGCAAGCGAGCATAAACACATATGGACTACTGAATCATCCGAAGCAATAAAACACTACACAAAATGTAATAAAAAAAAAAAAACACCCCGATCTGGATTTTAAACTTCGACTCACCGGGTGAATACATGCGTGTATCCCGACCCAGACACTGGACTCATATTGTGGATTTATGCCCTTTTAATGGAGATTAAGTACACGCGGCTTATTGGGAAGTGCGAGGAGCTTCCGGGACCGCTCTAACATAAACACATAGCACAGAGTCACAATTAATCGCGAACGAGGTTATGTAAACGCCTAAACTGACCACAATCAGGCCGACCCAACGTGCATGATTGCTCTCCACAAGCTAGAGCTATTAGAAGTTAGCTCTAATGACGCTCGGGCCTTTTTTTTTTTGCGGGTGAGTGTTTTTAAACAGCGTTTTTTCGTGAAAGCCGTGCAAAACGGTTTCCCGCCCCTGCAGCACATACCGGGGTTTCACATCTGCTATGAAGAATGGGCATCCAGGAAAAAGCTCATACAATTAACAACAACACCAACCCCAGAGTCGGTGAAAAGAGAAAGCAGGGGGGGTGCAAGTGAGTTCCTTTCCTCTCAATGGATAATTCACATGACTGATGCACGACCTCCAGCACCTCCCCGCAAAAAAAAAAGAAAAAAAAAAGTGACCTTCTCCCAATGAGATCCTGCCACCTGTCTGGGGAGGAGTGATTGAACTGTTTGTTTCAGTGCCACGAGACAATAACACTGCCAGCTTCAACCACTCAGGACAACCTGCTGTGTCTGCTCTCTCCACGGCAGCAACTTCTTTTTTAAAAAAAAGCCTCATCTCCTTTTGAATGGAAAAAAACAGAAAAAACCAGTGTGATGAAGTTGTGAATGGATGATCAGGCAGCAGCAGCACCAGGTGGGTTTGTTTCTTCCAGCGAAACACATTGTTTTTATCAGTGACTCTGCTTGTTTTTGAATCCAGGCCACACCATGTTAAATTTCAGTTTAACATGAGCAGTTTTTTTTTTCTTCTTATCTCTCTCTCTCACTCTCTCTCTCTCTCAGTCTTTTCTTATGTGTGTGTGTGCGCGAGTGGGCGTATCTGCCAGAGTGCTGAAACACCGTGAGGGAATTGGGCCTCCGCCACCCACCCACCCACCCACCCCTCCTCCTTCTTACAGAAGTGAAGGGATAGTAAATATCACTGCAGCAGATGGGACTGATGCTCTCTCTCTGCCTCTTCCCCTCCCCGTACAGCAAAATGGATAGCCGTCAACAGCAGCAGGAGCAGCAGGAGCAGCAGGAGCAGCAAGCCCCGGGGCCAAGAACCGGAGCAGAGGACACAGGGAGCGGACTGTTGCTCGGTCAGGCAATCTTTACAGACAAATTCTCCCCGACTGTCAGGAAGAAAACTGCAGTACA
Source organism: Hoplostethus mediterraneus (assembly GCA_034670385.1). Taxonomy (NCBI): domain Eukaryota; kingdom Metazoa; phylum Chordata; class Actinopteri; order Trachichthyiformes; family Trachichthyidae; genus Hoplostethus; species Hoplostethus mediterraneus. The sequence goes on from JAXDDW010000007.1 coordinate 6,224,129, forward strand.
TATGAGGTCACCCCAGATATAAACATCTTCTCATCTGGATTCATAACATATGATATTTGCAGGTGGTAAATACTGTAAACTATGCATCATTTTCACCTGTTGGGATCATATAGCAGATAGTATCACAGGACCAACTCCTTGGTGTGTCATCTCAGTAAACTGTCACACACACGCTTGCAGGATCTGTAAAAAAAAAAAAAAAAAAAAAGCCCTGGCAGCGTCTAACAGCATGACATGCTTGTATAACAGGAGGAGGAGGAGAGCGGCGGCATCTCGGACCGAGGGAGGTGTCACCGCCATTCTCACCCCACCACCACCACCGCCGCAGACAGCAGATCCGGAGGAGGTATAAATCCTGCCCACTCGTCAATTAACCGACAAGTAAACAGGTTTATATTTAGGCAGAAGCGTGTTGTTTTTCGCTGTCGTAAGACCTGGAGCGCGGAGGAGCACGCATCACTATTCCCCATAGCGATATTAAGACCGCCCTCCCACCGGGAGAAGAGGAGCGCCTGTGAATCAACGATGACACAATATGGACTCTCACTGCGCAGCGGCATTAGGCTGAGCAGTGATGTAATGCCATTGAGCTCACTGGGTGACATGGAGAGAGAGAGAGAGAGGGAGAGAGAGAGAGAGGGGGCAAAAAGATACGAGCAAATTGAGTAACAGCCCTTATCATTACTGGGTTTAACATCAATAGACTATAGCAGAGCCCGGTCACCAAGGGATTTTACCTTTGGAGACAGAGGTGAATTTTTTTTCTCAGATGTCCACTTTAAGTAACTTGCAAATTGGGAGATCAACCTCCAGCCCTCAGAAGGGTCTTTGTGTGTGTAGGTGTCACATGCAGCGTTTGGCCGTGACATCCCAGGTTATACGAGTGATTTAAATGCTCAAGGGATTGGAAATGACTTTCCTTTTTTTGTAGCCACAATATCCCTCCCGCTGGATTCCTGCGAGGACGGTATCTCATTCAGCGTCTCCGGAGCATTCTACATTTCCATTTATTTATTTAAGGAGGAAATAGAAGGAAATTTCAACGGGTCACTAATTTCATTTCAACATGTACCAATGGCATTAGCCCTGAGCAGATATTTCAGAGGAACACAAAATCAATGTTGAGATTCTATTGGGAATAGCCCTGGAACCCATTAGCAACTTTGACCAATAGGTCAGGTAAAGTAATAGCTAGATAAATGTTTTATTACAGATTCGCAAACTGACTTAATGGGAGGGCTAGAACCTGTGCAGCCGTGCATGGGAAATATTCATTATTAGATTCTATTGCTGTAATGAACACAAATCTCTCAGTGGCCAAGGCCTCTGGTTCTTTATATGTGATCTGTTAAAGGTGAGTCTCCTCGAACCCGGCCTCGGAGGAGACAAAAGGCAGCATCTGTGTTCCTCCAGAGGTGTAGAGGAGGCCAACGTCGTAAAAATGTAATAAATGTAATCAATGTAAATGTTTTTCCAGATTGTATATGGTTTGTTATACTAATTATATTTCATATGACATCATATATGGCTGCTAATGTACTCTTCTCTGTTCATTTGTTGTTATACACCAGCGCCATATATCAGGGTGTTAACATGGCTACAGTTCTACTGAGGATGACAACATCCTTCTGGTGCAGTCTGAGCACGAACATGATCCAGCTCCCCACACAAGCAACAAATATCACTCATTGTGTTGGGTGTATGCAAGGCCTACATCTATGGTTGTTTTAAAGCACTACTCTCATTGTTTTAGTAATCCAGGGTATATTTACCCACTTCCAACTGTGTTTTTCTGCTGATTTATTATTGTTCAAACGCATCTTAACTCTCCAGGTTGACCTACCACCCCTGTTCCCCATGTACACATTTACTAGTGACGTTATGAAAGATTGATAGACGTCGGCCATTAAGACAAACCTTCTAAATTTGCTTCCACAAATGAATTATGGTTCTGAAATAGGCCTTACAGAGTTTAAAAGGTATCTGTCTGGAATAACGGCCATAGTTTATCCCTCAGTGAACATATGTCACGTTAAGACGTTTCTTCAGCCCTCTGTTCACACAACTCTCAAGCCGTTCTGTGCTTGGCTAAGTGCTACTTTTCTGAATGGAAGCCAGACAGACTGAGAGCTCCCACACGCTGAGAGCAGCGGCTCCTGTTTCCAGCGCCGTCTCCAAGGGGACAAACCATCCCACCAATCACATCGCTCTGCGCCGGCAAGCGGGCAATTCAATTTCTTAAAGCCATAGTGTCTGTTTTAGAAAAGGAGGCATTGGGGAGGAAAGTTAAGAAAAACAACACATTTAGGAAACACTCTTGAACAGGAAAACATTTCAACACCCAATTTACAAGTTTTCCTTTTTTTCTTTTTATTAAATGTGAATTCACATGTTAGTTTGAGCCCATCCATTTCAAAGTATCCGCCTACATACAAAATAGGCATCACTCTGTCATCACATCCTTTTCAAACGCAACAAATAACACATTTGTGTACATATATTCACAAACTGAAAGGACAGTTGATGGTGGTAGGTACTTATTTATTAAAAGATGAGTCAAAGACAGATTCACACTTGGAATGTGAAGTAACTACTGCCTAGAACTTCCAACAAAAAACGTCTTGGCATATAATTAGGTCATATTCCAAAACCTTTTATTCAAACAGACTTCATATGTAAGACCCACATAAAAATAAACAATATCTGCTTTTGTAAGTGCAAGAAATAAAAAATACAGGTTTATGGTTAATGTTTTAAGAAAAGAAGGCAGTCTTCAGTTTTAAAATAAAGTTTCATTTCATGAAACAGGACTATGGAATGTTCTTTTTTGCTTGCTTGTCAGACTTCTGCCAGACCACTGTATTGTATATTGTATGCCCTATTGTAGAACTAGTTTTTCCTAATTTTGGGTCAGATTCAAACTGTTTGGTGACAAATATGCCCAATATCCAATCTTGTGGGTCAAATAACATTCAAATTGGGATATTTATCTTTTTTCATATTATGCATCACACCACGAGGCCATATTAAATTGTTTTTGTATCAGTTCCAGCTGATTTGTTTATTTTCTGCCTTGACAGGCTTCAGCATCATAACAGGTAATGATGTTGACAGTGCACAAGTCTGTTTTTCCATCACTTGCTACAATTGTTGATGGTCTGTATTTTTAAGAGTACATATTGCACAAAAAAATGAGGGGGGAAAAAACAGTATGTGCCATAAAAAATACCAAAATCCAGTTTCACACCTGCGATTGGGACCCATCCACATATCACGAGTATGATATACATAAACTCCTAACTTTACTATATTACAGTACATATACAATCTTGAAACTAGTTCCAGCTCTGAGGTATGTGTTCCCCATGATGCCATTGTATCGTCTACAAATACTCAACAAATCTGCTCTACAACTGTACAAAACCTAGTTTAAAATCACAAGGCATTTTTGATGCAAGTTTTAATTTAACTTAATCCTTAAAACCAGGACTCCCTTGCATGCTAAAAACAAATGATAAAGGGAAGAAGTGCCTGAAACTCACTGAAAGCCCAGTAAGAACATTCCCTTTTAACTGTACAAAAATATGCCTGAAAATATCTTACTTTTCTTTTAAAAAGATGAGGTCTGTTATGTATCAAAATGTTTCCTCCACACCTGTATTCTGCAGAGGTTTAGGCTGCTTAATTTTCCAAACCAGGAGGTAAACGGAATCAGTTACAAAAAACAAACAAACATTTGCGGCATTTAGAAATTACATAAACCGTTGTAAAGTAACATCCTGAACAAATGTCAGTTCACAGATTTGCTTTGAGTCAGTCCACAGTCCGTTTTCAGCTCCCTGCAGTTTTTGTTTAAAGAGGATAAGATGCATAGAAGTTCACAGATTTTTCCCTTTTGTGGTCCGTTTAAGCTGAACAGTAATTGCAGACCTACGGGGGAAAAAATCCATAAAACCCTGTCATGCTGCCAGAAAAACGTCTGCAGACTTTGCTTTTTTTTTTTTGCTACCAGCTTCATAAGCATCTCATTCCTCAAACCTCACCTCGCCTCCTGGTCCTCCACCTCACTCCTGGACCCTTCAGAAAACCCACAGGAGGCAGGGCTAGGGACAACTTGACCAGGACACATATAATTTCATTTCTCCCTTCTCTGTTATTACTAGAGGACTTTTTTTTTCTCTCTCTCTCTCTCTCAATTCAGTAAGTGAACACCAGGTCGGAAAAGTTCGCCTCCAGCCAGTCCCCGGCTATCATCTCACTCAGTTCTGGCGTGCAATAGTCTGGGAATTCAAAGTGGGAGCCCAGGCTACCCTCACTGAACGAGTCCAGGTCCTTATCCACAAGAGACAGGGAGAGGTTTCCTGAATTGGGGTTGCCCAGTTCCGAGCCTGGGGCGCTGGGGGCGAAATTTAAACTAAAGTCAAAGAGCAAATCGTCCGCGTCCTCGCCGGAAGAGGAGCTGCTGCTGGAGGAGGAGGAGGAGGATGTGGACACCGACCTGGAGGATGCTGGTGAGACGGAAGCAGTGTGCAATGTGCTCTGCTTGGTAATGTTTTTGATATTGTAAAAGAGTCTGTTGTTGTTCCGCACTTCTTCGTACATGCTCGTGCCCTCGGACTCGGCCGAGGAGCTCAAAGTTGGGCTCGCGGGAACTTTGGCTACATTGTACGGCCTCAGGCGCTCCTCGTCCCCCGTCTTAATCCCCATCCGGTAGTCCTCCTCGTACTCGTCGTCGTCGTCCTCGTCCGTGAGCTCGATCTTGACAGTCTTTGTAACTTTTAAGCTGGGAAACACGCAGTCCTCCCCGTAGCCGTGAGAGGACTTGGAGCCGGTTTTAGTCTTTATCTTTGAGCACTTCTTGCTGGGAGTCTTTGCAATTTTACCGCACTTCTCCGGAGATGGTGCCGACGACTTTGAACTGTCGAGCTTTGGTTTTTTCTTGGGTCTGTACTTGTAGTCGGGGTAGTCGGCCATGTGTTTTAGCCGCAGCCTCTCGGCTTCTCTGATAAACGGGATCTTTTCGCTGTCCTTAAGCATCTTCCACCTCTTGCCCAGTCGTTTGGAAATCTCTGCGTTGTGCATGTCCGGCGACTGCTCCATGATTTTTCTCCTCTCGATTTTGGACCAAACCATAAATGCATTCATGGGTCTCTTGATGTGACCGGTTGCCGTCTTGCACCAGTCCGGGTTTATCGCCACGGGGCTGCATGCCATAAATTCACTCTCCTCCGAGTCGGTAGCCTCCCTGGACATGCTCCCGTCCGTTTCGCTGTTGTCTGTGTGCTGCACCATGGTCCCCCCCTTTTTTCTTTTAGTTTTATCTCAAGTTACTTCGTCTCCGGACGCCGCAGTGTCTAACAGCCGCACACTGCCAAGACGGCTCAGCTCGTTTTTCTCTTGCGCCGGTTCGTCCGCGTCCCTCTGCGTAATGTGCGTCTCAGGCTCTGCACTCTTTTTCCAGAGTTACAAACTGCCTTCTTAACTAGTTATCAGCTTTTTCATGTCCCCTGCGTCACGGAGAGCCATCCAATCACGTCCCTTCCACTCCGCCCAGCAGACTCCCATCCAAGACTCCCCTTAACCCTTTTTATTCCTCCCCTCCCGAGCTCTCATTGGAGGTGGGGATTTGTGGTACACGGTGTCTGGGGCAACGCGCCGGGCGAGACAGGCATATTAAACACACAGTTAGCACTGCGCGTTCCTGAGATGAACATCATACACTAAAGCGCGTATAAGCTAAAGGTAGAAGCAGAAGCTTATCCCTTCCGTTTTAAAGAAGTGAGGAGGGTGGTGGGTGGAGGGGGTGGTGGTGGTGGTGGTGTCTGTCTACAATCTCCAGACAGACAGCTACCTTTTTGCAGATGCGTCTGGAGGAAAAAAAACATGTAGGCTATGTGATTGTTTTACGTTTTTTTTTCCCTTCTCTAAGTTGGATACTGAAGGTGGCGCTTGGACACTGTTGTAGGCGTCTGGATGCGGCGGCGCGCCTGCCTTGTTGTAGACGGATACCTTTTAGAGAGGAAGGCTCAGCGCTATCATTAACTTTATAGCATGGCCTCAACTGTGATCACGCCCTTTCTTTTTTTTTTTTTTTTTTTTTTCAGTGGTGTTTCCTGTCTTCATGCCTGGATTGGAAATAGGTCACCCAATTCATTTTGTTTAGTGGTTATGGGCTCCTCCATTTGAGAAGATTCTGTCCCACCTTTATTGACACCGCCCTGCAGTCCTTGTCCATCCCTAATTCAGAGATTTCTCTCATTCTGTTTTTGATTCAGGGAATCGATGCCAGCAAATGCTAACAGCAGGCTCATAAACACGCTATGAATTTGAATGACGCTCGTGTGCTACGGCATAAAGCAATTTTTTTCTCATGAGCATGCAATAACACCCTCTCAGACAGCAGCCCCGAGCTGAGCCCCATACAGCAAGGCAGGGATGGAAGGCTCCCTGCTGAGTTTGCTGTGTCAAGAGGCAGTATAGCATCTAGCTGGCGTCTCCTAGCTGTACCCCTCCCACCCACACACACACACACACACACACCACCACTCCCACCCCCCGGCTCTGGGTGGCAGCCAGCAGTGCTATTGGAGGCTGGGGCGATAAGGCGTCCTGGTTTTTTCTCTCTTCTTCGTCCCCTAGAGGGCAATCACTTACCCTTTTGAAACCCTCCCCCCACCCAGCCACCGTATTTTCCCCAGCTGGGGCTTATGAAGTGTCTCTACTGATACAGAGAGAGAGAGAGAGGGAGATAGAAAGGCAGGGGAGAGTATAGGAGGGAGAAAGGGAGAAAGAAAGAGGCACAGAAGAGGGACAAGGAAGAAGGGGGACAGAGGCAGTTGGAGAGAGATAGACCCTTCTCTGTCTCTGTCTCTCTCCCAGACAGAGATAGGGCTGAAATGCTTTATCATGACCACCCTGTGCTGATTAAGCCTTATCAGATATATGTGCCGCAGCAGGAGTCTCAGGAGGTTGGCGCATGCACTTGCATGTTTCACTGTCAGCGTGTTTTTTTTTCCTGAGGGATTCATTTGAGCAGCATTTGATCCTCTGATCAGCACAGACGTGGGCAGATCAGGTTATTTTGAATGAATTGATAGCAAGATATCATATTTCGGTTGTGTTTGCATTAGCACAAATTGGCTGTGTGTCTGCGTGGCATTCTAAGAAATGTTTTTTTGTCTGCAGTGCTTGAAAACCTGACGTTCCACTTGAAGGATGATAATTTACTTTTACTGTTTTATTCTGTTCTGTCACTTTTATTCTAAGTGGCACTTATTCCTGTTATAATACAAGGACTACAGGAATAATACAAAATATTTTCATGATTTCTTCAGCCATATTATACAAAATGATTGCATATATGAACGAGCGAGCTTGACCCTCGTTGTCCTCTGAGAGAGAAAGATGCCTCAATTCTAATTGTACTTCTGCAGCAGAGAGAGAGAGACTTCATCTCCTGTGTTCGTGCACACATATCTCCCCCCCAGCCTGCTCCGAGCAGCCCTATCTCTTTATATGATGCTTCCATGCAGGACATGAATCACAGCACTGCTTAATGATGAGCATGTAGGGCGGCTGTCCTGCTCATTAGCATGGCTCATTATTGGCTGTGAATGAGGTGCTGGTGTCAGCCCATCCACGAGCCTATGAGTCATCCTAGGGAGGGTCTCAGCGCCATGCCTGCCTCACACAGATACACCCCCCCCCCCTCTCCCCGTCTCCCCTGTTGCCTCATTCAATGACTGTGACTGTGATCTGTGTGAGTGAATAGGAAGTTGTGGGATATTGATACGTGTTGTGTTTTTTTTTTCATTTAATTTTCACTCCAGAGATTAAAAACGATTAAACGGAGAGCTGCATTATCACTGTGTAATTTCTAATGCCCTGTGATTTCCAATACCCCCGAAGGCGGATGTGTTAATGCTTATTTGCCGCTTTTTTTTTTCGTGTCAGGGGAGAGGACATTTTTATTCCAGAGCGATGGAGTGTTGAATTAAGTGATGGTTTTCATGTAAGAGCATTGAAAGAGAGTTTCAGGAGAAACAATCCCCCTCGCATTGCTTATCTAAAAGCCCCCCCCCCCCAAAGCAGCTGCTGCTCTCACAAAGGGCCAGTGAAGCGTTAGATCAATACTAACCCTGGCTAGAGGCTATCTGATGCTCAAAATGCATGGATCCATCTCCTCTGCATAGCCCTGAGACAGGTGTGGACTTCTGGAAGCCGCTATCTGATGGCTTCACAATGGGTAGGGGGGGTAGGAGGGGTGGCTGAAGGGGATGGGGGGTTGTTTTGGTAGCACATAAAAACGCAAATTAACTTTTTACTTGACAGACACATTCTTGAATATCCTATGTGCTCAGGTTACAATGTTTATTGCCATGCCAGTGAATTGGTGTTTTTCTAGCCCCGTATAGTGAAGTCACTTAATGGTAATCTGGCGCTATGCATAGCATTAGGTGTAACCAGTTCCAGCAGTTTGCAAGTAGTATCAGGTAAGCCTCGCAGACTATCTATCAAGCGCCGAGGCTGGAGGGGAAACCTGATCTCCAGCTCGTGAATGCAAAGATTTATAGTTTTGTACGTTAGTCGCCAGTTACTCTGACCCATAAGTTGTCTAAAGCGCTGAGATGAAGCTAAAAACAAGTCATGCCCGCTGCTCCGTCTCCGTCGCTGTGGTCTCATTACTCGAGGAACACACAATCTTCCTCTCTCTCCCGAGATAAGAGAATCTTTGACAATGAGGAGGATCTCACAGCAGTTTGGAGGTTGTTGTTTTACCACTTAAGTGTTTGGTGCCCCCAAGGCCACTTCTTTTTCTTTTTTTTTTGCCCTGTTGTTGCTTTACATTCTCGACTCAATGCAAATGTATCTCCGGGGTGTCAGGTTCTTTGTTGACCTCCTTGATGTGGCCTCTGTCTCTCAAGGTCTGATGCTTAGCGGATACTTGAGACTGGAGTGTCTTGTCGTGAATGTAAACAGCTGATGCCGGAGTACTGTGCTGGAATGTTTGTCACAGGGACACACAAAAAAACAATCAGAGGCCAAAAGCTTTCCGGCATCCCGTGTGCACTTGTCCTTGCAACAACACCGGTTTCATTTACAGGGGGCCAGTGCTATTCTGAATTCAGTCCGTGGATGCATTGCATTGAATTATGTGCTGTCAAATACACAGCAGTCCAAATGATTAACCATAGAAATTAGAGTACCCCGCTTTCAATGACTGTTGTTTTTAGATAGGAGCTAAAAATGGCAGATTATGAGTTGTTATGCAGAACGTGCTGCAAGAAACAGAGTGACTTGATGCTCTCTCTGGTAACAATAGTATATTTGTCTCACCCCATGATCAAATCCAGCAATCTCACCGGTAAACACTGAGTCAACCCCTCCAGCAGGCAGCGAGCACCAAAGATCTTCACAGACTTTGCACATATCAGCTTGCTAGGCGCGCTAGCCCCGCTAAGTGATGCGTGTAGATCTGCGTGGGTGCAGGGCGCAAGTAACTGAATACCTGCGGACTGAGGTCACCGTGTGTGTGTGTGTGTGTCTGCAGACGTAGGGGTACGAGAACTCGGCGGTACGGTAGTGGGCTACGCATAACTAGCCTCCATACAGGTGACGACTGGTGGAATCCTGTAAGAAAACACAAGGAGTTTCCTGTCTCCTCTGCTCCTCGCCTTTCCCCCCCCTCTCTCTCTCCATAGCGCTCTGCAGCACTCTGCCCTACTAACCAAGGGGAATCCACTGAGGCCTGGAGGAGATGACATCATCCTAGAGCAACTCTGGCTTACACAGCACAGTGTGTTCTGCACTAATCATATTGCCATGTCATTCCCCATAAGCTCTGTCCATTTAAATCCTTTAATTATATACCAGCAGCAGTGAAGGGGTGTTTACTGTACGAGTCCGGCATACCTAGTTCTGTATTGTACACTGTGTCTTGTGCTAATAAACTTGTGTGGAGGAAGAGCCCTCCAGGCGCTCACAACCACTGTAATGAGAGCGTGTTTAGTCTGGAGACTGTGTAGGACTAATGCTGATGGATTGTATGGCTGCAGGTCAGGTCTTGCTCTCACACACACACACACTGGAGGAGAGTATAGAAAGAGCAGGGGAAAGTTTCATTTGCAGGACAGGACTGTTACATATACAGCACTGTGATAATGTTAACATTGTATTGCAGTGTTAATACCAAATAGATGAACCTTACTAGTCATAATAATACAAGATAAGGACACTGTTTTTCAGGAAATACTATCCCAGGATTTAGTGGTGGGATGGTAGAATGGTTAATCATCAATAAAAGCCAGCGGCTGTGGTCAAACATATCGCCAAAACAAGCAGAGAAATAGATCTGTTTATCACATTTCACCGAAACGGTTGATTTCGGAGAAGTAAGCGACTGTTCCCACTGAGGCCGTGCTTTTCTGCTCCCATGCCGGCCAGCCCAGACTTGCCCCCCCTCGCGAGATAAGATAGTGTTGACTGCAGGCCGGTCTGTGTAGAGACTAGCGAGGGGCCTCCAGTGTGCTTAGTCACCCTCAGTCGCATCCTGTGCTCTGAAGTTTTACTGGTTTATGATCTTTGCACCACCAGTCGAATAGTGACAGTTCAAAGCAGCATGACAAATCGAGAATCCATGCCTTTTGGGCAGATCTCCGTCAGCACTGTGTTAAAATATTATTAGTGGGTAGACCTAATGGATAAAGAATTAAAGTTCAAGTTTGATCATTTTGTTTTCTATCAGGATTGATGTATGATGACACTGTGGTTTCGTCTGTTCTTGATAGTTTACTGTCACATTCCTTGTATTAATATTGAGGTTGATGTATTACTGGAAAACGTAATGTAATTAAGTAACGATTACACAAAGGCAATTGTACCAGATGCAGAGGTACGTATCTGTCTGCAGCATTGGCACTGCATATATTGAGTCCTTTTATTTCACAGACATCACATTTGCCCCATCTTATATGTTTATGTAATAACCATATGGAATAAATCAAAATAAGCTAGGCCCCAAAAGCAGTTTTTATTCCTTATTGTTATAAACGTTGTTGTAGTAACCAAACATCAACATGTAGAGTATACACTATATTAATCATAGGGAAACTAATGCATGAACTTGATACTAGGCTTGACCGGGCTTCCTGGTCAATCATCATTTGCAATGTACTTTTTCAATTATGGTTGAATGACCTCATGTCAAGAGCAGAGATTGAGTCACACGCTAAAACATGGTTGGACAAAAACACCATCGCAGCAATCAACTGAATTCATCAAGGCTTTAACCTTGAAAACAAAAACAAGACAAAATGGACCCAGAGAGAGACAAACACCTGGAAGCAAATCTCAGCATTCACTCTTGTTTGAACAGTGACCAGATAAGATAGTGCAAAGTTATCAGCACAAGATGGATTCCCTGAGGTGTCCCCAGGAGGGGTTTCATCAATGTAGTGGGAGGGAGAAAGAATCAATCCCTCAAACCACATGCAATGACATACAACCACCGACAAACGGAAGTGAATTCAGCAGCTTTATTCTGTCAAATGTGCGTGCTAGTTCTCAAAGTAGAAGGTTGAAAAGGAAAAAGAAGAAAAGAATCATTGTCCCAGCACTGCGATAGGACATTCAAAGTAAACATTGGATGACATCGTAAACATAATCACGATCATGGGGGCCAGCATACAAACATACATCTTGCCCAACTGTGGGGATCTTGCACACCAATCAAAATCAGATACGATTTTCTTCTTTTTACATCGCACCACATTCATTTTGACCCCAAAACAAGAGGAAGCATTATAGATTGTATATTGTCTCCCAGGTATGTTTGAAATGTCAACACGTGTCTGTACAGAAGGTCGTTTCAATGCCAGTTGTGTCTCCATGTAAACTTTTCCTCAAAGAGCTTTATGTTCCGAGTAGCACTTTTGAAGAGGCCAATGGCACTACTGAAAAAGAGGAAACTTCCATTGAGTCATGTCTCTTCCTTTTTACTTGACATTACATATGCACATATAGACTGGTATTTTCCCCTGCATTCCTTCCATATCAGAGCCTCAATATGTCCTCTCCATATAGTAACTCGCTGCCCTTTCCTTCATGTCTCTTAAGGATTTCTTAGACAGGCTTCAAGAAAGATTTTCATAAATGTCCTCTTTTGCAAATCCTCCACATCTCTCTGTATGCGCTAAGAGCTATCTCTAGCTTAACAGTAAAGGTCACCGGAGGAGACTTACGGATATAGGAAAGGCTAAGCTGTGTGCATGGCAGAGTGTTTAACAACTATCTAGAAATCAATAATAGACAGTTAGGTAATGAGTGTGGCAGATCACAGGACTAACTCAAGTGTGGCAAAGCTTGGTGGCTTTTGCAGACTTTGTTTGGCCTCTATAATAAGATATCTTTACAGGTTCTGGAGTCTGGAAACTTCTGGAATAACAGAAATATACAGCAAGTCAAGTGTTGGATACTGTAGATATGTGTCACATCACAGCGTGATTAGACATTTCTTAGGTTAATATTTGGAAATAAATGTATTTTGCTTTGTATTTTCCTAAGAACTGAGGTAGGCGTTCTACTTGCACATACAATATAACTAAAAATCCAATATAGTCAACATACAATCTCATATTTATTATTGCAATCTCATGGGGTCTCTTTAGATGGAGTTCCAGTGTCAGGATTACAAGATGAGACCTGTGCAATAATTCAGATAATGAACAGGAAAGCAAAGTTTGGAGAAACCAGCGACAGAATGAATTTAGTCGAGCAGATTAGCTCTTCTCTCATTTCCGACATTTCCTCTTTGATACCTCCCTACACTAATCTCATTAGAAGTGTCTGTCAGGCATACACGACGATTCAGTTTAGCTAGGTAGAGTTTCCTGCTCCCTTTACATGCTCAACTTTCTTCACCAAAGCACACGAGAGGCTGCTGTGGAAGAGACATTGGCTAACAAGGGGAAAAGAGAATCAAGGTCAGCACTTTTGATCATTTCAGACCCTGACCGACGGAAATTGCTTAAACGTGAACTTGTTTTCCTTGCAAATGCGTTCAGTGTGACGATGGCGGTGTTTAATGGTGTAATGACCCAAGAGGCTCACAGTTGGTGCTCGGGGCTTTCCTGGTGAAAAGTAGCAATAAACATCTGTATTCAATAAATACTCACATTCTGTGTTTATTCCTTTTTCGGAGGGTTCGCTAGATTATTCTTTTTTTTTGTGAAGCGATGTTGTAAATTCAGGTTGGTGATGTTTTGGTGGAAACAGGCTCCTCCTTTGGCACCCAAGGAGTTAGCATCCCCCTAAAAGTTTAGTATAACCATTGATATAAAGCATTGTGGTTTCATATAAAATGCTTAATATTGTAGAGGAAGAGAACAAAACAAGTCTTTCAGATGAACCTGTAGAGGACGCAGTACATAATTAGTGCCTTGTTAAGTGGGAAGATGCATTATAGTGTGCTTATGATACCAGAATAAATTGTTTGCTAACAGAACATAATGACTTTCCACTCACTAATTGCGCTTTGTGTAAGAACTGCACCTCCCTTTTTCTTTTAACACGTTTGCACAAAATGGGGAAAAACATCCCGAGGCGTTATTTCTGAACTACTTTTATATAACAAGACGATCGCATAAATATTGCATTGGCGCTCTCCGTCTCCAGCGCGGCGCACCACCCTCAGATAACTGGTGATATATATGTAACTTCCAAAGAAGCCACACCAGAGAAGGTGCCCAAAATAGGCTTCAAACGAACTGTCTAGATTCATCCTGACCCCCTCTGCGATCTTTATCTGTCCATCACTGGGGTAAGCTCACCATTGAGGGATAAATACTGTGAGAGGACTTAAAGGACAAGGAAGACCAGTACCTTAATCATGTCTAATCCCTGCTAGCTAGACATGTCTTGGGGGGACACGGGATGGACACATCACCCCAATTAGCAGTAGCCATAGCTTTAAAACCCTGTCATTAGCAGCACATAACCTTTCTGTCACTCACCGGAGCTGCAGCCCTTATTTAGTGCACTTTTACAATTTGTCACATTTATGCACAACAAAGGCTTTGAATGCATCGCAATGCACACACACAGCAGACAGCAAATGGTGGCACATTAATGCAACTCCTACAATTTTCAGTGAAGCAAATTGGACGTACGACATGTTTCAGGGTGTGTACTTTCAAGGGGCCGACTCATGTAAGACATTCCTCTCAGCATTAACGTATAAAGACAGGGAAAGTTGCCCAAGCCGCAGAATGCCTGTAATGTTATGCCATGTCAACTAGCACAATGTATTAGAATTACACACGCTGGAAGAAACATGCATTTTAGATACCTTTCTTTTCATTAATGAAAGATAGGGAGCGTGTACATGCATTTTGAATGTCCATATAACTATCACCTCAGTATGCAGATAGGGTCCCTGGTGTTTCAGTGTAGAGACGGTCTTCACAAGGCCTTTGCCGGTAGACAGAGGAGCATTAACCGTTATCTTGGCGAAAGGCGCTACCATTAAGCCTGCAACAATAAGAGCAGGGTCAAGGATGAAGTTGAATGACAGCTCAGGATGAATCTAATTTTCCAGGGAAGCGATAAAGAGGGGTCTTGTACTCACACTAAAAAGCAGCATAATAATTTTTTTTCAGCAGGTGCCCCCCTACATCTTTCCATTCTTTACCCCATTCTGGAGCGAAGGGGGTCAGATACAAAAGGAGGACAACGACCAAGCCGGGCGAGATTGATGGCGAGGACGAACGGGCCGGCGGAATCTCGGCTAAATCAAAGCCATTCACCGTTAATGAAAATAAGAGAGAGGGACCCGCACTGTAAATCATCTTACGGTCTAATATATTAGTGATAATGAATTCACGCTGCCACATTTAACCTTAGTTTTGCAATTCATTATATTTGAGATTAACAAGGGAGGGAACTTAAGTGAACTGTCTGCAGGGAATTACAGCCAGGGCCTCATTGTCAATCAAGGATTGTGTTCCGATGTCTTTCATTAGGGTTGGAGGAATTAAATAAGACTTGCTTTTAATGGCGACCGGGCTCTCCCATTTAACGCTCCCCTTGCTTTCCCAAGATGGTTAACTCTTCATTACCCAAATTAAAGGCATCCATCTCTGTTGGCTCCTGCCACATTGCCATGACCTCTACCTGTCAAAACTTTCATGTAAGCTCTTGAGTGATGGATGATACCCCCGAACCCCATTGTCAAAATTATCCAGCGACTGTCCAACCCTCCGCCGATCCCATTCAATCCATCTCCCCGGGCTATGTGCCACCAGCCATGATTTAACAATGAAGCTAACGCGCTAATTCACTCTCATAGAAATTAGAAACTACCTTTTAATTATATGCCTGGGAGTGCTCCGAGAGTTCACGAGGATCACCCCCCGCCAAAAGCTTTTAACTCGGGTTTTGTTGGGGGAGCCGATCATTTATATTCTTCAGATGTGTTTGTTTGAGGGGTCGTTCGACACACCTAGCACCACGGGGGAATACGAGGCGGCCATCAGGAATGGGTAAGGAGGTGAAAAAATGTGGAGATCAATGCTCAAATTTGAAGGTCACAGCTGTCGTTAAAGGAGATGATAAGATGGGAAAATACTCTGATGACCCACCGCGGCAAAATATCATCACATTATCAGGCATCTGGAGTAAGAAATCAGTTTTCTGGTGCTAATAAATTGAATGGTCAAGGGGGACTAGACCAACACTCGCCGTCTGAAAAGCTTAATATATACAGGTCGTACTCTGATCGATAGATGATACGCTCCGTGGGTGTTTCTGCTTCAGCTCTGGAATTGCATCATGCCCAACTGTTTACAGTCTTTGTTGACAAAGGAAGCACAGTTCTCTGAACTTCCTTCCTTTTTTTTTTTTTTCTCCCTTCTCTATTTGCATCACCTTCAGACACATGTAAATATTCAAGCGCATGCCACCCGTCATACATAATACATGATATAAGTGGTCCCATTCTTGTCTGACCTCTTGTCCTCCTGCTTCCCTCCCAGACAGATGTAGATAGCGCTCCAGAACCACCTCACTTCCTGAGAAGAGAGTTATGGCTTCCTGGGAGAGGTGCATCCCTCCACCCTCCCCCACCCTCCCCCTCCCCGGAGCCCCGAGGAGTTAGACAGCTACCTATGGAGAGGGCACGTCTCTGACTTGTAGACCTGCTCTGAGCTTCTCCTCTCACTTTGAGATCCACCGTGTACCTGTCAAAGGGTCAAGAGGGTACCCTCGGTTCAGATGACATGACTGTGTTTGTGTATGCCTGGGTATATTTGTGTGTGTGTGTGTGTGTGTGTGTGTGTGTGTGACCCGCTGTGACAGATGCCAGGCTGTTTATGTGTGAGGTGTGGGTGGGGCAGGTGGGGTGGATATGCATGTGTTTGTGAGTGCATGTGTGAAGGGAGGTGTGTGTGTGTGTGTGTGTGTGTGTGTGTGTGATTGGGTGGGGGTGGGATGGGGTATTGAGTCGGGGGTTGTGGTATAATGCAAGATGTGTACTTGTCAGAATGTGCAGACATGCATGTGAATGTATTTGCGTACGTGGGCATATGTGTGTGTGTGTGTGTGTACATGTATGTGTGTGTGTACATGTATGTGTGTGTACATGTATGTGTGTGTGTGTGTGCCTGCATGCATGTTTATGTGTCTGCATAGGATGTATCTGGAGTCAAGTGAGAACCTGTTACCAGGCTTTTTTAAACACTGAAACCCAAAACTGCAGCTCCAGAATCAGAGCATAACAGATATCAGAGCAGAACGGGTGAGGGGGGGAGGGTGAGGGGGGGAGGGTGAGGGGGGAGACCAGGGGGGATGCAACGATGAGCTAATCGTGGCGAAGGAGGTGACCAGCGCTGGTTACAGCTTATTCAGGATTATGACTCAATCACCGAGGCTTATGGCGCTCAGGTAATTATTTAATCAAAGAGTGGACGTGTCAATAGAAGTCGACAAGAGATTAATTATAAGTCGGGGATGACTTCAACTCCCCGTTTTGTTACCGGTCCTCTCTCTCTCTCTCTCTCTCTCTCCCCCGGCAGCGGGAGGGGAAAGTTGATGGGATCTCGGTGGAGAGTGAGTGACAGCTCTAGCGGAGCAGGAATAATCAGCGTTAACACTCCAACCCCCCCCCCCAGCACCGATAGAGATCAATACATTGCTATCCTTGATTAAAAGGTTTAATTAGCTGTATTAAAGCACAATAGCACTTAGCGGAGGAGAGAAAACATCCTTTTTCTCTCTCACTGTATGGATCTGTGGGGATCTCTTACATCAGTGTCATGGTGTCATGAGTTAGGCTGCTGTGTATCAAGCACTCGCCGAGGCCTCGGGCAATGCGGGGGGGGAGGCTGTCTCATGTGTGTGTGTGTGTGCAAACCCATACTTGAGTTTGTGTCTAATGTGAGAAATGTATGTGTGTGTGTGTGTGTGTGTGTGTGTGTTGAGCCCTTTTATGACAGCTATAGGAGAAGCAGTGGCAGCGTGGAAGATGCTGCATGAGTCAGTCACCCTATCCTTAGTAACCTGCTATTATTTATAGCAGGCTGTAGGAGGATGAAAGACACTAGAGGACACTCTCTAATAGTGATCTGCCAACAGCTCTCTAGTAATAACTGACAGCTCTGAACCTATAGGGGCTTTTATGTTGGCAGGAATGACCTGATGTACCTTCAGGAATTACAGAGTGCAATGGGTGCAGAATAGACTTCCTTCCCAACCGCTTACAAAGTTTATCAATCATGTGACATGGTTTGACTTTGCTTGTTGAGACACGTGAGTTTAAGCATTTCAAACGAGATATAGTTTACACGCGCGTTTCACCTCTTAGATAAGCACCGGCTTGATATTTCATCTATGTCGGTCTTCCGAACGACCTCCGTTCATTCCTGAGCCTGAGTGTGGTTTTGGTGTAGCCGGTGCTGATTCTAGGGATTCCTCTCCACGTGTTTTATCCCATCCCGGTGTTTTATTTGGCTGACAGGGGAAGCAGGATGTGAGATTTATACCGGTGGGGGGAACGGGGGCGAGTCGAGACACCGCGATGGACACGGTGGTGGTCGACTCCCCGACCGTGTCACCGGAGAGCAGAGATAAATGGTGAAAGGAAAACAAGCGAGGGGAAGCTGAGTGTTTTTGTAAAAGCTACACGGAAGTTTCTAATTATATTCAGACCTGTAACCTCCGCTGGGAGGCATGTACACACACACACACACACTGACGAACACACACCTTTGCTGAGACCTAACCTCTGCTGACCCTGCAGCCCCCTTTGAGCTAGAACCAAATTAGACGGCGAGAAGAATATAATGTCCTTCCTCTTCACCGTGGTTAAAAGGTAATCTCTCATTTACCCTGACATTCAGGAGGAATACATCCAGCTTCACTCTAACGTACTCCTGTCATTAAAACATAGAGGAGAGAGGAGAGGAGAGGAGAGGAGGAGAGGGGAGGACAGGAGGTGGGGAAGTGGGCAGGGCTGTCAGGCTCTGGTAATGTGGAAGCTAAGCCACAGAGCCCCTGGCCCCAGGCGGGCAGATGGTGGGGTGGGCAGTGTTGGGGCGAGGGCCCCCTATCTGTAATTCTCAGCTGCACTTGTAAGATATGCGCTATGTATGAAATGTGTTGGCAGGGATCCATGTCCTTCAACTCCCTATGTACCCCTAGCAGCTCCACCCTAGCCAGCTGTGTCTGCGTGAGCTCACTGGGCTCTGACAGTAGGGATCAAAACAACATGTGAACCAGCCGTGACACCGACCACCATCAAAACAAGCGAGCGGCCACGACAAGACTCCCATAGCTACATCACAAGGAGGGAGGGGGGTGTAGGTGTGTTGTGGATGTTGCTTTCTGTGTGTGTGTGTGTGTGTGTGTGTGTGTGTCTGGGCGTACAGACGCCGTGGCGACCGCTCTATCAAACACAGCGATGGCTAATGCGTTAGTCAGCCGTCGTGTCATACTCTGATGTTGCTCCACACAATTAGCTCTTTGAGCGGCGATGGAAACCAAACGTGAACCAACATGAACCGTACAGCTTTGTATCCAGGATCAAGGGGAAGCTCAAAGCTCCAGGCAAAAACTTTGTTACACCTTTTTTTTTTTTTACACTTACAGAGACAAAACCCACGTCGAGAGACTGAATGACAGCGAAAAAGAGAGAGAGAAAGTGAGAGAACAAGAGAGGAAGGGAACAGAGAGAGAGAGAAAAGAGGTGGATATTGATGGTTACCTTGCAACCCATATGGGCCGAAGACAGGAAACGTGCGCCTTCCTGTTTGATTATGTTGGAAGGGAAGAAGCTCAAAGACGGACGCGGGACGGCAGACGTATCAGATGGGCCCGCTGCTTATTTTAACTGTTGCACAGGTGTTGTCAATGAAGAAGCCCATTCATTCATCCATTCAATGCTGAGGGGATAAAAAAAAAAAGGGGGGGGAAAGAAAGAATAATAGAGAGAAAAAAACAACGAGAAAAACATCAAAGCTCCGACAGATGAAGTCTCAATCAATTCCTAAATGCCTCTGGACTCAAGTTGTTCCCGACTGAAAAAAAAAACAAAAAAGCTCCATCCTTTGAAATTATAAATCACTCTTATGGAAATGTTTTTTTTATTTTGCCAGGAGGGTGAAACTCATACAACCTACACAAATACTCTCAATATATATGTACCACATCAAAGACAATCTGTTGTTAACAAACCTTTGTTTCCCTGTAAATGCAAACAAGTGAGACGTTGTGAATAGAATGGGAATGTTTTTTCCCTCAGTATTCAATTAGTTACCGGCTTGTTGACCGCTATTCTGTCAGTAGAAACACTGTGAATAAGTCTGTAAACCCCCGCACACACACACACACACACACACACACACTTCACTTCTATCATACTTGAACCGTTCTCTCCTGGCAGTGAGGCATTGTGGGTGACTGGAACAGATAATCAGTTGTTTAGCTGTCCTCTTCTTCCCACAGGAAAGAGCTGACAGCTTTAGGCCATCAGTGAGGTCAGGTATTGGAGGCCTGCAGCAGTACCTTGGTGTATACTTTGCACACACACACACACACACACACACACACACACTGTGATACTGTGCTATACACTAGCAGATGGAGCCCTGAGTGACAGGCACTGGCAGAGGAAGGTTACATCATTTAAATAAATGTGACACGCTGCCAGACTTTAATGACATCAGATTTTAGTTCCACCTCTGTGTTTTATGCCACACACACACACACACACACAGTCACAGACACACACACAGAGTCACTGACAGACACACACACACACACACACACACACACAGTGGATCTCACCCCTCTGTTTGCTAGTTTGTGTTCGCAAGCCTCGGCTGCCATTGAAATGACATTTACGGTAATGCCTGATCTTGATTATGACGTTTATTTCTAACTAATGTATCCTCAGCATCAGAGTACTGTCTCATTCACACACACAAAAGTATTATTCTGCAGCCCCACCGCCAACCATATGCCAGTGAAAACTGATTATTAGATGTGATTAATGTGTATCATCCGCAATTACTGGACTGTAATTGAACACAGTGGCCGGTTTTTTTGGCGCTGCTCCCTGACGGCGGACATGTGCCGACCGGACCCAAAAAGGCTAAAAAAAGGCCGAGCAGCTGCAGAGCGCAGACCCCGACCCCCGCGCTCGTCCCGCTCCAGCCAAAAGAGCATTATAAATGTTGAAAGTATATTTCACTGTATTGTTTACTTAGAAGTCCCCAGATGTTGTGAACATGTGGAGGTTTTTATATGGTGGTTAACAGCAGGTCACGCTTGGACTGCCTCTCCCTCAGAAACAATTAATAAACCATAAACAGTCTAATGTCCTCTCCGCTGAGCGTTCGGGGGTTTCGTGCGGCTTCCACCGCGCTGGGGAAGAAAGGCGAAAGGAAAATGCGCGAGGGGTGGGAGGTGTGAGCGTCAGGGGGGTGCTCTTTTAACTTTTTTTTTTTTTTCAACTCCTGTGCCGCAAAGCTACAGTCGTTCAAATGCGGTGCCGTGCTTGACCTCGCAGCGTGGAGATTCCCGGTGCTGAACTTCCTGTCCCGGGCTCCTTGTTGTTTTCTGCCGCTGTACACGGACACTTAATCCAA
The DNA here is from genome assembly GCA_034670385.1 of Hoplostethus mediterraneus. Lineage (NCBI taxonomy): Eukaryota > Metazoa > Chordata > Actinopteri > Trachichthyiformes > Trachichthyidae > Hoplostethus > Hoplostethus mediterraneus. The sequence continues at coordinate 6,245,266 of JAXDDW010000007.1, forward strand.
AGAGAGTAGTTTGTTTCAAGTGGGGCTTGTTCAAACACGATACAAGTAAATATAGCTGTTGTCTGGTGGCGGCTGAGGAGCGTGAGGAGGCGTCTGGTCTGGATCGGTGCGCGCCGTGAAAGGCTCCATTGAGCGCAGGAATTTGCTGCATGCAACACGTCCAATTATAAATGTATGACTGGATTATTAGATCACAACTTTGAAAGATAAGATGGAAAGTTCATCACAACCCAAACTGGGAAAGGTGGGGAAATTTTTTTTCACCTGTGGAAAACAAGGTTGATCCTCCTTTTGAACTTGTCTAGATAAAAAAAGGTTATTAATATTGATAAACATCTAAAAACATGAGCTGAGCTTGAGGTGGCATCATCATCACTAGCCCCCCCGGGGGGAACTAGTGTTGTGAGTTTCATCACACATGGCTTATCCCTTACCCAGGATCCTCTAGCAGGAGGTGAGAGGTCACCCAGTCATCAGAGGAAGCCATCACTGAGTAGCTGACCCCTCCTCTGGCCCCCACCTTTCATCTGTCTCTCTGATTAGTTTGCTCATGTGACAGATAGCAACTTAAAATGAAACGCCCCGGGAGAATCTCTCAAAATATATATATATATATATATATATCTGTACAGTTCTGCTAGTGAGTGCACTTTCAATTACAGGAGGAGTGGTGGGCCTTTAGATGTCCACTACTCCTTGCTGGCTTAGTGCTCTGCTAGTTCTGCTAGCTTCTGGAGAGTAAATCTATCTACTTGGCTTTAGTGGTAGTATCAGGTGTCCTCCACGCTTGTCTCTCATGTGAGATTGGTGTGTACCTAGCCTGCAGCGGCAGATGGGGCCCTGCTTAATGTGGAGGCATTCAAGATGGTGATAATTCAAGACCAGGTGGCCGAGCAAAGGCTCTCGAGTTTGTCAAAATCTAGGTGTTATGTAATGGACGGTCACACCGGTTTAAAATAGCCCCCATAGCCCCTATGTGTCTGACCGGCCACCGGTGGTCAAACGTGTGCAAGAGGGAAAGGAAGTAGCTTTTTTGCACTGTTTTCAGTTTGCAGCTGAAATGAAACACAGGCTATATTGTGTGTTCCCATATCAAGTTATCAGTTATAAATTGTCTGTGTATTTGAAACAATGCAGATCTTAGTCTTGACCCGCTGTGGAGAACTGACAAAAGCAAAGAAGTCACGGGTTAAGAGACAAGGACAAAGGTGTTTTTTTTATCCTTGATTTCAAGATCTCCATTCACTTTGCACTCAGAAGGAATGCAAGGCTCGCGTGTTGATGCAGTCGTCAGGGGGTGATTTGGCTGATACATACGAAGAGACCCTATTGCTCATCAGAAAGCTATCCACCATGCTGATTGAATCATATGTAGAGCCGCTGGGATAATTGGTCGCAGGCCTGCCAGGTCAATGGCCTTTGATTGGGACACGGTATGAACTCTAGGATTTCCACTGAGCTGAGCACTCTCATGCCCTCCGTCTGTCTCGAGATCTCTCCTCGCTCCACGACACATTCTCACTCTGTTCTTTAAGCTTTCTGTGTTGCACTCCTCGCTCTCTCTCTCTCTCTCTCTCGTTTCTTCCTTTTTCAGAATTCCTCTTTTTTTTTTTTTTTTTTTTTCCCCCTCTCACTGTTTCTTTCTGCTCTCCTTTTCTCTCTATATTTCCCTGGCCTCTCCCTGGCCTCAGCCCGGGGGCCCTCTGCTTGTTGAAAGGTAACAGAATCTTCCGGAATGACCCACTGAAATCGCCCGGGCTGATTCACTGATGTTTCTGTCAGGGAGAAGCACAGAGTATAGAACTGTTGTTTCCCCCCCGACAAAACTGGAGGTGTCCATTACAGTACAGACCTGTGTAGGGTGACCTGTTTGAACGTGACAGAGAGAGGAGAGAGAGGAGGTCAGTACATGCACGCACACACACACACACACACACACAATCACATATTTCCAAGAAGAAGAGAAACCTTGTCTGAGACACCTGTTCATTTTGCCGTTAAGTTTTGAAAGTTTGAAACATGTGGCTGGGCTAGGGGAGCTGTAACTCTGCCAAGACGCTTGAATATACAAGTTCAGCTGTGCACTGTAACTTTTAACACTTCACAGTGAAAATCAAAGCCTTGGCACTCTTCCGCTGAGCAACTCGGTTCCCCTCCATTACCTCTCCCCCAGAAAAAGAGAAGGAGAAAGAAAGAGAGAGAGAAAGAGAGGGATAAAAAGAGAAAGAGAGGATATGAACTTGAATACCTTCCAGAAGGAGCAATGGCAAAAAAATACCTGCAGTGAGTTTTCAAAACCACCAAGCCTCTTTCATCTGACTGTTTTGGCATCGTGGGGGTGGCAGCCTCGACACTGACCATAACATAGGTATGCCTAATCCTCTTTTATCTACAATATCGCACAAAGGGGGTATCTGTCCGAGTGAAGAGGGAGACTCTGTAGACATAAAAGGATGACGGGGGGAGCGTTGCATGTCTGCACCAACATTGTCCTGGTCCTTATTATTCTTTGCACATAGCTTAACGTCTAAACAAGACCCTGCTTCCTGAGGAGGACCGCTGTGCGCTCGCTGCACTCATGCTGGCCCTGGTGTTGTTCTGCTCCAGCGTGTGCGTGTGCGTGCGTGTGTGTGTGTGTGTGTGTGTGTGTGTGTGTGTGTGTGTGCTTTAGAGGCCGCTGTGCTGTTGAGATGACCCTGCTTTCTTTCTATAGGGGCTTTCACTCTGCAAGAGCTCAGCCCCTGTAAAGAGGGAGCCTGTGCTGGTACCTCTTTTTGCCTCTCTCTTGCAGGCGTTTCTTCTCTTTCATACTCTCCATTCTCTCTCTCTCTCTCTTGCTTTTTCTCTCTCTTGCTCTCTCTCTCTCTCTCTCTCTCTCTCTCTCTCTCTCTCTCTCTCTCCATGCAGCAGCAGCTTTGAGTACTTCCAGCTGCCGACATTGAATACCGCCTCCCACACACGCATGGACTCACGGCACATACACACAGGTACACATTAGTCCAGTATAGAACACATGCACATGCACGTGCACACACACACACACACACACACACACACACACACACGTCCTTCATTTACTGAAATGCCTGCAGTAGTTTCTCTGCATCTGTGTCCCTCTGCCCCATTATGTATGTGGTGTATTTATGTTGCATGTTGCGTCGATGTGTCTGCACACACTCCGGTCCCGCCAGCCCCATCTATCCTCCCGTGTCTGTTCCCCCAGACGGGGTGGATGTGCGTGATGATTTATTGTCCATATCCAATCTAGACCCTCCAGTCTCCTCACAGAGGCCGGGTCACAGGCTTTAGCAATACAGTAGGTAACTGGCCAAGGAAAACACCTCGCAGCGTGTCGCTCTCTCTCCCCTCTCTCTCTCCATGGAGAAAGTGCCAGCTAAGCGAAAAAACAAAACAAAAAAAAAACAAGGAGGGAGAATGCAGATCCAATTCCCCGTCAAAGAGCAGCCAGTGTCTGTGTGTCTCTCAGGCTAATTAGAGTTAGATAGGGAGGAGAAGACACATCCACATGCACGCACGGCTGAACAGACACATAGAAAACGCACACACACACACACACACACACACACACACACACACACACACACACACACACACACAGGAGAAACACTAGAGTCCCTCAGTAGCAGCAGTGTGTCTGTCAGTTCTTTCATCATGTTATGAAATAAGAGGAGAGCACCAGAGGGACCTGTTGCCGGGCTATAAGACTGAAGCAGCCCAGGGAAAAAATGGTAATGCAAGCGAGAGGGGCGGCAGGGGTCTGCCGGGGTGTAACCATAGCTGCTAAACTTGCATTCAGGCCTTTTCCAGAGCTGGGCTCGGGGTATGCAGGCGACCTAGGGGCTGGAGACTTAGGGAGGACTTTAAGCCTCTTTGTCAAGCTCCTTGGAGCTCAGTCGACCGCTGTGAGGGGGCCGAGGCATGCAGCTGTCTAGCAACAAGAACCCCTCATACCACAGATACTGCTGGCCTGTGGTTTAGGAGGAGTGTGTGTGTGTGTGTGTGTGTGTGTGTGTGTGTGTGCCTGAACATGTGTATGTAAATGTTTGGTTGCTTATTAAAAGCACACCAGGTGAGACACACCTGTCGTGTGCTAGTAAGTAAAGCTATTATATTTGGTTGTGTTGTTTCTTACTAAATAATTTAGTTGTTTGACAATTATAGTATTTTTTATTGCAGTCAACACTTTTCTCTTTTCCCACAGTACTGTTGAGCAATTGAACGCAATCATGCAAAATATCCATTTCCAGTCTCATCCAGTCTTATGACTACTTCCTGTTTGTGCATTTTGCTGTGATGCCATAGACGTTCTTATCATGTTCCAGGAAATGTGTTTATGTATGTATATGTAAACAGATAAACATCATCCAACATATTTATAGATACAAAATAATAAAATAAAACTGTAAAATATAATATGATATTGAATACAAGTAAAATAATAATAATGAGGCCCTAAATCTTAGTTGATCAAGAACCTAATGAAGTATCATTGTTTTCATATGTTGCCATATACCATTAATGAAAAGCGACACATGCAATAACAGTCATTTATCAAGGCTTGAAATCATTCACCATGCATCTAAAAAACACCCCGTTTACGTAACGTCGTCTGAAACGGCCCCAAAGTCTTCTTCTTAAGCCCCGTGACGGGCGCTGCAGACGGAGCCGGAGACACCGGACAACACCGGAGACCTAAGTGATGTCTTTCCATGAAAGTATTATCGGTGAAACTAACACCTTCGTCGGAATGCCACACACCCGCCTGGAGACACGGAGGAGCTAGTTTATGAAGCCCGTCCCCGCACTGCTGCAAATGAGCCATGGTGAATTCTTCACTGCCAGTCAATCCCTGGGGAGGCAGTCAAGAAAACCCTATTATATTTGGGGGCAGGCACCGCTCAAACTGACAGCAACTGCTGCGACAGCAAAGCTCGCAGAAAGAGAGAGAGAGACAGAGAGCGAGAGGGGGAGAGAGAGAGAGAGAGAGAGAGGGAGATGTATGTCCACCATCTCTACATGACAGCAGAGTGAATTGCGCACAAGTTGGTCTGGTTTTTTCTGTGGATGGGAGAGCTGGACAAAGTACAATGAACTTTACGAACCAATCGCCGTTTGCTAGCACCTCAAATGCAGACTCTTATTTTGTAAACGCTATCTCATCAGTATCACACAACCCTACGTTTATAAAGCAAGTCCTAGGAAGTTTCTGTTCAGTTCTTTTTTTTATTGAATAATGTCATTTGAGCAGTAATGTAAATTCCAGGGGGGGATGTTGAAATTAGCCTCCTTCTCCCTAATGTTCGACTCTGTGTTTTAAGGGCCGGGCAGCCAGCAGAATAATGGCTTCATTGATTCCTGCTGTCGCTCTGTGTTCAAACCAATTGCTTTGCCATTGCATAATTCTTCAGTTTAAGATGATTTATTCATTTTCGAGTCCCTTTAAAGTCGGCACACCATAGTTATTAACCTCAATCCCCCAAATTGCACGCACGCACACACACACACACACACACACGCGCACACAAACCTATGAAATTCAAGCTACAGGAGCAAGGCAATTACTGTGTACATCTGGTCAGAAGTACCTTTCTGCAAAATCGGTACGAAACATTAAAGCAGCAGCAAAAAAAAAAAAAAGTAACGGAGGGGAAGCGAGGGGAGGAGGAGGCGAGTCCGTGTGAGTGTTGGTTTCAATCTGAGGGATAACATGGGAAAGGTCAAGTCTGAGTCGGCAGATCACACATAATCACCTCCCACATAATGCTGCTGCCCTACTCTGTGGTAGCTTCCTGATGGGAGGAAGAGATAGACGGAGGGGAGAGACAGACACATACAAAGGAGACGGAAGAGAGAGAGAGAGAGAGGGAGAGAGAGAAAGAGGGGATGAAATGAGAGGAGGAGGAGGCATTATCATTCCAGCCATCAACCCCAAGGCAGATGTGCTGCTTGTCTTGGGCCGTGAAGGAGTGGCGTCTGACCTTGTTCACCTCGGGCCTAATGAAAGATTGACTGACTGACTCACCTCGCTATGCCAAGGTGTATGTATGCTCCACCAAATATTATTGGATGCAGGGCCTGGAAATGATCTAGGAGCTTACGGAGGGAAGGGAAAGGACATCAGGTTGTCTGCACGCAGGGTCAGGGAAGACGTTAAAGCGAACCGTGGTTCTGCAGGCAGCACGGATTATTGAAATGAAAATGTTCCAATGTTTTGACGGGTAGCGGGACACGGGGGTTTATGTCTGTGCGGAAAAGAGAAAGAGTGTAGAAAAAAAGCAGACTACACAAGTCTTGGCTAAACAATATCTATATATGGATGTGATCACATAGCAGGCGTTTCTGTCGTTTCTAATGGTTTGATTGCAGCCGGTGCGTGTCTCTTCCAAACTTTGGCCTTTGATGTGGAATGTGACCGACCAATCAAGTTGCCCGAGAGGAGGGGCTATAATCCGAGGAAGAGAAGACATAACGGAAATCAAAATGGAGCTGGGTTTTTTCACCCCTGTATCAGTGGTTTAACAAGCTGTCAGGCCCTTGAAACGGGCACTATCTTGCTGCAGCTCTTGGACGAGATGAAAAACTCCCTCTATACTTTGTTCTTTCTAAGGAGATGTCATGTACCCGGTATCCTCCATCTCAGAACGGGCTCCTCATCCTCTTCTTCAAGACCAAAGCTAACTTTCTCTTACACTTTTACATTCAACATTTTTTTTTACTTTAGGTTGGCTAGATGAATTGCAAGTTGTTGTCAAACGTTGTGTTGCGTAGCTACGGCAATGATGTAACGCTCCTAACGCCATGTGCTCTTGCTCTCCCCGTTGCTAGCTCACAGCTACGCCCTCCATTAGAGCAGCAGAAAAACACCTCGTATGTGATCACAGCCTCAGGAGTTATTAGTCATATAGAACACCGTGGATGTGTATTTAGTGGATCTAAACACACACACACACACACACGCACACACACACTCAACTCAAACACATTTTTCTCTCTTTTCTACACAAATTCTTACAACACACTCTACTGTATATCTGTAGACACTGATATTGCAGTGTTACCCTCACACAAGCAAATATACACACACACACACACACACACACACACACACACACACTTGATTCAAACACAATAAGTGAAGTTCTAGGTCAGTCATTCTCCCCGTGGTGGGGTGGCGTCACTTCAGGAACTTATAAATCAGCCCTCTCCCGCCCCCTGCCAATGTTCCATTGGTACATATGCAGCAACAACACTTACTTAACAGCCTTGGCTTGAGTGAATCATTTTCAATAGGTTTGCACGTGGAGTTTTGAAAAACACGTACAGCTATTCAGCTCATTCAAAATGTTTTTAATTCATATTTGTGCCCGGTGGTCACCGAGCAAGGATAAGCAGCCATCTTGACAAGCAGCGAGTCGCAGACCTGAAGGCACTCGTTCATGAACTCATGACAGAAAAGAAATGAAAAGAAAGATACAAAAACATGATTATTAGCTGTAATATTTAGGTGTGGATGTAAAAGTGGTTCTATTGCTTTGATTTACCAATAAATGAAATATTGTAGAATAACACGCTTCATGCTTTCATAAAGTAATAAAGTAAGTAAGTGAAGAAGAAAGTATTGTTTCCTCATATGTGAAGATCACACATGTGCACATTACCCCTCAATATGAAGCACTTTGAGTATCGACAGTAGATAGAAAAGCGCTGTGTCATCGTGTCATGTTACACTGCTGTGACATGAATAGGGCTGAACCAGGAAGGAGGAAGGGGGCCAGTAGAGTCACTGCAGGAGAATTGATATGAAAACTAAAAATCGCCAACAGAAATGTCTGACGAGGAATGAAACGTCTTTGGAGGTGTCATCCCCGTCGACAATTCAGATTTTCAAATTAACGTTTTCTCCAAACGAAGTTCTTCCCAAATCAACGACGCCCACCTTAAATCATCTCGTGTCAAAATGAATGATTAAGCTCGGCGGACATCGAGACGGGTGACTCTTGCTGCCGTGCGCAATTAGTCCTCCAGTGCCGTCTGGCTGCCTTTACATTGTCAATCAGCAGGCAGTAAACGTTGTCTTTCAGCAGCGGTCTACCTCGGGGAGGGGGGCGGGGGGGGGGGGGCTGGCTTTAAACAACAAAGTCAGCTCTTTGATACCTCCCCTTCTCACCTTTCAGCACAGCCATCCCCAGACGTAAAAGCACACCTTCCCATAAAACACAGCCACAAAACACTAATACACCCTCTTTTTGAGACTTTACGGCCTCTCTTCACACAATTACCCATGATCACACAATCAGCGTTTGATTTTACGACGCAGACTTGGGCTGTGAGTGCATGGGTGTGTGTGTGTGTGTGTGTGTGTGTGTGTGCCGGGAAAGAAGAAGAAGAAGCAGAAGAAGAAGAAGAAGAAGAAGAAGAAGAAGAAGGAAGGGAGGGTCCAGGCATTTATGTACAGATGCACAGACAAGCAGGCTCGTATAGACACAAACACCGACATAAACAAACAGAGAGCTGGGCCCCGAACACACATGCACATGCACACAAACGTGCACACGCACACACACACACACACCCTCCTTCTCCTCCTCTCTGTGGCCTTTCTCTCCTTGCCCTTGGCTGTTTCCCAGATTCCAGATGACGTCCTGACAGGAGGGCTGAGTGACTGGAGGTGAGGCTGTGTGATGACAGACCAGGGCCTTTATCAGTGACCAGCACACTGCCAGCTTGCTGTTTGAAGATTAACTGGCAGATTGAAACCCAAAACCGCTGCCTCTCCTGCTGCCTCTTTACATAGTTCAGTTTTTTTCCTCTTTTTTTTTTTTTTTTTTTAACTCCTCGCTGGCTGCCTGGATGGTTGCTCTCCGGGTTTTGATGTAATTGGCCTATTTCCTGCTTATGAAGTTTCCCCCCAGTCTTGTTGTAATTGACTAGTTCCTTTATTGGCTGTGAGACAGGTTAAATGGAAAGCAAATGGAGAGGCAAACACAGGAAGCTCGTAGGTCCGAGGCTATCTGATACCCCAATCAGCCAGACCTGGACGCAGAACAGTGGAGTGCTGAGAATGTGGCTGCGGTGATTAGCAGCTAGCATGAGGATTAGCATGTTAGTCGATGTCCTCTGTTGATGATGTTCCTCCAGTATGGCATCAATTTAGCGGGCTGCTTTGCCAGACAAGGATATTTATCATCTATTTTTTTTTTCCTCTCCCCCTTACAGAGTTATTTTTTTTCCTCTTTGGACAAGAGTGAATCGGTATCAGCCAAGGATGTCAAGATCAACTTCCTCTTTTAATGGTTTGATCATGTTGTTTTGCGGTTTTCACCCCTTGTAATTTCGCGTGGTGGGATAGAGATACCCTCATCTGGCTCGTTTCATCACGACGCGGCCACGGTAAATGGCGCTCAACAAAGCTGATATTAGACGCTTTGATGTTTGCCAGAGTAAATGGACTATCAATGCAAAAGTATAAAGACTCCTCGATGCTAATTTTCCTCCGGGGGTCTTTGATGGCGCCGGTAGGAGCTGTGAAGTGTGTTTTGAAAAATTGCATCGGTAAGCCATCCAAATAGCAAAGAATTATAGCCCAGCCACTCAATATACATTTTCAGCCAGGGGAAGGGAAAGAAAAAAAATCGAAATTTGGATCACTGTAGTCTATCAGTGGAGGAAATTGGAGCATAAACAAGGTACAGGAAAAAAAAAAGGCTTGTCACAGACGGTGCGGGCCAAACCGAACCCCGGCCGGCGTGGCAGGGATCCAGTTGACTGCCAGGTGACATCATTTGGCATTGTTTCACCACTCCATTTATTTTATTGTGCTCATTGTCCTCCCTCATTCACGCCATCAAGTGGGTCTTTTTTTTTTTTTGTGTGTGCCCGGTTGTTTAGGTAGTCCAGGTGCACCGTCGCTAGTGGAGGCTTCCTGTCCCCCCCCCCCCCCCACACACACACACACACACCCAGAAGTCCTTTTCAATGCCTCTCCTGCCGCGGGTATTGTCATATCCCACAGGGCATCTGAAAAGAAGCAGCAGCCCTGCGTAAATGTCAGAGAGGTGACTTGTTTTTAACTCTTAGCAGGCACCAAATGTCGTGCACGCCCGTGTGCGTGTGTGTGTGTGTGTGTGTGTGTGTGTGTGTTGCCTGAATAAGCCAGCTGCCTCTTGTGACCTATTAAAGCATTTCCTCACTTTGCTGCGCCGTGCAATTACGACAGTATACTTTTAAGTTCAGATCTGTAATTAGGAACAGTGGTGTGACGCCCCCTGTTGAAACATTGTTGTCCCACTACCAGCTTTGTTTAGATAGTGATTTATTTTGACAATTTTTTTATTTTTTATTTTTTCCACCACCCTTACATCTAATGTCTTGTCTTTTTTGACGAAAAGGCTGACAGTGTGTGACAGCTACGCCGGTTCTTTCGTGTATTTTGAGGCTGTAAAAGGTTTGTTTATGCTTGTAATGTTTATAGTCTCTGGGGAAAAACAAGTATGTGTCTCTTGAGCTCTGATGGAAAATTAATTTTTCCCTCTACAAGTCAGGATCAGAGTCTGAATATGGCCAAAAATTCAGATGGCCAAATAAAATTCTGTATTGCAGCTTTAAATTGGCTTCTCTGATTGCACCAGCATTTGTGGCGATTTCACACGTTCCAACAGAGCTTCACACGTTCCAGCAAAAAGAGACATTTTATTTTCGATCATAGAGGTGCTACTGTATCACTCACAATGAAGGCTTTATTAACTGGATGCGGTTCTTTTTTAGCACCGCAGCAGGACAATGAGACGTGTATTGTTAATGACTATAACACGAGCGAGAAGACAAATAGAAGCCGGGCCAGAGAGGAAGCCGCAGAAGTAAAGCCACGTCAGGTTCAATTAGACCATCTGAGGAGCTTAGCAGGCAGGAGCTGACAAAGTCCAATTTGTCCGACATATTTCAGCCCACCTTTTCCCACATGTGCTCGCCGCTCACGGCTTTCAGCACCGGGTTTGGACAAATATTCACACTTTCCCACATAACCCTCTGAGGGGAATGATGTCCTGGACTTTCACTTGGGGCTGCGTTTATCTAGAAAAGCCATCAGCCAAGTTTCCCTCCACATGTAAGTTAATTCCCTCTCTCTCTCCACACCCCGATTGACTATTAGGAAAAAGGAAAAAACGACACTGTCTTTTTTTTGACTGTCTGCTTTTCCTCTTTCCTCTGTCTTTCTCTCTCTTATTCATTCTTTATCTGCCTTTCTTTTTTACACACACACACACACACACACACACACACACACACAGAGCTTTACCCTGTGGAGAGTGTCTCACATATGCCATCCAGTTAGCGGGGTATTTTTGTCTGTGTGAGTGGGCAGCGGTGTCACTCAGCGAGCTTTGAGCTCAGCGGAGGGAGAGCTGTGAAAGCCAGTCACTAACAAGCAGAGAGATTCCCTCCCTGCATCCCACAGCCAGATGGCTAATCTCGGCAGAATAAGAAACATACTCTATAATCACATTTAGAAGAAGTAGAGAGAGAGAAAAAAAAAAAAAAAAAACATACTCCCGACACCATAGTAATTCAAATGCCTCGTGGTCACAAGTTGCCTGCGATGAGGGCAACAACAACATAAAGCAAAGTTTCCTTGTCAGAAAATGAATTCAATAATTAGACACACTGGAATAGCTTCGGTTAGCTTGCAAAACAGACCAGCGCTTGAGGCGGGCCCTGCGAATTGGAATAAAACATGTTTTCAGGGCTGGTGTGTACCCTATCTGCCTGAAGAGGATGATGGCTGTAAAAAAAAAAACAACAACCCAGATTTATTTTTTTCCCCCTGTAGGAAGGTGACAACATTCATTGCCCTCTCCCATCCTCTCCAAAAAAAAAAAAAAAGATAAAAAAACTAAACACTCTCCTTATGCCTACCTCCGCCTGTGGCCTGAATGATGACAGGCTTGATTCCTGCTGGCACGGTGCCAGTGCATGGCCCGAGGATGCCCGCGGGTGTCTGAGGCAGCGTATCCATTAGCTACCTGTGTAGGCTGCTCCTCCGAGACGCCCGAGCACTGATGTCTGCCTCCCCTTTCCCTCTTCCGGAGATCCCGCAGCCACACACACGCAGACGCACCTGAAGCCTGCCATCTGGTCCGAGGATAGAGTACCGTGCTGCCGCGGCCTCCGATGGTCTGACCACTTAGCCCTCCTCCTGTCACTCAGCCTCGTCAGCCGACGCTGTCAGCACAGGTGGCATTCCCTTATTCCCTCTCTGCTGGGTGTAAGAAACAACCCGGCAGATGTGGATGTTGTTTGGGTTTGTGCTGTGTACTGTATATTCATGGTTATTGACAACTATTTCCAAACTGAAAAGTAATTCACTTTTTACATGTTTCACAACGACAAAATTGGTTCAGTGTTTTCAAAAACCAACATGTGGGTTGCTTCATTCTTGTATGTGTTTCTAATGAATCTGTGCTGAAATCAAGCTTTGATTTACCACTTCGGCAAACATTCAGCCAGTTTTGATTTGTGCGATGCATGCAAAGCCTAATTAATGTTATTTACACTCAGCGCCGAATCAAACGCCTGATTTTTTTTCACCAACACCAGGAATCAGCAACAGCTGTTTGATAGAGACAAACTAATGATGTCATGCCCAGAATCGTCAGCAGGGAGCCCGGCACCGCGGGGGCCCGTCACTCAACAACAGAATGTCAGCGGCAGCAGGGCCTCTGTTTGGGGAAGGCACCTGTCAATCATCTCTGTAGCGGCGGGGGGGGGAGCAGGTGGGCCGGCCAATCGGAGAAAGGTCCCAGCACAGCGGGGCCCGGGGACCAGGAAGTGAAGCGCCATCTGGAGTGAAGGCGAGGCTCTGAGTGGGCAAACCGAGGCGGAGTGACGAAAACGCTGGGAGGTATGGGCTGGCGGAGGCTGGCGGAGGCTGGCGGAGGCTGCTGCTGGATATAACGAGGGCATTTGGATTCATGCTGCCTATCACACCGAGGCTGTTGTTGATTCTACTAGTCAGATGGTGCTTATTAAAGATGTGCACTGGCAGCCATTCCTCCCATGTACGGGGTGGAAGACCAGAGTGAGTGAGTGTCTCTGTTTGTGTGTGTGTGTGTGTGATAGCCAACTAGCATGATGGGGAGAATAATGTTACCAGCATTAAGATGGTGCACGAGACATGGTATCACAATACTCTCACTGATTAGTGTAACAGCCCATCCATCAACACATAGCACATTTATCAGCGAGGTATTATTCTTAACCCCTTAACCCAGCCCGTTCTATTTTCAGCTGCCGGATGTCACTTCAACTTTGACAGCGGACAATTTGCGAGAGCATAAAATAAAATAAAAAATGGTGGCAGTGAAAATTGGAAAATTGAAAATTATGACATTGAGTTTGATCTGGGGAAGGGGGATGAAAAAGTCCATTAAAACAGTTTCTCTCTCTCTCTCTCTCTCTCTCTCTCTCTCGCTTGTCTTTTATGTAACAATGATCTTTTATTTCTTTGATAAGAGACAGATCTGCTGAGAGATAGGTCAGAGGAAATGGAATTGAATGGAAATCTTTGCGCTACATTTACTGAACCATCAATGTGATTAATAGCGGTTAACACCTCGTAAAAATAGAGCCGCAATTACAGCGGAAAATTAGGGGCCAGCATTACCATCATGCTAATAAGTGCTGAATATAATTACATTTATCGCAGTATTGTCACAGAGATTGATAAATTCACGCTCAATCTCGTTAATCTCTCAATAACATCCAGCACAGAATTATCTTTTTGTCACCCTGAATGAAACGAGAGAGAGAGAGAGAGAGACACGGTAAAAAGGGAGAAAGAGAGAGTAGGTGGGAGAAGTGAGGAAATGAGGGAAAGAGAGAGAATGAGAACGAGATATGCTCCTGTCCATCTCGAGTATTTTATTTTTTTTTTTCTCCACCCTATTCCCAGTAGAAGGAATATAACAGATAATTACCAACTCTAAAAAACTGTGTCTTTGTGTGCCGGTCTGAAAGGAGAAACTCTCCAGCACTGAAGAGATAAAGCTCAAAACAAAAGGGGCCTGAATTGGACCAGGATTAGCTTTAATGGTGGTAATTACCAGAGGGGGATAACAGCCCGGTCCTCTCTGCCCATCACTAAAGCCCAGAGCAGAGGACAGCAGGAGGGGGGGGGGGGGGTGATAGGCCTGAATCGGAGGGCCCATCCTTGGCTGCAACGGCGGCGGCGGTGGTGGGTGAAGCACATTCATTTGTAAAACACTTGGACGACCCATCTACACGTCTGGCCTCTCTCCCCTGCGCTAAAAGCCACTATCTCACCGCCCCAATAATGGCTGTGCATAAAAAAAAAAAGGGATGAGGCCCTCTACACTGTTGCTTCTTGAATTACAATCTGGGCTGATGGCATGGATAAGAGTGCCCTAAATTATAGCAGCGGGGGCAGCGAGGCCTCTCTCTCTCTCTCTGTGTCTCTTTCACTGTCTCTCTCTCTTTACCCGGCTCATCTTAATAGGCTGGAGTAGCATCGGCGAGCCACGCCGCCTCGCGCACACGCCGATAAAACACGATTATTTGGGCCATTGACAGTCGTGGAGGTCTGCCGCCTGCAAACAAGAGAAATTCAAATGCGACATGGTGCGAAACCGCACAGCCTCCGGTGTAAGACGGGGGCCCCTAGACATCAGCGGGAACAAAGAGGGGGAAACCGTAGGAGCCATGTGCAGGACATTCAGCCGCTCAGAAGGCTGTAATTTATCTGCTTTTAAGTCTCTGGTTCAAAACCCTGATTTCAATGCTAACCCTTTAGCCCCTGCAACATCACACACTGTCAAATATATTCTGTGTGTGCATTTACTCCCTCAACCTCCATCCACTCCACCTGTGTGTACATTCCCAAGGTGTGTATGGAACGGTCTGGACTTGTGTTTCCTGAATACCCAGATCAATAAAGAACAACCCACCAGACAATCAATCCACCGGGTCGCTTGGATCTATAAATATCTCATATGTCCGGCTGGGCCAGACGCTGCAAAACCTGCGCCGTCGCGTTAACCCGATCTCGCCGATTCCTCGATGAAGAAATAAAACGCTCTCTCTCTTCCCCCCCCCACCCCGCCGTGTTACTCGTCTTCGCATTGATCATATAAACGTGTGAATTGTTTCTTCATCCATATCGAGCAGTTGTGTTTATTGTTTCTGTGTCGGCGTCAAACAGATGAGGAAGAAGAATCTGCTGAGCCGGTAAGGTTATACTAGTGACGTCTTTAACCTATAGGGGACTTCAGTATAGGGCCTACACTGTAATATGTGGCTGCTCCAAGAGACACCCTACAGCCTGATCCATACTCTCTTTAATTAGCTCTTTTGAGCCTCTAGAGAAAGGCCTTCACCTGAGAGAATGGACCTGCCATTCAAAAACTCCACCTGTGACAACAGAGCTTCATTGGAGGCATGTCTATAGGCTCTGTGGCTCTTATCTGAGGGGCGAATCCTGAGGCGTCATCACTTTTCTAGGTCTCTTAGAGCTCCAGGATGACCCCCTCTGTGGGATCTATCTTTTTAATCTATCCACACTGTGAAGAAAACCACCTGAACTGTGGATTATTTGTACACCAGTCTCTCAGGTTGGTAATGTAAATGGAGTATAAGGTTTAGGGTCGTTCCTGGTCTCAGTGAATTCCTCAGACAATGTTGCCTGTGATTAGATTACACCAGGAGGATGATCCCAGATAACTTCTCTGCGTTACATCAGTACAGGCAGCATATGAGCCATTTGTGCAAACAAATTCCTTGAGGCTGACATCAAACATCCAACCACATGTCCGCCTGCCCTTGCGAGGAAGTCAGCATGGAAATCCCCCTCCTCCCTCCATCCCTCCTCAATAAGTTTGTGGTTAGCGTCTTTTTTTTTTTCCCTTTTCGCTCCATGTGAACCCTCGGCAGATGAAAGCGGGGTAATGTTGCTAATGTGTGCGATAGTCACAGCCACATAAACCCCTCTACAATAAATTAAAGACCACAGGCCTGCATCTTGGCCTCATGTGACCAAACCCCCCAGACACAAACAGACATACGGTCACACAGTCAAACATTGTCCTCCGACGCCCTCCAAACCAGAAGCAGCCAGCAGGCAGGCGCCCGCGCTCCCCGCTCTGGACCTATCTGGCCGTGGAGATAAAACCATACTGTCAACACAACAACGTTTGGCTCATCTCTCTCTCGAAGACACGACGGGGAAGCTGAATGGGGGGTAGGGGGGGGTTATTTACCGGAGGACCTGTAACGTTTATGAAAAAGATTAAGCCGCTAAGTTTCAATCGCTCAATTGTTCAACGAGCTGAAGCTGTAACTGTCTCTAGCTGCTGCTCCTTATAGTTCGTGGTCTTGCTTTGACGGGAATCTAAGGGCGCAAATGAAAGAAGCCATGTGATTGGCTCACGTCTGAACTCTCTGCATTGTGCACACACACACACACACACACACACACACACACCCGCACGGCACCCATAAAATTCAGATGTCTCCACACTCCATCCTTTGTGAGACCTTATTGTCCTGGTTATTACCCTGGGTATTGTTAGAGAGAATTGGTATGCTTATCAAGGCCTGTAGTCTAAAGTTGATACGACACTGGCCTGGCAGCTTCATTAAGATTGATATCCTGCCGCAGCACACCCAGATGAGCTGATCTAGGACATGGGAGTGAGCAGCCGAGCAGAGTTAGAAAGAGAGAGAGAGAGAGAGAGAGAGAGAGAGACTCCAGGTTCACCACCCAAGTAGCTCAATTGCCATCTATTGAGCCACTTGAGCGCAGGAGAAGGGCCGGGCATGCATACTTCTCTTTTAAGGGGACGGTCCCCCCTGTAACCTCACCCTGCCAGTCATAAATTACCTTCCCCGGCTCAGTCCTTTCACAGTGGATGCACAGAAGGCCCCTATAGCCTCTCTACGAGCAATTAAGGCCTGAATGGGATGGTATCAAACCACCCTGACCTCATCCAACCTCTCCTGTCATTGTGGCCTCCTGAAAGGACTCCCTCCGTTTTGTCCGCCGAGTGCCACGGCTCTCGGTGTGCAGGTAGAGTACATTTTTACTGGCCACCTCTGTTTTCAGTCACTTTTTTTTTTCCCTCAGCGATATAAACGAGGTCAAGCAGACTGAAAGTTTTTCTTTTTTTGGGGGGTGGTGGGTGGGTTGGGGGTGAATGCCCTCTAGCAAGAAAACAGCGATGGAATGTGCACGGCTGGTTCAACGAAGGCTAGTCTGCTGAAAATATCCCGAAGTCCAGACTGCAGCAGCGTTGAGTCTTTAGCTGTATGACAACACCCCCCTGTCTCATTTGGCAGATTACTTTCCAGCTGATGGCCTTACTATCCGTCCCATCATCTGAGCCACATTCACTCCGACTAGTCAACTGGAATGAAACCTCTACTTTATGAGAAATCCCCAAGTCGCTAAATTCGGCCTCGATAGGTCAGGGAAGATCGCAAGTGTATACATTAACCAAGCACACTGGCGTGTCTAATATGCTGCTGTGGACAAAACAAAGGCTTTCATTGATATCGCCATATCGAGCCTGGATCCAGTGGCTAGCCCGGGTTTCCACCGGCCAGACCTAATGATTTACCGCACCGCTGACTAGGCCTCACGCTATATCTGATTGGCAAGGCCGGGGCCCATTAAGAGGCATATATTTTTAATCACTGCTCACCGTGTCAATAGCAATGCTAATCATTTCAAAAGGTGTGTTGATATATTCCCCCCGCCCTTGTGGTGGTGTGGAGGAGGCCTGATAAAACAAGAGCGGGGCATTTTTTTTAAAAATGTTCATAAAAAATGACGTCGGGGGGGTTAAGCATTACTTCTAAAATCTCCGGTTTCACCTTCAAGGACCTTCATTAAAGACAGGAGCCCCAAATGTGAGTCACTGAGTAAACATCTGTTATTGGAAGGCATAATGTCAGAGCAAATGTGCATCATCCTCCGTAGCCGTGCGTCTGGATGTCACCGCTAAATAGGTGGAGTGCCTTTCAGGAAATGATAAGACCGACGAGAGTGGGTAGCAACGAAATCCTTTTCATTAAGATAATCGTCCGTGGCCGCTCATCTCCGCGCCGGCGACAACACTGTAATGGCGCGATCCTTTACTGTCAATCGTATCAACGCCACCTTATTACTAAAACACTAATTTTATGTTTTCGTCCCCTAATCTTGTCCCAACACTTCCCCGCCATTACGTACCATCGCGTTTTTTTTTACGATGTTATATTTCTCTGAGCCATCTTGAGAGTGTGGGGGGGGGGGGAATGGAACCGAGTGACAGCTAGTTTAATGTGCGTGCAGTGAAATGTCAAGCGTTATCAAGCACACTGGCCGGCGCGGTTACAGAGGGGAGTATTATGGAAGTGGGGCAGTTGCAGCAGGCCCCTCTGATGGCCCATAGAGTGCTCCCTATATGCACACAGAGTCATTGGGCAGATGTGACCTCGCCGGCGCACAGAGGCTCTTTGTGTCCGAGGGATTTAGAGTCCCCCGGGCCTCCTGGCTCTAAACATTAACAGACCTACTGCAGAAGGAGAGAGAGAGAGAGAGAGAGAGACCCTTACTCTGCTGACATGCAACATTAACCGGGGGCCAACTCTCTCTCCATACATGCGATGTAAGGAAGGGCACCTATATGCGCAGATGCGACGCAAAAAGATGCGACCGGGGTTGAGGCCGCAACTCCACGGCACGCTAACGAGGTGAAGCCGGCGTACTTAGCGGAAATATATCAGTTAGCGGACAGACGACGTATATTTATATTGCTCTCCTCACTTGTTTACATGCGGCCGAGGTCTCGAAGCACTCCACTTAGCGAAGTCCTCCTACTCCCTCGGTCCATTTCATCCCTTTATAAGCCGGGGTCAACACCCTCAGCGCGATTTAACTCATCTTCCGCGACGCGCCTGTTGTCTTCTTGTTGTTGTTGTTGTTGTTGTTTGGAAGACAAATCCCATTTTAAAAAATGAATTCCTTAAACAATCATCTGTCAGAGATGTGAACCTGACATGAACTTATCTGGATTCTCGCTGCTTTTTCCCTCCTCCTCTCTGGAACAGTGCGATGCTTCACCGCTGTCCTTAAAGCTGCAGTGTGAGTCGCTGATACTCTCATCAGTTCTGCTAATAGTAGTGATGATACAACATTTGCATAAAGGAAATGAAACAGGTACATTTGCATATATTAAACATTTATATGTATGCGTATAATATGTTTGCTCATTTCAGGAAACCAGGCGAGATAATAGTAAGACTAAGACAGGAAATAGAAGGGCCACAAATCCACAGTAAATATTGGCCTTCGTTATCTCCCATCCCCTCAGACAGGAGGCTGGATCATTTTTCAGCAAAGAGCCCCCTGTTCTTGAGGACTGGACCAGGCCCCGCTTTATTAAATTATCTCCCTTGCTTCGCAAATACAATTTCCTGCATAAATCACTCAAATGATCCTTCAGACTGTCAGGTCCGAGAGAGTGTTTTTCTATCCTATCAGCCTCCGACCAGGTTATGCAAATCCCCAGCGCCGTGTGTTCGATATCTATTGAGATGCTTCAATTGTCTGCGTTTGGCCCCAAATCCTCCGCATGTCCCCATATTATTCTCCTGCCCTTGATAAAAGTGACACTAAGCATCAAGCCATCACCAAGTCAGTAATCCATTACCAAAAAAAGAGCATGCCAATTTAACTAAGCCAGCGACACTGACCCTGCAACCTTGACCTTGTAAACATTACAATGGGGGGAGGCCACAGTTTGTGCATTGGAGATCTGCTCTGTGGAGCATTGGAAAGGGCTTATTACGGTCCCTAAGCCTGGGCTGAATTCAATCACATTGGAAAGGGGCTGAACAGAGAAATCTTTACTAGGGGTCAGCTTGGTTTAAGACCCTAATACAGAAATATAGCAGCAAGGCAGCCAGATAGAGGTCTGAATTATCATCCTCCCTGCAGCTAGCTAGCAGTCTAATTCTGCAGGATAAACATCTGTAATGCATTGGCTCAAATGGGAGCCGGCTTAGAGTGACTTCGGCTTGATCCCGGACAGCTGTTCGGGGACCGGCTACGGCCCAGCTGCGCAGGGGGTCTCCGTGGACGGCTTTGAAAAGGGACCTCCAAAAAAAATCTAAAGGGACAAAAGGAGTCCCACAGACAATGTTCCCGCCGATACAATGGCGGTGCACAGGGAGGAAGGGGCAAAGGAGCACTGCCTATTCTGGGCCGGATGAATGACCAGCGCATTCCTCTCCAGTCGCCAAGCAGAGAGCGCAGTGACCAAGAGTGACAAGTCTTTACACCGCTTTGTTGACACTCCGTGTGCTTGACCAATACATTCCTTCTGCTCTCTCACCCTCTCACCCTCTCTCCCCCTTTCTCCCCCCCCAATCCACCCCTTTCTGCTCCCTTGCTCCCTTCTTCATTTGCTTCTATTTTTCTTTGGATTTCTGTTGTTTTTTTAAAATTATTTTTATTCTGTGTGGGTCTACATATGTCCACATAGAGCCTAGTTACATATAGTTTATATTCAGAATAAAACATTGGACCGAATGCTGTGGCACAGGTACATAAATACTGGTCCAGGGTCAGGTCACCGCCTAGCATTACTGACACACATTTAGAACACATGTTTGTTCTCCCGACAAGCTACACATCAGCCCCATGACAAGTGAAATGGGTGGATATAACATATGTGACAGTATCAAGGGTTCATACAGAGGACAGGGAAGTATAGGCTTCCTCCCTCTCCCTCTCTCTCTCTCACACACACACACACACACACACACACACACACACACACACACAGAAAAAGGAGCTTGCATGCATTGCACAAAAATCCCCAAATCTCAAAGACTAACAGGTCAATCCCTAATAAAATTTCAAATTCTGATGAAGTTAGATAGTCGCATTGCACGTCGCACAAAGAGTTAATTCAGGATTCAACAGGGCGATGTCAAGCCAAGGCCGTAGAACAGCTGGAGATCAAGCGAATCGCGCCTCTGGGTTCACGGCACCGACACGTGCAGGTAGAAATGGCAAAGAAATGAAAGTTACTTCTGACTGATTAAAAACTCTCGTGAACACTTCCCGGGGTGAGAAGACTCGGGGTTGTCATCTACAAGCCAATGATTCTGAGAGAAGAGAGCGAGACAAGGGGAAAACAAAGCCATTCGCTGGTAGAGCTGGTGCTGCTTGTTCCACGTGAAATGGCTCACACTCCTTAATTGACTGGATAAGGCCTGTGTTAAGCCCCACAGAGCTCCGGCATCGGCGGATTCCACACCTGTGACAGCAGCGCGAAGAATGAAGGGGGCTCATTAAAAACTTGATTCAGATCTTCAGCGGGGATCCCCGTTGAGTCGCTTTAAAGCGAGGCGCTCATCGGGAATGATAGGTGGCAAATACAGTAGCGGGGGGAAATTGGACTTGAAAAGAAATGTCTGTCTCTCTACTTTTTAAAGCTTTCCTCTTAATAACCTGTTTTCCTTTGTACTCTCAAACAAAATGGCTTCTCCTGTTGTACAACGGAGCCTTTGAAGGTGATCTGTGACTGGCATACATGGATGTCTCCTCACAGGGCCTTAATTTGATGCTTGAGCGCTGTTGAAACTCCCTGCGTTGAGCTCGTTGCCTCTGTCTGGAAAAAGAGTAGACTTTCAGTTGAGTAAAAAAAAAAAAGTAAACTGCATCAATTTTTCATGTACCTGTCCTGAAGGTAGGCATCGCAGTTTACTATTCCCAAAAAGAATGACTCATGCTGTATCCTGTAAACTGCATCCCCCTCCAAGTGATGTTTGACCTTGTAGCTCTACCTGTGGATGGGGAGAGGCATATGTGCTCGTGTTTGTGTACAAGGCGGTGCGGGAAAATGAATTCAGCGCACCCCGTGACATGTATGATGAGGAATGTTCTGGTAAATTATGACACAAAGCATAATTCATGTGACAAATAGAGGGAACTATTCAATAGATGGAGCAGATTATTGGTTTGAAGGCACATACCTCCAGGCTATGAATATCTGAACTACCTGGTGTAAGAGATAATAAGCACCGTCTTAATGGTTTATGAATCTCATTTGATTTATGGTTATTAACCGGAGGAGAGTTATAGTAGTGCAGTATTGATGGACGGGGGGTACTTCAGGGTAGAGCCCACATGATTGTAATTGTACAAGCTCTCGTAGTCTGCCAGCCTAGAGACACAGACGTCGTAGGCAAACCATGGTAAGCACATGCACGTTAACCTGACCTACAAAACCAATGCTATTTTTGGCTCTATTCCTAAAAGTCTTTCCACCGGTACGAAAAACTTTCCCCAACTAACAAGTAGCTTCAAGCCAATCATCACTTCTTCGATTTTTTTTTTCTTGTTAGTGATGCCAGAAGTAGTAGTGAAAGGGGTGGAGGGGTAAAAAAAAAAAAGCTTTTATCCAGGGGACTGACACCCTTCCCATCCTTGCACACGCCTCCAAGCGAGCACATCCCCTTGTCGATCCCCTCCCAAAAAAAAAAAAAAAAAAGGCATAAATAAAAGAACTGTGGTGCAGATTGGAGAAGGCATAAGCAGATTTTCAATGGGATTTCAGGAGAAAGCACAAGGGGCAGAATTTCCCCCCCCCCCCCCCCCCCCATTTGTCTGCTGTTCAAATGGGTCTGATGAGCCTGGAGCTGGAGGCTCTGATTGTCATAGAGGTCCTGATCTCTTGTGAGAATTGATTTCCATCATTTGGGGGGAGCTGCACAGACTCAGGGTATATTCCTGCCTGGGAGAGCAAGATAAGGGGCAAATGAACTGAGACCAACTTACTGTACAAAAACAGCAGGGGAAAAAACAAAACAAAGCAGCAGCTCTTCAACGAAAAGAAATATGTTAAGTTGTCTGAAACAGTCCATTCTCCAATGTTGGATTAGTTTTCAAAGAGTGGAAGGAAGGCTTGTTGTGACGTTTTCTCTCTGCAAAGCATTTCATCTGATTATGAGTACTTTGCAATCTGCGACAGCATGATTGATGCTCCACTTTCATGAGGGGAATTTTAACAGCACCTCTTCAGCGCTCAATGCGCACCCAATTATGCGTCTGAGCTGGTAACCTTGAATTTATGTCGCCATGGCAACAAAACCCCCGGTCATGCATTATGGATTATCATTGAAATTCTACACCCCTACCTAACATAATGAGAGCCCGGGACTTAATCAAATCAGCCCATTCTGTGTGACACAAAGTGAAGAAGGAGCTCTCATTGTATTGGGGTTGAGGCTGGGAGAAGCCAGCCAGGCAAGCAGGCAGGCAGGCAGGCAGGCGGGCGGCAGACTGGGCTGTGACGGACCCAGCAGCTGCAGGGCTTGCAGCCTGATAGATGGCTCCCATATACATCAGTGAACATATAGACAGATGGCCCTCAATGCCTGGAATTTCCAACCCAGGAAGCAGCTGTTCAGCCTAACCTCTGCTGTCCATCTCACCTTGTTGTCATGGAACATTGAGCAGAGAAGGAGAATGTGGACGGCTACATGGCGTGGACTGTGGTGGAGCACCGCGGTGCTGGGTTTGGGACAGGGGACGGGGCCGAAGCAGGGCTGGCTGAAATTTAGATTAGATGGCAGTTTTTCATTCCCTCTCTCTCTCTCTCTCGACCCCTCCTGCTCCCCCCATGTTTTCCCTCATTTCGTTTTTGTGGGTAGCCTGAGGATGTGGGTGGCACTTGAGTATTCCTGTCTTACCCATGGCCTCAAAAATAGAGATGGGAAGCCCATAATAATTTAGTCTCTCTCTCTCTCTCTCTTTCTCAGATGGATGACATAATTGTAGTAAATCACTGTGTTGGATTAATGCAATCTATTTTTCATCTCCTCCCTGGCTTCTTCCCCTCATCACTGCAGGCACAGCCCGAGCTGTTACATAAAATATTGATCGCTCTTGTGTATTTCTCCCATTGTATGTAAGCATTTTTATTAGCCAACAGGCGAGCAGAGGAAACCAGTAACCCCCCCCCACCCCACCTCCCCTCCCCTCACCCCACCACTCCACCCCCCTGTTCTCTCTCTCTCTCTCTATAATAACTTTTAATAGCTCAGCAGATTTTTTTGTTCCTCTCTCTTCTGTTTCCCTGCATCATCCCTGTAGACGACTGGGAAGCCCTGAAGAATACAGCGAGGGAATACAGGAAATACTAAAAGCCCTTCTCGCCCAGTGCCGAAGAAATCCTAGAAGCACGGGAGCACGGGATTGTGGAGCGATAACTTGATCTCTTTGTAGTTTGTGGGAAGTACTATAAAACATGAACCGGTGCATTGTTTCAGTAAAACCCCCCAAACTCAAATATAAACAACAAAAAATGCTAGACAGTCAAATGCAAATGCATGACATGAAAAGTATAAACATGTGCAGATACTGTTTCCAACAATGTCTAATCATGGCCCAATTCATAACCTGTGTAATAACTAATGTAAACCAAAGTTATTTCACTTGTCTAATGTGAATTCAGTCAGTCCTGTTTCTTGAAGCCTGACAGAAGTAACCATCACCGTAACTGCAGTTTTTGCTTTCACCTAAATAGAATTCTTTTAAAAAAGCAAAGTTGTCACAAGTAGAAAAAATAAATCTCCTCCTCGAAAAAAGTTTTAACATTTGATTTGATCACGCAATTGCTGCACAGGCAAAGATTTGATGTGTGTCTCCGACCTCCGTCCCTGGGAGGAGCGTTCTGCTAAACGATTTATTTGCATAGCTTTTTTTCAAAAAAGCCTTTTTCCAAAAGCAAATCACGGCACGTTCAGACGGTGAGCTCTCTCGTTGGAAAAACCGGGAATGCGGGGCTTGAAATGTTTATTGAGTCTGCAACAACTATTTTTTTGGAAGCAAAACAAAGTCTACTACAGGCACTCATGCATATCAAATGTATTCACTGCACAGCGCTGCAGAGGGACAGTCTGTCAGCCGCAGCATACTAATATCCCATATTCACTCCTGTAGAAAAAAAACACACCAAAAAAAAAAAACTATTTAAAACTAATAGAAAAACTTTATGTAAAACAAATGGGAATTGGGTAATTCATCTATCGCCCCGGGTCCCACACAGCTGTCTAATACATCTACATATTTCCAATAAACATAACAGGGTAATAAATGTTATTTTCTCTGAAGTGAGCGCATCACCAGTGGAGGTGTCATCTAAAATGTATTTGTGATGTGCTTGATGAAGCCTGCTCATCCCTCTGTAATGACACCCCAGCCTCTCTCATGTGTTATGCATCACATCTTGTTACCATCTTCCTCTGAGCATGGCTGTCATCGTGTGTCTTCTCGGGCCCTCCGGAAGGATCGGGAGCAACTGAGGGATCCGTGGGCAAAAGGGAAAAGGGGGAGGAAGGGGAGGTGGGGAGGGGGAAGGCTGCGTTATTAGATGCCTCTTCAACTTCTCAAACTCCAGAAGGTGTCATTCTCATTTATATTTGCTGAGACCACCTTTTTTCCCCTCCGCAAGACGGATTCATTACGGAGCAGAGAGGAGACGGCGGCGGGAGCGAAGCAATAGGTGTGTGTGAGAGCGTTTTTTTTTTTTTTGCGTGAGTCCGTTCCCATGATGCATTATAGATACTGTATTTTTGTTATTAGAACATCATGGAGTTCATGGAGAGTGCCATCATTATGTTTTACCAACTCTGCTAAATATGAGAGTACCCCTGGCCTGTAGCTGAACTGGGTATGTATACAACATACAGGAGTAGTTTGGGATGCTGGGAATGCGATGCTATCTTATGGAAGAAGTTTCTCTCGTTTCAGTCCGTTGTGGAGGCAAGAAGAGTCGTTTTCGTGACCGTGGCTCCAACCATTACAATATCCCCTGTAGCTCGCCACATTTAAATCACAAACTAATACAAATACGGTCAAGCCAGGATGTTCTCTCTGCATCACGCTAGCAAAAATAAATAATACATCGCTAATTCTGCTCCTTAAGCATTGAGGAATAACTCAGATCTTCCACACCGATTCATTTGTGGCACGAATGCCCACGGACAGCCGCCCGTTGTTGCTCCCTCCAGGCTGCGTGTTGTGTTGATCACTGTACGTGCCCCATAGAGACGCACCTTATGCAGAACAAAACAGCACACGCTACTGGAAAGTTACTTGTGGACATCTTATTCATTAATCATGGAGCAGGACCAAATCTATATGGAAGAGTTGCGGCAAACTAATGACTTTGCCTCCCGTAGTAACCTTCCTCTGACAGCTATAGTATCGGGTTACAAGGAGAGTCACACCAGTGCCGTCCCCGCCGCCTCATTTGCATAGAATTAATGATGCATGCATATGCAAATGAGCATTTTAAACAATGTTGATTGCTGCCTATGTATTCAGAGGCCAACAGTCACACATGTCTGACATGCCACTTCTGCATGTAATTTGCACCACAGTAAAGGGCAACTGATACTGTCTCTCACGTAAGCTCATCACGGCTGTTGCCAGGGGTGATAACGGCTTAATCTGTGGTTTGACTGATGTTTGTTTATTGGTCTGAATCTGTCTACTGGGATGTGGAAGGATCACTAACAATGTCGGAGAGTACAGCGTGTTTTGGGAAAAATGGAATAAAACTGGCGCTGCGTTCAAAGCATTATGAAGGTTGGCAACAGATTCCTGCTTGATTATATTATTTTAGTTTTTTAATTTCGTCTAATTACAAACATGAACGCGAAGCCGTGCCCTTCCTGTTCTACGCTGTCTGCCCTCCCAAACCCCCTGCCATCACGTAGATGAATAGTTCACGTGCTATGTCCTCCAAATATAGCCTTAATCCTTTACCAGTGTCCACCGTGTGCCGTCCAAAGCACAAACACAGCAGAATTGGCCTCACATGCACCATTCAAAACCTCACAAGTCTTTTTTCCCCTCCAAGACGAGGTGAGCTGGGACGGGATGTTCTCAGTCTTCTAAGCCCGTGGACGCATCATAACAGGTTACGTCCAGCTTCTGGCCTACTTGGGCCCCACGGAGGCACACGGAGGCCAACCAGGCCAGCCCCTCTCATTTGGTTAAGTGCTCTCCAGTTGTAGGCCAACAGCACCGAGGCCCTCTGCGTGTAAATCCTTCCCTCGTGTCCTCCTCGCCTCGCCTCTCCTCTCCCCCCACCCTCGGGTCAGCCCTGGACTCAGATTGTTGCATTTCTAATCGCTACATGCCGTGCTATGACTTACCACCGGCCTACAGCAACGAGAAATCTCTTCAAACGGGACGAGAGATGGAGGAGACTAATGCTACATTTATATAGAGTGAATGGTGAGGAGGTGTACGGTGATCAACGACCATACAGGCTGACTTAAACATGATTTTTCTAGATTTTGGTATTCTAAACAACAAAAGATTCAAGTCTGAATTCGAGATTGGAAAGCCAATCTGCCGTAATGTTTATTATCAGGGGGAATTTGCTCTTTTGCAGTCTTATTTTCCATTTACAATCAGGGTCACCACCCTCTGCTTTTACAAGGTTCCATTTCAACACGTATTACACTTTACTGTGTCAATATTTATGATCCATCTGTGACCTACATGCACATTATACCTGCGCTTTGTCGCAATTTGCATTTATGGAATGAAACTAAATGGCCTATTTGGTTTCTATATGTTCTTGTAAGGGTTATTCTAAAGTCATGTCGTGAGTATATCTTTTTACTGGGCACGAGATCACAAGGTTTTGAGCGCAACCTATTTCTCAACACCCATAAAAGAAAGTATTAGAATCAATATCCTAATGTATTTTTTCTTCTATTTTTTATTTCATTTCTGTAGCCTGACACATAATGGTAATGAATGCTCAGGGGATGTTTATCCCATTTAGATTTCAGAGAACTTGGTGTCTGCATTGATTAATGTGTGCCTAACCTATGTTTTCATTATAAGAGGAGGAGGTTGTGTGTGTGTGTGTGTGTGTGTGTTTGGGGGTTGGATAGGGATTATATTTTGGGGTGGTATGATTGAAACCCCCCATGCCTAACACGGTGGAGGTAATGAACCTGAAGACAAGCAGCGGCTAGGCTGAAATCTCATGCATTGAGAGAGCGTCGGGGCATACATGAGACCGGCTCGGTCATTTGTTATCGTTAATCCTTACATTTATGGCTGCAAATATGTTATTAGGAGGCGTGTCCTGAGTACATCACTTCGATTGGGCTTTGCTCTATGACATATTGATCAGTCGGGTTGGGGACGGGACAGGCAGGGAGGCCAAAGAGACCGAAACCTTGACTTTGGACATCTGCAAAGGCATGACCATGAATGTCTGGCTTGCATTCAGCATCCCTGGTAATTTCCCTTTGTAGGGGAATCAAGGGCACGTACAGCCCATCACATTTAGACCCACCACTGGCTGGCTGGCTGGGTGAGTAAGTGACAGCGTACACGGAAGCCAAGATGGGGTCCGGCAATGACCAGCAGCCTCCTCCGGATTACATTCCAGGAAATTCTATCCATCTTCATTCAACCATTTCAATGTTCCCTGAAATGGTATGGTAGGATGGACCAGATTCAAATTGGTTCTGTGTGTTTGTGTGTGTGTGTGTGTGTGTGTGTGTGTGTGTGTGCGTGCAGACATATATCTTATCCAAGTCATTGTTATTTCAGTCTTCCCTCAGCTATTCCTGGCTGTCCTATTTTGGCTTCCTCTTAACATGCACGCTCACACCCCTCCACTGGCTGCTGAACTGAGGCCTAATAAACTGACATGATTCCTGTATTAATCATCCATGGAAATTTTTATAGGTGAGGTGCGTCTGCCAGAGGCGCAGGTCAGAGCCAGCAGGCCCCACTTCATCCTACATACTGCTCATGTCTGCACCCATCCACCAAACAAGACAGGGGCCCCGGATCTCAATCAATTATATAGCGGCCGCGATGCTATAACGGCGCTCGCTATTTGCCAGCTCAAGCAGCAAATCCCATGATAAAACCAACAGCAACCTATCACACGCGGAAAAAGAAAAATGTAAGAGTTAGTTTATTAATGAACCACGTCTAGCGCACCTACTTATGCAGTGGCATTGCTTGCACCATATCCGTCTTGGTAAGAAAACAATATGTCATTAGTCATGAAATTCCTAGAGATAGGAAATTTCCAATTCATGAAAAAAGGTTCCCCTATATACATGCGCGTATACATTTGGAGGCAATGTTGTGGAACTCACTGATCAGTGTCTGACGAAGGTAACATTTCTCTCTGTCTGCAGTTAGACTAATGTGGAGGGGAGGCCCATTTCACATGCCGCCGTATAGGTGACATTTGTGAAGATTTAGTGATTTGCGGAGGAGGAAAATTACAATACAATGTGTGTGAATCAGCACTTATTCTACCAGGTGATGTCACGCCGAGGGGTAATCAGGAAGCAGCGTTTGGACTCACGTGCAGCAGCCTGTTTTGTCATCGTGGAATGAGTCTAATCCAAGACTGGAAAAAAACAAAACGCTTTGTAATGTGGAATGTGGATAATCCGTGAGTGTTTTTAGTCTTCATCCATGTCTGAGACGGGAGTTTGATCTCCATGACGATAATGCATCATCATTGCTCATATTACTAGAGCTACGTTGTACCAGTTTGCATGGATTAAGTCATATTGTTGATTCGCTGGAAGAAAAACTCTTAAAACAACTAAAAAAAACAACCTTTGTGAAAACAGAATAGGAACAATTCAATACCTACTCCAGATTGTGTGGTGGCGTATGTGCTCCTTCCTCTCACAGTGTACGCGTGTGCACATGTAGTCTAAAATGAGGATTAAACTAGGTGTTGACCCGGCTGCCGGGGGGACTGTAATCCCAGTCACCGCTACAAGCCACGCTTTATGCTAATAACAGTTCATTTCATTAATTCGACATTAAAAGTGGCGATGTGTGTGTGTGCGCGCGTATATATATATAAATAAATAAACGATCACGCTAAAATGTCATCAAGATTAATGGAAAGACCAACACACCTTGCATTTATGGAAATTGCAGTATCACTCTTTGTAAAGTCAGTCGCTAATGGATTTCACGCACGCACCCGGAGAACAGAGATCAGGTGGGACACTGCGCTGGTCATGATACATCTGGACTCCCAACCTTCCTCTCTCCTTAGCCCGGCACTAAGGTCCAGGCTGTAAATTAGAAGGACAAGTAGTGTGCCGGCGATCACTGTTTATTGCTCTGTTTAAATTCACCCTCCATTCGGAACGACATATTATAGGGTGTAGCTTTAAAAAGAAAAAGAAAAAAAAAAAAAAAAGGCATTTAATATAAATGATCTGCCGTTGATTGTGATGGATATACTATGCAGAGACACCTTGCCTTCAAGGGCATCGAGGGATAAGCCATCATTTTCTTCCCCTTACGCATGAAGGGAAGAATGAGTGAGGGCCCAATGTCATCACAGCGCCTACAATAACACCTCACCTCACAACACCACACACACACACACACACACAACCCGGCACACACGACAAACTGCTTTTTACAACCCGCATGAATTGGTTTGCATAACATTTCAAAAGTGCAATGAAAAACGTTGCAAGCTCGTAGTATTTAAACATGTTATCTAGAAATTAAACGCCTCTCGCTGGCTTTCCTCTCCAAAAACGGCCTCGTGAGGATTTATCAAACCGAAATGTGCACCAGGCGCTTCACTCCGCCGGAGAGCGGGTGACCTTCTGTCACATGTTTTTGCTGAAGCTACTGGAAGTTTTTAGTCTCCGTAGTGTTTTACCTCCACTCTCCTTTGCTGATATTTCAATAAAGCGAGCCAAAGTGACCCGGCTTTATAAACCTGCGCTCAGCATAATAAGCCTATGTTACGATTAATGAGATACCCAGGGCATTATTTGTTATCTTATATATCTTATTGATTGCATTGTCTTTCATCTTTGCTAGTGCTCTCTCTCTCTCCCCCTCTCTCTCTCTCGGACTTTCTCCACCAACTCCCTCTCCACCCTCTGGCTGTCTGTTTTGCTCTCTCTCTCTCAGTCTCTCTCGTTCGCTCTCTCTCTCTCTCTCCCCCGAGCCCACTGTTCTCCGTTATAAGGGAGTTGTTGAAGGTTGAATAGTCATGGCATGCAAAGTGCAAGCTTGTATAACTACGCTTCCATTACCTGCAGCGTGTGCGCGCTAATAAGTCATCTTAAGTCGATGACCCGTATATATATCAAGCTTTTTATCTTTTTTGAGTAGCCATGCCCGTGCAGGTCCCCATAACCGTCTTATTTATAATAGACTTCAAAGGCTCAACTGGTTCTCGATCGGGCCTCCCACTGAGATGCCTGGTAAATACCAACCGGCTGTAGGGGAATTGAGAGTCACTCACACACACACACACACACACACACACACACACACACACACACACACACACACACACACACACACACACACACACACACACACACACACAGAGTGCCCTAAGTGTTGATTGACCTCATCTCAGCTCCAGGATGTAGGAGTGATGCCTGCAGGAAACTGGACAGACACATTTTGTTTTTTGCTCACATCCAGCGGGTGTGTCTCCCTCCTGGCAAATTCCAAATACCGCTCATTGATTGAAGGAAAAAGCCGCTGCCGTTTAATGGGAGCAGAGAGGATTGGAAGTGACACAGCATAAACAGGAAGTGTCAAACAATTAAACAGTGTAAATGGCACAGATGAGCCACTGATGAATCTGGCTGTCGGAAGCCATTTGCAGCGAGGGTCGAGCCAAACAGGCTGAAAGGTGGCTCTGTCTGTCCGTCCGTCTGTACCAGGAGCTCACACAAGTTAGAGAGATTTTTGTAAGTGTTAGTATGAACTCTGCAATCACTCAAGAACATCCACGTGTAAACTTTTCAGTAGTTTATGTCTGTTCAGATGACCTGCTGGTTGGCAGTCTGAAAGCTAAATGATGCTCCTGTCCTGGGATTTTGGGAACATGCAATTTATGCACTATTACTGAGGCTGTTAACCTTGACACCATTATGCACAGTGGGAGAGTGACACTAAATAGAAAAAAAAAATCATTCACACATGGTAGAAAAAATACAGGGAAGGCCATGAGCAATGAGCGCAAGAGAGAGAAAGTAGCTTGTTGACAGCAAAACAATGCCGATGACGCTATGCAGAGATACAGGGTTTCTTTGTGACTGTTGTGTGTTTATGATGAATGATCGCTCCTCCTCTCCGTGTCAGGGTCCCCTGACCGACAAATAGCAGGCTAATGACAATAGTTAAAACATACGCTGATGGGCCTTCACAGCGCTCTGCTACCAGTGACACCTGGGAACACGCTCTAAAAGGTTGCACGGCTGCCATTCAGTGAGCTATACAGTGATATTTAGTGTCTACTGCGTATTGTTTGGGATGATTGAGCATCTGATTAGCATGATGTTCACTGCAGGACTTTTCGCTCTATCAACAAGCCCGACGCAAACTACTATTGTGCCTCAGTGAATGAGGGCACGTTCCCAAGCAACACGTGAAAACTATTCTGATGCAGTTTTAAAGGACATTTCCTTATTTTAGTTTTGCGTCTGTACAACATCAAGCAGTTGGAATTATATCGGCAGAGAAAAATGGTGGAAATCATTCAAGAAAAATAATAAATCCCATGTTAGGGTGTTAGGTGTGTTAGGGGCCTTAAAACCAATGGAGACTTCATCCCGCCATGTCTTGATTTAGATTGTTACGGTTTGGGAAGCGTGCATGAGGGTCACATGTGGCCACGCTCCCTTAGCAAGTTAGGATCATGTTGCCCATACATCATTCGCGCCTTTGGATTAATTTTGTCATCTTTATTTCATCTCTATCTCAAACATCCCACACCCAAAGCGCGCACACACACACACACAAACACACACACAATCCCCACCAAAACCTCTCATCTGCACCCCATCTCCCAGTAGATAGTGACCAGAATCCAGAATCCCCTATTAGCTGTGTGTGAAATGTAGAGTGGCTCCCCTCTCCCATGTGCTAATCCAGGCCCATCCGTCCCCGCAGCACTGGCCTGTGACAGATACAAAGGATGGGGAGCGCTGCTAATCTCAGAGCCCCTGTAGCCCGGGGGTCAGTGGGGAGCTCCTGCCTAAGCAGGGCCATCCTGGGAGGCCAAGTCAGGAGATAGCTAGGCCTCAGCCCCTCCGCTCCGAGCCCTGCCTGTCGGATTAATGCACCTAGAGGGACGCGGTGTTTCTGATGGACCGCAGGCTCACAGGATCACAGGCTCACAACACTGTGGGCTCTGTAGTTATTATAGGACAGAGCTGGAGATGTGCGCTATCAAACTGTATGTGGCAATTCCACTGGCAGATTGAAGAGCGAGAGAGAGACAAATGGGGGAGAGAGAGAGAGAAACACAGAGGCAGCCGGAGAGACTCGGAGACATAAAGATACAATATGCATGTTATGTTTACATGTGTAACCTGTGAGTGTAAATTCAGCCCGGGGCAACATCTAGGACGGTAGTGGTGAACCTAAATTTCACATTATCAGTGAGAAACATCTTGCCGTCCCTGAAGGATGCAGCAGTGCACTTATATAATGATGGAGCACTAATTCAATAATTAATGGTGATAACCATCATCAGTGTCCCAAATCGATTCTTATCTTTGCCTGTGTTGAGCAATTCTACATTTTTAATGCTCCTGTCATTTTGATTAAGATCACGTCACCGCTTTTGTCCTCATTTATAATGTGAGTCAGAGAGCTCGGAGAAGTCAGGGCTTTATTACATTCTTCGTATGTTTCTGAGCTTGATGAGGATTATCCAACACATAACATCCTTTTCTCAAAGCTATCATACACACTATTATCACACACTACAGATCGAGGAGAGGTCCTCGGGACTAAACAAATATTTAGGACACTCAGGTTCAAATATGAGGAGACGTGGAACCAACTTATGAAATATATAAAAACACAGTTTTATTTTACATTCAGCAAAATATACAATCACTTAAAAACACACTGGCTAAACCTCAGGTAGCTTAGAGCATTTAAAAAGTCATTAAGGGAACAAGGCGGCTGGCTATGGAGGAGGATACTATTACCCGGCTAGGTATCTCTAGGGGAAAAGGCACACCGTGATTCGGGGGAAGCAGCCCCACACTAGACACCACAAAGCACACTGCAACCAATTCAACTAGTCTCACATACACGCAACACACGCACAGCAAACATAACACGCCACCCAGTGCAAGCAAGGAGACTTATGCCCGGCTAATTGACTACCTCCTCGACGCCGCCACCCCCCTCCCAAAGAGAAATAATGTCCAAAGGCACCAGGACTGACCAGCTGGTTCACAAAAACAAAGGGCAATTGCCCACAATGTTACGAGTTAAATTCTAGGCTAATAAACATACTACGAGTTAAATTCTAGGCTAATAAAACCAAACGGTGACCAGGAGCAAAGCAGCAGCTTAGCAATCCTATGGGAACAAAACAAACAAATTAGCACTGCTCGTGAACTACTGCTGGTAATAGTAAAACACTGTTGCTGTAGTGCTAGCCTACCTGGCTTAAGAGACCGGCTATCATACTTGGTCCGCCCCCAACTATCCCAACTATCCACAGCTGGTCTAACTGGCTTCATATATATGGAAATGCATCAATTGGGAAATAAAATGGAAGAAACCTTGGAAAAACTACACAGGACGGCCAGGCGTTCAGTGGGGACTGATGGTGGCAAACAAACAAACAAAAAGGAACATAAACATGTGAGTAACACTGATCAACCATTCAAACATTAATGACTCTAGAAAGTCTCACCTGAGCACTCAGAAGGTTAGTATGGTATTTAGACATCCATTTCCTGTTTCAAATTGTGCAGCAGCATTTTGTACTGGGACACACACAGACACACAAACACACACATAAATACAAACATGCACACACCTGCACCTGAGCAGGCAGCACAGCATTAGTACCCTGTGGTAGATACACACCAAATGACTGGAACCCTGAGGGTTCAGGCAGCCATGATGAGGAGGGGATTAGGAGAGGTGGGTTGTCAGCAGGAAGTGTGTGTGTGTGTAGAGAGAGAGATTACTGTTTCTGCATGCCTGCTAGATCTGGAGCGTCGAGGCTTTTAAGGCCTAGATGTCCTTGTCAGAGATCTACCCTGGAAGAGAGGTGGTATTAGGCGGAGAGGCACAGGTAAATCAGGTCTAAGGATCATAGTTCATTGAATGTCAGGGAATGAGGAAATTTCATGTTAATATATTCTGATTACAAATACTTGTGAAACATTAGAGGATTACTACGTCTATATTAAAATGAGGCACAGAAGAAAATTTTGAACATGTATGCAAACCTGAATTTTTTTTTTCCGGAACTTTGTAATTTTTCACTTTTTCTTATTTGTAGCGTGACCAGGGAGTGTTGTATGCATGCGTAAATAAAGGCTGGTCCACAAAAAGAACCAGGTACAAAGATATGGCAGAATCATCAGAAAGCAGTCTAAATTCATATTTATAGCCTAAAATATCATTAAATTACAAAAAATCACAAAATATATATTCCAGAAATAGACATTGCATGTGGTGGAACACGTTGACATTATCTTGTCTTTATCTTGTTGCCATGGATACAAGTAGTGGTGCAACCCCCCTGAAATTCATTAGATCACTATAGAGCATCACTCCTGTTTGTAAAGTCTTTACAGGATAACGATAAACTCTAAAAACATTTTTAACTTTTCTAAAAATGTCTTCTTCTGTGGTTCTGTCTCTAATAAAGACCTGCTACTCTCATTTGTTGAGGTAAATAAAGGAAGTGTTACAGTACTTTTATACCTCAAATGTTACAAAGCAATCTAAAAGTGAAAGTAATCTGAGTTTGGGTAATCTGAAGTAACTAGTAACTGTAATGGAATAGAGCCTGCTCATGTGATCAACCGTCCGCTACACAAAATGTTCTTCCTCATCTCGATCGTAACCCCGGTTCATATTTCACAAACACGCCACCCCATATTTTCCCGCTCTCGTGTGATATCCCGCGTCCACACAACACCCCTGTTTAAAGTGCTTTCTCATCCAAGCTCTAATTCAAAGCCTAAAATTATGGCTGAGTTAAATGTTCTGTTCCTAATGCACTGAAATAATGCTAAATTACAGATGGCTGGTTTTATTTGTGTGAATAAATTTGTGAGCTTAATGGTTTGTAAAACATGTTTTCTATGCATAGTTTACAAACAGGCGAGGATGGAAGCAGTGTTGTTCCATGAAACATAATTATCATTAATTTGAACAACATAGAACAATTAATTAGAGAACCAAAAAATAATGGTTTCCTGCTGCGGATTGGGAAAATAATCCCCAAAAAACAGTTATGGCTTGATTTCTGTGCTGATCGGTAACCACTGAAGCATTCCCAATGTGCCTTTTTTCCCAGCAGCCAAAAATGCATCGTGGCTCATATCCAAACATGGTGTACCTATAAGCAACCAGATAGCTCTAAATCAAAGGCCGTGCTATAAATAAACACATATTCTCCATTTAGGATAATGATAGCAAATGCATACCATATCTGATCACTCTGACTGAAAATTATATCTACTCCTAACAGATGGTAATACACTGCCCACAATTAGGCAGCACATGGCCAAGATCTGGCCATTTCTGGAAAGTAAAGCTGACATATTTTCCAGTTATCTGCCAGTATCTGACATTAGTCTGGCAAAAGGAAAAAGCATTTGGCGCGGCCTGCAGTGCCAGTAGTGGCGTGCTTCCTGTATGCATCCCCGCCCAACTCCTCTCTTGGACCGTATCTTTTTGCTGATGTTGGACGCAGAAGGAAATTCAAAGCTGATTTTGATGTGAATGTGAAGACAACCTGTTGTCATAATAATTTCCAAAAACCGTCTGAAGAACATCTGGTCACTGGCTGAAGGAAAAGTGCTCAACTCGCCGGGCCCGGGGGAAAAGTCCTGCACATTTTTTTGTTCGCCATCCACATGTTCGTAAACGGCAGAGCGCAAAAATCGTCACTGTTGTTTACATGTAGAAAGGCATTAAAATGATCTATGAATTCATCAGCGTTACCATTTTGTGACATAGTAAATGCGCGACGTTGTCGACGGTGACAGACCAGAATAGGCGAGTCGTGTGAAAGAGCGCCGGTAAGTTGAGTTGATCAAGATTGAGCGTAGCAATAATCAAACACCGAGGGGACGCAACACCTGCTAACGCTGCAGAGCTCTCAATGGCTCCCCACATGAGAAAGCTGGGTACTATGTAATCAGCAGAGTGGGGGTGGCGTGGGGGGTTGGCAAGGATGTGAGTTGAAGACCCCCCCCCCCCCCCTCCCCGCCTCCCCTCCCTTTCCTCCAATTGTTCTTGACACACGACACACAGCACTCATCCCAGGCTGCAGAACAGAGGAAAGGGGGAGTTTCGGTGGACCACGAGGAGTCTTTTATTTTTAGTTAATGATCGAACAAACACGCCTCGCCCTGGAGCCCCCCCCTCTCCTCTGGAGGGTGTGGCTACCCCGGAGGTCATGGAGCCGCTCTCTAATAAGCATCCCTTCAACAAAAAAGCCTAATATTTGCTCAGCAACTGGAGGAGGCGAAGGGAGAGCTGTTAAGAGGAGCAGGATATTGGTTGGCCGAGGACCCCGCGAGAAGACGTAGCAGGAGAAGGGAGGGGAGGCGGAGGGTATTGAGGGCTGGATGGAGTGACAGAGGGGAAGAAAAGGGGAATGGTGTACTAAAAGGAGGAGGAGGAGAAAGGGATGAAGGAGTGGGTGAGTGGTGATGGTTGGGTAGGGGGCCTTTTCTGCCACATATAGCGCCACTAGGAACAGATGGGGCCTGATAAATCCTGAAAGGAAGGCATTACCTGCCCAAGTCACCAAGCAGCCACAATTATCACAGGGCTCTGGGTTCATTGTCAATTAGAGTGGCAGTTAAAGCCAGGCAGCAGCTGTGGCAGATGGCTGGGATCCAGAGAGGCTGGGGGAGCCGGGACAGAGGCCAGCCCCAAGGCTCTCTCCTAGCTCCAGCTCTCCTCCTACTCCTCTCTCCATGTCTCTCTCATCTATCTATCTATCTA
The DNA here is from genome assembly GCA_034670385.1 of Hoplostethus mediterraneus. Lineage (NCBI taxonomy): Eukaryota > Metazoa > Chordata > Actinopteri > Trachichthyiformes > Trachichthyidae > Hoplostethus > Hoplostethus mediterraneus. Next base: position 6,283,361 of record JAXDDW010000007.1, read on the forward strand.
TCTATCTATCTATCTATCTATCTATCTATCTATCTATCTATCTATCTATCCATCCATCCATCCAATAGGTATACACCCACCGGCCACTTTATTAGGTACACCTATCTAGCGCCGGGTCTGAGACCTGTTACCAGCGTTTGTGACCTTTCTGTTCGTCTGGCCCGTCCTCCTCTGACCTCTCTCATTAACAAGGTGATGAAAGACAGAACCGCCGCTCGCTGGATGTTTTTTTTTTTCCTGTTCATCGCATCATTCTCTATAAACTCTCGAGACCAGGAGGCCAGCTGTTTTCTGCGATGCCGAAACCACCACGCCTGGCACCGACGAGTCTATCACAATCAGTGTCGCTCGGATCACGCGTCTTTGCCCGTTCTCGTGTTTGGTCGGACGGGGAAAAAAAGGAAAAAACTAAAATCACTTCACCATGTCTGCACGCGGTATTTATTGAGTTTGGAGGAGCGGGATATGTGCGCTAACGAGCAGGAGTGCCTAATAAAGTGGCCGGTGAGTGTTTGTGTGTGTGTGTGAGAGAGAGAGAGATAGAGAGACAGAAAATGAGTCAGGGTGAGACATCACTCTGCAGGGGAATAGAGACGGCAGGGGAATAGCATCGTCTGACGTGGGAAACTCCTTCTATCTTCTAGCTACAGAACAGCATCTTTTGCGATTTAGTCAGCAAATACCCTCATTCATTATCTGAGGCAGCAATTAGTATTTTCCATCGCTACGGTTAAAAATCAGAAACGCGGCTCAATCTCTCCGCCGACACTCCTGACCACAATAACTGATTTATGGAAGTGAGATCATGAGGAACAGTGAGGAAGAGTCGTCCCCGCGTGATACAATGTTAGCAGAATATACAGGCTTTGTCAACGGAGACTTAATGCATCACACACAGTCATATGGTAACAGTTGCTATTTATCACAAGTGTTGTTGCTTTTTCACTGCCAGGCTTCCCCCCCCAGCTCGCACAGCGCTGGAGGACACACAAAACCAAAAATGTGCCTTATTGGGTTTGATTATGAATCTGAATCCCTTTCACGACGGAGAGCGAGAGGATACGTTTTGGGTTTGCGTCTCTTTTTCCCCCCTTTCCCTTTGTCTGGCTTGTGTGTGTGCCCACCGCGGGCCTGCCATCTTGGTGAAGTGTATGGGCGACTGAAGGGCAGCCCGTTTGCTGGGTTTGTCCCCGTGATCTTCCAAGCCGTCTCCCCTGCCTCCCAGCCTGAGCCAAGGCTCACCAGCAGGCTTCACTTTCAGCAAGTACCGCCATTCATCACTAGGCAGGGGTGCTGGAGGGGGGCTAGGGGGGTACGGCGGGGGGCCGGTATCGGGGCAGTGTGCGCCCCTAACCCCTCCTCTTTTCTTCTCCACGGGCTGCTGAGAATATAGGCCTCTGCCACAGACAGCAGCCACACTCCTCTCTTACACCCTTCACAATGGAGCGCTGAATTTATTCAGGGGAGGGGAGACCTGCTTGCTCCCTTGCTCCTTCACCCTTGTCTCTTGCCCCCTCCTATTTTGCTTTTCTCTCCGTCTCTCTCTTCCCTTGACTCTCCTCCCTCATCCCTTGCCCCTCTCTCTCTCCCCTCTCCCCCTTTTTCCTAGTCCCTCTCGCCATTTTCTCCCCACCGGGGCGTCATTCCTCCTACTTTGTTCCGCCAGTCCTGGTCCAGTGTCTGGGCTGTCCTGATAGCGGAGAGGAGGTAGCAGCCTATCCATCTGCCTGCCTGGGGTCCGCTGATGAAGAAAGAGGAGCAGAGGTCCTCTTTCACAACAATGGCCATTAACAATGCTAACAGCACTGCTGTTGCTGCCGGAGAGGCTGGGGAGCGAGAGGTTGCGGGGACGGGGACAAGGGGGCTGCACGGGGCTGGGCCTGCAGGGGCCAGACAGGGAAGTGAGACGGGGGGCCTGGGAGGGCCTGTCGCCAGGCAGAGTAGGAGATTGCAGAGATCCGATAGGTTTACGGGACAGACAGCGCTCGAAAGCATGTTGTTAGGGCGTTAAGCAAGCCCTCAGAGTCTCCCGGGCCTGCAGAGGAATATTGATTTTTTTTTTTTGTTGCCTGTGGTCAGACAGCATGTGAAGTCCTGTCCATGTGAAGCCAGCAGCTCCCTTGTACTGCCTTGTGGTCTCATGTCCAGTTGTTAAGAAGACTGCCGGTCGGTTGCAACGGTTATTTCAGAGGCTGAGCAAACATTTTATTTATAAAGAGGTTTCTCCCAAAAAACAATGAATTTTAAGTTGGTTTCAGACAAGTGGAGAAACTTTTACTCCACAGGAAATGAGGACTAAAGTAATTTACCAAGTAAGTAGATACTGTATCAGCAGAAATATAAACAGTAGAGGAGATCATTGTGTGTGAAGTTACTGACAGTCTCACAATAGCTGTAATGATGCCCAAGTAGGCCAAATTTACCTCTGGTACTTTCCCCGGCTTCCCTCCTGAGTTTTGACACATTTCCACATTTATCAGGAATGCCTATCTGTCTCCAGTAACAACAAAAGGCACCCCCTCTAAAGAACAACACTGCATGGAGCCTCCTGTGAAATTGTTACAGTAGGCCCTTCCCTCAACATGCCTCTCATCCCTGCAATCAAACTGTCAAAAAGCACAGTTCTTTGCCATCGAGTATTTTAATTAGATTTGGATGGATTTCAAATCTGCTCGTTTCCTGGAATGATTCCATATGAAAGAAGAAACCCCGCAACAAGATTAACCACTAATCTATCCTTTAGTTACGGCTACCAGAATGCATCCATTCGCCCATCCATCCATCCACAGGCATTGTGAAGCTATTGCACATATTAAAATCTGCCTATTATCTGTGTTGTTTTTTTTGTTTTTTGGACACAAAGCACTAGAGGACATGAGGAATACTAAATCTACAGTACCTTTGTTTTTTTCTGATTTACAAACACTCTGATTTACAAACACCATCCAGTCTCTACAGTGAGTGTAGACCGGTGCAGGTGCATGCTAACTTGATAAATCAGCTGTATTAAATTCTTCTCTTTCTGTGCAGTCTGGTGTAGGTGGCGCACTTGATCCTCTCACGTACTTTCATCAATAGAATTGGATTTGTCCACAGGGCAATATACATACTGTATACCATCAATGCTTCTGATCAATATTATCCTGTTATGGCAGCTTATTCTAGGTGGCACAATCAATACTGCACAGCGTCAACACCACTGTCTTCCTGACTAATAGCCTTCAGTAACCGATATGGACTTTAGCCACCTTTTTATCAGACGTAGACAGTGAAGGTATGAGGGTGTGCAGAGCGATGGATAGTTACCAATAATCTACCCACAGAGGCATAAAGATCTTTTCTTTTTCTACATATTACTGTGGTGTTTTAACCGCCATTTAGCAGCGTGCACTGTGGGTAAACAACTTGATGGCTCACAAGGAAATTGCCTGGAAACCTGACACAGACTATGCATAATTTGCTGACAAAATTGCCAATGAGTTAATGATCATGGAGAATTGGCAGAGCGTTGCGGCTTTTCAATCCATCTCTCTGACGCTTTCATTTCCATTGGCAGGGGGCTGATCTCCCTCTACCCTCTCGCTGACAACAAAGACCTCGTATCAACACGGAGCTGTCTGCTGATCACAGACCTGCGCCGAATGGAAACTGAGATCACTTTCGGGCGCTTTAAGTATTTTTGTTTGAATCCAGCCTCCGATACAATTTCGGTTGGAAGTTCAACTTTGGCCCGTTATAATTGGATCCACCATTTCAGACAGGTTCACTCAATAAACAGACGAGTCCTCTGAAAGGTTCTCAGTCACTACTGCTACATGAAGGGACTGTATGGGCTAGCTGGTGGCAGAACTGGTGTCATGTGACTGAGAGGACAAATGGGAAGCCATACATGTGGCTAATGGCTAATGCTATGTGGTTGACCTCTGCTTTCTGGTTGTACTCACTATTATCTTTCTGCTGCTCTGCGATAGAGGTTTCTCTGAACCTGTAATAGTCACTGGCAAATTTGGAGAAGAGAAAAAATCAGAGTACTGACTCTCTTCCACACTCTGCTGCTCTCACTTTAGTATCTTTTTTTAATTTCTTTCCTACCTGAACTCAAACGAACGCAAAGATATCCTGATGGAAATTAAAAGTTTCCCATCTGTTTGATGCTAGGAATCAATATGCATTCGCTTTGTATAGTGTGTAATACTCCAGTGGTTGGTTTGTTCACGCGGCTGACTGCTTCTTCAGGACCCAACCTCCTCAAAGGTAACTTGTGAGATTCATTATTCAAATGCTGGGAAGCAAATTATTTTCTTATTTGCAGTTGCTGAAGGCAGTATTTTTTCTCTGCTGGACTTGCCAATAGAATCAGATGCAGACCCCTGAGGTATACAAGAGCTTTCATTTTCTATCAGAGTTGGAATAATGTTTTAGGATAGGCTGCACCTCCGAACCCCCCCACCCGGCTCCTATCGATCTAGGCCTGGTATAATCTACACAGACATTCTGGCTCCAAAAGTTATTGAAAAAAACAGAAAGTTGGCAGGAGAAATGCTATTGCTCTTAGATTATTGTGGCAGCTGATATTTGCAGAATAACATGGAATATCAGTGTTTTAAGGAAAAAATGTCTTTCTTGCTAGCTTACCTAGCTTCTTGTAAGCTTCCTGCTTACCTACAACCCCCTGCCCTCTGTCTTTCTAACCCCTCTCATATATAGAAGCTGGAAAAAGCTCATAAAAGCTGCAAAAATCACTCAATTGCTGCAACTATGCTTTTTCTTAAGGTTTAAATTTGTACAATTAGACCAGAAACCCACATGAACAATGCACAGAAGTTGAATAAACACAAGTAACAAATAAAACATAATCGTGTAATTGCAAATGATGAATGTAAACATTTTGATTTATGCTAGCTCTTTTTAAAATCCCCCAAAAGTTGGCTTCAAACCGTCTTTTTAACTAGGTCAGGAAGTGACTTATTGCTGGGCTGACCCTTTCACGTGGGAACATGAATCCACGCAGGCGTGTTCGCAGACCGGGTCCGAAGGGGGCTCGACTCTCTGCCCCCTTCGTCCTTCCACTCTTTGCCCTCTCATAACACGTTCATTCATCTTTCCTGCATACATAGTTTAGTTCACCGTCATTGCCATTTAAAAACGGGGGCAGAAAGAACATGGAAAACGAAGACACCCTACTAAAAAACAGATGCCTCACTCCTATACTCTACCTGTTTAAGATGAAGGAGTGCTCTTTTTTTCTCTCTCGCCCCTGAAATGTCTTTACACGGTCCTGGCGGCGACCGAGAGATCCAGCTTGAAGCCAGATTGTTTCCCTCTGTGTGAAAATGGGAAATTGTCTCATTTCTCTCCTGAATCAACCCCCTCGCATTGGATTTTGTACAGTGGCTGACACTATTCAATAACTGTAAGCTCTTGATACATGCCATAAAGCATGAACTCTGTCTGCTGATAATGAATCAGGTGACTGCTGCATGGCTTCAGAATAGTCTCAAATGCACAGTTTAATGACTGTGTGTGTGTGTGTGTGTGTGTGTGTGTGTGTGTGTGTGTGTGTGTCATCCTTGTGTGGCTCTTTCACAAGGCTCCTGTCAGGTCCGTAATTGACAGTCTAAGTGGGGCAGCCGAGAGGCCAGGCCCTGTTAATTTATTTTCTCAGACTCTCCATCCATATTTATGAGCTCCCGCTGTTTTGTCTATCACCGCCGATCAAACTTACTGTGTAATTGTACTCGCCAAAGCAAGAGAGAGCCACATGTGAGTGGTCACTCGGTCCCCCCTGCCCCCCCGCAACAGTCAAATTAGTTTTTATTATTTCATTAATTCATATCCTTGGACCAGGACAGAGAGAGAGAGAGAGAGAGAGAGATGCCAGTGGCGACCATGATTACAGATCAGGAATAGAATAAGCTGCCAGAATCAGGTCATTACGGCAGCACCCTCTGATCTGGCTGAAACTAATTGCTGTGGCTCCTGTGGGTGAGGGTCCCATCTCCTCTTAGTCCCCGTAGTCATGCTTATCATCGCTTGGCGTAAACTCATTCATTATGAAGCAGCGCCAGCAGAGTGATGCGCTAAAAACACAAAACTTCACAGTGGTATATGTATCATCTAGCATGACGGATTGATGTGTAAGATCATCTGCTTGCAGTTTATGACCTTAAATGTTTTATCCTCTTTGCGTTGCACTGTAATGCCTGTGTGTGTGTGTGTGTGTGTAGGGGGGGGGGGGGGGGGGATACATTGCCTATGTAAAATCCCAGCAACACATAAGGTATGTTTCTGTTTACCACCAGTCATCCCCTTTAATGAATTTAATTTGTTTACAAACTAACCTCAAGGAAATATTTGCCGGAGAGACCTTGATGTTTGCGGTGTTAGATGGGGGGGCATACCTGTATCGTCAGGGGTAATACTGTAATTATGTGCTATTTTGATCCCACAAACATACATTCATTTCCATTCATTATGACTTGTTATGTTTTCATCAAAACAGCGCTGCGGCCTGATGTAAGCATGCATAATGGGGATTAAGTGGCCCCGGTGTCAGGCGGCTCCAGTTTCTCTCAAAACCCCATCCAGTCGGTTCAGCCTACACTTCAAGGAAAGTTTAAGATGAAAGGATCACGTTACGTTTGTGGCACATTCTTTGTCGGGGGCATTCCTTTGTTTTATTTTATGAATTACACTGCTCTGAAATAAATATTTAATCAATAGTATGAACTTTATTTTGCATTAGGCTCAGAGATTCAACAATGGAGACTCAAGGCAGCACTTACTGTGCAACTGGGTAAATCATTTAAGTCACTTACTTGAGTTCAAAAGCTTTAATTTGCATGTTGTTTTCTCATTTTCACTCTTTTTTTTCTTTTCAAATTCGCTGATTGAGTGCAGTTGCTAATGGTCGCATTGTGAGTTATAAAGTACAAATGAATTATCTTCAGTCCAAATGAAACTTACTCTGATACGGGCTCCCAGCATGCATTGATGATTATAGAAACCCTCCCCGTGAAATTGTCTTTGTAATTGTCTCCCTGCTCCTGGTAAGCCAGATACTTCCCCAATAAACCAAAGTGAGGAGACGGCTGAGGCGTTTAGAAAACCTTGCAGAGTCGAATCGCTCCCCCAAATGGTTTCCCGTCCAAAGTTTATGTACTCTCCCTATTTAATTTCGTCGTGAGAGATACAGTTTGATTATCATTTGATCATTATCCTGTGTGAATTAAAATCACACAAAGGAAAGGTCGTAAAAATCAAAGCTAGTGAAGATAAAACATCTTTCCCAATGTGTGGATGCTTTATTCTTGTATGCGGCAACAATGCAGAGCAGTTTTGTGGTTAGCGTCAGACAGTAAAACTCAACCAGGCCTGTAATTTCCACATCTATGGCAAAACATTTTGTGTTTACAGTCTGTTTACCACATACAGTACTGCTCTGTTCGTTTTCTTCCTCGCAGGGCATCGGTTACAGACTGCACTGAAACATAATCTGCTCTACAATTTTGGGATGAGTCTCAAATGGCTAACGTTCCCACCCTTTTCTTGTGTCCTCTTATTGTTCATCCGCGCCGCTGCTACCAAAGAATAAACAAAACACGCTTCATAACCAATTCGCCTGATTACATAAGTTTTTTTTTTAAAGATTCAACAACATACTACGTTTTTCTCAAGGAAAGAGGAGGAAATTAAGCAGAGGAGGCAACTTCAAACTACTGGAATGTGCCCCAGGTAAAAAACATGTCATTGAATTGACTTCTCCGAGAACCGAGGTTGAACCTTGCATGACTTGATTAATCAATGCGGCGTGTTTTCTCCCCCGTTTGAACCCAAGGCCAAGCCATATTTCACTGGAACAAATTGAGCGGGGGACTGACACAGGTCTGACCATAAAACCTGAGGTAATTAGGAACCAGGGGAAGATGTTCCATAAAAGACAGTAGGTCAGACACATTCAATAAACCCCGTACGAAGTTGCGCAGCGACAAACAAGAACCCCACCGGCTCGGCTGTCTGACGCGACCACAGGCGGGTTACCGCAAAGCACACGGCGGGCGAGAAGGAGACGCCAGCCACTTTCCCACTGGATGCATTATGTATTCACTGTGTTGCAAAGTGTGCAAATTCTGATAAATAATACCTTCACATCAAGGCGGTAATTTGATTTTCCATGAGCTAATCTAAACTAATTGACATGAGAATTGAGTCTGAGCAACAACACCGCTGACGTCGAGGCTCCCTGGCACGACATGCGTGACGTGAGTGAATACATCATGGCGTCTCGTGGGTGACGGCTGTCTGTTTCGGGTTGAGGCAGAACTTCCTCCCCGTCATCCAATAAGGCGCCGTCATCTTACTGTTGAACATCTCTCGCGTTTCCTCATCCGGACATGTCTATTCCTTCCCTTCGTGTAGACGAGAGAAACAACCCAACAATGTGATCTGTAGAGTTTGCCAGGAAGCATAAGCTGTAGTTGAGAGAGAGTAGCAGAGGAACCAGGAAGGAACAGAGGCCTATCAGTTAGTCATTCTACCTAAATGCCTTCGCCGCAGTACACCGCCGGTTAGAGGTCCTTTTTTATTATACCACTGTTATGAAATCTGCCGAGGAGCATCTCTTCTGGCTCCGTGGTTAATGTAGCTCGAAAAGCAAATGGTCAGACATTCATTCTTCTGCACTCTCCTCATTACAGAGTGAGAGAGAGAGAGAGAGAGCGAGAGAGCAAACGACAGTACCTTTCCTTTTCCTTTTTTGATGTTTATATGCACAGGGAGAACGGGGAGAGGGCTCTGTAGATTGCAGCGTAAGCATTTCGGGGCCGCTGATGAAAAAAACAGCGACCGTTATTAAATCTATATTTAGATGTATGGGGTAGCGGCCCCGGACCCTGTTGCACGGGACTCACTTGCCATATTAATGGTTGTAATTTAATCATCTCCAGATCGTGGAAATTGGAAAGTGTCAACATGAAAGAATAAATAATAATACAGACAGTGAGAGACAGAGAGAGAGACAGAGAGAGAGAGAGAGAGAGAGCAAGGGGGAGCATCGATGCATTAAAAATTACACTGGACTTGGATTAATCTGTCTTTATCTTCATCAGGACCAGACAACTGTCACATGTCCCTGTATCTGCTGATGTTAATTCCACCTGAAGTTAATTGAAATAAGTCTTGATGATGATGGGATGGAAAAAGGGGGGGGGGGGGGGGTTCCTGCCAGGAAGAGCCACAGGGCTGATCTAGCATTTGTGCTGCAGTTTGAATTTTTTTTTTTTCGAATTAGATTTATCCCACTATCAAGTCATGCAGATTTCAACCTCCTCCGATATTGGCTGCCCTGGGTTTCCGTCGTGACATCGCTCTCCTTTGGTTTCATTTGGAAAACAAAGTCTAAATTTCCACACTGCTGACACAGACACAAAACCGAATAATGTGACAATATGTTTCAAATGGCCTCTGTCACATTTTTGGCTGGTTTATAGAACGTCTCAATCGTACCGCTGATAGTGACTACAGATTCCCACGAATGTCAAAGTTTGATTATTTCAGCACATGTGGAGGCATGTGTGTTAAATGAAGAAAAAAGAAAAAAATAATAAAAAGGGTGATATTGAAGTCAGCGTTTCCAAAACATTTATCCGGTCAGCCTCTGAGCCGGTTATATCACCAGTCCGGGGGTGGGCAGGAGAGGTTGCTGCAGCAAGTCGGGCAGACCTTCCAGATGGCATCCGCAGCATATGTGGCATGACCTTCTGCAGCATGGGTACAGGGGCACCGAGTCACTGTGCAAAACAGCAGGCAGAGTCCTCAGATGTGTGTGTGTGTGGCCCCCCCCTTCCCCCCCCCCCCGGGACACGGCAGCAGAATGAGATGCCCATCACTCTCTGGCTCTGCAGATGCTCCTCACAACTGCCAGGCTTTCAGCTTCATTAGGCCTGGATCAGATACATAGAGAGGAGTGCAGCCCGAGGCTATCGCTGCCGCCTCCCCGTGATGGGCACGCACACACACACACACACACACACACACACACACACACACACAGTCACATTTGGAATCATTTCTGAAAGGAGCCAATTTCATCAGTGGAAGGATGTGATGGCAAACGGGATTTCTTTTTTTCAGGGTTCTGTTTTGAATGTGTGCAGGGAAGGGGAGATAAAGCCCCTGTGAGATGTAGGAGCCTGTAAATGTGTAGGAATAGAACATGGAAGTGGAAATCTTTTTCAACCTCGATCAAATTATGACAGCGAATTACTATATAAGGTGCCGAAAACAAATACTACGCTGGATTTCAATAAAAGATACACGCAAGGAAGCTTATCAAGAGCGTCACAAATAAAGAGATATGTCTGAGATCAAGAGGTCTCACTCCTATTCATTATCCTCTTCACTGTAAACTGTGATTGATAAAGAGCAGTATTCCACTTTCGGCGAAATAAGAACACATCCCTATGAGCAGTCGCACTTGTATTCATCATCGGCGAAGACAGTCCCCACCACGCGATATGTAATTAATGTGTAATCCCCTGCCTTTTCAAAATGAGACCAAAAAATGATGCGGAACCATAATGAGATATTAATTCAGAAACACTGCAGATAGGCATTTATTTTCTTTTTTTTTTCTTCCACCTCAATAAAGCAACGCCGTATAAGTTATTACAAAGCTTTAATGTAGATATGGTTATTACAGCAATTTGTATGGGCAACCAGTGTTTCATTTCCGCTTCTGTCTGTCTTTTTCTCATTAAAACCTCAATCCCTATCCGTCAGTTGTCTGGTTTGTTTGGAATAAGTTATTGGTGCAAGGAAATCTAAAAGGAAGACAGAACAGGAGGGACCACACACACACACACACACACACACACACACACACACACACACACACACACACACACACACACACACACACACACACACACACACACACACACACACACACACACACACACACACACACACACACACACACACACACACATCTTGCCAAAAAGCCACATTTTATCCAACCAAGGTCTCTGAATGTTGTCATGTGTGTCCAATCTCAAACATTTGGCTCAATCATGTAAAAAACATCCCGGGTGAGAGAAGCAGGTGGTCCACAATTTAATCCCCCCCCCCCACAACCACTATGACTGTCCCACCCCTCTGAGTGTGTGTGTGTGTGTGTGTGTGTGTGTGTGTGTGTGTGTGTGTCTACTGTGTGTGTGTCTACTTGAGTGTGCGTGTATCTGGCTTATTTCAGATTGAATATTTGAATTAGATTGAAATTAGTCCAATGAGGTCCCAATTTAGAGCAGGGGGGGTTTGAGCTGTGACAAATGAAAAATGGGGGTTGAGAATAGAAGAGCATCCTGCAAATGTGATTAATATGAAGAACTGTATTTGAATCTTTGGACAATCTATCAAAACACCAGCGACAATTCAGTTTAGCTTGGATTCCTCACATGAGTTTGGCCTGACAGTAATCATTTTAAGGTGAAATACAATATTTAACCAAATGGCCTCGAGCACCACGTTCTCCCGCGCTGTTACATTATTACATCCACTACACTGTTTCCAAGTGAAAATCCCTCATTATTTTCACCATTTATCAAAATGCCACCAAGGCACTACAACAGTTTTTAATCACAATTACGGGATCAAGCACATCAATCCCCGTTGCTTCAGTGGTTGTGATTGCAGTGTTTATGTAAGAAATTCCAAGTGCAGGACTTTTATTCTTTTAAAATAAAAAAATTAAAATAAAAATACAGTTTTTCCTTCCAACTTTGGTTTGGTGTTTGATGTGCTGAAGTATATTCACCACCAGCACCATTTCATGTGCATGTGATGAACGTTTCATCCATCTCACATTAGAGGGGGGGGGGGGGGGGGGGGCGGGGTATTCTCAGATTGCACTTTTGGCACTGTGTCAAGAGTGTAAGTAAGTGTATGTGTGTGTGTGTGTGTGTGTGTGTGTGTGTGTGTGTGTGTGTATGTGTGTGTGTTGGGGGGGGTGGACCTTAAGAGAGTTGGGTCATCCTGTTGCCTGGTAACAAGCCTCAGATTGACAAAGGAAGAGCAATTTAGGACTACTTTCCCCAGAAATCAATATGACAGGCCTGACGTGATGATGCGAGATTAACCAAGGGAGGAAAGCCAAAGTATTTGGAAGGGGTTTCTTCATAACCCGAGAAGAGGAGGGCGAGGAGGAGATTGCACCTGAAACATTGAATATAAAGATATAAGGTCCGGGTACCTATCGGAAACCTCTGTCGACAATAAGGCTCCTCTAGCCCTTGTCTCCCTCGGGTAATGAGAACTTTAGCAAAGTGAACACTCATGGGGATGGAAGAATCTGATTTTAGCTTCCCTTGTTTAATGTTGTCTGTCAGGCTGTCGCTAATATTGCCCCGGGCGAGCGGATACACTGCAAGCCTGTAATATTGGAAAAAGTAGGAGCGAGAAAGAAGAAGAAGTGGAAGTTGAATAAAAGTTTGGGACAGCTGCAGTGATTTAGACTCTCTCTATGCATAAAACATGTCCGCTGTCTCCTGCTGAAGCTGGGAGGTTCAAAACCGTTGCACTTTCATTGGATTTGTTATGTTGGAAATATCACACTGTCCCACGGATGGGACAGATTGTTTTCCCAACAAGTTATTGTTGGAGGGCAACACAAGTTACAGTTTCCCCCAAATACATACGAACTGAAGACTAAACAAATAATGCATCATTTATGAAAAACTAATAGGATGTTTTTACTGTTGATACTTCTTGGTCAAGAATAGTTTTGTTTAGAACTGAAACAAAGCAACATTTTTAGATGTTAGAGAAATGTTCATATGAAATTGAAATATATCTGACTATCTTGCTCACACACCATTTGGTAAGGTTTCTCAGATTGCTGTCACATCATATATTTCATTCAAATATTTTACACATATGCTCCTAATACACAGTGAGACTTGTTTAGGTCTTTCTAACAACTAAAACCAGATATTGACCAAATGAATATGGTCCTCTATGCATTATTGTTGCTACTGCTAGTGCTGTAACTTTAAAAAAGGGCTACAAATATTTGTAATTATTAATAAAAAAATATATTATCTTGTTATATAATAAATATATCATTTGACTCAAGATATGTAATAGTTTTTGATAAATTATGAAACAAAAAACATTCTTGGTACTGTATATTTTTCATAGAATGTCACTGTATTGTGTGTCTAGAAACTAGGTGAAATAATCAATAAAGAGACATGAGCGTCATATAATAAATCTATAAATCAATTTAAAACTTACTCAATCACTCATACTATGGATCATGTTTTGTCTTTGCCTTCATTTTCTGTTGTTGCTGTGTCACCGTATGGGAATAACATTCAGTTTTCCGTAGAGTGTGTACGGTGGCCCGCAGGGACAAAGTTTGAGAATAGGCAAAGACCAAAGACTGCATTCAAATGTTATCATCTCAAAAACATACATACATACACATTTGAAACAGAAACACAGAGAGAGGTAAAGAGAGAGAGTGAGAGAGAGAGACACAGACTCACATCAGTCAGTCTAGAAGAAGAGAGAAAGAAGTGATAAGCAGTTAGAGGGAGAGAAAGAGAGAGACACACACACAACGACTAGCCTGGAAGAGAGAGGAAGAAGAGATGAGGGATTAGAGACGGAGAGAGAAAGACACACCGACACACATACGCTCCTCTCCCACCAGAGGCCCTGTAACCAGACCCCCGTGAGGCTGGACGGCGGGGAGCTCTGACGGGCAGGAATGTGGCCCCTGAGAAACACCGAGAGACGATTGGTGAGGGGGGGGGAGGAACCGAGAGAGTGGGGAAGGAATGCATCGACTACCAGGTCAGTGGGAACAGGACGGCAGGAGAGGATCACAGTGACCCGCGCTGACACCTCTGTCATCACACGTCCCTCTGTCTCAGACCAGGGGGGAGGAGAAGATGATAGGGGGGGAAGCAAAGGAGGCATGGGAGAAGGAAAGGAGAGAGGGAGGAAGAGGAGAGGAGGTGGAGGGGGGTGTCTCCTCGGCGCTGACAGCAGGAGGCGGAATGTGTCCAGACTGTAAACACAGGGAGGAAAAAGCACAGGGGGTGAGGTGTGTACCTTGCAGAGGATCCATACTGAAACTGAGACTGAGAGACCAACGAACACGACGCGCTAACGAACCTTATTTGTCGATGAAAAAAAAATCGGATTTCTTCCAAAATGAAAGACATGCCCAGACATGTTTAAAAACCTCGACCTTCACAGACCTTTCTCTTGCATCTGTAGGTCAAAAAGGGGAAACGTAATTGTCCTCAAACAACACCGTTTCTTTTTGTCTTGCGCCGTGCAAACACACAACGTGAATGATGGGAGGTTGAAGGCATCGGTTCTCCAGGCTGTCATGTCAGCGAGTCGGCAGCGTTACTCCGTATCAGTCAAATTCGCCATCAGCTCTCGTTTCGAGTCCATAATCTATTCATTGATCAGAGCCCGGGATGAAGTCTGGCAGAACCATTTTCACCCTTGAGAAATGAACTCCATAGTCTTTCTGCTTGTGTTCCCTGTACAATGATGAGGTAATCAGCCTAATAGTCTCTCTCTCTCTCTCTCTCTCTCTCTCTCTCTCACACACTCACTCACTCACTGCTTATTCATTCCCAGGCTCAGACCACTGAAAGGTAATATCGCCCATCATTCCCCAATGTCTGCATCATTAGTCTGCCTGGACCCGGCCCCTCTGGACGGATGTCTTTGAGTCAGGACCGGGGCACATTAGGCCGCTGCTCAGGTGCCTGTAATTCACCTCGGTATGGGCGGGGGGGTCGCGGGGGGGGTCAATAGAGAGATGAGGCCCGCTGGCTATTAGCTGCTCAGAGGAAGACACCGAGGTTGTGTCGGGGGGTCAGCCGGGGTCATCGCTGTTAAGCAAGAGTATACTGCGGGAATGGGAGGGGAAAAAAAGGAGGGGAATTAAAATGAATTGGAAATGGAACATGGAATAGGGGTGGGCGATTATCGTGTTTATAATCGTATTTATCGCGATTTAATTATGTAATCGTGGCAAATTTTCAAAATCGTTCATTTCGATTGTTATTTAGGCTACAAGAACGAGGAACGTCTAGAAGCGCCAGTTAGCAAAGCAACCAGTGTGTGTGTCTGTGTGTGTGTGTGCGTGCATCAGACGTAACATCACTTTCCCGCGAAATGAATGGGCCAAATACTTTCCCCAATACTGCGTTCATGAACTGTCCCCTTAAAAAATACTACGTGGTATTCAGTCACGTCCCTCCGCCCCGTCCAGAAACGCCGTGTTCAGACAGGTTTTGACCGTTCGTTTTTTTGCGAGCAGCGAGCGAATGTGTCAAAGCCGGGCAGGAAGTCAGACACAGGCAATTTCAAAATAAAACAAATTTCAAAATAAAACAAAACAAATAAAATAATCGTTCGTTAATCGTAATCGAGGGAAAAAATAATCACGATATTGATTTTTTGTCATATCGCCCACCCCTAACGTGGAATAAAAAGGTGAATGGGTTTGTTACGAGGCTGAGGTAGATCATGTGGAAGTTCAAAGGGATGGAGGCGGGGGCAGGGGGGGCAGGGGTGGTTGAGCTGGTTTGATTCTGGTGGTGTATTGTTACTGGAATGACAGAGCCAGGCAGAGATATGACAAGGTTTGGTTTAGTCTTAGGTAATGGGTGTGTGTTTCCTGCAAAGACGGGACATCTCCAGACCACGCTCAGTCAATTATTGGTCTGCTAGTGGATATCGATGTAACTGTCAGTTGGATGCGGTGTGTGTTGGATTAATGTTACAAACATGCCTCATTCACAGAGACAACTACCTAATCTATAATACGCTATTTAATCTACGTTTTCTCTGCATCAGACTTAAAAAAAAAAAAAAAAATTACGTCATTTTATTGCTGCTGACTGGAAACTGTGTTTGTTCATATCTCTCTATATGAGGACAGCAGACCTTCCCATGCAGCTAAAGATGAAAAAAAAAAAAAAAAATGCCCACTGAAGAATTGAGTGACTCAAGCTTGGCTGGCAATTGCTGCGACTCAAATATCTGTTAACAGACTGCTTCCTGGCAGGGTTACATCAGCTCTGGCACCATCCAGGCACACAGAGAGAGACATTAGTCAGCACTATCCTCTCTCTCCGGCTAGCTAGCTACTGTAGCGCATCCGGCAGGGGGGGGTTCACAAATCGGCGGATAACTCATTGTTAGTGTCATTTATTGTAATCTGGGTCAGTTATAAAATCATACTTCAGGCGACGGCAGCCATATTTCCTTCAGCTGAGTTTTGTAGTTCTGTAGTGGAGTTTGTGTGTGTGTGTGTGTTAGTCTAGATGGGGCGTTTTAAGAGCATGGCTGTGTGTGTGTGTGTGTGTGTGGGCCTACATTCAGGATGACAGTGACTAATATAGGTGAAGTAATTCAAAACCCCAGATTGCCATACCAAAGGCATGTTTGTAATGTTGGACGGCTGCGATATTAAAAGGGATTCATCAAAGAATACAAACACACCATGGTTTGTTTTGGTCGGCACCCACGCGCACGTGTGTGTGTGTGTGTGTGTGTGTGTGTGTGTGCGTGTGCGTGCATCTGTATGTGTGTGTGTGCCTGTGTACATTTGTGCTTACAGACCCCGGGCATGCAAACCACATTAAATGTCACCCCCTTCAACATGACGGCTGCATAGACGCCCAGTCCTTTTTTTTTTTGCAGGCAGGGCCTCTTCCTTGATAGAGCCCATTATTCTATGGCAAATTGCTTAATGCAGGCATTGAAGGCGAGGTGACAGGGAGAATGCAAGGAATGAATCCGCCGCTTGTAATCTGAGGCGGGATGTGTCACGCTCGGGAGTGTTATCACCGACACAGCATGGGATGAATTCCGCCATTTTCTCTCCACAGGGCCATGACAGAGCTCTCCTTTCTAGCAGGCCCCCGAGGGGGAGGAAGAAGGGAAGGGAACCCAGAGAAGAGAGCACAAAGAGGGGAATGACGGACTGACTAGGAGCTGTTGATAAACTTTCAGAATAGTTCTCTGTTTGGGAGAGGCTCAGCGGCCCCCATCGTAAAAAAAAGAAAAAGAAAGAGAAAAAAAAAGGAGTGCGTCGTGATGGAGAGGGATTGAAGGGGTTTCCTTTTGCTTAATCAGAAGCAGCTGAGTGAAGGGCGACAGTTTGGGAACAAGTTCTGCTTCACGAGGCAGCACCCGGGAGTGACTTTCACAATCTATACGGTCAGAGAAAAGCCCTGTGTAACATCTGCGCGTTCTTGTCACGGCAACGCTACGCAGTCGGCCCGCGGTTACGACAACAACCGTCTCCGCAGGGTTTGTCTGGGCATGAACCTACACAGTCAGGACCGCACTTCCTGTTCAAATGAGTCATCGCAAAATTTCTTTGCCTTCAATCAAACACAATTCAGCGTTACGATCCGCCATAAGAACCCGACAGGCCCTAATGCTTAAATAATGAGTCGTCGTAACCATGACGAGGAGTTATTTATTATGTTATGTATTCTTTTTGGATGGCAATTCTCCAATTAGCATATTTTCATTATCTTGGCAAATGAATAATTTAGAGGGTCTGTAATAGACGTGAATTATTACACTATGGTACAGTGATGGATTTAAAGGGGCACTACACTCCATTTGTGTCTCAATCCCTCCCAGGGTGACATTAATAATTAGTGGAATAGCTCCCCTCCTGTGATTGGTCAGAATGGTTTAGTACGGGAGCTAATATTTCTGCGGCGGCCGGTATCTTGGTAAATACTTTCACATGATGCCCTTGTACCTTGAACCAAATGTTTTTTATTTTCTTTGTGTGTACTGTTTCTTCATGTATTGTAAAAGCAGAGATATTTACTGGCGCAGAGGGAAACCAAAGAAAGTACCACAGTTGTTTGATTCTTTATACTGTGAGTCATTAAAAGTAAAAAAACAAAAAAACATCTGTGTCTTGTTGATTTTCTGATTGCAGATTTGGACTGAAATACCCTCAAAGTATTCTAATCACATACAATGTTTTTTTATGTGTACCGACCATAGAGGGTCATTTTGTGAGCAAAACTCTCCTTGACACAGGAAATCTTTCTCTCTTCTTTCCATCTCTCTCTCTTTTCCACCATGTCTCACTCCACCTCTCACTTTAGGTCTCTCTCTCTCTCTCTCTCTCTCTCGCTCCTCTCCTGACTGTCACTTTTGCTCTCCAACTCTCTTACTTTCTCGGCCATTTCTCTCCGGGTCCGGTCCTAAACAGACTCTGTCAGAGTAAGATGAAAATAAAATGATTTATGTTGTCCCCCTCCCCACTTGTTCAAAGTAATGAGATTCCATATTTCAACTCGCTTGACAGATGGATTGGAAATTAAAAGCCCGAGATAAGTAATGCCTTTTTGATGTTGGACTGTGAATAACTCACGCGGGCTGATTGATTTCAAAACTCTTGTGACAAACTGTGCCGCGCTGTACAGGGGGACAACATGCCCATACCGCTGTATGTCATACATTACTTAATGCGGAGGGGTCCGTCTCAGAGAACTGCACTTTTGAGCCTTATTCTCATTCATTGCAGTGCATTAGAATAGTATATGGTCGATATTTACAGGAGCAATTGTTGCCAGACCAAGAAGAGAGGCGATGCATTATGTAGGAGTAGGCGTTGAAAATGACTGTAGTGCAGCATTAGTTTGAATTGTATAGTAGGTATTTCACATGTTGATAAATGCATTGAGTTGAATGTCAGTGCATGAGAGTTTTGCGTCGGTTGCATGGTAACAAGACTCTATACTTCAGAGCGGCGTAGTCGCGTCGTATCATTACTGCGTGGTGACCTTTGTCTTCGGCGGGATTCTTGCTCCCGCTCCTCACAGGAGACGAGCGCTACTATGCTTTCATTACATCAGCACCTGCAGTCAATTTGTGCGAACAGACAGCTGTCTATTGCTCTGGGAGAGACGGAGTGAAAATATCGAACCGGCTTATTCCGCGAAGAGACAACACCGCCGACATAACAGTGATTCATCAGAAAAAGTGCTCGACGAGCAAAGTCCTCGCTCCGCTTTCTATTTTTCATCAAACATTTCAGACGTAAAATGTAATGCCCTATATAAGACCGCGGTGTGCGGGACCGCCGAATGAATGGTATTAATGGTAATCCATGCTGTCACCTGCTGCTGAAAGACAGAATTTCAAAACGTGTGACCAAGTGATTGATTATGCCTATGTGTTTTCTAGAGGTCATATTGATTGGGGTAAGAGGTAAACTCTTCATTTTACTATCTGACCAAGCTGACACCCTGTTGACATGACCCCCCGCACATTCCTATGGGACATATATAAACTGTAAAAGACAATTCATTAACATTGTTGTCTGCGCTGAACAAGAGTGATGCTGGAGCGCTGACATCTTGCATGGCATTCAAGACGATTATAGCTGGTTACTCCTTTGACATGTTAGGATGCATTTTCCTCCCCGTAGCGGGAGCAGATGGGAAAATCATCTCACAGTTATGGATTAAAAAATCACGAACTGATTACTTTGTTGTTTTGTAGTTCAGTTTCCTTTTGAAAAAAAAAAAAAAAAAAAAAAAAAAAAAGGGAAGCTGGAAACCCAGTTAGCGAATGTGACGGATGGTGGTGCAGGAAAGCCTCATTAGGACCACAGGTGTGTAATGCCATCGCCCTCCCCTGTTGTTTCCTGGGCTATTTTCTGTTGTGAGGGGAGCGCATTAACTGAGGTTATTCTGCTCGTTGACAATGCGAACCGCCACACACACACACACACCTACACAAAAAAAAGAAAAAAATAGGTTTTAACAAATCAACAACTCTGTATAAGTTGTGTGTGTCTTCCCCCCCAAAAAAAAGTAGTTGACACGCACAAATAATCCATCACGCAAACAAATACATACAAATGAATAAATAAAGACAGATTCCAGGAGCTGCCTGCCACGCACATCTCTGCCTGGAGTCTCTGTGCACTGAAAAACAGTGGGCTCTCTCATTAGGCACGGGGACGACATCTAGTGATTCATTACCCGCACCATGCAAAACCATGCTATTAAAACTCTAAAAGCCATTAGAGAAATCCATAATGAACCCCACCAGCAGCAGGTGCACATGGGGGGCTGGCTCTCGGAGACGACACAAACAACGCTGCTACATGACAGTTTGGGACTCTGTCGCCCATTAGCATCACCGCCGCAGCCGCTATACCACTTGCCACTGTCATTCTGCTGCAGTTTAGTGTTGGCTGCTTGGCTGCCTTTTTCCGAAGCAGAGTCTCGCTCCAACTTCCTTCCATTTGACATGCAAGGGGTGAGTGAGTGAGGCGCTGGCTGGTTGTTGGCTCGGCATTGGAGGGTGTTAGTCAAACGTGGTGTGACAGTATTGACTGCGGCCTGTTTACGGAAAGGAGTTCCAAACGGGATCAGCTAAACATATATTATGGTAGATCGATACTGGCTGAAGAACAGAGCAATGAGCTTTATATTTGTCTGGGCTCACGACCAGCCAGTGCTTGCTTGACCGACTTAAGACTTCCCCTCTTCCTGCAGCCTCTTCACAAGCTCCACCACACAGAAAAAACTGCCAGAGGGGGAGTTATAACTCCTGCAGGACTACAGATTGGTCTGGTGTGAATCTGGCCCGGGCTAAATAAGCAAACATCTCAAGACCGGCCAGTTAAACTAAAGCAAATGCAAAGCAAGAGAGAGAGTGCGAGAGAGAGAAAGTCTGAGGGAGAGGGAGTGAAGAGTGTATTTGGCCTCCTGGGTCTTGGCTCCCCATCATTATAACCTTAGTCATACTTCATACTTCCTCTCCTTTTATCTTTGACACACTCCATCTGTTTCTCATCATGTAAAACCCCAGTATAAATACAGTACCAGGCCTGTGTAGTGCACAGGGCACTTTGGCTGTCTGATACAGACCTTGTACAAGTTGTCCCTAATGCATACTTCGGATACTGCGTTCTTACGGAAGGGTTCGAGTTTAAATCGCATTTTAAAGCAAGTTATCACCAAACTGTACAGCACAAATCAAGGGATACCATAGCAGAGGAGCATATGCTTTAAATATAATATTCCACGCTACATCCCGTCGGTGTGACACAAATCCACATGCGGACCGAAGGGGTTTTGTATGACAGATAGACACCGCAGGTAACGCCACAGTCTGCAACCCTTCTATGTCAGAGCACAACAGTCACATTGACCTCCTGGGAGAGCAGGGTTCAAGACCAACTGACCCCGAAATTCCCCATCAAACAAGAAAGCAGTACAAATGTACTCATGCAAGGGGGGGTCACAGCTTACAACCAGAGCTGCCCTGCCTTTAGCCCGCTCAACCTCCGCGGTGTGTGTGGGTGGATGGAGGACCATCCCGTGGGGAGAGCGGGGCCCAGAATTGGAGTATGTCCCGGGTAGCTGCGATTGGCCCCACCGCAGTGTACCTCCTCCCTTCTTCCAGTGTATGCAACCATGAAGTCAATCAGCATGACACCAGGACATCAATCACCTAAACCCCCTTTGGAATGACCTGCTTGCTCCTGGAAAGCACACAGAGGGGAAAAACCCACAGCGGATACTGGAGTAGCAGGGCGGTGGGCACGAGGCAGGTTGGTCTAGAGATTTGTTCCAACCCGTAGCATTTTTAGTTATCAAGGCGTCGGGTTTATCAGGTTCGAGTACTTTTTCATCTCGTGGCTCCTCATATTGTATTTTTTGATTAAAATGATTTGTATGAAAGAGTAACAATGACACATTGTGTCTGGATACTCATATCTTCCAATTTCACATTGTGGGAAAGGAAAGATTTTTTTCTCCCCTCCACCTCTCGATTATCTCACATGCAGTTTTGCATCCTCCTCCGAACAAATCTCCTGCTCCAAAGGGCTCTGGCCCCATTAATAATTCCCTCTCTAATCTTTCCTTTCCATCTGATCGGGTCTTTTCTTCGCGGCCCCCTCTCCATTTCTCACCTGCCCAGAAACTCCATCAACACCTCCTCCTCTCCCTCTGTGCAGGGTTCACCGCTCTTGATGTCCTGTTGTTAGCTTAAAATGAGCTTTAACAACTGTATAATCTGAAATAACATTGCCTTAGCCAGTTACTGGAAGAAGAAGAAGGAGAGGAACATAAGATAGATAGAGAGAGAGAGAGAGAGAGAGAGAGAGAGAGAGAGAGAGAGAGAGTGAGGGTGGGCTGATTTAATCTATTCTGCGGTTGCTCCTCTCAGACCACTCTGACCGGCAGAAGAGATTAGGCAGATTGATCAAAATTATATTCTCATACCCCACTTTACATCACATGGGCAGATGGCATGCATGTGGTCATCCAGCTAACGATACCATTGAATGCATGATGGCGTCTAATGATCTACTGGAGAGAAATGCTTGACGTGGCCTGACTCTGCTGACATGGTCAACCTCTCATGCCACTATCAATTCATTACTTACATATATACAGTATATATATATATAGTATTTCACAGTCTGTATGAAAGAAGCAACATCAGAATCAGCTATTTCACATCTAAATTGTTGATGTATCCAGAGTGTGGTAAGCTTGCATGCTTGGTTTGAACTTCCTCTGATGTTTTAACTCAAAGCCATTACGCAACACGGCAACGGACTCGCTTGACCTCAGTGATCGTTGAGGATTTCATTATTCGAGATTTCAATCTCCAATACTGCAGAGGAAAAAAGGAACGCACTCCAATCCACTCCACCATGACTCATCATTACACTCTGGAGCCTTAGCAAGTAGCCGCACCACCTCCTCCTCGTTGTCCTCATCAGGGCTAATTCCCATTTCCTTCTTCCCTCTACCTAGCATTAAGTAGCTAACCCTCCTCCCTCTCTCCATTCAAACCCTCGGTGTTGGATGTCACTAACAGCACTTACTGGTTCTGCAATACTGCGGAGAAGCCTGCAGCTGCCTGGCCGCCGGTCCCTGGTGTGGTCAGAGTAGGAGCCCTGTTGTGGCCAAGCCATTGATCGGGAGGAGTAATGGATCTGGCTTAGGCTGATAATGCATGATGTAATTGTCAGAGGAGTTTAATTATGTGCTTATTACATGAGGCACTGAGTCTTCACGCTCCCTCCCCATTTACTGCACCCTCTGTGAAGGCCATAAGAAAAACACATGTGCCATCATGGAAGAATAAGATTTTATGTGCTGCAAGTACACGCTGCCATTTCAACCCGGTGCATAGACTGCTTATGATCATATTTTATCAATATCTTCATGAGAACCCTTTGTGAATAACAACAATAATAATAGTAATGATAATAACATGAAACATGATGAACAGTTGCCAGTAAGTGCTTCGTCTAGAAGTTTATAAGTAAGTAATTGAAAAATCTGGTTTGAAAAATCACCCCGTATCCCGCGTGGTGGATATGAGGTTTCCAGAAGCGATATACACACACACAGGTATTTCCAGTTCACCCCTTGACATTGAGAGGAGTGTGAGGGTCCCACTTAATCTAAAATTTCTATCATAGCAGCCCAGTCCCTCCATCCCTTCATTCCTCCAGGCCATGCTGAACCGTAATGGTGGCCTCATCGCATGTCTGAGTGCATACGCTACACTGAGCAATGCTTTTCAATTACCTGCGCCGGAGCCCCGGACGAAAATACACAGCACATATTTCTGAGGCAAAATGCTTAGGTCAGACGCACAGAGAAATAAAATATACCTTATGTCATTTAATTTGACAGTTGTCCTTTCCCAGCTATTGCGTAGAGGTCGTCGCATACACAACCGCGGCAGCGCAGAGCTGTGTACTGCTATGTGTGTATATGTGTACGATTGTGCGTGTGCAGTCAATGCAGATGTGTTTATGAATCACGGTATTTATGTCAGGGATGTAAACAAACACAGTCCATGCATCAGTTTTGAAATCCATAAACAGTATCCCAGCGACATTACTCACCTCCACTTCTCCCTTATCTCCTCACTGTCACCCGGGTTAGAAAAGCAGCACCTTAAGGCTTTCCTCAGCCGGAGAGATCGTGAAGAATGCTACGCAACCGCGAGTAGTTAAAACCAGAGTGTTTAGGCCTGCCTAACCTCCACCAGCCACAGACGAGGAATGTAATAGAATTAGTTGTTATAGGCCGACATGACTTGAAACAGCGAGGCGTTTGAGGCCGGTGAGGCAATGAGGAGGAACTAACAGAGGGGCTAGTATACCAGGCGCTAACAACACTGTAAACATTCAGGACGGAAAAAACAGAGACAGACAAAGAGGTGGATATAAAAAAAAAAGAGGTGTAAACCTGTATACACTTGTTAACTACACTCTCTCCTCATAGTTCTGTCTTTCAGTGAGTAATTGTGCAACATGCTACCACAACAGCAAATCCCCACAGGCCATATTTAGAAAAAAAAAATCCTCATTGGACAACACTGTTTACGGCCTCATCTTAAATTGCCCCTACTGATCCATAACGTTCTGCAGGACAGAAATGTGTCAGCGCAAGTCGTGCCCGGCAAAAAGCTCACGGCCAGTTTTTACCTGGGGTTCAGCCCCCCTAAACAAATCCCATTAATCATGTTTTTTTGGGAAAGGGAAGAAAGAAAGACAGAAGGGAGTAGAAGAGGACGGGAGGGGTTGGAAATCTCCCGGCGTCCGCCCATGTCGGAGGCTGCATTAATGAGCTTCATGTAGGGAATAGAGGCTGAGGCCAGGGCTGTAATGGTGTCCGCCAGGAATAGACAGGGTTGTGTTTGTGCCTGTGTGTGTGTGGTGTGTATGTGTGTGTGAATACATAGAGTTGTTTGTAAAGGGGTGAAACAGGACACCTCAAATTGCACACACACACACACACATTATAGGGAATCTTGCTGGCTCTGACGGCTCCAGTCCACTGTATTAGTCTGGCCTGCCTGTATGCAACATCCACCTGGGTTTGCATTGTTGTTGATGATGCTGGCAGATGCCCAGATACCCAGCTATAAAGTCACCGGGGCTCCCGCATTAATGCACATTTGCCTGAACGCACACGCCAACGTTTGGGAGCATAGCATCCGAACCACGGTGAGGCGTTTGAACCGAGAGATTTCCACTCGGCTGCTTTGTGAGCATTAGTTTGGAGGTTACACTCCAGCCCTATTTGCAGCATTTAGCAATTAGCGGGAAATGCTCGGATCAAATATGGAACAACAAACACTAGCAGTTATCTTTTTATAATCTCATGTATGGAAATGAGTGTTTGATTTTCTCCTCATGCAAATGAGATTTTCAATTAACCGAAAAAGAAAAAAAAAATGAAATAAATAAATAAATAAATAAATAAAAAATCCCAGGACTTGGCAGAGCATTGCATGGGTGTCTATTGTGTCCTCTTCACACAGAAATAAATGATGAATACCTAAATAGCATTTCACATTTGAGATAATTACGGTGCTGGGAGAGAGAGAGAGAGAGAGAGAGAGAGAGCACCCTTTAACATGCAAATACACCACTTTGTTTTCTCTCGCAAAGATCAATCATAATTGTACAGGTACACACAATCACCGGGGTAATTTCATGACCCACTTTATTTTTGGATCACGCACTCCCCAAATCTCTCCACTCCTCTCCCATGTGTACTGCTCTGTGTGTGTGTGTGTGTACTCTGCATTCATTGACTTCAGTAGAAGAATAAAAAAAGTCTGATTATCAAAGGCTCTCCAACACTGACGGCGCATGAGAGAGCGATTCGTTCACTATACCTCAATAATACCTTTTTTCTTTTTTGGAGAAGAACAGCATGCCGATTCACATTACAGGCCCCCCCTGCTCCCATTCGGAAAGTCTGCTGTCTGCTTTTTCAGATATCGGAGAAGTAATTGAATGGCGTTGCACTCTGATCTCCCGTCATTCTGAAATCCTTATCGCGAGCGTATGAGTTCAAAAGACACGAGGTGACGCAGCAGAGCGGCTCCTTTGCACCGCTAATGAACGCTCCGACGGCAGACTGGTGAACGAGTCATTAACAATGAATACTGTACGCAAACAGTGAACAAATGTACAGTGCATTATATAAATACTTAGTATACAATCACACACACACACACACAGCATATCCCATTGTAGCCAAGCCAATTAGCTGGTACAAGGGTTGCCGTAAACACCGCCGAGCCTTGGCTTTGTCCTCCATGGTGGCGCTGGCGGTGGGGTTTGTGAGTTCGGAGCTCGCCTGACCTTATGTAAGTCGCCTTCCTTGCCCTCTTCACACTCCCCGCGGGCTTTGTGAGCTCAGTTAAGAGTGGTTGTTTCCAATGTAATCCCGTGGGCTCTGGGGAAAGAAGAAAAAAAAAGGCCAAAGCGCTCACAAAAGAGAAAAGGAGCGGAGAAGGGAGGAGGCCGTTGAGTCGTCGTGTATGGGGAAAGGGGGGGGGGGGACTCAAGGTGCTACTGTGACCAAAGGATTTACAAAGAAGTGAATGGGTTGAAACCACAACCGGATGACACCTGACAATACAGTGTGCAAGGGGTACGCCTGTCAACACGTGGCATGCACCCACACATGCACATGTCATGTACATAGTAAATAGAAAGGAGGCTTAGTGGGGTTTCTGTGGGTTTTAAAAAGGTGCAAAAAGCAGAATCACCAGGTGGAAAAAAACGACAGCACACGTGGTGAAGTCAGACTCAAAGATGTAGAGTAGTGCAGTACTCCGCTGAGCACTGCAGTGAATAAAACACTTGAAGCTGTGTGTGTGTGTGTGTGTGTACAGTATAAGAGTGTGCTGAGATTGACATGAACACCTTTGAGAGCTGCTGGATGTGTTTACCAGTGGATTTCCAATGTACCAGGGGCTAATTCTGCAGGCCTCTGTACACTCGCAAGTATCAATCTTCTCTGACCTGGCCAAGAGCCGTGT
Organism: Hoplostethus mediterraneus; assembly: GCA_034670385.1. Classification (NCBI taxonomy): domain Eukaryota; kingdom Metazoa; phylum Chordata; class Actinopteri; order Trachichthyiformes; family Trachichthyidae; genus Hoplostethus; species Hoplostethus mediterraneus. The sequence continues at coordinate 6,310,259 of JAXDDW010000007.1, forward strand.
CCTCCCTGTGGAAGTAACTGTCTCGTCCTTCCTTCCTCTCCCTCCTTCCTCTCCCCTGTCCTCTCACTTTCTCTCTCCTTCCGTTATCCCTCTCTCTTACAGCCTTGCCTCTCTCCTTCATTTCCTCTCCTCTCTCTCCCGCTCCCCTCCTCTTTTCTCTCCGCCCTTCCCCTCCATCTCTCTTCCTCTATCTGACCTCATCCCTCCTCTAAATCTCTCGCCTGTCAAGTGAAGCACCAAGAACGTGGAAGTTGTGAACTTGTGAGGAGTGAGATCAATAAAGCAAGGACAGGCTGAACGATCTGCCCGGAGACAATGCGTTTTGCGCCTGGGATAGGTACCGCGGGCCATAAATCCTGGGCCGTGCGGGGGCCGTCCGCTAAGGCAAAGAGTGGTGGTGGTGGTGATGGTGGTGGTGGTGGTGGTCGTCATCATCATCATCATCATCATCATCATCTGGAAAAAGAGCGCGGGAGCCCGGCGGATATCTAAACAGTTACGTCAGCCGTCCCATCACCGCCAGCGGAACAGATAAATCCATATTAGCAAGGGGTGATGAGAGAGACTTTGATGCATGCTCATAACTGAGTCGCCGCGAAGAAATATGAGCGGGCCGTGTCATATATGTCATGACAACATACTGTAGATGGATTTTTATATGATGGAGGCGCAACGCACCGCACCCGGGATGAGCGCGGCGCGAGGCTGCGCTAGATGATAAGTGTGATTGGCGAGTGAGGGGACTCGTAATCTGCAACCTCCGTGAGAACTTGAACGCATCTTTGACCTTTTATATGACTCTCCGTAATGATCCGTACTATAGTAGATACATATTGATCTACTGACAGATGACAGATATGTAGATCTACACGTCAACAACACACACACACACACACACACACAGAGAGTCTTAAGTGTTGGTTAAAGAATTCAACGACACTAAAAAGTGGAGCAACCTTTTTACTTTTTTTTTTTGGGGGGGGGGCGCGTGTGTGTCGGGGTGTACGTGTGTGTTAAGGGAACCCACACACAAAATATTTTATTTATATTCCATACATAAATAGTAGGCTGTTTGGTCCCGTCCCAGCAGTCTTCATATTTCCTGGTGACATTATCAGCCGTCTCCATCGTGTGCAGAGCGGGAAATAAATTGCATTTTTGCCGGCGGTTCTGTGGCTACAGACGGCAGGAGGAGCATTATAATATAAAACATGAATAAACAAAATCACTCATGAGCAAATGTGCAGGAGCATGGGGAGGTAATCTCCTTTAGGCATGGTCCTTGAAATTAACTCAAAGAATCTGCACATGAAACGTGTTAAGAAGATTAATCAAATATTTCTCCCTCTCTCTCTCTCTCTCTCTCTCTCTCCTCCCCCCTGCATCCATTCAAAGTTTTTTTTTTCTTCTCAAATTCAAACATTATGGTGATTACTTATTATTGTGCTTACTTGAGGAAGATTGCTTGGTCACAGGTGAATCGAAGTGAGGCAAAAGGATAACGCTATATGTGTGAAATTGTCATATCATCTATTTTTCTAATGTGGTTTAGGCCCCGGGGCATGAGTGTGCCAAATGCAAGGGGGGGGGGGGGGGGGGGTGGATGCGCATGGCAGCGGCGGTGGGGAGGAAGAAGAAGAAGGCGCTGTACAGTGGCGCTACAAGGGGCGGTGGGCTTGAATAAGCCACAGGAGCAACGTGAACGAGGCAGATAATACTTTTAAACTTTGAAAACTGTAATTGGAAAACTTGAAAAAAAAAAAAACACACAGAAGAGAGGGCAAGCGGCGGGTCAGGGAATATTGGTTGACTTTCACCATGAAAGTTCAGGACGGTATTAGAAGGTGCATGTTGACGTGAAACGATGGCAGGAGACCCCCCACTCTCTCCCTCTCTCTCTCCTACACAGCAGTCACACTGTGTTCCTCCTAATGCATCTGTGTCCCAGAAGTAAGATTTACAAGACAAACATCACTCCACCTCCACCTCCGCCGCGGTCGTACATCAAGAGTTTTCGTGCTGCAGGTGCTACAGTTAAAGAATACGGGATCGCGACGCCCTTCATCTAGAACGGCTGTCAGGCGTAAGCAGAGGTAAATCACTCATCTGTCCATGTAATCATGCAAATTTGTATTATCCCTCATGGTCCGCACATCTCTTGTCACTCATTTATGCATGTTTTCTTCTCACCTCATTGCCCACATCATGTTGGAGATATGCTGTTTGTAACATACGGCGTCTGTATTTCTTTCCTGCAGATGAAGGAAAAGGACAAACAGAAGAGTTGGAATTAAGATTATTTTTAAAACAACAAAATGTACGGGTTAAATACATATTATACTGTATCAAAACCTGTATAATATGCCATACTACCATGCTAAATCCATACTACATTGCATAATTGGAGCCTGAACTATACGACAAACAGAGAAGTGCCCTATAACCGCTTCCTATAAACACTGCGGCGATAAACAAAGTATGAAAATCCATCTCGACCGACCGGCTAGTGTGACACAACAAGCCTCTGTGGCCTTCAATTTCATACGCAATATAGGTAGAATGACAGAATTCTGAGAGGCAAAGTCACACTCAGACCTTGGAATATGTTACGGTACGGTCTCGGCCAGAGTATGGATATTGGTATGGATATGGGGGGGGGGGGGAGGAAAGGAGGGGGGGGGGGGGGGGGGGGTTGAGTTTGTGAACGTCCCCAGTGGCCAGTGGTGTGTGTGCATGGCTGATCGGTCCCCGGCCTGGCCTGGGTCCGCGATGACTGATGAGTTGGCAGTGGACCTTGGAGGTTTGGGTGATAGCCTTTCAGTGTGTGATTCACGGGGAGCGCTCGGTGCACTGACATCCCCACGCGCTGTGATTGAGTTCACAATCCTGAACCATTCCCCCTCCTATATATGGCTCCCAAATAAATAAATGGTAGGATCATGAGAGCCCAACTGCAATATAATACCTATTGCACTCTGGGCTATACTCACCTACATTGCAGATGATGAGAGTGGTTACCAGTATTTTTCTACTCTGTCTATACTCTATTCTACTATATAGCTATGGATGTATGCAGTCAGCTTGATTTGCTGTATTAGGCTCATCTGTTGTACTGAATCTAAAAAGTCAGAGGCGCCCACACATACCAAAGAGGTCAGCTGTCACCTTTGAACTGTTTCTGCTGGTTTGTTTTCCTCTGACCGTCTTCCAGAAATGTGCCTGTTGGCCCGAGGAGCTCGAGCTTGGCTGATGTCAGCATCCTCGTTATCAGCCTCATCCTTCTTTTTTTTTTCCTTGCACCATCGTCTTTCCTCCCTCTCTCCTCCCTCTCTTATTTTGATCGGCGAACTGGCACCGCTATACTCACTATACTGTAGGTTCATCAAGAGCCCAGACAGGCTGATTGTCTCTTCCTTGCCTCGTGCACAGACCTCTGGCAGAGGATTTCATATCATGTAAAAAGAGGATTTGCAAGAATAAGTCCATAATCTCCCACGGCCAGTAACAGGGTGACGTAATTGTTCTGCTGGTGAATAACGAGGCAATATGGAGGTGAGTCATTCCTCAATGAGAATGGGGTCTTAGCCAAAGACTTTAAGCAGATAAGCCTGTTTGGGCTAATGAATGGACAGATTCAGAGATGTCATCTGAGATGTCTCTTCCTCAAGTAAATGGCAACAGGACATATTGAGGAAGGGCAAACAGCTAGATGCCTCCATAAGACCATTAGAGTCAATGAAGGAAGTGGAAAATATATTATAAATAATGTATGATATTTCAGTATTGGTTTCTTGAAAAAATACACTGGGTACTTTATTATCAAGGTGGATAATGGATGATGGATGATATGGAGTGCACGAGAAAGAAAATTGTCTGTGAGATAGACAATAAAGACTCAGGCTTGTATGACTATCCTGTTGTACCAGTATCAAAGCATCACTATCAGCACAGCAGCATTTGTTTTCCTCCACCGCGCCCACATTAAGGGTGAAATTAGCTGTTTGAAATGTGTTGAATCAGAGCTGCATAGCCGAACCCCCTAATACAGCTCTGCTCTGTGGCCAGAGATAGGGATCAGGGAGAAAGCAGGGATGCACCGTCTGTCCAGACCTCAGATGTTCAATATGAGAGCTGCTCGTCTTATCAGTCCCCTGAAATGGCCCTCTAATTGGGGACATGTTTCTATGAAATGTGTATAAATTGACGGTAATTGCTTCTGTATGCATGGAAATGCTAATTTTCTCCATAATGGCTATCAAGAGAAACATACAAACTAGTTCAGTGGGTTCCTGGATCACGGAAGAGAGCACAATAAATACGTCTTTGAAAATGCAAGCCGTATGCACAGTCCTAATGTAAAGTAAATGCAAATTTGAAATGGAACAATACCTCATCCTTTCCAGCGCGCCGATGGTAATTATTGACTAAAACCTACACGATTGTGGCCTCCCCGTCTCGTGTTTTCTCCCAAGAGAACAGAACGTGGACATGAAATGCGGCATCAGAACACTTTTCTGAGGCGTTGCACCCACTTGAGATGCTGACTGCTTGTGATAACTCCCGGGTTCAACGTCCCATAGGCAGAGCTTTGGAATAATCCATTCTCCATACAGATTTCTCCCACGGAAGCTGCTTTATCCCATTATCACAGGCATTATACAAATGTATACCGCTGTAATCCACACACTTAGAGCCTGATGCCTTTGGAAACAGCCATATTGTGGGTGACAAACAACCTCTGATATAGTACAGCACACGCAGTCACAGTGGTGCAACTCAATACATTTCGTAGGAGGTGCTACATGTTCACTCCAATGTTTGTGTTAGCAAGTTTGCTTGTTTGTTTGCTGTGTGTGTGTGTGTGTGCGTGTTGGGCCATTTTCTGAGGGAGATGTTGCATGTAGAATACTTGGGCTTGGCCGTGTGGGGGTGTTTAACATATCCAAGGTCTCCAGCAGGGAGACACAGAGACACAAGCGGGTCACGGGGGATGCTGATAGCTCTGTGAACTCAGCAGGTGGTTGAGCGCAAGATGTGATAACTAGATGTTCTCGATGACAACAGTGGTGGAGCTGGTCTGTCCCTAATGTACTGTATTTGCCTAATAACACAGCAGGCAGCAGAGGTCTGGGTGTGATGAGGAAGAACACCCCCCCACCCCCATATCACAAAGACATACAGACACAGCCCCGTACACCATCCAGGCCATGTGACCGATGAAGGGCAAAAAAAGAAAGTAGGGGGGAAAAGATCAAACGATATCTGTACATGAAAGAAAGAAAGAAAGAAAGAAAGAAAGAAAGAAAGAAAGAAAGAAAGAAAAATGCAGTTACTCTTAATTGTGGAGGTCTGTGCATACCAGATTTTAGGTCTGGCAGCTTCTAGGTCTTGCAGACATTATTGTTAAGATGAAGCTTGCCAACTGATGGCTGAGATTTATGCTTCATTGGCTCGCACAGTGCTGGGGGAGACATCATCCACTGGCAGATGTGCACAGCTCACCACTCTCTGCCACCTCTATAATTGACATCTGCATGTAAGAGAATGGCAGCGGCACCAGTCTGTGCCATGTTTCGGAGAAATAAGGCAGAGAATAAGCAGAGCACATCCTGAGAGGTTTGCATCAACTGTCTACTCTAATGCCTGTGAGTGCTCCGGCATTAATGGAACATATTATGCCTCAAATTATGGAATCATATACAGCAGCTGCTGATCCAATTTGGAGGTGGTGCTACAGCTAAAACAAGTCCCTCTAGGGGGGAATGTCTAGTTTTGGTTTATATGGCAATATTCTGATCTGTTCGGTTTGGCATCCGTGGTGCATTTCATGACTCCGTGCAAAAATCCTCCATTGGTTTAGAGCAGGGGAAGATGTGCCTCTGAGGACGGAGGTGCAGAACTAACTACAATGGATTGATCAATAGAACAATAGAATCTGCAGAGGGCTCTGAACAAGCCACTACATTTCAGTGATTCAATCCATACGAGTGCATCCTTTTATTGGTTCCAGTCTTGAGCTATTGGATTCATTCAGTTGTAACAAACTGCCGCAGAGTTGGCTGATAACTTCATATTTCTCCGACGTTTTAACTTTGGATGCTGAAATAAATATTATTTTACCCATGGTTTCTCGCCTTTGGCTCTCATAAATAAGTGTCTCCCAAGGCAAGGTAATATTACAACACTTCTAGTAATGCTTGCTTGCAGAGTAAAAATACATGTTTTTTAATATCTTGAAATTATCGGGTATGCACTGGACAAAATTAACTTCTACCTTCAACTGGGATTAAGTACAGCCACCGTAACTAATCAGATTTCTACGATGGGGAGAATTTGTGGAGATTTACTGTGGGCTCCCCTCCATTTGGGGTTAATGAGTGTCTTCCACAGCCTCCTCATAGCTATTTCATACCTCAGGGATTTGAATAATTCCCATTGATAGTTTCAAAATCTCAAATGAGACAGGATTAATCAAAAGCAGAGAAAGTAAAGCTGATGAGGGTGAAGCGGCACATGAGGATGAGGATATCCAAATCAGGAGGAAGGTGATACTTATACACAGTGGGCGCCGTATTCACATTACTGTAATGGCCGATGGGGGTCTGCCACTGCAACGGTGCGAGTAGCTTCACACGAGAGCATAATGATATTTGGAGCTCACAGTGTGCTCCTCCACCATAATCAAAAGAAGTCTCTACATAGCTGTCATTTTTAATAAAAACTGAAGATGACCCATGTTAGCAAACCTGCTTTTCTTAAGGTCTAGCTGGGTTCAGATGTAGGCTATCCATTACGGTATGGCAGGCAGCAGTAATGCACATATTCTGTGCTATAGCCCTTAATTGGCAATTGGGTATTTTATTTCCATCTTTTTTTATCTTTTTAAGCGAGAGAAAAAAATGATCTTTTTGTATCACAAGCAAGAAACATCATAGAGTTTTCACCTTGAGGGACCATTGAAAGGTAGATTATCTGCCAAAATAAGAGCGCTTAGAAACAATGAAATAAAGAAAACAAGCAAAAAATTGTCAATATGATAAAAAATAAATAAAACACTCATGATGCATTTTTTATGTCTGCAAACAGAGTTTAGCTGCCTTCCATTTCACACATTACTTTCTCCACAGGCCACGTTAAAGTTCATTCAAGTCCATGGATTGAAGGATACTAGTCACGTACCTGCAGGTAAAATGTTGATCCCTGATGACACCCTACCCCAAAGTGCACTTCATCCTCGGGTAATGTGCCTGTATTTCAGACTGAGAACCGTCGTCTACCTCGTCTCAATCATTCATCCATATTAGACAAGTCAATTTCATCATTCACAGTAGGGCTGTTAAAAAGTATGCAGAATCTGAGCGCTGCAGGGTGGCAGCTCTGTGTGGTATGGGCGTTGGTATTTAAGTTCCCCCGGATAAATCATTTACGTCAATTCAGTTACTGATGAGGCATGAATACATATGGCGAATTCTGTTCAGACGTGATTTATTTTAATTGTCACACTGGGACCTGCTATTACACTGCTGCAGAATGGGTCACTGCATTAGAAAATTAAAGCAGAGTCTCTCATTTGAAATCTATTTGTAAATTCTGGCCTGTGGGATAAAGATGTGCTGAGCGCATATAAATGCCCTCCTGAAGTCCCCAGAGTGGCTTGAACTTCTCCTATAAGCTGGGGAACATTCACCTGGGTGAATCTCTCTCTCCGGCGCAGTCTGCCGCTGTGCTCAGTCTGAGGGAACTCAAATTAAGCTGCAGTAAAGGCATACGTCTTACATGGATGAGCATACGTGTGGTGTGTGTGTGTGTGTGTGTGTGTGTGTGGTGTCTGGGCTGGGGTGTGGGGATGTGGGGTCAGCGAGTGTGTGGCGTGCCGGAGGCTGCTTATGTTCTGGATTTCACGGGCTCCGTTTCCACGGGTCATTTCCCACGTTCCCTCATCCACTTTTGGGGGAAATATAAGTGGAAGTTATAGCTGGTAGTTAAGAGTTGGCAATGAATCTTTATACCACTTGGAATTTACCCAAACTACTGGGTAACAATATATTTCAAAAGTATTACTTTGTGGTTTGACAGTACTGTTTCTGAAATGAAGTTACTTAATATCGAGAGCGATTATCATCAAACCTGCTCACTGTTTGTCAGTGTCAGCTGACAGGTAGTCAGTACTGTGTGAATATGAATGTAAGTCTGTGTGGTTGGAGAGTGTTCCCAGTGGACCTGCACCCTGGTGGCATGTCATATCTACTGGCAGACAGGCCAGGACCCCCTAAACCCTCTCTGACAGGTTAGAGTGCATGGGATAGCATATAAAACTGCTCTTTCAAATAGCCTTTTGTCTTTTATTGTCATCAATGTCTTCCCCGCCTTGATGTTTTCGACCGTGTGGGACAGAGAGTAGATGTGCTTACTCGCCTTTAAGCAGCGAGGGCAGAATTGGAGGTTATGGTTTTGTTCAGACTGTCTGGAAAAAAATGACCTTTCTCCTTTCCAACTTTTCCTCGACTTACATCTTTTTGGCAGCGTGGTTGAGGAAAAGCAACAATCAAAGAATAGATTTTAATTCAAAATATGGCCCCGTTTGACTATAGTGTATTGAGGATCAGCAAAATACTTTCAATTTTAGTGTGGTAAGACTTATCAGGGGACTGTAAAAGTTCAAGTCTCCTACAGATCAACTCCTAGCATTGTTTCCAAGATTTCCTCCTACGCGTCAAGTGAGTCTCCCGGTTCTATTCCAAGCACTTTTCAGTGTTCCTGAGTTGAAAAAATGTCACACCCAACAAAACCGAGGAGCATCGACCTGTAGTATTCATCAGTATTTTTTTTCTGTTCTCGCATTGTTCCTGACAGCAGCTTTTATATATTGTTTGTCAAATATCAATACAAAAAATATTTACACTCACATAAACAAATATGTCAAACTCGTCCTGAAGGCTCTGTGTAAATAAGGATGCGGCGGCTTCTGTTCGCCCAGCCACGCTGTTTATTGGCTTTCCATCATCTAAGAGACGGTCATAAACAGTCTCGCACGCCTCGTTTCAAATATCTGGATCGCAATCAGGGAGAATGAACAGGTAGCACACAGCTCTGACCTTGGCGGCTAAGTCACTTTTGATGGAATCAGCTATCTGTCCTTTCATTTCTGCACAACAAATATAACTGTCGCAGGTTGGGGTTCATAGATGTGCCGTTCTTTTTACGCGACCGGGGGGGTGCAACATTTATGAATGGAATTTCCTTTGGATGTGATGAAATTGTCAACATTAAACTTTTATTTTTTCTGCTTCTGTCTGCATAGCCTGCCATCCCACTCATGTATAGGCCTGTATGTGTGTGTGTGTCACTTCTTTCGTCACATATAGGTTTAAATCTTTACATACTATGTCATAACGGGTTGCGAGTTGTGTTTGACACGGTTAGTGAGGTCACAACTTTTCCAGATCATGAGCTTTTTTCTTCTTGATCATACTCGGAAATCGGTGTCTTGAAATCGCAACTTTTCTCAGTACCCCTCCTTTCAAATTCTCTGATTTATTTCAAGCCTCTGGCTCTTCCTCCCCGATATGATCCTGTCAAGTCAAGTTCCCCCTCGCATGTGGTGGCTTTCATCCTCCTCTGATTGAACCGGATAAATGTAACCTCATTCAAAACCTTCAGTGAAAAGTGACAAACTAGTTAGCCTTTTCTCAAATAAGCAACAGTGTGAGCGACGTATACTGAGATGAAGAGGGAAAACACTACTGAAAGTTTTCCTCGTGCACAGCCTTTACCAATAGGTGCATCAGATGTTGTCCCTTCGCATGTCGCTTGAGCAAAATCAATCCCAGTGAATAAAACATATTTATACTTGCATTTTTAGATTTCTAAAAAAAAACCACTCACTTCACCTGTATAAACAACAAATTATTTCTAATGAGGATGTTTTGTCCTCTTATCATCGCTGAAAGCAAGGTATTGTTAGAGTCAAGAAGACGACAGACCTAGAGAAATTACTTTGAAGATTAGCCATCATTATCCATTATCCATCATCTGAGACTTTTGTGTTTTTGACAGCAAAATCCAGCACCTCAGTTTAGTTGTCAAATGTAGTTGTCTCCATCTTGACTCCTCAATATCATCTGCTGTCAATGCTTCGTTTGTCACATAACCTTAAAGCTCCTGTACTAGTAACCTACTGAGCATACGTAAATATAACAGTCAACTTTATTCAATAGCATACTTTAGATGCATAGCGAAAACATTTCCATCGCAGCGCCTGCACAGAAAAAAAAGGAGCGTTACCTTTTTTATTCCGTGAGGTCTCAGTATTATTTTCATAAGACTTCTTTTTTTTTCCCTCCTAAAGCAGAATCACTTGCTTCCAAATGGGCTTTTTCGATAATGATCAATCACGAGCAGAGTGAGCGGTGGGTCTGAAATAATGAGATCCTATTTCCCTTTCATTCTACCTTTGCCTTCCAATGGTAAAGTCAAGTTTAAGTAGAGAGAGAGGATGATAGATTAGTTGAGAGGGTTTCTGACAAGAGGGTAGAGAAAGAGATAAAGACAGAGAGAGAGAAACTAAAGAACAGCGGCTGTGCCATCAAGCTCGGATAAAAGTGCTGCGTAATGCGCCCCCCTTTTTGAAACGCCGCGGTAGCTCTGGGTCCCCCCCACATCGACATCTCCGCGAGTAAAGCAGAGCGCAAATGAGATCATGACAATTGAAGAAATTCTCGGGAATGTCATTCAAATCTAAAAATAAGAGGCGAGGCAAATCCATTACCTAGTTTGTGGCCTACAAAACAGATTGTACGGAAGCACATGGCAGTCAAGTAACACATGACACTGAAGTGAGCATGTCGGGGGTGGGGGGGGTGTGTTTCTGAGGCGTATTAGGAGGCGATGGGCGTTTTGAATTTTCCAGATGAATGTGTGTGTACGTTTTTTCAGTTGACATTCGCCATATGTTTCGCTCTCGTAACACCCCCGGGGAGGAAAACACCCCAACTCTTACACACTCATAAATATTTGACTGGCTCGTCAGGATTTACATCTTACCAAAAAATATATATATACTGTTGATGCCAGTGGACATGTTATGAAAGGTATAGCATGAAATACAAGTTGACTATGTGGAAGCCTTTGTCTCTAGTGTGACAGTCAATGGCAGAGCGTGAGTGATAGTGACAGCTTTCTCTGAGAGTTACAATCATATTCCCAGGTCTTCTTATTCCATCATATATATATATATATATTTTATTTTTATTTTTTTTTTCCTCCCCTGGTAAATTTATAGACCTATGCTTTATTTTGAGCATGGTCTCCAAATCCAAAAAAGAACACCATGCATTCTTATGAAACCAGCATTGGAAATTCATACCTCTGCCTCATATTTCTTATTGGAATGAAAAACACAACCCTAACATCTAATCCTCAGGCTGAAAATAAGGTTTGAATCATGTGAATGAATGTGTTTTGGTTGTCTACGCGGCGGCATCTCCCACTTCTTTTTCTCCACATTTCAAATCTTGTGATTGGTTCTGAGACAGTGCATAATACAGATGTGATATCTAGGTCGCCGATGTCCCGATGTGGAAGCCGTGTCGCCTGCATGATAATCAGTAATCCACTTCGCTCAGGCTCCGGCCCGGCCGCTGACCCCCGCTGACCTCGCTGAAATTGATTTTGCGCTTGAACTCAAAAGCAGGCGCAAATTAAGCCGAGATATCTGCGGAGACAGAGAGGGAGAAGACAGAAAAGAGGCCCGGAAAAGAACAGAACAGCATTTTGGGTCTAGTGAAAGAAGGTATTTAGCCATGGGAAAGATAGATGGTTACAATGACTTACTTTGATAGAACATCTGTAAGAAAGCAGGACAGACTGACAAGGGGCCTGTGAAAAGCTGTAATTTAATAGCCTAATTTCCTGCCCAGCCCGGCAGAAATATCTGTCTGACAGCTGATGAAAATGCACCAGGATTTGATTTTCTCCCAAGTGGAGGACAAGTTCAGACCTGTCTCTCGCCCTGTGAGATCCCATAGGCAATTCTGTGCGCGCGTGCGTGTGTCCATGAAAAGGGGGGGGAAAAAGACAGAAATTCTGGCCGCGGTTCCTTCCCTCCTCAGGCTAATGACAAATTTACTGATAATCTTCATGTTTTAATTGATGTTTCCGCACCAGTGGCTCAAACCACAAGTGGATTGCATCAGCGTGATGAGCGATACGAGGGGTTTTGTGACTGCGTGGCCCGCGGTCCCTTCCCAAGCGCGCTCGTTTTGCATTCAATCTGTAACCGGCGCTCAAGGCTTTAGCGCGCGGCACGCGGCCCACCGCTGGGACGGCATCGACTCGCTCACAGTCGCCGCATGAGGTCGGACGGTACACACTGTCCCTTCCCCGCGCTGACACGGGTGGGCCGGGTATGGAGCGCCGCTATACGTAGGCTGGCTTTGATTGCCCGGCGGCCCCCCAATGCGCTGCGCTATGGAGAGGACTAATGTATTTATAACCCCTCTCATATGTGCACTGGGAACAAATTAGAGACAAATGAGGCAGGATTCCTCCGCTCGCCCCGGAATGCCATGAAATTAGGGCAGCATCGTTTACAATCAGCACCGGCTCACAGCGGCAAACTAATGCAACTTTAAACACACTTCTGGAAGTGGGAGCGTCTGGATATTGTGTTGTATTTTTTTTTACTGTCCTCGTGTTGCTCCCATCGCAATCTGCATGTACATATTTTACTCGGTTAGCTTAGGGTGGAAAACATTCTCTGTTCCCCCTGTTTTTTTCTTTATTTGTTTCTATTATGAAAGCACTCTCGGTGTTCAAGTTGCAGATTGGGAACTCGCTTTTAAGGCTGCGCTAGGCAAGACTTTTATGGTAAACTACCTGTCTTATCAGCCTAAATCACAAAGTGGGGCTCCAACAGTGAAGAGCGTCTCATCCCCCCCTTATTGAGACACTGTCAATTCATCCTGTTTGACCAAGCGAAATACAAAAGTGTCTCCTAAACAGCAGCACATCCCTTTGGTTTCTGTTGGTATGAAGCCATCACAGACCAGCCGTGTTGGTAAGCGTGAGCGTGCTGTGTGCAGTGCACTGACGTTACCCTGCATGATTTCTACGTATTGACATTCAAGGTTTCAACAGTTTCCTCTCACTGTCATTTGGAGTCGCCAACGTGCACCACCCTTGGATGCTCTTACGCTGTTAGATATTATCAGTATGTGATGCCTAAAACATTTCCACACTCTCTTAAAATGCATTACTAACATTTAAAGAAAAACATTAAATAAAAAGAAGTAAAATTACAAGTAAACAAAAAGCTACTTAATAATTGCAGCAACTAGAGTAAAGGTAATTCCTACCACCCTTGGTGATAGCGACCATGTATTTTGGCTGCATTGCATTATGGTCTATTGAGGCAACTGTCAGTGGAGAAATTGGTATCTCTGCCTTGTCTACGATGGATTTCTCCCTGTATGATTGTGTTTTACGTCGATGCAAGATGGTGAGTCTAGAAAGAGGCCCCTGCTCTCTGATGTTGAGGTGCTGACACCAAAACCTGACATTTACCGTTGATGTTGTAGATAGCTTAAATGTTTTCTGTTATCAAACTCCATTGTAGCTGAGCTGGAAATATTTCAATGTGACGTTATGTCTTCTATACCATGGTAAGGTCAAACCGTAATAAACATCTGTAGCAACCAAAGATTGGCTGACCTTGCTTGGTCATTAACTACTGGAGACAAGCTTATTAGGAAGTCAAGGAACAACATGATCTATGATCATGGACAACATGTCCACTCGGCTCATTCAACTGCATTTACAGCCACAAAACCATGACAAAATAAATTGATCTATCTATCTAAAATTGGTCTAAATTGAAAACTAGATCAAAAGCCAAACAAAGCTATTCCCCAAGTGTCAATTATTTCTATTTATTTGAAACAATTCCAGTAATTGTGGTAATGGCATATCATCACCTATTGTAACAGTAATGGCACTTCACATTTTAGCCTCAAGATGTCACTGTAATTCATGAGCAAGGGTGGAAGTAACTAATTACACACTAGTTACTGTAATTAAGTACTTTTTTTGAGGGGTATTTTAAGTCAGCAACTTTACTTGTATGTTTTGACAGAAATATTTACGCCATTGTATTTCTAATCACATCCATAACAGAGTACAAATGCTGTCGGCTTTCCTCTATAAACATTGCATCAGGAACTGGCCAATGGTAAATTTCCTCTGCACCAAGCCTGTACAAGCATGGTGAGGAAACAATAAGTCAACTTAGTATTTGTCCATGACAGTAGCTTAGTTAATATTAGCCCAAATGCAATACATACATCCAGCTATTGGTTTGAGTTTGTCTGGTTGTTGTCAAGCTAGTTCGCTAGCATTCAAACATTTTCATTCTTTTTTTTTATTATCACATATTACTGAGTTATAATCCTACCACACAATAAATTATATTTTGTCATAGTTTGAAGTCTATCCTCTAGTCCTTTTTGCATTGCATGGGAAAGAGGACATTTTAAATCTACTAAAAACTGGTTCTGATAGAATACCTTCCTCGTGTAGATATAAAACAGATAAATAGACAAACATTTGATTTTGTTGTTAGAATTAACTTAGAACGTCTCTGCAAGACAAATGCAACGTCTGTTCAGGCTAGCCTAGGCCTACTCAGAAAAAACACAACACACACAACCAGACATATTGAAAAAACTGCACACAGAGAACCCCTAAATGTAAAACACCTTACATGTAAGCAGAAAACCAAAGAGAGCATGAGTCAAATGGAAATGCTTACCTGTTGGTTGCCAGAATTCCAGCAAAGTGCAGTACATCCACTTCCACATTGATGCCCACATACAGGTCAGGTAGTATCCAGGTTAGCTAGCTTTCACCTAAAGGGTAATTCCAGGATTTTTCAACCTGGCCTCTATATCCACAAAATCGCTTATCATACCTTTAAGTAGATCCCAAAAGTTCCGGAGTTGCTCCGGTAGATCGGCTCAGCCGGCAGTCGCGAAACGGGGGATCAATGGCTGCAATCTAATCCAGCGGGCATGTCCAGGCGGTCAAAGTACGTCCACTAAAAGTGCTTGATTTTGCCACTGACAGGCTCAGATTGTTATTCGTGTGTCTGACAAATGTCTGACAACATTACTGAAAGGATCGCTACAGAAACAAACCGTTTTTAACCAGAAATAGACCTTTTTTTAATAACAACTCTGAACTCTGAACTCTGACAAAGGTGGTCTATGAAAGCAAGAGGATTCACTCGTTGCAGGAAGAGGACGGTTGTTTACGCGATCCTCTTCTTGCAACGAGTCAACCCTCTTGCTTTCATAGACCACCTTTGTCAGAGTTCAGAGTTCAGACATTTGTCAGACACAAGATAGCATAACATAAGATAATATAAGACGTATCTTAGAAGACATAAGATAGTAACTTTAATAGGTTCAAGGTGTTGGATAAGTTTCTGTGCTGATTCAATGTACAACAATGTGCCAACAGTACTATTCTTAGATATCGTCCCCATTTCATATTGGACAAATGGCCCATTTGCCATGATATTAGGGCATTGTTGACAATGTTATTTACAATAAACAACATAATTTCATGTAAATCCTGATTAGTTCATACAGAATTTGGTCATTCAGAAATACATTTTCAGAAAACTTGCAGAACAAATTGCCATCTCCTCATCACTTATAAGTTTGGAGGTACAGCTTTTCACCAATATAGTGCCTTTGTGGGGTGCCACGTCTGTTGTCACCGGTTGTTTAAAAATCCCTCTTCAAAGTGACAGAGAACTCCACTCTCCCAATAGTTCATTCCCAGACACACAGTGTCTGCTCAGCAACAAACAACAAACTCTCTATATATGTAAATAAGATCAATAGGATATCCATACAAACGGCCTGCAGCTGTGTGTTGCCATCAAGCAGCTCACCTAATGTAATAAGGAACATCAATAGTTGATTTTCAAACCTAGTGGTGCAGGGAAAGAAAACGAGGATGATGAGATTAGCACAGCTTGGCTCCGACGTCGAGCTCCATTTATAAACAGTCACAATTAACACAGACTGTCATTATACAGGGGACAATGAGATGAGTTGGGGAGAACAGATTAATAACTTCGCCGCGTGAGGCAAACACTGCTGCACTACAAAGACATACTCATATTTGTTTCTCAGAGTCAACACTGGCATTTGGACGTTTCCATGAGATAATTAATCATGATAAGCTGAAGTGCTTGCATGCTTAGACAGAAGGTGGTGTGTAATGACTTACACATCCATAGTATGTTGCTTTCCAGGCAGGTGTAATAATGCAATTTGACAAACGACTGCACTATGTGATAGCACAGAAATGAGCAGGTACACTCTGTAGCAAAAGGATTTCATTAGTAATACATCCTGGGCCATGTTCCCAGGAGTGGATTAGGCCTAGTCCTAGCTCATTTTGTTTTTTACCAGAGATATGTTTTACATGAAATGAGAATAGTTTTAGTGATAATCATGTTCAGCAAGAGAAATATCATCCCTCTGTCCAAACAATGTATTCTCCCTCTCTATACAATACATGAGCTATGTTATTTTTAGGCCTGCTATGTGAACTCGCCATCTCTCTGTTCACACCTAAAAAAAAAGGCCCACACATTAACATGTGAAATTGATCTACATCTCCTTCCATAATCATGTTTCACGTTCCACCTGCTCGCTCCAACTCTCCCACACTCTTTTAAACAAAGCAAAAAGAGTCTCAGAATGCGCTCGTAATCCTTACTTCCTGCACCGCCAGGGGCTGTGTTTGTAGTGTTTTTACTAGAGAGGGATGTCTGAAAAGAGATGAAGCACGAAATGCAGTCAGCTCTCAGGCCTTCTCTCACTCTCTCGGTTGCATTGGATTAGTCAGTGCATGGTGAATCAGCCGGTTTGTCACTGACACAGTAACAGCCTACCGGTGGCTTTCATAGGCACCAGGTGAACCAATAAAAAACTCTGTTATGGTAGCCTCGGGCCGCCAGAACGGCTATTCATCTACAAACAGCAAAAGCAATGAAATAAAAGCTCACTTAAACATGCTACCACAACGGCATTTCAGGGTTTTTTTGTTTCTTATTTCATAAACCCTCCAATCCTCGACACCCCCACTCCAGCCAATTACATGAATTGGAAATTACTCTTCAGAGGAAGACACATGTATTATATGATAGAGAGAAAAAAGGACCCTGACAGCAGAGAGAGAGAGAATAAACTTCATTTAAAAGTAAATATGTGTTTACAGGGCTGAGAGTTAGTGGCCTCACAGATTATGGAGGCATTGTCTGCTCTAATTGTGTTTGGTAATGTGTTTTTGAAACGCTGCTATTGCTATTCATGGTATTCAAGCAGGAGCAAATGGCTCTTCCTGCCCATGGACACATAATCGAGAAGCCCGAGGAAGATTACCATGGCAAAGCAATAAAAAAGAAACAGGGGCAGCAGGGGTGTTGGAAAAAGAATGAAGCAATAGACAGAAAAATCAAGAAACAGAGAGAGAGAGAAAGGGGAACTGAGAGACAAAATATGTTTGGAAAGTGTTCAACCACATGGCTCCAATTCATAATTAACTTTTTAAAACCTTCACTTAGCAGAGGGTGTGGCTCTCGTGCCAGGAGAGCTATTCCTTTTCACTGGCAGATGTGACTCTGCCATGCTTTAATGTGTTTATTCAGACGTTTTCTCGGTGCCAACCGTTCATGAGGTAGTTCGAGGAAACACAACTACACATGTAGCCGGAGGGCCTCACCGACAAACACCATCCACGTCTGGAAGAGAACTTACAGCAGTCCTGAGACATTCAGCATGACTGAGTAGATGGATAGATTGATTGCAGCTCTCTTGGGCACACAAGGCACTTCAGAAGAAAATCAAATCTTTGTGAAACTATTTAGTCTTTTTTTCCCTCTTGCATTTGAAATATAGCCACCAAAAAAGCAGAATGCTAATCTACTTCCATAGCAGACATCAGGTAAGTTAGTTATGTGATTAATAAAAGACTACTTCAGCAAATTAGGTGTTTTGGATCTCTCACTGAGTCAGGCAATCATCACCTAATATAGTATATGAGTAAGTAAATCATTGTCAAGGGCTGCTGGTTAGCGATGTTGAGTCATTGGGGGTTTAAACACCCTTGTTTGCTGCTTTGGTAACAATGTGAACAGGAAGGGGTGAGTCACAAACAAACAGAGTGGGAAACAGTAGCTCTCGGTTACTTTCAGCTCTGAGGAGAATGTTGTATCTTATTTTTGACTGAGAACGAAGGCAGTGATGTGCCTCTCCTGTTCTAATCACTGACCAGTGGACGCTGAGTGGCGGCGCATGGTCCTCGTTAATCCCCATCCCTTTCTTCACAGTAAGTTATGCATCAGAAAAAGCTTTTTCCACCTCAGTGGATGTGTCCCTTAATCCCTCGCTCCCAAAACCTGTTTAATCTGAACTAAAAGTCATTAAAACAGTAAAGGGATATCACAAAGGACTTTCAAGCCAATTGGCTTAACGGTAACGTGATTAGATCATTGATCTCTCGGCAAAGCCTTGGGCCTCCAGGTGCGAAATGACTATTTAATGAAATCAGAGAAATCTCGTTACTAGAAAATTACTGATCAAAGTTAAGACCAGGTGACTGGGGTGGCACTGGTATCCATGTATCTGGGCAAAGGTATTTATTCTCCAGATCCCCTCTTGACATTACTGCGAATGTATGGGGCTGGAATGAGAGATTGTGTTCTTAATCCCTTACCAGGTACTATCCATACCTCTATGCATCTTTAAGAGGGATTGCTGCCTTAAGCCTTGATAGTGATCACCGTTGAACACATTTTACCAGATGCACAAAAAAGATGGTGGCCTAATATCATTATAGCCTGATTAATGCAAGTACAAGGATCCCCTCCATTGTGTTTCCTGTCCTGTAGTCGACTGAATCAGGATCACACTTCGGACGTTATCAGCTTGAGGTGTGATAATACCCAAAATACACCCAGCTAGCCCTGTAATCACACATCAGAGAAGCTGGTCTTGATAAGGAACTACAGCATATACCCAGAAATGACCCACAGCACCACCTTACCTGCAGAGGTATAAACCTGACATCACTGAGAGGATTACAATTGTCCTCTCCTATTTCTAGAAATAAATAATTATATCATTGCAGACCTCTTTCTAATTAATGAGAGCAGATGAAATATCACTTAATTTCAAATTTAATTACGAGCCATAATATTTCCTTCATCGGACCGCCTGCTAATGCTATGCAGTTTCCTGCTGCTGATGAATGTGCTGTGTATAAAAACATGAACATTTACGGTTCCTCCGGACCTCACATGATATTTCCCATGATGGGAACGTATAGTAGGAGGTGAAACATGCCCGGGGAGTATACACACACACACACACACACACACACACACGCACACAGTTTTGATATAAAATGAAGGAACTACAGTCAGGACTACAGATAAAAAGGTTAATACACACTTGATAATGAAAATTAATGATACAAATCATACACAGGCTTTGACACACTTTCCCCTGTTTAATTGCAGTGGCTGAGATGCTCTCGTTTTAATTACCAACACTGCAGCACCGATGTCCTTCTGTGTCAAGTTCTCTGAGCAGATCACCACGGATGAGCATTTAAGGCCATTATCATAACCATGACAAAGGTATTGACTTCTACCTTCAGATGAGTTTTGCTTATGCAATAAGAATTGTCATTAATTGGGTTAATGAGGCTTGCATAGTGACTTTCACCACCGCTCTTGGTCTCCATCATATAGTGATGATTTGGCATAAAGAGGTTTGGCTGGAGTCCAGGCGGAGGTCATTAGTAATGTATGGTTGTCATTTAGTTCCACTTTGAATGGAGAACGTTTCCAGAGGCTTACCAGGGCCTTCGTAAACCCCGCGCAAAGCTGACATGACACTTCAGTGAACATTTATGAGCAGATCATATTTATAAAGGGTAATGATGGCGGCTCATCTTGTGCTTTGATAGGACACAGAAAAACCATGATAGTCACATGAAAATTCACTACCTACACTACACTATTTTGCACCTTATTCAGAAAGGTTGCAATCTCAATCAGTGATTATATGATTCACCAATGTGCTTTAAAATAAATTAGCAACATTGAAAACAGATTTATTTGGCTAGAGTTGGAATTGTCCAAAGGCTTCGGCTCAACCTGTAAATTGTTTACCAACGACTGTCTGGAGTCATCTCTAGGGATCCAGTGAAAATGCACAAATTGCAACTTGCTGATTTAGCATTTTGTTGCAAAAAAAAAAAAAAAAAGGGATGCCTGCTGCTGGCTACGTTTTGATGATGGATTTTGAATAATGCAAATATGATAAATTGGCCGACACATAGCATTTCACTAATTAATTATAATTAATCATGTTGAAGTTTTCAGAGGTGTAGTCGCTGATAATGTTGTCTGTTTGATGTATTGCTTATATGAAGCCCAGCGTGTGGATCAACCCTGTCTCTGGGCAGGAGCTCAGACTGGTCTTCAGGACTGCGTTTTGTGTGTGTGTGTGTGTGTGTGTGTGTTTTCGTTGAATGTGTCCTCCTCATTCTGCTCCACAGATGGGATTTCATTTTAATTGACAGTTACCCAGATCCATTCGTCAAGCAGACAAGCGTGGGGGTGGGGGGGGTGGGGGGGCTGCTGAGGTGGGCCCCCCGAATGCAGTCAGTGAGGTGGAGGTGGGAGTGTTTCATTTGTGTGTGTGTGTGTGTGTGTGTGTGTGTGTGTGTGTGTGTGTGTGTGTGTCTGCTGATCCGTCCGTCTATTTGTCTGTATGACTTTCTCAAGTTGCTTGACGGGCTCCAGATAGGTCAATTTTGGCATCAAACTGGGACATCCGTATTGCTGTGTTTGTTTGAGTGTGTACGTACGTGCACGCGTGTTCGTCTCCGTCTCCGTCAGCCTCCGAGTGCAAGGTGCATAGCCTGCCGATCCATTGATCTCAAGCTTTCTCTGTGAAGGCTGGCCTTTTGTCTGCCAGATCTACCTCTCCTGCACGTCTTACCCCTCCGTTGTCATTCCCTGACACACGGCTCTGTCACATCCTGAGGGTTGCACCGGTGGGAAAATAACACATATCTCTGACCTCTTGAACTCTTTCTTCTGCAAAAGCCCAAGAGAAAGAATGCTTTAGCTGCCCACGCCTCTTTAAATGTCTACCGAGGGACAAGGCTATTGAGGCAAGGGCGGGAGAGAGACATCTCAAGACAGGTATAGATCTTCAGCTGGTGTCAGGTATGGGTATTGAGCAAAACAGCCAAGGATTTATAGCATGCACAGTTCATGTATTGTGCATGGACTGGAGAGAGCTCACAGTAATAGACAGTGTTGTCAGCAGTTCTCTGCCAGGCTATACTATGAGCTCCGTTCAATGTTAAATCACAGACTGCATGCAATCCTGACCCGTTCTTTTCCGGGCCGCCGCATTCAGTGTTTATTACGTCGAAGAGCCCAAAACAAATTGACACGTGGAGCACCTTTATATACAATATTTAGGCCAGGAGATTGGCTTGAATGGGAGTGCTTAGTTTTACATAAATACCCCGCAGATGATGTGCTGTCAGACACACGTCGTCATATCAAACCCCCCCCGAAGGCCAACTCAGTATTCACCTCACACAGTAAGCGACAAATAGCCATAAACACCCTGCATCCAGACGGTCTGAAAGCTGAAGGGGGGTGGGGATGGGGGGGGGGGGATAGGGGGCGGGTTCTGAGCGGTCACATAATGTTGTCTTTGGATCGGCCCAAGGAAGCGATGTCACAGATCATTCATGGAACCGGTGTTGTATACATTAAGGAGGGAGGGGAGGAGGGGATTGGTGGAGGCCTCTCCACAGCAACAGAGGACAGCCTATGGAAAAAGCTCCAGCTACCTTGCCAAGACGGTGATGTCATCACAGTGGAACATGCTTTTCCTCACACTCGCTGCTGTGCCTTGTGTATATGTGTGTGTGTGTGTCTGCTTCAGTGTGTGTGTGTCTGAATACACAGACACACACACACCAACCTCCGATGTGCTGCATCACCTTCAGGCTGTCCTCAACTATACCACAGGGATGTTACCTCCTGAATGATTCTCTCATGTATATTGAATGGGACTGCACAACAAGCTCATGTTCATGGGTGATTTATCATAGCGCAGGTGCGATAACGTCGATATATTGATTCATCAAGCCGTGATTGAGTGCCACATGCTCTGCCGATGATTAATATTGATAGTCACGTGGCGCCGTGTAGTCGACAATGCAAATTGAATCGCACACGTCACCACGTTACGAAACGCAAGGTTTTAGTCTGTGTGTGTTTAAGAATGTCTTACCATGTGTCAATGGTGACCTGAGGGATTACATCTCTTTGTGCACCGGCTATAGTTTATTGTATCACCGTGGGCAGCATCTTAAAGAAGTTTTAAAATGTGTGCAGCTTGCTCTTTATTCCCCGCTTTCTAATCCTTTTTGGTCTCACAATGGTGCTTTGCTCCACAATAGTAGAGGCGATGAAAAGGGACAACTGCAAGCGTGGCCGCAGCGTCTGAGCACTGATTTCATGCACAGGAAGAGAAACAGATACACAGAGAGAGTGTGTGTGTGTGTGTGTGTGTGTTAAGCGCAGTTTGGACATGCCAGTCAGTTTGTATGAGGTCATTATACTGTCCCCTCGCGCTGCCTCCACAAAAGAAAAAGTATGTATGTAAGTTGTAGTCGTCAGAGTGCCGACGACGTGTTAATCTAGTTAGAGGGAGCATTTGAATGGCAGCATGCGTGACGGGTTTGTGTTTAACAATGTACCTCTTTAAGTCTCCGCTCCCTGTGTTGTTCCAGCTGCCAACACTTGGCATGGGACGGGGGACAAAAGGGAAAACTAAGGCATCAGTGCATGGGCAAGCGGGGCCTGTAAAAAAAAAAAAAAAAAAAAGGGCAATAGAAAACGAAATTCCACTCGCTTTTCAACACGGGGACATCCACAAGCTGTCACCATGCCTGCCAGAAAGAGAGAGAGGGGAAGAAAGCTCTGCCCTGACCTTGGCTGTGCTTAGAAAGTGCATCGTAAATGTAAAATATGTTCACAGTAACTGCCCAAAATGTGTAGTTTTGCTGTTATTCTCAGCATTTGGTAGAAATACACAGAATCATAAACATGTTTCAATCATGATTGAGGCCTTTTTTAACATTTTCAATCATTCTCTAGCCAAAAATAACATTTCTTAAAAGGGTTAAAACAATCTAGCAACGTATCTACCTGCCCACTCCGGAGGAAGCAGGTCAAGCTGAGTGGTGTGTGCTTCTGTCTCAGCCTGCAGCAGCCGTGACACCGCTCTCTGTTTTCCCAGCAGTTGGCCGTGGACAGTCGGCTGGTGGCAGGGTTGATTTGCGGCGCCGCATTACGCTGACAGATCGACTGATTGTTGACAAACAGCTCAACTCAATGCCAGCGCGCCCCGCCGCAGTCATCTCCACTCCGCTGACTGACTGTTTGCTGTTGTCTGGTGATTTGCAGGAGCTCCCCTGGATGACAACCATGCTTCATCCCTCACTTTCATTGCGCCCATAAAAGGGTCCTCTGGTGCTGGATGCTGGTGTTTACTGGTTAGGCTTTGTCATCATTACGGTGTCACAGGCAGGATAACCAGAACGGGAGTGGGGACGTGGAGGAAGGGGGGGGGGGGGGGGGGGGGGAAGGGGCAGTCAGACAGTGTAACCGGAGCCAGGGCAGGAGTCACACATGTCCTCAGTCCACTGGAATTAGATCATCTGTCCATTCATCCTCATATGCCACAATCCCAAATGGCAAACTGAACACTTGGTCACCCTGGGGGGGGAAAGGATGCAGACCACTGGCCCAGGCTGAGTGATATACCTCGGACATAGTGCAAGTTAACCCAATAAACGTCCTATCTGGATTTGTGTGTTTTGCAGCAAATTGCAAGTATAAAAAGATGAATCGAATGAAAAGAGTCTTAAATAGATGCTAAGTTACGGCGTCGAGTCTTTCATCTAGACCGGGATTTGTACGCTCTGTGATCACACAACAAACAGCATGGGGTGTGTTTTGGATTTACAAGTTTCCAAGTGTGTGTATGTGTGTGTGTATTTCTGTGTCTGTGTGTGTATGTGTGTATGCAACAAATCCTTTCGACAGATTTTCTTCCGCACCTGAAATAGACGCTTCACCTGAGGATGAACCTGAGCTCTGTTTTTTGGGGGGGGGGGGCTGTGTGGGCTGCGAGACAAAACAGCGTCTTACATTATTGCTCCGACTGCGGGGAGAGGATCTTTCAGGTTCCTGCAGCTCGTCTGCTCGTCGGGCTACTGCTGGGACATCCAGCGCCTCTGATCTCATCGCGCTTCGGGTTCAGCTTGCCGGGAAAGGAGCGGGGATGATGTAATGCTGTTGCACTCGGCACCACCGGCACTCACTGTTATCAGCCGCAACCAGGAGAGGCAGAGGCAGAACGGCCCCGACAGAAGGCTTGCACTTGAACATCATCTCCATCATCTTTATCATCATCATGGTTATTGTTATTATATGTATACCTCTACATATAGAAGGATGTGAACTGGCAGGTGTCTCATGTTTTTTCACATATGTAGACATTAAAACAGCACAAGGTTATGCCGGCTTCCTTCCATAACCTTGCATGGATGTGTGTGTGTGTGTGTGTGCGTGTGTGTGTCTCAGTCAATGACTTTATTGTAATCTAAATCTCGGGTGCACTTCCATGCGTCCAGACCGGAGCTCCCCAGATATACGCACCTCAAGTTAAGAATGATGTGTTGGACAGTTTAATGACAGATCACACACTCTCCGTCGCCGTTCACCTTCCGCAGAAAAGTATAAATTACCAAATTAATTAATTGCTTTTTACAGCATCCTGCGATGGAGCCCATCCATTTACATTACCTTCATCCTTCCCCTTGCCGTGGTAGGATGCAGTCACCTCCAGACAATCATATGACTCCAGTCCTTTATAATAGTGGGGCGAGCATATTATACTGTGGCTTTTATGCCAGGTAATTAAAGAGATCACTTTTATGTCCTAGGCAGCGACGGACCTTCCCTGATTCACAACCCTACACTAAAGTGGAATAGCCTTGGTTGTACTCTTGACTGTGTAGTTTCATTGTCCCTTGCTGGGGGGCTATTCCTTTCATACATGGCCTAATACATGATAGATTGAGTAATACCATCCCTATTTTAGATATTAAGAGACTATTTATGCACTGAGGCGAAGCATCGCACCTGTCAAAGTGTGATGATGAGTGAGACTGCGTCACCTGCCTCTGCCCTCTTACCTCACCCTCCTTTTGTCTTGGCTTAGACTTGCAGCATTACTGAACATAGGCGCCTGCAGCGACGGCCCGGGCCTCGTCCAGCACCCGGCATTACTAAAAAACCTGCTGTCCTGCGCGAGTGCCTCCGAGGTGAAGTGTGTGTCAGAGGCCTAAGATGAAGCCAGAGAGAGAGAGAGAGAGGGAGGGAGGGGCGGGGGGGAGATGAGTCAGATGAACACTTGTCAGGTGATGTCATCTCTAGTGAGCGCTGATGACTGGCCCCAGCTGTTTCGGTGCAGTGAGGCACACTCTACCGCACCTGTCTGAGAGGGGATCAGCTCACACAGTGCAGACTCTCAGAGCGCAGAACAGGCCCGCTGTAGTCAAAAGGGGGCTTTTCGTAACTCCCCAGCGATGAAGCCAGCGGAGGTCAAACGAGGGCGTGACGATGCGTCTCCAGCGGAGCGTGGTTCCATACTGCCACCGCGGCTTACAGCGAGTAGCGGTGGACGGAGGATGTCATTGCTGCTAACCACGAAACAATGTCAAATGTTACGTTGTGTTTTATTCAGGTGATCCTTGCAATGCGTCCTTGGATAATGTAGACTAGTTTGTGGTATAGTACAGTATCACAGGTGTTATAGGGGAAAAGGAGGACCCGCAGGGAAATGTCACGATGGTGATGCCACGATGACACAGACACCTATGGGTCATCCTCATCACGCAAAGATGTAGTCACCCAGTGTAACATCTCTGTCACAATGTCTCTTAAAAAAAAAAAACTTCAGTACATTCACAAGCAGTCAAAGTTGATTTTTTTATGCATCGTTTTATTGTGATAGAGCTCTGGGGGGGTGAACTCAAGTGTAGACACACGCTGCGGAAGAACATTTATTTCCAAACACTGTATAAAGATGGAATCAGCTGGATTGCAACACACACACACACACACACACACACACACACACACACACACACACACACACGCAGCTCAGTACACGACAGTACAAACATGCAGCGGCTCAATTCTCTCATAGTAAATCAAGAACTATTTCACTGTAATAGCTGTACTTTGTAATAGCCATCACAGTGGAATAACTCTGATTTAATCTAGCCAGCAATCAATATCTTTTGACTGCTATGATTGATGAGTATTAAGTAGGACTATTAACTGAGAGGAGAAAAGTGTCCAAGTCTGAATTCCGCCGCCCGCCGCTCAGTCAAAGTAATAATGTGAAAGGGAATAATTTGTCAGCCAATTCACAAATAGGTTGAGAACTGTGGACACATTTTCTTAATGAATATGTGAATTACTTGTGCATTGATTTCTATTGTGTGGGAAAAATGGGAAATGCATAAAGAACTGTCTTCAGAGGCGCCTGCAGACACACTTCATTGACGTTTCACTTGGAGACGACGAGAAATATTGCATATGCTGAAACCAGCAGATTGTGTATTTAAAGCCTCTGGTGAATCAAGGTCACGGCGGCGACCCTTTTAGTAGTAGCCTGTCAGACATTTAGCGGAGCAGGGGATCATTTCAAACTGTCCTCCATCACATTATGACAGTTCTTAATTGACTACCGATACGCCTTTGCTGAGTTGACAGAAAAAAATCGGATTTTAATCTAATCACTGCAATATACCTGATTGGTTCCCAGCAACACTCTGACATATTAAAACATTTGCATTGCAGAGATGGGTCAGAGAGCTCGTGAAGAGCTAAATCCTACAGACTGTATATCAGGTCTCCCCGTGGAATCATTATGGGTTTTATATAACATATTATAGTGACGTATTCTGAGTAAAATCTGTCTTGATGTATGATAATCGATATTTTTACAGTGTTCTGGCAGTTAGCCTCCTTGACTCCTGAGTGTAATGCAAACATTTTGGCAATATGACTGGATGACGTTTTAAAACGTTGAACCACCATCTCATAGTGCTTTTCCTGCACTTTTTCCTGCTCTTTTTTTTGCTTTTTCTACAACACCGGTACAATTTCCAGTCAATAAGTCATGCCAGGTTTATCACTGATCCACATCATTAAGAAGTGCCCCATGGATCCCTGTCTAAACTACATGTCGGCTAGCTGCCCCCTAACTCCCTGGATGAAAACCCCAAGGCTGAGGAGGCTGACATTCCCCTGCACAAAAAGGTAAATGATGGCACAGAGGATGGTGGTCCAGAGTCCCCTCAGTGGTCTTGCGGGAGAAGACAGACAAGGAGAATGATGATAGATTGCATGGAGAGTAGACTAGAGTGGATGGATCAGGGCCTCTCCTACCCAAAGAGCACCATCTGCTGTCAGCTCGGGCAACTCATTCAGTCGCGCTGACGTGCATGTAAAGAAGCATGCTGAGAACACATCAGACCGCCGTCAAGCGCTCCAATAATGTGGAGAATATGAAAGAGAGGGGAAGAGAGGGGGAGGAGGAAGAGGAGGAGTGCATCGGGGAAAGGAGCAGGTGGGGTAGTGAATGCACCATCTCTTTAATCTTGACAAAAATATAAGAATTATTACAAAAAAACAACTTTTTTGTTATTTTTAATGATAAATGTTTAAATGTTGTTTTCTGATCATGTTGCTGTATTGTAGTATGTTGAGTCAGGTTCCTTTTTTAGCAAAACAACATAGCAAACAAATATAGCAAGATAGAGATTCAATCTTTCAATCATTGAAGCGACTGACATTCTTTAACGACAATTATATGTTATAACGACAATAAAGGCACCGTAACATTAACATCCACAGGTTTTCAGTCAGAGAGTGTAAAAGAGTGGTCTGTACACATCTCTCCCAAGCAGTACGTCCTCATGCGCCTTATACTGGCAATATTTCAGCCGTGGAGTCCCATGTGTACCACTAGAGTGAAATAACAGGATAGCTGAGGGGCGAGAAGCCAGTCTAGTGCCGGTATCAAATGACCGCGTCTGGCCCTCTTAAAACAATGAGCTGTTTATGGTCAATTTTAGCGGGCTTAAGTACTTCTGACTGCTGCCTTCTCCTGAAACCCCACACTGCTCGGAGCATCGGAGAGAGAAGAACAGCACAAGATAAGACGAGTGTCATGGCGAAGGCACACAGACGTACATTCTCCCTGTCCACATACAAGTCAGTTTTTTACTGTTGGAAATTCAATTACCTCTCCACTCCTCACAGCTCTCCCTTTCAAAAAAAAATCATACACCCAAGCAATGGCAGACCTGTGTTTTTTTTTAAGTTTTTTTTTTTAACAAATATTAAATCTCCTAGACGGGCCACAATTACATATTTATGGCATGAGGTACGGGGTACGGATCAAAGTCAGGGTCCTGTCATTCCCGATTTCATTTCAGGTGTCCGGAGCAGCCTAATTGTCAATAAGGAGCAGCTCTATTGACACCTGTGACACGGTGCTGCTTCGCCTCGGACTCGGCGGCCCGCTGGAGAGGTGCTGCGGGAGGGGGGAAAACCACCACACGTCTCCGGGAGTGACTGGGACATGCCAATACTAAAAAGGTCGCAATTTATGAAAGGGCATGACATCAAAGCGCTGATCAATGACTTTCAATAGGCTTCACATATAAGCGCTGAGATCGATTTTATAGGTGATATTGTGACTGGACATCTGCAGAGGTGCTGGATGTGTCAAAACGGGGATGCACGCTCAAAGGGTGTCCAGCTCAAAAAGGGATTTCTATAGGATTTGTGTCCATCAAACTGGGGCGGTTGGACGGGGGATGGGAGACCCTATTGACCCCACAGGATGGTGCACGCTTGTCAGTGTAAGACAGGTTTAAAGTGCAGATTCGAGGGTGGTGGGGGGGGGAAGATTATATTATGTTGAATAGCCTGCTTGATGGTCAGCAGCAATCAAACAGCCTTTCTGAGCCAAGACCGTCTTGTTATGGACAGCTGGACGACGACGGCGTATAGGGTGGTGCGCGATGAAAACGGATGGAAGTACGGGGGGGTTGTGATGAGACGACGCAGACAGATCTGCCCAAGGGGCGGTGGAGTACATTAGTGTGCATCAATGCCAGAGGAGGAGAGCGTATACTGTAGGCCCAGAGTGTTATGTACATATGAACACTCTCCTGAGCCCGGGAAACGACTTAAGAAGCCTGGGATCAGTTCCAAGAAGAAAGAAACACATCACTTCCATAATATATTGAGAGTATAAATAATATCAAAAAGTAAGTAGCTGTGTGTCTTATGCATTATGGATGTTTCACAGCTTGACCTGGATAACAAATGCAAAAAGGCTGTTCACAGATTTCTTCCCCTTATTCTTTTCTTGAATGTCAATTATATGGACTTCTGGAAGAGGAATGCACCGGCAAAACAAAAGACAACACACACACACACACTCAGACACACACATATATGCACATGCAGGTGCACACACACACACACATGCTACACACACACTACACACCACCACACTAACACTACTACCACCCCTCTTGTGATCTGGGGATGTAGTCAGACCAGTGTCACAGTCTTTACAGAAACAGTGACAGAAACACTAAAATAATGTCTGGGACGGCCAGGAAGACTCCAGGGCATCATGAAAAAATAATATCGCTCCGAAGGCGAGCATTCCTTTGTACTGGGTTGTATTTGTCGATGCTGGCAGAAGAACGGGGGTGCAAGGGGGGGTCAAGCAAGCAAATAAATAAATAACAAACATCCTGAAAAGTGCAAGCTGTTGTTAAGTCTGTGTGACATACTAGCGGAGTTCAGTCTGTTGCATTACTACCGCACACTTGGGTCTGTTCTTCTGTCATCAAGTTTCAAGTTTATTGTCATATACTAACAATGCAAACATCTTTACCAGTCATGAAGTTCTTGGTCTCAGAGCCAACTCAACTTTACATAGTAAGTACAATAAGACAAATATGTAAATAAGTGATTAAGGAAAAATAAAATAAAACAGTATTCAAATGGTAATAAGGTGGAGAGAAGTGGTGTAGTATAAAAAATATAAAAGTATTTACCTATAAAATATAATAAAAAGAATAATAATAGAGATATTTACAAGACTAAACACCACAATGTAATGTAGACAAAACATGTATGCAATGCAACACTGATATAAATGAAAGTGACGAGTGGTAAACACTCTAAACAGTAGGGTCCAATCATTGTGGTGTGTGTATGCCACTGTGCTACTGTAGTATGTGTGTATGGTGTGTGTGTGTGCAAGTGTTAGTGTCAGCAGTTCAGTAGTCTGGTGGCTTGCGGGTCTCTGAACCTGCTGGTTCTGGTCCGGATGCCCCTGCACCGCCCGCCAGACGGTGGGAGGGTGAAAACACTGTGTCTGGGCCGGCTGGGGTCAGAGAGGATCCGCTGTGCCTTCCTCCTGCATTGCTCACCTCATTCCTCCTGCAGTTCAGAATAGAAGTTCAGATTTACTTCTACTTCACTTTAATGTTTGGACGTTATTGGTCGTATGAATTATAAGCTGTATTTACTTTCACCGGTAAAACGATACATTTGATTACCTTGACAGCTAACACTCTCACCCATCAGCAAGATAGGAAATCTTTCATTTTTGATAAATGACGCTGCGATTATAAATAAATAAACAAGACTGATGATGTGGAATAAATCCAATTTACCATGCAGAAGATAATCAATACATTAACCTGGAATCCCATGCTAAAGCACCTTCAGTCGACAGTACAGTATGTGCTTGTTGGCTTTAATTGCAACAGTGTTGGATGAAGGAGCCGTGGGCCGACAATTGATAGTAGCCATTAGCAAATGATTAGGTGGACAGAGATGAACTATACTCTATTGATTTGGCCGGCTTACATTTCCGACTTTTGCAGGGAAATAAATAAATTCACCTCCGAATCTATAATGCATGACTTTCTATTCATAATTTCCAGGAGAGAGGATGCTTGGCTCCCTGCTTTCCATCGTGTGCAGAGAGAGGCTGGCAGCTCGCTGGAGTCAGACGTCCACGGTGTCTGTTTTGTGCCAAATCATAGCTGTTTATTCAACCAAACACAGCATTATAAAAATGTATTGCTGTGAAGATTTATAATGAGACTGAGATGCTGAAGTGAAACTGCGGGCCTCCCTTCATACGGCATTTGAGACATGGAGAAGCCCGCGTCATATCAAAGCAGTTCTTTATCATTTCCAATTATTGGGAAATATTGTCACTTGAGCCATCTGACCCACCAAGTCTAATTTGTTTACTTCAAGTGCCTTGGAAAGTCTCTTTAATGTTGGAAATTAGATCTATTCCCTGTGGGTTGTCTATTGCCCTGAAAATAAATGACAGACTACACAGGAGAAGTCCAAACTTCCCAACAATAATACACAGAATACTCTTTCCTTCTCGTGGGCAGTTTAGATATGTAGTCTCTCACCACAGCTGTTTTTTATTTTTTTATTTTTTTTACCGCATGGGGTCTCCATCCAAATGGGAGCGGCCCACTGAAAAATGCAATGTCAGATGTTGAAGGTGACTGAACTCCTCTGCTTGTGTGTTCACCTTCAGATATCCAAACCCACCAGTGAGCTGCTCGGTTGTTTGTCCATGTTCCAGCACACATGGGTAGGCAGTAATCAAATAGAGGGGGAACTGGACGCATGGTGTCCTCAAACCTAATTTGTCTGCTCGCAGCGCTGACCCCGCCTGACCTTTGACATTCCAACCCGGCTGGTTGAGGTTTCCGAATCATTTATTTACTTTATCAGACATGAGCCAGACAAGGGGATTTCAGCCTCACGGCAAGAATCTCAGGAACTCAAAACACAAACACAATGGAGATTAAAATGTAAACAGCTAAGGCCTTCCCTTAGATGACCTCGCCATAACAGTCTCGCCCTTTTGTCTAATCAGTATTGATTCCGCAAAAGAAATCCTCACCTGTTAAATCAGTCACTTTGTTGCTTCCCATTCAGCGCGATCAATTAAATCAATTATCGAGACAATAACTTGGGGTTACAGCAATTGATCGTCAATAAGTATTCAGTCCTAGCCTGTGGGGGCTAATATACATATCAATACCTGAGTCATTGCTCCTGCACGTTCACAAAAAATCTGTTCTGTTCAACGAATGACATTAATGGAGGATCATTCTGGGGTCAGGGGTGACAAGGAGAGGGCAGAACCTGAGAGAGCACTTATTACAGCCCTTAATGACAATAGCAGAAAGCAGTGGGATACTCTCGCTTTCTCCCTCTCTCTCTCCCTCTCTCTCTCCCTCTCTCTCGCTCTGTCTTTATGGCTTTGCTAGTTTCTAACCATGTCTCCAGGGGATTATGCAACGGTGGCGTGCCACATATCTTTTTCCAGGGCTATACTTGTGTAGCTCCACTTGCTCTTTACACAAACTCTCAAGGCACACCCAACATTAAAAACTAGTTTTTGGAGTTAACAGTGCCTCTCGTACAAGCAATTCATCTCCTACCCTCTTGTTCTGCTGTAACCTCATCACAGCACGGGCCCTGTGCTCGCTGCGCTCACACCGCTTCTTAAACAGTCAGTACCCACATGTGCTGCTAGACTGCTGCTGGGCTGGACCCCCCCCGCCCACCCCTCCTCCGCCCTCAGCCCCATCCTAAAATAGAGCCATTGCTGGCCCGGGCCTCCGAACGTTTGGCTGTTTCCTTCCTCCCATCTTCTCCACGCCTGTTAGAGGGCTACAGCTGCTCTCTCGCTGCCCACAGTTTCCATTGCTCATCAATGTTTAACTCTCAGACCCCTTCTGGAGTCCATTACCCGGGCTAACTTCCCCAGATTTATCACCGCTATGACCCGCAGCGGCAAAAGCAAAAAGCAGCGTGAACACACTGAATGCTGAATGGGCTGTTCTGACTGTATACACTCAAAAGCCCAATTCTGTTGGGAGTGTCAGAGACCAGGCGCTAGAGACGAGGCCTTTGTTTATTGTAAGTATATTTCACGGAGACGTTCTGTACAGTCTTGCCTGCGATGCCTGGGCAGCGTTGAGTGTGTACGGTCTTGAAAAACAATGAGTGTGCAGTATCGGAGCGCCGCAGCGAAGATGTCTTTGATTGAGTCTGCGCTGCGAGTGAGTGGATGATGGGATCACTGCCATTCCTTTCTTTCAAGTCCATCCATGGTTAAGTCATTTCCATCTACAGTTAAAAGCTGCACTGTTTGAAACTCTCAACAATCACTGATGGAAAGAAAATATGTTCCCGGCATCACCCCAATCTCACCCCACTCCCGTCAAAACCGTCCCGGAGAGTCCTATAGTTTCAGTCCCGTCCTTCTAAGGGTAGTCAAATGATGGGAATTCAAATCATATTTTCATGGCTATGATCTCCTCAGCAGTATTAGTATCTTGTGTTGGCCTGAGTTTTAGTATTCCTGGCACAAAGAGGAATCTATCCGCTATAAGTAATGCATACTGGATGAGCTGCTGCTGATGGTCAATAGATACGCCACCCCGACCCAGACTGTTGCCTCTGTTTGTTTCCATTACAAGGTAATTCTTATCATGCATAATGCATTTCTAAAATCACTCTGTCGTTAATTCATCACAGAGTGAAAGAGAGAGAAACAGTGAGGGAGCGAGAGAGAGACAGAGAGAGAAAGTGAGGGAGACAGAAAGAGGTTCACACCGCGCAGCTAGATTATGCATTCTTAAAAAAAAAAAAAAGCTTATGGGAGAGACAAAGAGTCTTGAGATGCAGAGCCACGGTATTTTTGTTTCACATGATAGGCTTATTAATCACGGTAATGAATCACGAGACGGTTTGCAGAACAGTGGAATCAGAGGTAAACAAACGCAAGAAGATAAGCCGAGGGATAAGGCCCTTTTACTCTGAAGGGACTCTGAAGGCAAGTGGGGGGGGGGGGGGCGGACAGAAAGAGGAGAAGAAACCGGCGTAGGAACCGGCGGTGGCTTCATGTCACATACCGAAAATCCTGCCTTTCAATTTACATCTCATTGTTTGCTCCGTCTTTATCGCCTTGTTTGCTTGTTTGTTTGTTTGTTCGCTTATTCATTTGATGACTTGCTTTATAATATGGTAAAAAGCCAGTTGCGCAACTAAGTAATTACACCGTAATTGATGAGCTAATAGACATGTAAATTATGCAGCGGTGTGTCGGCAGCGGAGGAGAAAGAGTGGAGTGTGGTGTATAATTGCAAACTCCAGCTGCCATGCTCCTGTACAGGAGTCATAAATTAAGCAAAGAAAATGTGAATAAATAAGGTTGGAGCATCGCTGCGCCGTGGCAGAGAGAGAGTTTCCCCCCGGCTCCTGTACGCTCCGGTGTCTTTCGCTATCGAACCGCCTAACCTTTAAAAAGGTACAGTACCGTGTTGTCCGGTGTAACTTAGTTGATAAAGCATGTGGCTGTCACGGGTTAGAAGTTCAATTCCCGGTAGGGTCACAAAAATGCACTCACATTACTGTATTCTCCTTTGGGTGAAGCCGTCTGCAGACAGCAGGTATTTTACTGCTTCACCTACTGCACAAGCATGGTGTTCAAATCTGCTTCCCAATAGTGTGCCTGTGCCTGGACTGCATCTCTGTGGTAATTTAAACACTACTGCTATCTGTCTTCATATTTTACCATTACATTCTGGATTTGTGCCTCATAGTTCAGGAGCAGCGTGCACCATGTTTGAGGAGGACACGAAATGATGTAAGCATTTCATCCGAACATTGTAAAAAAGCAATAACCCAAATACTTTTTTTTGCAGCTTTGAAGTTTTGACCTTTTTTCAGAGGAAGAGGGACAGAAACTTTTACTCAAATGGAGTTACACACGCAATAACCTTCCACCAAACCCACACCGGTTTGCTTACAATGAGCACATACATTTCCAGCCCTGCTCCCAAAAGAAAGCCCGGGGTGCATTGTTGTCTGTAAAGACGTATTCACAACATTTAAAGCGCAGACCCACCGGTGGCACTGAAAGGAGAGGCGCCACAATAACCCTGGCATAAGTGGAGTCATTGGTACCGGCTGACAGCTCGTCGAGCCCACATGCTATCTTCTGCTGCTCGTACTGTCCCAGTCCTCCTCTGTTCTCCGGTAGGTAATTACGGTGGTTAATCTTCTGCTTCTCCCCTGTCTCCTGCCCACTCCCTGCCTTCCTTATTAGCCCTCCCTTGCCCACCTGAGATTTTTGTCTTCTTCCTCCGCAATTTTTCCCCTCGTAGCGGCAGAGTAGTCCAATCAGAGTCGCCATTGTTTATTGTGATAAGTTGGGATAATGAACAAATGACCTGCCACCTGGAGCACTTAGAGCCTGGTGTTAAACTCGGGTTATAAAAACCTCTTCCAGCTCTATTGATTTACTGGCAACATTTGATTGTACCCCTGGGGCAGGGGGCCTGCAAGGCTGCACAGAGCTCTTACTGTTTTACAGTCCTTATTACACCAAACAAATAAATCTCCTGACCATTAATTCACTGGCTGTGCCCTCACTCTCCAGACTGATAGGCCAAAAAGCAGAGCAGATTCAGGCTGCTTGGCTGGCCAGATAACTAGCTAGTTAGAGGCATTGTTTCTTTCCATGTGCCCCATTCCATATTGGATTAGTAGACCACAGACAACTTTTGAGTGTTCTCGGAAGATTTTATGATCGCTCAGGACAAATGCATGAGGAAATGATTTGAGTTGGGCTATCCTGTTTTTTTGTGAGCGACGGTCATTATTTCAATATCCTGTGAGGCTGTTTTACGATGCCCCCGCGGTGCTTTCTGGCTGTGTCTCCTCTATTTACGGAACTGGGACGTGGCACCTCATAGTTAACAACAGCCAACCTGAGGGATGGAGAGGGGGAGTCAGACCGGTCTGACTTTTACAACGGAAGGCAACTGTAAACACTCACAGAGCCTGACAAATGGTACTGAGAACAGTGAGGCACCGGTCCCTGACCGGAGCCTAAATCATGTATACATTCGGCCCAGATGGTAATTTGAGAATGAGGCAATCCCCTTGTAAAATGTTAATAAAGGGCCTGTCCAATGAAATCTGCTCCAGCAATTGATGATTCTATCAGTGGTGTTGGAGTAAACCAGTTGACGAGGATGTTGCCTCATTTGCTCCGAAAAACAATAAGATGTAACCTATAATGCTATTATAAAACGGGTGGTGTCAATTCATGGAACACAAATGTGCATGCACACGCAAACAAAGTTAGACATGCACATGCACATGCACACACATGCACACGCACATGCACACACACAGGTTATATATACATTCAGCCCTATCCCGCTCCCTCTGGACCCCAATATTTCATTATACAGTGCTGTGCCAGAGTGATGAACAAACTGCCTCCAACACCAGAAGATGAAAGATTCACTGATTAGTCCTTGCCAACATGTTTACTATGGTTTGAATCACTACCATACCCCTTGATTGTAGACTTATGTAATGTAGGTTCAAATACGTTTTCCATCCAGCCCCCTGGTTTCCCTGTGGATACCAACGTATAATTGTCAGCATATGTGTAGCATGCACACAGTGTAGCTTCAGTTACACATAAAATATGAACACACACACACACACACACACTAGTAGTTGAGAATCTTCAGAGAGTGATGTCACCTTCAAAAGAAAGACTGAAAGCTGCCAAAACCATGCTAACCTCAATGACTGGCTTAGATTAAACAGCCTGGCTAGCACACGCAATCACACGTGCACAAACACACTCTCACACACACACACACACACACACACACACACACACACACACATCCAAAAACACACACACAGCATGCATGCCTGTGATGTAGCCCTGATCTCAGAAGTCCCCATTCAGTTGTGATGTCTTCATCATCCAGGCAGGGACCCTGGCGGGGGAGAGAGATGCCTCTTTATCATGCAGGACTTACTGGCCACAGCGTGGGGATCTTTCATGGGGGGGGGGGGGGGGGGGGGGGGGGTGGAGCTTTGAACATCTCAGGTCTGTTGGATCTACAGAAGATGCGTGTGCCTGGGAGGCATAGAAGATGTTGGTTCGCAGATACAGCACCTGTGCTCAGACTCAAAGTGAAGGATGCATCTTTTTCCCCCCCTTGGCCAAACACGGCCTGTAAATGCTCGTGCCCATACATGAGAGTAGTTATGATCATTTAATGTTCAAGGCAGACCGTTTTTTTTTTTAGACCACAGTGACAACGTGTCAGAGAGTCAGGCCAGATCAAAGGTACGTCTGGGTCTGTGCTGCGCGCCATCTGGGAGTGCAGCCGTTACGATGTGCTTAGTCAGGCCACCACTCGTCACCGGGATAAAAGACGCACGAGACCACCAGACACTAACCGGCTAATCTGGGGGAATCTTCTGTTAATCTGACAGGCCTTGTTGAATAATGGATATGTACATTATCACAGAGGGAGGTGTCACGGGGGACGTTGTGGATCACTTTCCATGTAGTAGCTGGACATGACATATCTGTTATCAGCGTGATTCCTAATGAGTTAATTCACACAGGTGAGAGTACATTTAGAGGTGTGTGTGTGTGTGTGTGTGTGTGTGTGTGTGTGTGTGTGTGTGCTATTAATGGGGCTCTGAACCTGCCAACAGTCTAATCACCTATCTAAAACAACGTGACCGGCGGATGAAAAATGAAAACGTGCACGCTAGCAGGCTACCAAGTTCACAGTGAATACCCAACACCGAGGTGTCTACATCCACGACCCACCCTTGATGCAGTTCCTCCTGATGCTCCTCACCCCCGTTGGCCCCCCATTTTCATTCCACTTCCTACCGGGAGCGCGGGGGGGGGGGGGCTCGGCTTTACCTTTCAACCACAACACGGTAGCTGTCACACACACACAACACGTGCGCACACACATCCCCGAGCATGGTGCAAGAGGCATGTGACATCTGTTCTCTCTCCGGTGGGCTCCTCATGTCCTCGACCTCACCCGCAATCTTTTCTGTACCTGGGAGGGAGGAGGGGGTAAGTGTATGACAGGGGAACATAGAGTGCTGTGTGTGTGTGTGTGTTTGTGTGTGCGTGTGTGTGTGTGTGTAGTGGGGGATGCAGTCAACCACAACATCAGTCAAGACCACCACCACCCTTTCCTCCCACCATCACCTACTTTTTCCCTCTTCGTGACCTTGACCTGAGTCTGGTAGTTCTTTGACAGCATAGGTCCTTGTTGACTCCAGCTGATGTGAGTGTGCACGGTGTGTGTGCACGCTACAGTGAGGGTTGAAAAATCAAAGCATGGGGGGGGTGACCCTTATATGACTGCACACTGAGGAAGAGCGCCGCAGGCCAAAGACCTCTATGCTCGAGATATGTCTGAAATGTCGTAAAAATGGCTAAACTGTGATTCAGAGTTTTTTGGGAAGCGGTAGTGGTTAGAGACGTGGGAGTGTGACCAGAATGTTACTGGTTTAAATCAGCTGGAAACATCTGGACGGGGAACATGAAGGAAAAGCAACAACTACCATCGAAGTGCCCTTGAGCAATGTGAGTGAAATCCCAACTCAGCAGCCAATAACAGCAGGCTGGTGTTGCAATAGGCAGCTTCCAGGCATCGATGTGTGTATGAGTGTATAGCAGGGCATTACTGCCTGCTAGGGAAACACTGACTGGCTGCACAGAGGTGAAAGGAAACGATCATCTGCTTTTCCAATCTAATGTACTAAACTCAATTTGATTTTCCTCTCGAATGAGCTGGCGTGTTTTAATCTGGTGTCGTGTCTTTTTTTTCTCCGTGCTCTGATATGTCGTGTCTCCGTGGTGTGAGAACCGTAGGTGCCTCGTAGCGGAGCCTGTGTCTGTTTAGCACATTGACTCAGCAGGGTCATGGGTTGGTTGGCTCAGGCTCAGCCCCCCTAACAGCCTTTTGAAATCATTAAGTAATGAAGCGGGTGCCAATCAAATATAAATGCATCCACAAGCCGGGATCCCTTTTATGTTTCAAACCATAAATACTCTTGGATTTCCCTCAGAGTGAAATATATCAAAGCTGCTTCCAACATCTGTTATCCTCCCCCCCCCACCACCCCACCCCAAAAAAAAAGTGCAGGAAGAGTGCGGGGCCAATCACACTCGCTGTGCACCAAACTGTTTCATAATCCATGAGGTACAAGGCAGTTATGTTTACTTGTTCCTTAATCTGTTAATTGATTTGTTAATTGATCGCTTAGTCTGTCAAAGGTCCTGGCCTACAGCCGTTGTGACTGAATGCACTGTAATTGTTTTTTTGCACTTAAAAACACACACAAACACAAACACCTGCCGCAAAAACATACAGTGAGATAACCAAACCCCCCCCCCCCCCCCAGATGCAAGCCTCTTGATACTCGCTACCGCTGACCTTGGCTCACGTATCCATAGCGGGCTCCTTCCCGAACCCTCTCCATCCATCTCGCTCTCTCTAGAGTGGCCCCTGGCCTGCAGTTTATTGGGGGGCCTGGAGCCAGCTTCCCATCCTAGACAGGCCCTAATCTGGGAGGCAAATGATAAGGCTGAGGTTTACAGGCGGGGCTTTGCACACTCACCAAAATTTGCATTTAAAGGCCCTCAAGTAATCTTTAGGCTTATTTAAATCTCAGCAAGACACTAGCAGGAGAGATGGAGGGGGGGAAATTCTGCAGATCCACCTCCAGTGCTTCTTTCCCATGGTAGGCCAAATCCCTACCATAAATGAGCGAGGATGAGGATTGCCTCGTCGTTCTCACAGAGAGCCCGTCTCTGTATTATCAATGGAATTTAATTGACGGAGAATTATTTTTGCTCTCCACATCCAAATAAAACCGCTGCCTGGGACAAAAGCTCCAACCATCACTGTAAAGCGGTTTGTGAAAAAGGCCATGTTTTTTTGCCAGAAAAATATGGAGGCTATTGACATATTGTAGTCCAAGAATGGTGATCAGAGAGTTTCTTTTCTACATGAGGAGGTTTGATTATGTATTTTTACACATGCTCTATTTTTTTGTGATGATATAAAAAGTGAAAGAAACATTTGCATGTGCTATAAAACCCCACACAGGGATTACTGCCTTTGTGGCTGTAACCACCTTAGTTAAACACATTATTGGTCCTTTCTTGTTCGTATTATTTTTAAAACCCCCGAACTCAGTATGCTTCTCTTCTGTTATGTTTTTCTTTTTGTATTTGATTCAATTATTTATTCTATAAAAAGCCAAAAATGGAAAACATAAAAATGAAAACAGTTGCTGGCACACAGTTTGACTATATTGTGTCCCAGTAGCTGTTTCAGTGTATGCACCAGCTGCTCCAGCTATAGTTGTTATTGCTGTCAGCATATGCACTAGTTCACTGGCATCAGGCATCCTGCAGTATGTATACCATAACAGCACAATGCTTCTGCTCAGCCGATTCGCGTCAGCGTCAGGGGGTTATTTTCAGTGTGGGACTGGTATGGTGCATCCTACACGTCCAGAAGGGATTTGAAAGATTAATCCTCACCTTTCCGATTGAATGTATGTAATTTGGTTTGACAAACACCGGCCCTACAGGGACGTTTTCTTCATTAATACTTGACAATGTGCCTTGCGTCCCAGGCCTGAGGAGATGTAGCGCTGTGACGGACCAGAGCATTAAAGTGACCCAGATTCAATCTTTCTTTCTTTTACTTCCATGCTTTTAACACTGAGTGTAGCACCTGTGATACAATATTCAGTTGTGGACGCTGCAAAGACGGCGTGTGAACAGCCGTGACAACAGGCCGCACAGACGAGACGGGATCTGATGAGCCTCTCAGACTGTAATATGCGCTGAAATATTCAGAGGTGGCCAGGGGTGTTCGGAAATATTTTTGGAGGAAATAACAGAAATCTGTGTGACACCCTTATGCATAATACTAGCATGATGGTACGGCTGTGTGTGTAGCCGATTTCAGGTCAGTTTAATAATGTTTTAGCGCTTTAAGTCAAGTTATTGTTCACTGATTTCCATATTTCCACAGTGGAGATGGTGATTTTACTCTTACTTAAACGGAACATTGACAAAAAAACACTTATGTAACAAAAATATATGGTGTGAGCTACATTGCCATTACAAAGTAACAATAGG
Organism: Hoplostethus mediterraneus; assembly: GCA_034670385.1. Lineage (NCBI taxonomy): Eukaryota > Metazoa > Chordata > Actinopteri > Trachichthyiformes > Trachichthyidae > Hoplostethus > Hoplostethus mediterraneus. The sequence continues at coordinate 6,351,610 of JAXDDW010000007.1, forward strand.
GCACAACATTGTGATTTCAAAAATGACAGGATGTTAGCCAGTCGCTATGAATTCATAAAGGTGGCAAGGACTTTCTAGACTGTTAAGTTCTTCGCTCCACCAGCGGACAAAATGAATAAAAATACTCAGGGGGGAAATGACATTTGTAAATAACATGCACAGTATATATTATTAACCAACAATAAGATTGGTGGATGACATTACAGTGTGTGGAAAGGATAAACCTGATATCATATCTAATACTCTGCCTTTCTCTTTAGCATAACCCTCTTCACAGCCCGCAGACAGGTCAAATAAAACTCATGCATATAAAAGCCATGGCCCTGGGCGAAGATTTAACCAGCCCCGATGAGTCCCAGGGCTCAACGTGGTGAACAGAAAAACACCCCTAGCCTGCTGCCAATCTGGCTCCGAGAAATATGAGGACACAGGAAAAAGAGATCTGGACAGGAGCTCCCTCCATCTCCTGAACTAACCCCTGGCTCGGCTTCCCAGTCACACTATAGAGACCCTGCTCACTCTTCCGTGCCACAGCCACTTCCTACCGGCTCTAAACAATGCAGACTCCATTTGGGGCTGCCGTAATGGCTGACTGCTTGACATAACCCTTGTCAGTGGGAGCTGAGATAGGTGACACTTGACAGATGTGTAATTGCTGGAAGAGCTCACTGACAGGTGGATGAGCTTAAAGACACCTGATATGCTCCTGAGCCTGTTGACGGAGGGGATTACACCTTTAAGTAGCAGTCAGTTTCTTCAGTGTTTTTTTTTTCTTTCTGTGTACTTCAAAAGAAAAAAAAATTCCAAACACAATTTTGAGTAATTTATTCCAAGTGAAATTGGTTTGATTTGAGCCAAGATATGAGCCAAGACGGAAAGAGAGAGAGGTTAAGTCTCCCGTAATAACCCCTATTTAATACATGCTCATATATATTGCCTGTGAGGTCTTGTATGCTTTCGACACCATCCGACCGGGCTTGTAAAGCCTGCGCCCAGGCATGATAGCTTTCCTTCTCAGGTCAGCCCAGGTGATATGCTACCAGGAGCCAGAGATAGCACCCCGCCCCTATAAGAGACAGGAAGTGAGATAAACACTCGCTCCTTGATTAGGAGCCAGGGTGTGGGCCGCCATGTGGGAGGTGGTGCAATCATAAGGGTGGAACAGCAAGATGTGCATGGGGAGGTGTGTGAGGGGGGGGTGGGGGTGGGTGGTGGGTGTTTTATGTGTGGGACTGTAATGCAAATCAATGATCTCCTTCAGTGCAGAGCAGAACAGCACAATGCCTGCACACCTGTCCATCATTCAACATCTCCTGTTCCACCTCTTGAAGCTCAGTGAGAAAAAAAAAAAAAATCGCTTTAGCTCACAGTCAAGGGGTTGAAAGGAGACGAGGGGAGGGAAGGAGGTGTGCTTAGAGGCCCAGACATTCACTTTTCTTTTTCCTTGCCGACAAGACCATGTTATTAGAACTGCAGTTACTAAATTGGGAGGAGGGAGAGCTATGCTTTTGGATGTGACCTCAATTGCACAGGCACACTATCTCAACCCAAGTCTCATTTCACAGAAAAAGAAGGGGAGAGAGAAAAGAGAAATTGACAATGTATTTGTATCATCATGCATAGACACCGTATAGAGATTCAGAGATGATGTAGGAGGGCTGTGGCTCTAGCTGCACGCTAGAAGCTCAGCTCAGTTCATTGGGGGTATTTTCACTTATAATTGGGGTAGCTTTCATCTTGCCTGCCAAAAGGCATAACAGCAAAGAAGAGTACCAAGAGGGAGCTATCACTTCCCCTATTTCCTGGCCCCAGACAAAGGCATCCAGGCAGGCAGCCTGCTGAAGATGATGTATTTCTGATCAAAGAGCCTGGAGTTGTCAGCAGCCTGGGCTAGCACAGCAACCTGATTGCTCCTGGATAGATTTGTCCCTTTGATCAGAGCAGACTCTGACTGCAGGCACTGTTTATGCAAAGAAAAGACGGCAGAGAGAAATCTACCCGGCGTAATGTGGAATCAGGCGTTGGACTGGGGGAAGGACTTTAGCTTGAGGATATATTGGCTCACACAATAACACAGGATGATATCTCTTATAATTACAGCTAATGAGATAACATTTTCTGCTACTTGTTGCTGGGATGCTTTTTTTGCCGCTAACAGCAAAATATTTTACTTGTACATTACCCTTGATAAGCCGATAAAATTCTGTGTCTAATTACAAGCAGACACATCAGATATAAGGGAGAGATAATGTAATGCACTTGAACAACTGGTATTTCTACAAAGTGATCCGTTCGTTACACTGTTCAAACAGCTCGCACATAATGCAAATAACCACTGGCGATGAATTGTAACATAAATGTATTTAGACTTTAAAAGGCACTTAATTTTGTCATAATATATTGATATATATTCTCCTGGCTGGAGTTAAGACTAGCGCGATATAAATGTATTTGCGCTGAGAAATATTAATGTCCTTGGTCTGCAGGAGAGCGTCGACAAATCCCACAGCGACCTTGGTCATGTTTTGTCTGAATTGAATAGAGCGGTCCGTGCAGCTGTCTTACACCGAGGTACACGGGTTCAAACACTAAAATGTCAAGCACACTTGACTTTAAAAGGCCCGTGGACGGTTATGGTGGGGTGTGATATACCCAACATGGACCATTTCAGCTACAAACCATCAGAGAATTGCGTGCATGCCAAAGACACTGAACTCTGTAAAGGCTAGCATAAATTTGGGTGTAAAATTAGTAGTTGGAAAAATAAAAAAAAAGAATCTGTTTACATCCTTTTTGAACACGTCTTGACAATATCTCCATAAATACATATTGAATTCCCTGCTGTGGCTGAATATACATTTCTGGAAAAGACAGAAAAGTAAAGCGGACTAGTCAAAAATAACATTTCGTTTGTTTTCTTTTGCCTCTTTCTGCATGTTCAGGCCATATCTTTCAAAAGGACATCAGACTTTTCTGTCTTCCCCGTCTCTTCTGTCATGTTAAAGATTAAAACGGTAGAGCTCAGCACGTCTCCCGCTGAGAGGCGTCAGAGCCAAGGTTAATTCACGGATGCAAAACACCTTATCTCAGTTTTTTGCATTCTATTCATTTTTCTTTATTTTCATCTATTGGTGACAGGTGCTATTTAAACGGTTTTAAGGCACACACACACACACATGCACACACATGCACTCTAAGTCAATGCAAACAGGGTTATGTAAGCTGTGATTAACATATCTGACGGCTGCATTTGGGTCAAACAGTGATGGGTAATTCAGGTCATTTCTGACAGCTGATGAAAACAGAAATCATCATGGCGGGCGGGTGGGCGTAATTATGTATTTATGAGTGGAAGAGGACCTTGGGGGGAGCAGGCGGAGGAGACGAGCGCGTACAGAGGAGCGTCTCTGAGTGCTGCGTACCTTGCCATGCTTACTGTAATGACAGCTCATTTCCCTGTGTGGGTGTTTTCCTCAGCTTTTGTTAGTCCCACCAGCTTACTGTACCTGCCAGCCAAGCCTTTTATGGACAGTACAGGAGGGTAAAGTGTTGTATTATTAAGAGATGAACGCTCTGCCGAGACCCCAGCCGGGGGAGAGGGAAAAACATGGTAGGACTCACCCAAAGGGCTGCTCCTGTGGCAGCTTGTTTGTGTTCTGAGAGACACCGCCGGGGAAGTTCAGGCAGATTTAAAAGATGCATTTGATGATGAGTTATGCAGGGCGTAAATACACCTACCTCCTGCAACTGCATGGATCTGCTTCTGTCTGCAGCGACGTCTTGTTCTCCAACGCCAGCTAAGAGCTTGTTCACTGTGCCTTACTGTACACAACACCATATATGGTCATTTATGTCAGTAATTCACTTGATTTTGTGTTTTATTTATTCTGACATGGAACAAAATCATATTGCATCTGGATAGAAAGGCAGCAGTGTGTGTGTGTGTGTGCTGTAAGATGCACGCTCAGCAAGCTACACACACATCTATTGGAATAAATAAATAATAATAAATAAAATATTGTATTTTAATTGCATAACATTGTCGCGTCTACTGAATGTGATATTTGAATCTGCGTGAATCCTTAACTTGTGTCATGTCACTCCAAGTCTACAGCTCAGTGGCCCCGTATACAACAGACAGGGTAGCTGAGAAAGGATGCAAATAACCCCCGGAAGCTAAATCAAAACCATCTTCAAATCAAACCCCCGGCAACGCTCTCTCTCTCTTCCTTCCTCCGTCGCTCTCCTGTGACATTTGTGATATGGGGGAACACTTTCCAATCTATGGCTGTCTACTCCATCGGCCATGTAAAGTTTAATGAGCACCTTTTGTGGAGTCATATGAATAATGTATACATTACGCTGCCTTAAAGTACCTATGGTGCATCTGTCTCCTGGACGGACAGAAGCCACTGTGAAGGACCGCTGAAAATTAAAAAGCCTGAGGGAAGAAGAAGAAGAAGAAGAAGAAGGGGAGAGATAGAAGAGGCGAAAAAGTTGAAGGCAGTCACCTTAATGTGAATGTGTCAGTGTGCCACTTCCAATGCAGAAATAGAAATCATCAGCACGAGCGCAGAGCACCCACCCATCCCCACCCCCCACCCCCCACCCTCCCCTCCACACTCTCCATTTCCCCCTGTCTGTTGGGTTGCTCATCTGTCTCAACACAAGTCTTCACATAAGGAACTGAACATGCAGTGACATGGAAAGGAGAAAGAATGATTTCTTGGAAATTCTGGAGCACAGCAGGTGACAGGGAGGAAAAAGACAAGTCGGTATAAAGCAGACAATCCTGTTCCTGCACTCCCGCGGTTAGCATTGATCTCTGATGTAAAAGGAAACGGAGCACTGTGCTGTAGATGACAAGCTCGCCATTGTAAGGGAAATGTGTTAAAAAAGACACTCAATAGTGCACTTTGAGGACAACGCACGAGACGCGCCGAGGAAAGTACGTGCTTTAAAGGTTACGGTAAATAAGGCGAGACAATGAATGATCTTTTGCTCGTGCACATTTGAAACGAATTCAAAAGGAATGGTTTTGATTTTAAGAGTCACCGGTGTAAAATAAAATGAAGCTATTCAACGAACCTATTCAAAAGCAGGTTAATTGTTACTGGCAATTCATTTTTCCCCCCCCAGACCATCGTCTCAGACCCCTATTGAGAGACAAGCACCCAAGCCTTTAACCTCTTTCAGCTTGGAAGCATAGCCCTTCTCCTCTCCCTCCTCTTCCTCCCTCCCTCCCTCCATGCTGTGCTCATCCAGTCCCCTCTGTCACATAGCCCTCAGCCAAGTGTTCACTGGCGAAATTAGAAATCTCCTGCGTGATAGCTGCAGTTCCACCAAGCCCCCCCCCCCCCCCCCCCCCATTGAAAAGATTGGTGGGCCTCTATCTTCTGAGGGATCTGCTCCCTGTTGAATAAGCAATGGAGCGTCTCTCCCCCCCCCTCCTTCACTTGTCCACGCCAGGCTGGCCTGAGCGACCCTCCCCTCCCACACTTTCTCCCCCCTTCTTTTCCTCCTCCTCCCCTAACCCCTGTCCCCGTCTTCACAGATTGTGCAACCCCCCCCCACCCTCCTCCCCCCCTCCCCTCAGCCCTCGCTCTCAGTCGACAGGGGCTACATGGACACACAAAAGAAGGCTCCGGCTTAGTGGCCTCGTGATGGATGCATTTTCATAGGCCAATCTCTGTTATCTTGGAGAAACAGGTCTCAGCCTCCATTCTCTCAGGGCTTTACAGCTTTCTCTCTGCCATTCACCCCCATCCACCCCCACCCTCCTCTCCTCATCCCCTCCCTCCATCCCCTCCATCCTCCTCCACCATTTTCCGAAGGTCACTCATTAATACTCCTGAGCATTGATGCTGACCCTGTGACCCTGAGCTTGAAAGCTAGGGCTCTCCCCATATTGAACACCCAAGCCCTTGTCCCAGCATTCTCACCCGGGTCCTGAGTGCTGAGGCCTGCTCCCCCCCCCCACCCCCCCAAGGTCAAGGACTGGCTGACATCGGGGGCCCCGAAACAATAGGAGGCCCCTTCCTCTCCGCATCCCCACGGACGCCCCCTGGCTTGTCGCTCTTTGGATTGATTGGCTATGCAGCAACATCTCCAAGTCAATCAATTTCATTCATTCAATGCGGATGGACCGGCCATGAGAACGTTATCCATACATTTTAATTTCTTGTGGAAAACAGAAAATGAAAAAAAAAAACGTAATGGTTTTGTCAATCTCAGTTCAGGTGCGAACCAGTAATTGGATTTTTCTTTTTTACTTCTTGCTGAATATTGTATTAACTATATTAATAACTACATCTCCACTTTCTGACATTTGAGGAAGGTACATGAGTGGAGGAAGGTACATGAGTGTGAGGAAGGTACATGACTGGAGGAAGGTACATGACTGTGAGGAAGGTACATGACTGGAGGAAGGTACATGACTGTGAGGAAGGTACATGACTGGAGGAAGGTACATGACTGTGAGGAAAGTACATGACTGGAGGAAGGTACATGACTGGAGGAAGGTACATGACTGAAGGAAGGTACATGACTGTGAGGAAGGTACATGACTGAAGGAAGGTACATGACTGTGAGGAAGGTACATGACTGGAGGAGGGTACATGACTGTGAGGAAGGTACATGACTGCGAGGAAAGTACATGACTGGAGGAAGGTACATGACTGCGAGGAAGGTACATGACTGCGAGGAAAGTACATGACTGTGAGGAAGGTACATGACTGGAGGAAGGTACATGACTGTGAGGAAGGTACATGACTGTGAGGAAGGTACATGACTGTGAGGAAGGTACATGACTGGAGGAGGGTACATAACTGGAGGAAGGTACATGACTGTGAGGAAGGTGCATGACTGTGAGGAAGGTACATGACTGTGAGGAAGGTACATGACTGTGAGGAAGGTACTGTGAGGAAGGTACATGAGTGTGAGGAAGGTACATGACTGTGAGGAAGGTACTGTGAGGAAGGTACATGAGTGTGAGGAAGGTACATAACTGGAGGAAGGTACATGACTGCGAGGAAAGCTGGTGACACCTCACTCTCCGTACTCTCATCCTCAATATCAACAGATAAAACTACTTGGCTCCTAACACACCATATAGGACGCTTGACTCGCTCCCCAAATCGGGACTGTGGTGTTAAAAATCCCCTCACAATAAGCTCCTTCATTTTCTGCTCACTCGGCACTTTTGAGCTTCTTCCTCATCTCCCAGCTCCGGAGTTTCAACAGGGCCTTGATGTATCATATATCTCTCTGTTTTTCCTGCGTGGCTGTTTTTGAGCCCGGGGTCAGGGGGTGAAATAAAGCAGACCCCCATTTTGAATCTGACAGGGTCTCCAAAGCCTGAACCCGAGGGCAGCCCCCCCCCCCCCCGAGCCCCGGCCTGACAGAGGCCGCGTCCGACAAAGGTGCAGTTTGTTACGAGCTTCTGAGGAAAAAAAAAAAGAAACACAACAGGGAGGGTTATTTGGTGTTCCTTTGACCTCTTAAGCCCTCTGAGATGAAAAGGCTTTCAATTTTTACCAGACGAGGAAGACCACTTCAGCACAGAACACTAGTACGGGCTTCAAAGCTCAGCAGAAATTTTAATCAGAGACAAATTACTGTATATTGTGAGGTGTAGTGTGCTCCATTGGCTCAGTCTGAAGGGGCAAAGGGGCAAAAATAGTGCAGTAATACACGGATGAGAAACGGCATAGTACCCTTGAAGACACTGACTGAAGCTGCTGTGGTCACTGTTCTTTTAAATCATGAAAATCTAATGGGCTCGCATGTATCTGCCATCTTAAATCACGCAGGCTAAAGGCAAATGTCAATACCACAATGTTGCTTAAAACAGCATTCTGCCTCATAAAAACATATCTATCATTTACAACGCAGCGGTAAGAGAAAAAGCCCATGAGCGTACCGTGCCTTATGCCATTTACTAAACATTTTATCAAATTTTACCAAGCCTGCTTAATATTTAAAGCCTCGGTCATGCAGCCTAATGGTCCAGGGCATGGATAAGCTATTCAGGGGTCAATTGTTTTATTAAGATTAATGAGGGGGAGCAAGAGGGTACGTCATATCTGTACTGCTTCCCCTCTCTCTCTGAGTACCAGTGAGGCATATTAAAAGGAATGAGTAAGGTTTGCCACTTAGCTTATCTATGTAAGTGGCTTATGGATGTATTTTTTCCAGGACACTCAAGGTACATTTTTTCATCAATTCATTTTTCATCAACTGATGAACTTACTTCCCCCACAGAATAGATCAAAAACGGTTCAATTCTTTCACCACAACACAAGAACATTCCTACGTGTTAGTCTGATATCGAGGCCACTAGCCTGTAAAATGGCAAAATATAACTGTTATAATAGCATTATAACAGTTATATTTTGTAGCCTCCTATAAAACTGTATTCTGCATATCTGTGCATGTTATGTCCAAATGGTGTTGTTGCACCCAGGGCATGAAATTAAGCTCGCCCAGTCGCTCGAGACAAGTGATTTTGGGAGTGGGTGAGGCCAGAAAGGGGGCCATTAGCCCACTTGGCGAGTGAGATTGGCCGGCAGATTCTCAATCCCATGCATGAATGTACACCAGTGGTCCTCAAATCCCGTCCTGGGGGTCCAGAGTGCTGCTGGTTTTCTATCCTACCAGATAGTTCATTCACCTGCTGTCCCAGATCTAAAATGAGTGGGGTCCAAAAGTCTGGGTCCACTACCTTTTGTCTCATCATTTATCAAAAACGTTATCAAATATGATACATAATAAAAAAAACAGTATAGTAATACTTCAATGTATTATTATTAAATATTTTTCAATAGAAGTTAAAAAAAAAAAGGTAAGGCATTGCAGTAGTGATGCATAGAGGACCATATTAATTTAGTCAATATGTGATATTAGTGGTGAATAGACCAAAACAATTCACACTGTGTATTAGAATGAATGAAATATACAATACAATACAATTTGAGAAAACATTACCAAAGATATTCTGATATATTTAAAGATCTAAACATTTTAGTTTGTATCAGTTCTAAAATGTCTTCTTGATTAATACGTATCAAGTGAGTAAAAACCTTTTGGACCATGTATATTTCAGTATGATCTAATATTACATTATCTATACTGGGCTGGTAGCAAGGTGGGCCTGGCTGTTCCTCTGCAGAAGGCCTCTTCTCTGCTGGACACTTTTGCAGTCACCACATGTTGAAGACATTTACTTGTTCTCTCTTCCTCAGAACACAGAGTGAAAAACAAGATCTCTTTTCCTGATTAATTCCCGACCACTGGACTATTGTTGCACCATGACACATTTATTTTGATTTGTGTGTATTTATCTCTCTAATCAGAATTTTCACACCATAGAAACAATTCCTACACTGAACATAAAGCCCTGAATGAAGGTGGTGCTGATCACGACAGCCATCTTTAATCTGCAATGGGTCTGATGTACTGGTACTGGTCTTTTGTCAAGTCTGTTCTTCAGACTGAGGAGCAGATGGAACTGGGGAGTGGGCGGTGACTACTGAGAGCTGGTAGGCGGTCATCACCACAGACATTTACACTCCGTCAGCCATACCCCCCAAACCATGCTGATGTCATTGCTGTAATTGCTCTGACACTTCTAAGCTGGCACTAATCCTGTTTGGACAGTGACTTGAGCAGGATGGAAAGAGGGGAGACAGTGGTTACTTCCACCAGTACTTCTGTCCCTACCGGCCAGGACAACATCTGTGTGTTGTGCTGTGGTGTAACAGAGCGAGGCCTTTTTTCCCCTCAGAAGGCGTTAAGAGCAATTTCAAACAGACCCATCTAAAACACTCACTTATATCCCTGTCGTGAAAATCCTCCCATAAATGTTACAGGTCCTTCTTAAGCCCACAAGAAGGAAAAAAGGGATGTTTTTTAATGTGTGGTGTTTCTTGTGCACGCTGATATAATGTGATGTGACGTTGAATGTGTTTTCCGTTGAAGTAAAATGACAGGACAGTCTTAATGTGTCTGCTTGGACGTGTAGAGATTGTGCCAGGGCGGTAGTAAGTTGCTGATGGGATATTTCCATGCTGATTCATAGCAGTCAAGAATATACATTATAAACAATAATATTAGTAGTTTATTCATTTTTAAGCCAAACAAAGAGAGGAACCCGATTATTGCCACACATGCTGCTGAGATAGGTTTGGACTCCACATGGCCTGGATCACAGGGTCGGAAAACAAAGATGTCACATGACAGCAGGTCCAGAGGGGTCATTTCATTTCCACTGGACTGCCTTTTTTTTTTTTTTTTCTTTCCTCCAGGCAGAGCATGATGTGAACAATGTCTTAGAGGGCCATCTTCAACCACCATCTTCACAACAAGCATGCCTTTCATGTGTATCTCTCTCTCGCTCTCCCCGCATCAGTCCTTCCTTCCTCCCCAACACGCCTGCATGCACCCTGACACGTTGACAAGCTGGGAGAGAGTCAATGCTGTGGTTGACCCGGGAGGCCAGGCCAGAGAGGTTTGGTTGACAAAGTGAGAGGTATAGACAACAAAGAGCGGTGAACTAAAATGCCCCGAGCCAACCTTTAGCCCTACTCAACATCTGCAAGCCCTTGGGTTTGGAAGACAGTGGAAATGGACATGAAAACTCGACCCTCAGCTGTCCAGACCACGACGTCCTTCACAGCAGAACTGGTCTTTAGGCTACATTGTAGGTTAAGGCTATTGTCATATAACATATAAATATATACCAAAATGATATGGAACATTTAAAAAAAAAAAGGTCCAACAAAAATGACATCCTCATACTTCTAAAGAAAGACTGGCAATGAATGTACAGTAGTGAGAAAATGTTTGTGAACCCTTTTGAATGACCTGCATTCCTGTATAAATGGCTCCTAACATCTTCATCTAAGCCATAACAATAGATAAACACAATGTGATTTAACAAATAACATGCAAAAGAATATATTTTTTACATTTACTTTATTGAAAATATTGTTTAAACATTAACAGCTTGGATTGGATATGTGAACCATGAGATTTAGAAACTGGTGGAACCTCCTGTAGCAGCAACAACCGCAACCAAATGTTTCCTGTAGTTGCTGATCAGACCTGCACAACGGTTAGGATGTATTTTGGACCATCCCTCCTTAGAGAACCATTTCAGGTCACTGATATTTTTGGATGATGTCTTGCATGAACGGCTTACTTCAGGTCACAACACAACATTTTACTTTTTTCCCGTTTAAGCCATTCTGTTGTAGATTTGCTTTTGTATTTGGGGTCATTGTCATACTGCATGACCCAACCTCTGTTAAGACTCAGATCATGGACCGATATTCTGCTGTAGCATTTACTAAAACGATTTGGATTTCATTGTTCCCTCAATGATTGCAAGCCGTCCAGGCCCTGAGGCCTGATGCTCCCCCACCATGCTTCACAGCTGTGATGAGGTTTTGCTGCTGCTATGCAGTGTCTTTTCTCCTCCGAACATAGCGTTGGGCCCTTTTTGTCTCATCTGTCTACAGAACGTTGGCCCCAATGCTCATCTGAAGCCAAGATCATGTTTGGGGTCCAGTTCCACATATATAGATTAAGCCTGGTCCTCGTTTCAAGTTTTTTCAAGATATTTAGTTTCATTCTAGGACTATAAAGTATAATCCATGTCTGTGTTCATTTAAGTTTTTGTTGGCTTCAGAAACATTACTGAGTAAAACAATAAACATGGCTCAGGATACATAAATGATCAATATTGCTAATTGCTAAAAAAAAAAGCATAATTGTCATGATTATGTTGTCTCTCTAATGAGTCCACCTGTTGGCAACATGCAGAAAACAATTTTCCACCTGAAGAAACATTCTAGTCTATGTAAACTCTCATGAAATGTAAAACCCGTGGAAGGTTTGTCACGCTCTGGCAGCTGCAACCTACAATTATACAACATCCGGCGATAACATGAATATGAATGTCAAAATAGCTCTTTCCCTCCAAGGGAGCAGGTTGTTTTTTTTTTATTCTCCGAAAGAAAAGTTGTACATGTATGAAAACCAAGCACATCCGGTTCCATTACTATGAATTTATGGAAACGTGAGACTGAAACTCGAAGTGAGAGATTGAAACTGATGTTGCATTTTTTAGATATGCTTGGGGGACTGCTGGAGTATAAAAAGCCGTGAAGTTTGATACTTGGTCTATAAAGTATGCGGAGGAAAATAAAATATATAGGCCTACTGTAACCCCACTGGTTACTTCAAAGGCATGTCCTAAAATGCAGGAGGACAGTTATTGATCCAAACCCTCAATGAATCCGGTATTGATAACTGGACACTTCAGAATGCACTTTTATGTCTCATCACTTTGAAGCTCTCCCACCTTTCCAAGGGGGTGTTATTTTATGTGAGCGCCTCTTTAATGTTTGAAACCCACACTCCTTGGTTTTCGACAGCGTTTGCACAGCATCTTTCCACTCACACACACACACACACACCCACACACACACACACACAGGAGGCCCATTGGGTGCCCCCATTCTCAGTGTGAGCATGAATGAATGGTGGGTGCGACAGAGGGCAGCTCCTCTGTCCTTTCCTTCATTTCAGATAAAGTTGAACAGGTTCCATGGCGGGATCGGGTCAGGTGTAGCGATAGGAGAGCCCTGGCCTCTCTGTCTCCTCCCTTTATCGTCCTGCACTCCCTGCCAAACCATCACTCTCAGTACCCTGCAGGGGCCCTCCTAACCCTCAACATCTGTCCCTCTTTACCACTCTGATAGGGAGCTGGCTAGTATGAAGGGCACGCTGCAGCATTTTTAACAGGATTCAGAAACTGCTTCCAGACATCTCAAAGTGCTGTCATCTGTAATTTTGTGCATTTACTCATTCAATTTATTTGTCTGCAATTTACTCCAACTAATCACAGGTGTGTTTGCGCTTTCTCTGCGAGAATACTCGTATGTGCGGTTGCTCAGAAGTAAACCCGGGGTCTGACAGAAATATTTTTGATTCCAATAGCTGGAATCAGTGCAGCTATTGTAGTTCAGTCCTGTTCAGACCGTCCTCGTGAAGCACTCAGACATACTTAAACACTCTATAAACACTCAGTGTATTTGAAAATATTTGAAATATGTTTACTCTTTCAACAAAAAAGTAATAACCTTTTGGCTGCCACAGCTCAATGACTCTTTCATAACACAAGAAGTTGCTGGTCAATCTAAATTACCCACGTGTGCTATGCCCAGCGGAGTACATCAACCATAAAGAAACATAAAGGGAAACAACTACGGTCGACACGGAACATTATGGTGCCACGTAACAGATCATAAACTCATGTAAGTCAAAAACAGGATGCTATATATTTTTTGAAGGAGGTTTGGGGGCAGCGAGAACATTATAATTGCATGCCAGTTTTCCCTTTGGGAGAAAATACCATTCCCCATATGTGGCAGTGATAAAGTATAGGGTTCTCCTGTCTGGCAAGAAAGGTATATCTGCCCTCTAACTAGACAAGGGGGAGCAGTAGAAAGAGAGAGAGAGGGAGAGATGAAGGGAGAGAGGCAGGAAGACAGAAAAGAGAGATGGACAGAGACAGACAAAGAGGAAAAAGAGACAGACAGGAAGAGAAAGAGAGAGAGAGAGAGAGAGAGAGAGAGAGAGAGAGAGAGAGAGAGAGACGCCAAAACACTGTCTGTACAGTTAGCAGAGGTGGTGTGTTTGCATGAGGGACAGGCGGGAGCTCCATTTACATCGTAGCTGAAGAATAAAAAGCAGCTTTGGCTTGTCAGTTTTCTGACTAGCGTCATGAACCAGGAGTTGCCCATGGCTGCTCGTTCTACCTCGACGCGGCCCGATACCTGCCACCCTCGCCCCCTTCTCTCAGCGAAAGAGTGGAATACACACACTCACATACACATTATACACACACGGGGTCCCTCTGGTGTGTTTGTGTTTCTGTTTGTGAGCATTTGTTCCAAATCAGGCACCTGGCATGTTATGGGAGAGCGGGCTTCACCAACGAGGCCCCCTGGACTGTCACATGTCTGGATGCAGACCAATACCCATCACAGCAAACTGATCAAAAGCAAAGGGAGTGTGAACCCTGCACTTCACAGTCCAATATACATCCCTGTTGCTTATTATATTCAAGCACACACACACACACACACACACACAACCATATGAATATCTGTCTGTTGATCGAACGTTCCTGAAAACTATTTTTTTTAAATGAAATTCGGTGCAGGTTTAAAAGAGGCCCTCTCCCATGGTAGGTATAATCAAAGTAATTACTATAACACACAGGTGTTCCACGCCGCACGCCAGCGACAGTGGATGGATTAACCATAACTGAAAGGATAAAAAAAAATAAAAAAAATGAAACTAATTCTCATCAAGTGTCATTACGGCTACTTTATCCACAGAGAGTAAGTGCACAAACAAAATGGCATTTTTTTTTTGTCATCTGGTGCTTAACATGGACATTTTATGCTCCGTCTGTTCATGTTGCTTTGCTTCCACTTTTCAATTATGGTAATATAAATCTAGTAGAGTGAATTATAAAGGAAAGGCATGTTTTTATTTAATCTTTCAGCAGAGAGAGTGAGAGAGGGAGAGAGTGGGGGAGAGTGAGAGAGAGAGAAAGTCGTGTTGTTTATTTTGATGCGCTGCTGCCGTGCAGTACAGTGAAACACCACAAACAGATTAGATTAGTTCTCACATATGAAGATGTCTCTGTAATTGTAACTAAGAGAGCTGACGCTTCAAAGTCAGCTCTCCCAGTCTCTCCACCAAAAGCTCCAAAAGTACCTAAAAACACAATTGTTTGGAAATGTATATAAATATATACACATATATATATTATTTTTCTTACTTTTACTATTTACTTCAGATGAGAGTGGAGATGTGAAGAGACACATGATCACAGTAACAGCTCCCCATCTGCATCCTCCAAATCTCATCTCAGAGAAAGAGAGAGAGAGAGAGAGAGAGAGAGAGAGAGAGAGAGAGCAATTACCAAGAGCATAGTCTGAGGGATCAACTTCACTTCAAAGAGGCAGGGCCCCGCGTCCCGTGCTCCACACAGCCCCGAGTACCAGTGTTGTGAGAGTAGGTAAACATGAGCAGATCACAAGACTGTTAATAGCAGCCAGATCTGAAGAGGTCTCCACCTTGTGCCTCCATGCCTGCCTGTTACATTTTCAGACAAGCCCCTGCCTGGAAGGAACAGACACACTCAGCCCTCTCAGCTTGTGTGTGTGTGTGTGTGTGTGTGTGTGTGCGCGAGTGTGTGTGCGTTTTCTCGTGAGCTTTATTCATAGAAATTGGCGAGAGAAGAGGAAAAAGAAAAAACATAAGCACACACAACTACATGCTGTTCCAACACACAAAAACCTTTGAAAACCCTCAAAGCACCAGAAACTAACAGCTGCCATGCAAACGCGTAAAATGTGCGCGTGGTGATATTGCCAAAAAGGTAAAGTTTATGAACAGTACGTTTCCCCTAAAAAGCTTTGAAAAAGTAGCAGCTCTGTATGCGTGTATGCAGCACAACGACAGGCAGGGCGTCGCTCCAACTTCTCCATGTGGACGTTGCTGTTAAAATTATGAGTGTTCAGATGGAGAACAACTGAACATCATCCTGTTTTCAGCCGATTCAGAGAGTGGATTTTCATTCATCTTTTTTTTGACATAAAATGCCATTCTGTGCCTAGCCCCCCTACCCCCATTAGACCAAACAAGGGCGATGTCTACTGTATGTGAAGTGCATTTAACGCCCTCTAATCTCTCATCACTGGATAAATACGATAAGGACAGCGGCGATTCCCCGGGAATTATCCCGGGGCCCGACAGCTAAACAGGATTAAAACGGTCGGCATTATACAATTCAGACAGTGGATAGCAATGTTTTAAGGATGTGTGAGTGTTGACCCATTATAAAGAAACACAAAACCTGCTTGTGACACAGTTCAAGCTCATGCTTGCGACCGATGACTGACATTTTCTTTATTTCGCTGTGCAGTTTGTGCGGCAAAGGTGGTCTAGCAAGATAGCGGGATGGAAACAAAAATGAGAATCAGGGAAGAACCTGTGGAGCAGCAGGTCCTCTGCACTGCCAAGACTAACTCTCTTGCCATTTTACAGCGTTTGAGGTAGATATGAATGCATTGCAGACAGCACCGAGTCATATAGGAAATCATCTAGAAAGACTGACATCTGTTGGCCGGGCGTGGTAACTGCAGTTAATCAGATCGGACCGGGCGGGGGGGGGGAGAGACAGACAAGGGTGCTATTGCACTGAGGAATGAAACAGTTCACCACTCGGTGCCCTGGAAGAACAGAAAAAACACTTAAAGAGACACGAGGGGGGTGGGGGGGGAAAACTCCCGAGTCATGAACTGAGATGAAAAGATGCCTCCGGGCTAACCTCACAGCTGAAGCGGAATCACCCTGAGTGCTTTTAGTGTGCGCCTTCTCCTCGGATGTCATTTGTTAAGAGAGTAAACCCCTTCATGCTTGTGTGAAACTTAATTCCCCGGTCTGTCCTTGAGCAGTAAACTCTCACCCTCTCTCCCCCGGGCAGCTGGGAGTGACCCCCTCAGCAAGTCCTCCTCCCGCGACTCCTACCACGCCAGATGTTCCTTTCCGGCCCCCGTGATTTATCGCACAGTTTAGATAAGGGTAAACAAATAGTCATCACAGTTATAACTGCAAACACTGCTTTTCCACCGCGGCTTATCGCAGGTCACAGCATACAAAGTTATCCTGCGGTGTAAATGTGTGCGGCGGGGGGGGGGGAGTGCAGAGTGCAGTGTGTGTGTGTGTGTGTGTGTGAGAGAGAGAGAGAGAGAGAGAGAGAGAGAGTACAGACAAAGTTGCAGCTTTTCCTCTGAGTCAACAAATCGGGCCTCGACATAAACACGCCGAGACTCCTTTCACCAGACAGAAGGACACACACACACACACACACACACACACACACACACACACACACACACACAGACATATATAACCCTGAGCCCTGACCTGTAGGAATGTGTGCTCTCTGTGGAGGACGATTAGCCGGCCAGCCTGTTAGCTGCTCCAACACAGAAAGCTCATTGTGATAAAGCCCAGTCAATGTTTGCTGACACACGTTATCTCTCTCTCTCTCTCTCTCTCTCTATCTCTCTCTCTCGCTCTCTCCCCGGGCCTCCAGGTCGGATCGAGCCGCCACAGCTCTTTACAACGATTTAGGGAGCCATTTGTTTTTCAAGGAGCCTGTTTACACAATGGCCACCTACTACACAGGGGACAGAGGGGGAGAGGAAGAGGGAGACGGAGTCGTTTGAAATATAAATCGCAACTGTGCCGGGGCTGTTATCGGAAACAGCTCCACTTTTCTTTTTTTTTGTTTTCGACTTTTCCGATGGCTTCCCCCCCCCCAATCTTTTTGCATTCTTTATCGTGGGATGGGGGTGATAAGAAACACACAAGACGAGGTTTTGTCAGCGGCTGCCAATGTAGCTACGAGAAAAGAGGGAACAGAAACACTTATCTTGTGTGTGTGTGTGTGTGTGTGTGTGTGTGTGGAGGAGGAGGTGATAAAAGCGAATATTTCTCAAGGAGGATCAATAGTTGTTATTCAGACCTGCATGGGTCCCTCCATAGGTAGCGCTGACACTGTCCTGAGAGTCTGCCGGCTGTATTGATTTTAATTTATTTTTAACTTAGTGATGGATATGGGACATGTCACGAGAGAGAGGCGCTGGTCAAATAATTACCAACATCTATTCATTAATTGGAAGGCAAAAGAGATGGAGCGCTCAATATTCATTAAGGCCAGCAAAGACTTGGAAGATGTGCTGCAGCTGACACGAGGGTGTCGGGGAAATATGTCCATCACCTAATCACACAACGCAGATCCCTGTGAAACAACCTGGACACATGCACTGATGTATCTTACCTGGAAGTACTTTTCATTTCCTTTCCTTTTTAAGAAACAAATAAATCCACTTAAAGCCCCAGTCCAAGAGGTATTTGAGTGGATTGATACTAGATTTTATTAGATCACAGAAGGACATGTCTCGCAGATAAAGATAAAATATAAAATATATTTTCTTCTACCAAATAATATAAATGTAAACAGTCTGTTCTGCCATTATATGCCCTCAGACCCTCAGTTCAGAGAAAAAATAATACAAGATTAAAGATGCACTGGAATATCAACATTAAACAACATTAAACATGAATTTTATAAGATTATAAGTACTGAAAAATCTCTCAAATGTTTCATGAATCAAGGAGGATAAATTAAGGCAAGGTAAGTTTATAGCACCTTTCATACATAAGGCAAAAAAATCACAGTGCAAAAGGAATAAAAGTCGTAGTGCAAGTTTAGAGTTCAGCAGAAAGCGGTGGTGAACAGAAACGCTTTTAGTCTGGACTTAAAAGTAGTTATTGTGGGAGCAAGTTCTTCTGGAGGTTTGTTCCACCTATTTGTTGCATAGTAACTAAACTTCACCATGTTGTTTTAACTCTTCTTTCATTAAAGAAGGTCCTCTGTGAAAAGTCTAACACCATCAAACACTGATTTGTCACACTACAGCAATTTTAAAATCTCTTGTCTCGGTACAAATATAAATAAGTTACAGCTTAAAGCTCATACTGTAATTATTTCTTCTGGAGGAACAAAGTTCTTGAATCTTGAATCTTGAAACATGGTGAAATATTGGCACACATCTTGTGTGCAACTAAATTGTTTAGTCAGAAGATGATCAGTAGGTAACTGAAGTAGCAACTGGAAGAGACAGCATGCCCAAACACTCCAGATGAGAGCAGCGATGTGAAGAGGCAGGCACCGGAGGTGAAGGTTTCTGAAATGCTTGTAGACAGCATCTTTAGCAAATTACTGAACATCTCAAAAATCCATTTTTTGTTAATAGTGTATGAATTCAAAATGATGCAGTGCTTTGCATTCTCTTTCTCTTCAATCTCAAATAATTAGCTGCGATTAAACTCCAACATTATGTGAGAGAGGTAAATCTAATTACGTGATTTACGTTTGAAAATTGATCATATGACATGTTGTGTGTCACAAACCTGGAAGTTTCTGGCCCCTGCAGAATAAGAATTAGACTATTCAGCAGATGGAAGGTGCGGCTGTTATTGCTGTAACAGAATCAGCAGTCTTGTCATACACACGCTGTATAAATATATCATCAAAACCCTCGTAACCTGCGATACATCGCTTGATTGACTTACTGACTCTAGGTTCCTTTGCTGTGCATCACGTCAAACTGACCAAAGTGGCCTATGGGCCAGACAGGACCCACGGTCATCGAGTACAACCGCACCACTAATTATCCTCCTGCAAGCTACTGCAGGGCTTTGCCCTGTGTGAGCTGCAATCAAACAGCTGACGATAGGCTGAATAATCACACTGCATTGAATGTGCTGGGCGTAGCATGTGTGTGTGTGTGTGGGAGCTACTCAATACTGTACAATATGTGCACCAACTCCAGCCAAGCCCTTGCATTATTTGTTAGATGCTGCTGTGAGAGCTCTTTGAAAGTCTGAGGATGTTGTAAATAGAAAAGTGGAGCCTTAATAGGGTAAAACAGGCCAACATACTCCTCGCTTGGCTCCTAGGTTTGTGATAAACCCTCATCTCACTGCTTAGGTGAGATAAAGGAAGGTTTTTGAGGCCATGTTTGTTTTAGGATATGGATATAGGATATGGAAACTGCTGACCTCTCTAGCCTCAGACTCTCACCTCACCTGGTGTTGCATCATAAGTAATGCTACGGCTTTCTGTCCCCACCCACGCTAGGCCAAGGTCGTGGTTAAGTGATGATTACAGTAGGATGCACTCAGTGAAGACGCGCCATAAAGAGGTCTCTGCCGAACCATAAAACTGTCAAAACACATCACAAAAGTGTCAGTCGAACCACACAGATTACTGCAACGCAAAAATAAAACTCTCACTTTCTCCCACTCTCCTCTCTAAGCAGTCATCACACATCCTCAACTTGACACATATTGCAATAAATAGATATGTTTCGCGAGGACAGCGAAACCACATTGGCTTGAAAATCCCTTGGTTCTGCTGTAGTGCCATGCACAGTAATGATCAATTATTTGGCCCCTGACTGGTTCTCCTCTCAGAAGCCTCTCTCCCCTAACTGCTGTACGAGGCCTACACGCGCTATACAAGTCGCAAAAAGAGAAGTCATTGATTTAATCCTCAGCTGTTCAACTGTAGCTCGTCTTCATCTACAGTAATGGCTGCAATCATCTACCAAGCCGGGGGAAGGTTCCAGGGGTCCTCGCCACTGACTGAGGGCAACATCTCATTTTCAGTGTAGCGCACGCACTTGACTATATCTAGAGGCAGTGCTGTTGTGCTGTGTTTCGATGTATCTCAAGCACTGCTTCTGTATGCATAGCCTCATCGCTTGAAAAAAATGGTGGCAAACAATGAGGATGACGGAGATACAGAGTGAAAGACTAATAGGAATAATGTGAATATGATCTTTAAAACAGTGCAATTTTTAAAAAAAAGAAAAATGAATGTGTCTTGCTGTTATTTATATAATGTTATCACGCAAGCTCTCCTTTCCTAACCGTGAATTCTAACACAAATGTGTCATTAGATGTCACTGGCACCTGTGGTGGTTTCATTTCAAGGTGATTAAGATACTTATCAAACTTGCTGGAAAGAACATCAGCCAGCATACAACTTTTTTTTTTTTTTTTTCAAAGTCCCCGTGGAGACCAAATTTTGACACATTTCCACACTCGGTTTGAAAACACCATTTGAAAATAACAGTAAATCACACTGCACCACAGGGGCCATGAAGTAAACTGCACTTTGGTCCAATTTCTAAGCCTGCCTCCACCCCCGCACCCCCACCCCTTTGCACCTCAATCCACTAGCCCCATAGAAGGAGGCAGCCTAAATGCACCATCAGCAGTGAGGTTTGGCCGAGCTGCTACGAGGGTATTATGATCCAAATTCTCTCCAGCTGGAGTGGGGAGAGCCTTGCCCATCTCTCTTTTTAACCCATTCCCAAATCACACACACACACACAAAAAAAATAACCCCCACTTCTTTTTTACACCCTCCACCCATCCCGTTCTCGTCTTCCCTTTCTCTCTCTCTCTCTGTCCACAATTCAATGTTTAAACAATCAAGACGCCTGAGAAGTAGCGTCTGAAATTTGGGGTGTGGGGGGGGGGGCAGCATCAGGGAAGTCTTTCTTACAGTGGGAGGGGGGAATGATGGAGAGAGAGAGAGAGAGAGAGAGAGAAAAATACAGAGGGGGGTTGAGAGGGAGAGAGAGGAAAAAGGAGAGAGCTGCTGGGGCAGGTGCAAGCGTGCGCATACAAGGTGGAGATTAGGGGGAAAGTGGCCCTGTGTGAGGCAAGAGGAACATCTGTGCCTATTACCGCAGCACACAAAAGACTAGGGGGGGGGGGGCGGGGGGAAAGACCACAGTCTCCAACATGAGCAGGGCCTCACCAAACACCACAGGCTGAATTGCATGCCCCAATTTGAGGCTTTCAGCGCTGCTCGTCATTAGCATTTGAAAAAGCCAGGCAGGAGTAACTCATGGGTTGGGGAGCAAGAGAGTGACTGAAGAGCTTGGAGTAGGTGGACCCCCCCCCCACCACCTCCACCCCTCCACCCCCAACACCCCCATGCCTTAAGCACCTTCCTGCTCGCCTGGTTCAGCGCGGTGTATGGCGGAGGTCTGTTGAACGGAGCACGCTGTGGAGTTCCCTATCTTTATTATCATTTCTTAGGGTGATGGATGTTCCTGCGAGAATGGGAAGACGTAACGGCGGAGAGGCGCTTTTTCTACCGCCGCTACAGATCTGAATGGTGCGCTTTAAAACGCGGTCCAAACGCGGCATTCTCGGAGGACGCATTCAAACGAGGTTTCTCCGAGTTACATTGCGCTATCGTACGCTTTGTCGAGAATCTGTCCCGATTGCGTACTTTCAGCATCTAGCCATGAAAGGACTGTGAACAATGCGCAAAGACGTCGGCTGTATCCGTACGCATCCTTGCATATCTCGGCATGGCGAATGAATGTTCAATTTGACGTGAACATTTTCAATAACTGTATTTCAAAGTGTGTCAACTTGGTTCCAAAACATAGCTAATGGATGGCAAAAGCATGAAAGATAAAACACTCCTCCTGGTGAGCGGGGCATCAAACTTGTATACTGAACTGCACTCTTTTTTCAGAAGTGAGGCCTCTTGGGAAGGAGATGTATTACTTATTTAAACGCCACAAGGCATATATCTGTTTGCTTAAATATTCCAATTCATTTGGAGACGGTAAGTGCCTCGCCGTGGTGAATTATGGATGGTAAATCAGGATGCTGAGATATTAGTTATGACATCATAAGGCACCATTTGGATGGTAAAGAGCATCAAACTGACAACCAGGCAATCATTCACATAATCTGGGAAACACAACATCACACCTAATCTAGATTTAACATGATGCATGATGCATTCATGTTGTTCCATGTAAAATCAACACCGGGCTCACAAACATATGCCAACACTTTGAGAACCTGAGAAGGACATTCGATGTTGAATCAGCTTTAAAAATGATTCAACACTCACAGAAAAAAGCTCATTATGATATGACTTAGTGTTAACTGTGACCATTGAGCCTTTTTGCTTCACTTGCCAAAAGGAAGGTCATATTTAAAGCAGTGCAACTGTAGAGACTCGCAGGTGGACTCTCCCCTTTCCCACACCTAAAAAGTCAATTTGAAAAATTTGCCTCCTTCTTGCCACGAGGCCACCCACCCCCTCTGTGGGACCCATCTGTGAGGAGAGATGTCTCCTGCAGCCCAGAGCTAGGCAGACTCCATGGGAAGGAGAAAAACCTCACTATCCAATACTTTTAACTGGCTGGCTGACATTAATTTACCCTTGGATTTTAATTTAGGAAGCTTTCAAAGTACAAAAATGCATTCTGGGTTATCATACACATACTCTCTTAATTGCAATTTTTAGCACTGCATTTGATTTATGGAATGAATACACTGATATATTCAAACCTGATATACCAACACCTTTACCTACTTGGGATGTCTTAAACTCCTTTTTATCCACTCTGTCTGGATGTGAAGATATACGTGATGCCAACAGAAAACTCTATCACTTACAATGGCGGTGCTGTGAGCATCGCCTGGCTCTGCTCATCACACTGTATTGCATTAGACACAACAGCTGGAAAGGTAAAGAGGCCCTGACCCAAAATACTGCATGACTAAGATTTTAAAAATCTCCATTCCCTTTGTGAGGAAGAATCGCTTCCCAATGGGAACACAACAGACTACAGTTAGTGGAAAAACAGCAGGAAGGGCTGACCCTTTTTCTTTTACATAAGTACATTTTCTTGATCTTGAGCTAGATGTCTAAAGACATAACAATGCATTATGCATGTCGGGGAAGTAATTGGGTCCTATCAGATGAAACCCTGCATTAGAGAACATTAAAGCAGGTAGGTTAGGAGGCAGGTCTCCACGCGACTGTGACCACGCATGCTGAAACAGATAGATCAGCAGGGAAGTATGATCTCCCTGTGACTTCAGACTAGCATCACACTCTTTATTAGGCCTTGTCCATGAGCTGTCAATGGTGAAACATCCAAGCACGTTGATGCCTGATGTTGATCAATATCATCACAATGAATGCGAAATCATTTTTCTCATCATTTCAATAATTGCTTTCAAAGGGTTTCAGATGGTGCATGAATGTTTGATGCGCGCTGCTGAAGTGATGCATGTAGGCTGCACTGCGCTTGAGAAGCACGCATCCTGAAGGTCATCAGATCTAATTGTCGGACGGACCGAGCCTTGATTGCTGCCACAAATCCCCAGAAGAATCGTAGGAAGTGAGATATAAGGAAATTGCAGAGTGTGTTGTCAGCACATTTCCACATTTTACTGAAGATAAAGCAAAAACGGGGGTATCTGGGTCAAGTATTCTAAAGAAAAGCCAATATAATCCAAACATGGTGCCGTGTATATTGACGAAACATTTTCTTTTCCTGACTCAAACTACTCAGCTATACAGCTGAGATGCATACTGTATCTGTGTGTGTGTGTGTGCATGTATACTTGCGGAAAGAAATGTAATTTTATTGTGAAAAAAAAAAAGAAAAAAGAAACGTGCATCCTTGCTAACAGTGATCAATGTATAATGGTAGCGCTCTAACCTCTCCATCAGTGCAGCAAAGCAGGCACCGGCTTTCTCAACAGATGATGTAAACGTTTGTCGTGCACGTTTAATGCGATGTCAACGCACTATTGACATCCAGGGACGGAGCAGGGGCCGAGCCTGATTTGTTTAATATTTAGTTGAGAGAATTCTATCGACTTTCCCTTTTTCCTCATCGGCTCACGTGATGAAAACATATCTCCCTACCCAGAAGCTCTGACCTAATGTGTCTCTCTAACGTTTTTCAGAAGGACATGGTGTATTGTGCGTGTGTGTGTTTCGACATGTCCATGTGAATGTGCGTGTGTCTGCGTGTGTAGGTATGTGTGTGCATTCATGGGTGTGTGCATGAATGCCTGTTTTTATCTATGTGTGTGTGTGTGTGTGTTTAGGTCCATTCAGGACTTATATCGATATGAGCCAGGCTTAATCCTTTCACTCTGATGGCTTCAATGACAGAGGCACACCATCAGATAAGAGGTCATTGAACTGCAGCAGCCACCTCTTCATTCAAAATAAATGGGGTGCACCGAGAGTGCACCTTACTATGTGTCACATCGCTGTGGTCATAATGAAAATGTAATGCGTTTTGGGTTCCAGCTGCCATCACTATTGTGCTAGACAGTACTGATATTGTTGATATTACTTGAATAACTTCCCCAATTTGTTCCTCGAAATGATGCAAACAGATAGAAGACGTTTCAACATTTGGTATGTATGACAATTCTAACTTACTCAATAGGTGTCTCGCATACTTTAAAAAAAAAAAAAAATTCAATTCAACCTATATGTGAACTTTAAGCATGTCATGACTGCACATTCATATTGAATTGGTCTGTTTTTTACAGAGTACACAGGCTCACGGTTCTTCAGATTTCCAGCCTAAAATTGAAAAACTAGGTGTACCTTCTAAGTATTCCACATGTCCATCAACCTTGAGCCCCATACGAGGGAGGCATCCATCAAAGCCCATGTCCGACAGATAGATACTAATGCTCTTCCCTCTATCTTAGCACAGCATGACCATATGGAACTGTGGATGTTTCCTTTTGGTTGGCTAACCAGCTAGGTTGAAAGGAGGTTTGTCCCGGCGGAGAATTCTTTCTAAAAAACCATCTAATATCCACACAGGTGTTGCTTTTTTCCCCCCTCTGTCTGTCTCCAATCCCACCGAGGGACATGAAAAGCAGAGAGCACAGACAACCCCTGATTGAAGCGCAGCTGAAACATGCTAATGCCCTGATTTTGTTTTCATTGGGAGGGCTCCCTGGCTGTGGCATATCATTTGATTTTTCTGCATGTATCAAATCGCGCCGTGTGAACTGTCACAACATGTGTTTCTGTCTGCTGATGCCTGAACGAGCACCTCTCTTTGGGCAATCATCTGGGGGGACGGCGCTGGATGTTTACTTTGGCAGAAATCCCATCATGCATTCATGCCCATTTCCTTTGGTCTGAGTAGTGGCCCTGCATGTCATCGTAAACCAGAGTGAAAACAGAATATGCACATATAGAGGCCTACGTCGTGCAGGGAGAGTTGAACACCCCCCTAAAGCTTTAGAGATACAGAACCCAAGCAATTTCCAGTAAACTAATTATAAAACCATTTTCTAATCTCTCTCTCTTTCTCTCTCTCTGCCATCCTCTACTTCCTTCTCCCTTTTCTCTGCAATCTTGATGGTTTAAGACCCGGCCCATTAAAACAACCAGCACTTTTAATGACAGCATGTTAACGCAGCACAAAAAAGAACATTCTCCTTTGCCTTTTCTTCATTTAAATTCAATTATCACCGAGAACAATTTAGACAGCCGAGGGAATAATAACGAGGGGCGTGCACGGGGATGAAGGTGTTCAATGGCCGCCGTGGTGACATCTTTTGTTCGCTTTTCCGGGATTGGCAAGATAATGACGAAGGTTGCTGCGAGGGGGGCCAGGAAAAGTGGAGCTCGACACACAGGTTATCTTTCATGCTGTACAGGATAATCACGGAGTGGGGAAAGCTGGGGAGCAGGAAAGACATATCTTCTTGGAGATCAAGGTCAAAACAACTCAAAGGGAAGGTGGAAATTCGGTTTCAAAAACACTCACCGCCGCCTGAAACATATTGATCTAGTTCCTCTTCCCTCTGCTTCCAAAGTCATTTCTCTGATAGACTCCAGTAGAAATACATTATTCTCTTGTTATAGGCACCACAATGGATCACTGTTAAGAATACATTGCACTTCAAGGGGGAGGAGAGCGTGGGGAATTTTAAGGCCATGGTGTGCTATATTTGAAATGACAAAACACAAAGTGACCCAGCAAAACACTGATCAGCAGCAAAACACTTTCCCCTTCCGAAACCTGAAATTTCCATCACTCACACGCAGACGACTGCAAATTATCTGGAATTCATGGTGAATTTCTAGACGAGAAATCTCTAAACGGAGAACACCAGTAAACCAGATGAGTTCAGAGGACGGTCATTTGTCGAGGCCGGAATTACTATAATTAGCGCTGAGTTTAGATAAACGTTTCGGTTTCCAGTCTGGACTCCAGCTTGCCTTTAACAACGCATAGCTGCTTTATACATGGAATCACTCTGCAGAAACTTTACACAGACAGATCAATAACAACGCACTGGGTCCTCCAAGGCATTGCAGTAAGCTCAGCCACTGATGTAGCTCAGCCAAGTGGCCTTTGCAACAAAGGAATAGCAGCTCCCTCTTATTCCTTTGATTTATGCCCTTGGAAGTTGGCACATATTCCCACCAAAGAGTGTCTAACTATCTGATTGAAGTGCTTGATGTTAAGCAAATTGTTATCCTTAATTCACAAAGAGTAAGAGATCAAAGTGAACCAGACAGCCTTTAGTGAACAGATAATTTTGCATTTATTTCAACTCCTCAAAACTGGCGAAACTATTATTCATACATGCAACAGTACCTAGCAGACAGTAACGTACACGGACTATGTTCATAGACTGTAGCTCTACATTGTGCAGCCAGATGTAGTATTGATTCCTGTGTGAAGAAAACTCTTGACAATATGGAAAAAAGACTTAGCGAAGAGGGATAAACCAGTCCAGCCAATTTGGTTGCAAATCTAAAAAAAAGAAAATTTTAAAAAATGTATGGAAATTAACTTTGATGTTTTCTAAAAAGCCACTTATTGTGTGTCTTTGTTCCACAGCGTATTTCACTGTCTCAGCCTGTTGGATGCTGTTCAGATGTTGTCTCTTCCAAGTCCTCCACCTCCAAATCCCTCTTTTATTATCCAGGCAGCCGCATGAGGTCCTGACCCCACTTCCCTATTGCCGTTTCTTCCACGTTTGATGCTCGCCTCCCCCCCCCACTTGGATTATTGTAATACTCTATTGCACTTGCTTTGATGTAATAACTATGTGCAACTTGTAGCCAGCGTGGAATTTGAGCTGGTGGAGCAATGACCTGAGAGATGAGAATGAGCAACAGACAGCCTGTGTCAAATGCATCCACGTTTTGGATTTGTCGTACTAGCATCCATTCTTTGTGGGGATTTAGTGGAAATATAACACTCTGTTGCTCTCTTCCTTTTTATTCTAACTAGAATAAAGGAGTTATTTCTTATTACATTTGATTATAATAATAACAATAACAACAAGAGCAATAATAATACGAATCATGATGATAATATCA
The DNA here is from genome assembly GCA_034670385.1 of Hoplostethus mediterraneus. Taxonomy (NCBI): domain Eukaryota; kingdom Metazoa; phylum Chordata; class Actinopteri; order Trachichthyiformes; family Trachichthyidae; genus Hoplostethus; species Hoplostethus mediterraneus. The sequence goes on from JAXDDW010000007.1 coordinate 6,379,481, forward strand.
CATTGAGTTGTGTGTTGTAAATACCACATATTCTCCCTCGCTACTATTAATAACCTTGAATACATCGAGTGAGGAGCAAATTAAGTCAGGATATAAACAATAAACATTATGTGCTTTGTATATCGGCATGTTTTTAGAGGTCTTCATTTAATCACACAATCAATTTGTCAAAGTCAAAGTCAACAATGGGTGGTGGCGCTACTGTACATACAGTACTTCTCATTGTTTTCCACCAGTTTAATTTATTGACTGAAGACTTAATTGATTTGCTCAGGCTATTCTCAAAGTCACCTCATCCGGAGTGTTCCAGAAGAACAACACTCCTGTCCTGGGTGAGTAACTTACCCCGTTAATTAATGTGGTTAATCAGATGAAGATGGATCTAATCATCTGTTCATGAGATAATCTTCTACTGACAAAAAATATAATGGTTGGTATCAAACAAAGCAAAACCAAACATGCATTCTGATGATTTTCTGGATCTGCATCACACTGGCATGTAATATCCGTAGAATAAGAACCAGCCCACCCATTCACATCATATTGCATTTCAAGAGCGTTGACACGGATACTGAGGGCCTCTGTATTATTCTTCTCTAGGTAAAGGCATTTTTTCAATAGTGTGGAAAAAATAAATTGCTCATGGTCAAAACCCTGGCTTCACACAGCACAGTTGACAAGAAAGTCAATAAATGGGTCACATCAGGTGATCCAGGGAGCAGACATGGCCAGGCTATTCTGAGATCAGAAACCCAAACAGAATGCAAGGCATTCTGGGTGACTGAGTTCATGTTGATGAAACTCCCCCGTGTTGGGGTCTGACTCGGTAGTTCTACTGAGGTTTGGACACATCAATCATTAATAAGAAGACTCCAGCCTGCTCGGCTTCATAGGGATCTCACCGTAGACGGTGACACACACATGCACCCTCTTTCACTCCGGCTTCACACACACACACACACACACACGCAAACACATTTACTGACACACAGTTTTCTTCGGTAGAATAATTGCATGGCACCCCTGGCTGTCACACCATGTCAGTGTCTTGTTAGCGCCGGTATCGGCTCCTTGGTAGCTGGTAGCATCAGGAAAGGTCAGAGCAGCAGTGTCACACTGTCACACTGAGCGCAGGCTGGACAGACACAGCGGGCTCTACCCTGTCTTTCTGGGCAGGTCTAGGGAACCAGCTGAGTCCTGGTCCTGAGACCTTCGTCTACAAAACCTCATGCAAAAAACATCATTTTTGATTGGCGCTATGATGGATTAATAAGGTAATACTGTAATACTTATCAATATCAGAGATTTAAAAGTGGAAGTAGAAGTAAAATACTGACTAGGAGGTATTTCTGTAGTCTGTACATTGAAACAGCAATTCAACAGCATATGAGCCATAATACCCTCACATACACACACGGTGAATACAGGAGACTGCTGTGCTTCCACTGTGCCTCAGTGGTACTGCGGTATCCATTTGAGTTTTTGAAAAGGTAATGATAACAGCATTCAGAAGGGGAGTGGAAGGAGGCTGACAGGTGGAGAGACACAAACAGGAAACCCAGCCGATACCCTGTCTAGCAAACCCCTCTGATACGTGTCCAAACTCTGACGGGACTGAGACAAAAAAACTAGACCCAATTTATTTCACTCCACCGCTAGCCTTTCATTTTTTGTGACTGGCGCCAGGGTGCTTATCAATCACATAACTATTAGCCGCATCAAATCAATGTGTTTATTGCTCTCTCTTGCTTTCATTCCCCTCCCCTCCTTTTTTCTCCTCCCCTCATTCTCTCTTTCTGCCAGACAGGTCAGATATTAGAAACCTGTATTATCAGGTCTTCCCAGGATGCTGGTGGAAAAGTTGATTTGCAACGCCCGATTGAATCTCCTTATCCTTCATCCCTTTCCAACCCCCAGCCAGCTGCCCCAGCAGACAGGAGCCCAATGGCCTATCTACACTGGTGTGCCAAGGAATAAAAATATCTATCTACAGGGAGCGGGGGAGGGATGGAGGGAGAGGGGGGAGGAGGGAGGGAAAGAGAGGAAGAGACGGAGAGAGGGACAGAGAGAGTGTCAGCCCACATGTCACAGCTTTGGACAGCTGGGGGGAGTGTATAGATGCACTCCTCCTCTCCCCATCCCAACACCATCCCATCCCCGTCCCAAACCTTTATCTACTGCCATTACCTCCATTTATCAGTCAGTAAACAAAACCTGTCACCCCCCTCCCCACACACACACACACACACACACACACACACACACACCCTCCGTATAAAGCAAACCTCTCAGACATAGTTAAATGAGTTAAATCACTAAAAGGAGAGGCGAGCACGCTGAAGGTCACAGACGACATTCATTAAACGACTGTAACGTGCTAATTGAAGCCAACTCGCGATAAAGGCAAGAGGAGAAAAGAAAGATTTCTCTGTTGACTGGGCCGCCATGGCTGAGTGGCCCTCCGCGGCACAAAGAGAGCCATTATGGCTTTATCTTCGCAAATAGAGGTAAAAGTGAGTCTCGGCCAGGGACGGAGGGATGAGGGGATGACGGGATGGGGGGTGAGGAGAGGGTATAGGAGGGAGGTGACTGATGAGGGGAGTGTGGAGAACTGTTGCTGATGGAGAAAAGGGGTAGAAAACACGCAGCGGCAGCAGAGGGGGGACCGCTACAGAACGCTGCCTTCATCAGGCGGTGGTGGTGATGATGGTAGTGTGTGTGTGTGTGTGTGTGTAGAGGGAGGGAGGGGGGGGTCCTCAATTTCTGAATGCAATTACTGTACACCTCCCCAGTCTGGCTGCTGAATCGAATCAACACTGTGGTGGCGACTCGAGTGCCTAATTTCATTCGGTATGCCCTTCATTCAAGAGACAAAATGGACAATTAGAGTAATGACCATGGCAGGTGTCCCCACACAAAGAGGAGCCACACAAAACTTTTTTTCGCAAGAGTGATGGGTATGGTAAGTAAACAGCTGAGTTGCAGAGAAGTGACTGCGCTGGTGCTTTGCGCTCACCTGCAGCGACTCGGCCCCAGATCTACGAGGACAGCTGTCCATTTAGAAACACGTGTCCCCTGCACCAGAAGTTCGGGAAGTTGACAGAGCCTGCTGAAGTCTTGTCCTTTGGCGTTAATCTCCGAAGCGCTTGCTCCCTTTACCAAATTCCTCCCACACAAAACTCTCTGAGTTACTGGCACGGGTGCACCTGCAATTAAAGCCCCAGAGACAAACTCCATTACTATCAACGTGTCTCTGGGTTTTCCTGCTGACGCCTTCTGACATCCCGAGCCAAATGATGTTTGACTTTTGGGCCTTGGAAACTTTTAATGGAGTTCATTCTGCAATCAACCTGACTGGGGAGCAGAGTGAACTCTGACTTCATGGTATTGATCTCCTCCAATGTGTTTACTGGCTGAGGTCACCAGAATCCCTTCTCCTGCCTCTAAAGGGGTCAATAATGTCAATACAGTAAATTAGGTAATTCTGCTGTAAAACATCCTAGTGTGGTCTATTTCCATTTTAGTCAACTTTATATGCGTGACAGACAATTACATCCACACGTCAACATGTCAACTTGTCACACTCTTCCATTGGCCAGAGAGAGATTGAATCCAGACCAGGCCGTGGTGTGTATATCTTAAGGGGCGGGTCTGTAAGCAAACAACCTACCTATTGTCAATTCCAATGATAAATCACTCCTCTATTGAAGATAGAGGATTAGTGGCATTTAACCCTTTCCTCTGCCTCTGAAACAAAGAGGTATAGGTCAATGGGAGAGACTGTATTTGGTGTTGCTAGGCAGAAAACACTGAATGTACTTTTCAGTCAAATGACCTTCTAGGCAAAGACATCAAACACTGACATCAGGGGCTTACAAATGACAAAAAATGAACAATGATCTTTTGAATAGTGTTTTTGTTTCAAACTACACATTTGACAATTTCATGACTGAATTATACAATTGCAGTGTCTAAATAAAGTAAAAGCCATATATCTGCATGACATATTACAGGATTGATTTTATAGGACTTGTGTCACGTCGTCAAAGGAGTGCCTGAGCAGTCAACCACCAACAATGTGTGCCCCTGCAATCAGTGATCAGCGGGAGACATCAGTACTCTATAGCCAATTGACCCATCAAACTGCTACTTTTTTTTCCTATGATCTGAGATCACTTTTCCAAGAATTAAATCTTGCTTACTAGGAATTATATATAAGGAGAGTCAGAGAAAGGCACTCCAGGGGACATGTAATGAGGGTAGTGCTGGGCTAATAAAGCCAGGTAAGTGCAATAAAAAAAAATGAAAATGTGCCAAAGTGAAATATTACTCAAAGTCCCACAATTGATTTTACATAAAACCTGCAGCAGGTAATTATAATAGAGAGTAACACAGACTTACAGACATCACATCACTCGCTTTTTTGAAGTATAGTCTACTTCTCGGGGAAAATACTTTTTGCGAGAGAATGAATCATATCACCGTTCCTGAGATAGAGAGACTAGATGGATCTGTATTACATCTTTGCCATTTTTTTCTCTCTGTCTCTCTGCAAGATAGCTCTTCAATTCAGGGCTGTGAGATAAAATAAGTACAAAAAAGTAGCACCATTTTCTGAAAGCACTGCCCATTTAGTTCTGCTCAGGGTGGACACAAAAGGTTGAGCCGGTGGTGAATATTGGAAAAGCTCACGGCGGGGCTTGTATAATGATTGGGAATGGTCGGGGGGCAGACAGCAGCATCAAGCTGCTGTAAAGCACTACAGACAGACACACATCACACCAGGCCTTCTGAGACGGGAGTCCAGAGTAGGGCCTATTGCCTGATACCACAGGGGAAATAAACTGCCTAAAATAGGCACGAGGGCAGGAAATGGATTTTATTGGAGAACTAATCAAGGGGGCCGTTTTAGTGGGGTACAATTTAGATTTTGATTGGATTCCTACTGACATCGGGGTTATCAATGCGTCTCATACTGGGTGGTGTAATTTGATCTTTGATGTCCGCATGGTGTTCTTGATGTATGTCCTGCTGCATGGGCAGTGACTGGTGTGTATGTGTGTGTGTGTGTGTGTGTGTGTGTGTGTGTGTGTGTGTGTGGATGCCAGTGTGTGTGTGTGTGTGTGTGTGTGTGTGTGTGTGTGTGTGCAGCTGGGTGTCAGGTGTAACTTATGTGAAGAGGTGACAGTGTGACAAAGTTTATTTTACCTTTCGTCATTGATAGAGGTCATTCTTGCAGTGTTGAATCTACCGCACAATCAGTACGTGCATTATAATTATTTTAACACGTCTATATTTTTCTCATCACAGTCACATTATCATCAAATTATCAACCTATAACTGAAGGGGAAAATGTGGTCATCAATGAACTGGATTATATCCCTCGTGGCAGTAATTACCCCTGTTAAGAGTGCAGTGGTTTATTCCAGCACAGTTCTGAGCTGTAAGTAACCAGAACAATGCAAATACTTATTTCAAGGGGAAATAAGCTCTTATGAACACAGCGCTATGAAAGGGTCAATGTAGGGGTAAACAAGACTAACAAAAGTTCTCTGCTACTCATTAAAGCAGATTTAGTATTTCAACTGGCGTCAGTAGTGCTGTTCCAGCCTTACCATGGATCAATATTACGGCCAAATACTGGCCCAGATTGGCAGTTATGGGACGATAAATAAGAACAGAATAGGTAATGAATTGGCAGTTAGTAAACAATGTAAATGCACATCTGTGAACAGAGTGTATTGATTTTATTTTCATTTGATTCACTTGTCTGGTGAGCCCCGTACCATCAGGTGTCGTGAAAAGTGTTTTTATTGAATTCAGCATCTGGTGCGCTGACTGGCAATATCTGAACCCAATTTGGCTTGTAATAATGTTGGCAGGCAAACAGCAGTCGGCGAGGGCTCTTCCCAAAAAAGGTGCACTTGACTGGTCTCTGTGCCGGTTACAAGGGATGTGCTAAATCCGTGTTTGTGAAAAGACATGGTCTGCTGCACATATAACATGACGTGTGGAAAAAAAGCCTAATGCCTAGAATGCCTAGGATGCCTTTTGTGTATGGTAGCGGAGGGGAAAAAAAAACCTTTCAATGATTATTTCTGTGCTGCATTTTGTTTGGCCTTTTTTTTCCTTTGCAAGTTTCCTTCAACATGTTTCCCTTTTTTCTTACAGTGTTAAGTTTTGACATTGAAAAATACTTAATATCCTGTTATGCTGAGATGAAGAGCAGCGGCCTTTTTTAATGTGCAACATTCTAATCCCATTTAAGTCGCTGCCAACGCGGGCCGATGCCAAAATACCATCAGAACCAGGAGGCTTTGATGCCTGGGCCAAGACATTAAAGACAGAGGAATGTGGTAGTGGAGGCAAGTGCCAGGTGTATACCACAAAGTAAATTAGGTCTGAATTGAATTATAAAGCAGCATATAAAATATAATGTTACTTATTAGCGCCATATTTTCAGGGCGTTTCTACGATTGCGCACACTCTCTGACATGACACGGGGGAAACCACACCAGCTAACGGCAAAAGGGTCAACCGGCGCTTCTCCACATAAAAACTTGAGCAATCCATATAAGCAAGAAACACATGTTGTGAGAAAGGTGTCAACAATTCAGACCAATCTCAACTGGATAATGACTTGGGAGTTGAAAGGGAGGAGATTGGTGAAGCCGACCCAAACTGCTTTTCCGCGGCTTGACAGCCCCATTCAGTGTCCGCACATTTCTGTTCAACCATTTCCATGTGTAGGGTGGTGGAGAGATTAAAAGCACTAGTAAACAACATGCTATGTTTGCGTGTGAATGGAAGCCGTACAGAGAATGCCACATCACTTATCTTTTGTATAAAACTGCGGCGTTTCCTCTCTTTTCTGATGAAAGGCAATCAAACAAAGTACATAATTGTGAAGTCAAGCGCTAATTGCCTGCATAACTACTGCCTAATGCTGAAATAATTAAGGATGTCTCTTACTGGGGACTGGCAATGCAATTATCACCTTGATGACTGTGGCATACAAAGACATTCAGAGGAGGGAGACGAGAGAGAGAGAGCGAGAGGGAAGCTGGTGACAAAAATGACAGGGATAATACAATTAAAACGAAGGAAGGAAACAAAAGGGAGACAGCCTCGAGGCTTTTTCCAAAAGGGTTGCCATGTCTACACACTTCATCTGCATCCTTATAATGTCAGGCAATTACACAGCCCTTACATAACGACTCAGGTATCTTACTCTTACCCTCCACGCAACCCGCCTCAGATGTTTATCTGCAAAGAATGTGCTCGAGCTGCGAGTTCCTCTGTCTGTCAGCCTTCTAGCTGACTCAAAGCCAACTCCAATAAACATGTACCCAGGTGTCAAGCAACACCTCGCTTTAGACCTCTGCGTACAGCTTACTCATGTCGAGCCGCCGCATTTCAAAGACTGTCAATGCGCCCTGAGCTGCGGCGTGATATCCATCGCAGAGGGTGGTGTCTTTAACGACACCTATATTACAGATAGCGCGGCGTACAATCCAATATGTGCTATATACAATAGTGGAGGAAGTCATCATCTATAGGAAAAGGGGGGAAATGTTCTATTCTTCATTTTGCATTATTAAAGGTGGAGATCAAATGAAATATTCAACAGATGATATGCTGCTTTAATATTCATAGAAATGAACTTTATATTAGAGAACACATTTTTATGGGAAGTAGACTGGAGGCCACTGATTAAATTTCATTGTTTGATCACTATGCAGGGACATTATGGGGTATTAAGAGGTCCAGTCGGTGCCCCCCTTTAGCAAACATTTAGGGGCGGTCTCCGGCCAAGCCACTCCGCAGGTTTCTAGCTGTGTGTTGACTTTTGAATGCAGTGCCTATAAGGTTTTGAGATGAAAACAAACAGGGGGTGAAATGTTCGTCACTGCAAGTCTTAAAAAGCGATGATACATATTCATGTGTTTCCTTGCAGAGTTATCACCTAAGGCAACCGTGACTCTGTAAATAGGAATAAATCAGATAGGTCCCCGTAGTGCAGTTTGAGTACTTTTTATATGCCAGCGTGGCCCCTCTTGTTGTTTTGTTTTATTTTGTTTTGTTGTGTTTACATAAGATTATTAAAGAGTTAATTAAGTTTAAACTGAAAGCAAACACACGTTCCATTACACAACTATCAGGAGAGACACTTCAGATACTCGTCTATTTCAGTCCTGGATGAGACTGTAGTGTAGTCAGGACCGATTACACACACACGCACACACACACACACCCCTCATCTGGTCAGAAAGAGATCAAGAGAGAGGGATAGGGTCCCTGCTGCGACTCTTAACAAGATGGCATTCTCCGAGGTCGCGGAGGTTTCCAGAGTTCATGTCTACTTTTAAGGGACGTGAAACTCTACTCAGGGTTTTCTAACAGCTATCTAATTGGATTAGAGCCTCAAAGAGAGGCCCCCTTTTTCATCCCTGGCTTTTGTCCACTCGCCGCAGTGACGGATGGAGCTTAGAGGGTTCCAGACACTGAGGAGGACCGGCGATGGATTAGGCGACGTATCCTGACCAATTAAGACGAGGCCAGGTGTCATGCTGATTGCAGGGAAATTGAGACCTCAGCCAACATGTGTCTAATTCCCTACTCACTACCCCGCAACCGCTCATTTACCTGATCACCATGCATAGCTTTCTCTTCCCCCCCTTGCCTCCCCCTTTTCTCTTCCTTCCCTCCTCTGCCCAGGTAACCCGAGCAGCCTTCCCTTGACCCTTCCCATCCATGGAGAGCTAATCAGACCCACCTGGAGCTCCCCGGGGGTCTGTTATCTGCTGGCTCAGCTAGCAACAGCTGATCCAAAGGGGGGGATCCCCGGGGGCAAACGCTGCAGAGCCTGGCACCCAACACACACTGACTCAGGAGCGGCCGGTGGGATTTACCAACTGATGAACCAACTGAACCTTGAGCAGAATCCCCACCTAACTATGATAAGGAAGGAGTGTGTGTGTGTGTGTGTGGGGGGGGGGGGGGGGGGGGGGGGGGGGGGGGGGGGGTAACAAGGATAGATGTGGGCTCAGACACTCTTTCTACTCGTTCATTTTAATGGTACAATGGATTTTTAGCCCTAGATACCCAGAACATTACACAAGGAACTACCCCACTTCTGTCCTTCACAATAAGAGCAACTGCTCACTGTATACAAAGCTATTGCTAAAAACTCTTAAATACTAGCCAGCCTTGAATCAGAGAGGATGATTGCTGAGCCCGTGTCCTTTTTAATTTACAGGATTTTCTCCTCCGCACAGCCTCCGTAACATCACATTCACATTCTAACAACCATATAGTCCATAAGACACGTTACACTTATTCTCTTAACAATTTATCAAAAAAAAAGCAATAACGATAAAAGCTTTCTTCATATTATTTGGAGCGTTGAATTATTCTAATATAGCCGAGGGCCAATTGAAATGGAAACAGGCCCGTGCACATCCACTCCATTATGAATTGTTAAACGTTGATCTATGGTTTAATATTTGCTTCCCAACAGCGATGACAATGTGTTATTACCTTGACAGAGGGCCGTAATGTGCTCTGACACGCCAGTGATTATTTAAATAAGCTGCGACAATAAATACCGCTCCATGTGACCTGCTGCAACGCCGCCGCCGCCGCCGCGCAGGGAGCATGTGCAGATGCGGGCGGTAGATTAGAAGTTTGAAGATGAGATATGGGCGGTTGAGAATGAGTAATATCAATACGGCGTATCCAAGAACGAGGATGATACGGCCGGAAACGGTGAAGGATATAAATGAGTTAAGACTGGAGCAAAAAAAAAATCTGATTAACTATTTTGTCAACAAGGAAATAAGTAGACGCCTGAGGGCTGAGGGATCGGTGAGGCGTTGTTTAGATCCTCACAGCAGCGCCGGAGTGCCTCTGCCTCTTTCTCTGTGTGCAGAAGTTTCACGTAAACAGTTGCACAAAAAGCCAAATCAACATCAGAATGTTGCTGGAAGTTTAGCGACTGTTACACCATATTGCCTCTTGGACCAGTTGGCTTCCGCAGGGATACGCATTTCAGTTCAGCTAAGGATACGAAAGCAATTCCTTTCACAAAGATGCAATGAGTAGCGACCATCCACTAAAATAAACATAAAAAGCCTCTTGCCAAACACCAACTGTTATGAAAGGCAGAGGATATAGTGAACATACTGGCATCCTCTCCAATTAGAGGAGAAGGGCTAGCGAGGAGTCTGCCAGTCCCAGGCTCGTACGCCCACACCTACACCTGTTTCTGCTCTCCGTCCACACCAAAGAGAGAGAGAGAGAGAGAGAGAGGGAGAGAGAGAGAGAGGCTGGTTGTTTTGTCACGGTGCCATCTTAGCCCAGCATCGTCTAATGAGATTAGATGGTTCACTAATGAGCTCTACAGTGAGGAGAGTCAACTGTGAAGTGAAGGTCAGAAATTTCATCACTCAAATGTGCTGTTGGACTTCAGGAGTCATTAACTAATAACAAACAAATGATTTACAGGAGCGAGACGTAGTGTTTTTGTGGGTCCCTTGAGATTTTTCTCTCTCCCCCCTCTCTCTCTCTCTTTTACTCTCTCTTTCAATAATAATCGGACGTATAAAAGTAATACTCGAACACTGAGTAACTCCACCGGACGGACATAATTGAATTAGAAAGATGTGTCCAGTCTCATTTCACATGTCACATGCTTTTCTACAGTAAGCCACAAATGCACAAAACAGAGTGATCCACCTGGGATATGACGGAAAACAAGTTAAACAGTGTGGGGAAATTAACAGTGCACAAGTGATTTATATGTTTTCTGCTGATTCAGATCCAATCACAGATGTAAGCACATTGTATACATTGCGGCCCGTTGAGAGAGAGTGCACGTTTCGCTGAGATAGACTGCAAGCCTTTCCAATAACTCTCTTTTTTTTTCCCCCACCCACAATCTTTACCAGATGCCCCAGCGGTGAGGCAAGCATCAGGGCAAAAAGAGAGCATTTTCACTGGCACCTTTAATAATGTGCTGACATGAAGTCATACATGTTTAACCAGGTAATAGAAGTCTGTAAAATAATGATCCATATTGGCTTTTAAGACAAGGTATTAATCTCCCGCATCCCTTTGCCCCCTTTCCTCTGTCACTTCATCCAGCGCGGGTTAAAACAGATTGACCTTCCTTCAAATAAAATTAATTGTTTTTGGTATTCATTTTATTTGCCACGGAAAAAAGCTGCAATGTTGGTAAAATGTTTACCCACGTGTCAGCATTTTCAGTTATTGGCACCTAAATGTTTGCAGTTTTTTATTCCGGAAGGGTTTCATATTATGTGTAATACCCTGTTAACCAGTGATAAAGTGAATTTCATTTCAGCAATATCCAGGAGATGTAATCAACGTGCAATTTGCTTAAGTGCACAAAACTATCATTTTTGTTAGCATTGCATATTTGCTGAAGAAACATTGCATGCCAGAGTGTATTAACACAAGGAGGAGCCCATGCATCTTTGCATCAGACCTGAAAGATCCTTGTCACCACTATCTCCTGTAATCTGTTTAATACTGTTTATGTCCAGCCAAATTGAAGATGTGGTGTGGAATGAGTAATGTCAGTCTCATAATTTAGTCATAACACTCTGTATCCTATAGGGGCCACCTATAGGTGGCTGCTGGGTCCATGAGTGCACTGCATGAAAAGTGATCCATTCACCTCTCACCTTTAAAAGCCCTGATGGCAAGTCCCATTCAGATGCAACTGCTCAATCAAGCCCGGCCATCTTTAAGATAAAACAATAAAAATCTGATGTGGACCCGTGTGTGTGTGTGTGTGTGTGTGTGTGTGTGTGTGTGTGTGTGTGTGTGTGTGTGTGTGTGTGTGTTACACATCCAGTCTACACAGCCAATCCCTGTGTGAGGATGATCTCACTGACCCCCATGCTGAAGGAGAAAGAAAGAGAGAGTGCTTGAGGTGATGACTTCTCCACTCACTTAGGGAACTTTGACTTATGAGGTGCACCACATTTAGCCAAGCTAATGCAAGTGAGGGCTCTGCCATTAACCTCGGGAAGAGAGGCAGGCCCAGGCAGTATGATGCATTCAGATTGGCACAGGACAATATTTCACCATGGCAGGCATTACCAATGAATAATTAAGTGTTTAATATAATGATCCTGCGAGAGAGAGAGAGAGAGAGAGAGAGAGAGAGAGAGAGAGAGAGAGAGAGAGAGAGAGAGAGAGAGAGAGGAGAAAATGATAATTCCACAATTCATTGCCCTTAAAACCTATCCGGCATTATTACCCTGCAGCATTGCATGGGGGAGAGAGCTTTTGTTGAAACAAATAGGTTTTTGATGGCTCCGCCAGAGTAGTAACGGTTATTAGGTTTGAGAACTCTTTCATGATGGAAGTGGTATCCTGCCGAGCGGAGATCATGAAATTTTAAGTGGGGAATTTACGGCAGAAAGACCGCGGGACAGTGAAGCCGTCTGGGCCATGCCTGGGGACACATGTGTTATGGTGAAGCATAATGGCGGTCTAATGTCACCGCAAATAAATAGTTAACAAGCTGGAGATAGTTCTGCTTGTTTGTCTGCAGCCTTGCAGCAAAGGAGGGTTTTTTTCTGGAATCATTTTGATTCAACGATTTAGTCACAAGTCGGTTGGGGGAGATTAAATACATCCAAGGCCAAATCTTGCCGAAACAAAACCAAGTAGCAAATAAAAGCCTGAGAGAAAGGTTGTTCAGGAGAATGCCAATAATGCAAAACAATAAAAGGAGTGGAGAAATATCAAAATCAGCTTCTTTGGAATGACTGGCATCACTTCAATCCACATTTATATACTGTTCTCAGTTCACAGCTGCAGGAAAAGAAAAGGTATGAAAAGATTTCTGGACTCATATGTATCAAGCATCCTGGAGGGCTGATCTGATTCTCTGACCAAGTACCCTCGACCATCCTCTCCACGAAGCATTAAGTGCTTTTACAGTACACAAGACCATGGTGGGAAAATAAACACCAGTGTGTGTCTACTTTATCAGCCGCTTTGTCATGTAAGCAACTATCACTTAAATATTCTATATGTATAAAAAAAAAAATGGAGTTGGCTTGTGTAGCGAAAATAGCTGTGCACCTGCCACTGTGGCCAGCAGACAGTAGACACTAGTTTCTCATGATGCATGAGGCACATTAGCGGCCCAGTCACTCCGCTAGTGTGGCCACAATATTGTATCTGTAACAAGCACAAGTTGAGGTTAATGTTGTTCCTCTACCTCGAATAACAAGATATGGTGGAACGAGCGGCCAAACGTCTCAATCAATGTTGTCCTCTAAAGATGAGCCAAGGACTACAATCACACGCTAGCAGGATTCGCAGTCCGCCCACGCCTCCAAACACAGTCTTATATGTCTCCAACTGCCCAACAGAGCTAATTCGTCTCCTCACAGTGGTGACCTATGGCATCATATATATGTAGCGCTTGTTGCCTGTATGACAGATTCCCATGCATATTCATACCTACATATGGCCCGCCAGAATGAGGCCTGCCTGCTGGCTGCAGACTCTCCAATGTAGAACACAAGCACTTCATTATTGGATGTTCTCAAACTGGTCCAGTCCAACCCTGAGGATTTGCCTGCATGTGGTGTGTGTGTATGTGTGTGTGTCTGTGCGTGGGTGTGGGTGAGGTAGCAGTGTTGGAATAACAGTGTGTGTGTGTGTGTGTGTGTGTGCGTGTGCAATTGTGTTAATGCATGTGTAGGAGGGGGTATTGGTGGTGGGGATGAATGCAAGCATGTGTGTAGTGGAAGTAATGGTGGTGGTGGTGGTCAGATGGGTATGTGTGTGTGTGCACGTGTGTGAGAGGGGGGTGCATGTGCGTTTCTGTGTTTGTGTGTTTGAGAGTGTGTGGGAGTGCGTGCGTGTGTGTGTGTGTGTGTGTGTGTGTGTTGTGGCACACACTCACAGGCTTCTCTTGTTTGTGAGGTGAGAACAGAGAAAAGTGGAGTCCCTCAGCATGCCTCCACCTCCTCTTGCTCCATCTGCCTGTTTCGCTCAGTTCTCCATAAATTAAAAACGCTCTACATCTGCTTTGGGGTACATTGTTAGTTGTGTGCATTCGGTGGTTCCTCTGTTTATGAAAAATTAAACACTTTGCTGCATTCGATTATTCCCCCACTCCCAAAAGCCCCTCTGCAGCAAACATGACAGAGGCCCACGCTTTACCCCAATATGCCGAGAAGACCAGGGTTCCCACCTACGTTCTCAGGGAAGGAGTCGGTTGGAGTGAGGAACATCTCAAGTAAAAAAAAAAAAAAAAAAAAAAAGGAATTAACATCTGCTCGGGGGTAATGGAAAACACATGTGTGAAGCCTGGAAATGCCATTCAGCGCGGGCATGATGCTCTGTTTTCACAGCAGTAATCAACCACAGCGCAAAACAGTTCGATAAACACTGGCAACCAAAATGAAACCAGCTAAAATGTGTTGCGGTGTTTTCACGGGCTGGGGGTGTGGCGGTAGGAGACGCTCTAGGGTGAGGATCAGATAATTACAGTGCTATATGTTTACACATACACTGGGGGGGTGACCGGGTGAATCCAGGTGAATTATTAAATGAAGGTGAGGAGACGTTAAAGAGGGTTTTGACAATCATGGACATGGATTGTGCAGAATGGGGTGCAACTCAAAAATAATTTAGTGTACACTTTAATATTGGCAATATTAGGGATCCTGAATGATGACAGGAACAGCGAAGGGTGCTCGACTGTCTACGCTGTACTCTGTTCTGTAACTTACAGGACAGACAATTAAAATATAACTTTATTGTTCATACATGCCGGAAAACAAGATGGCATCCAACAGAAGTAGGCTAATGCTACCGTAAGTCACACTCTCACTTCCACAGTCAATCATGCCGTTCCCATGTGCTGCAAAATGATGTTGCACTGTTCCCAAACGTGCACTTGTTTCCCACTCTAAATGGATCCATCGAAGAAAAGGGGCTGGCCGGATGAAATATACTTCACACCAAGCCGGTGCATCCGAACGCACGGAGACGAGTATAGCTGCAGATGAATAGACGTTTGAAGGGACAGGGTATATAATTGGGACAAAAGGGACTGCAGGGCGCCCCTTCAGAGCAGCCGGTCTTGGTTGGAATAATGACCGTAATCAGAGGTTGTGGTCACAACGTTGCCCCATACAGAACACCCAGGCCACTGGGGAGGACCTGTGTTTGTCTTTGACATTAACGTGCGGGGCTGCAGGGCAGTCATATTTGGCCATGGCTTGGTAGCTGTGAGCTGTGCAACCGAACAGGTGTTGCAGGCCGACGAGGCCATCAATCTCTCACTGGCCTGTCTCTGTAGGATTCAGGGTTAATTATCGTCAAATAAGCCATTAAGGAGAGGAATGGAAGCGCCGAGGATGAAGGGATGCTAACCTTGGCAAGAGGGATGGGGCTGGGTGGCTGGGTTGGGTTAAGTTGGCTTGGATTGTGTTGCTAGGGTAGTGATTTTAAACAACAGATAGACAGAACCTGTCTATTTACTGTCGGCCATGTCGGCACTGAAATCTCTGAGAAGATACTTTCTGTCACAGCGCCAAGAGAGAGACAGAGAGAGCAGAGGGATAACTTTACATATGAACATGTTTACATTATCACAACTATTGGACTCTAGCAACGCTCCAGAGTGGGTGTCCCAGCTGGTAAGTGATACTGGCAGTGAAACAACTGAATATGAAAGCGCCTGGTGAGTGTCCAGTGCAGAGACGGATACCAATGTTTTCCAAGAGTACAGTGATACACTGAACTGAATGTTATCATTAGACATTACTTGACTACTGTGCTCAGGCTAGCAGGAGCGAACACATGCTCAGGTGACAAGTAATGAGTAGAGGCACTAGAGGTGAGAGACTATGTTAGAATTATATAGATTCATACCTATATAAAACACCCTCATAAAGCATACCTTTTTATCGCTCTGCACCTTTAGTCTTAACGGTATCCATCTCGTTGTGGATTACTTTATAATGCATAAATGGAAAATGCCATTAGGGTTTCTTTTCATGCTCTTAACATATTAATTGGCATTACAGCAAATGTGGGATCATACAGTAAATTGTATCCAGTGGAGTCAGTGACACCTGACCTATTGAAAATTTTACAGTGTGCTTATACCTTCATTTATCTACTCAATGTGCCCATGAATATTTAAGGCTGACAATTAAACCCCAGCTGACCTGCAGGATGGAGCAGGACCAGTAGCCATGCTGTCACATTGAGGCAGCACACACACACACACACACACACACCAAGACCCCCCAAAAAAATCCAAGCCCCCACCCCGTCATCCCCACATAGACACATACACATGCAAGCACTGTCACAAAGTCACACGGTCACACTGACGTGGCCTGTGCATGACAGGCGCATCACATACGTGTCATGTTTATGGGGGCATCAACAGACGTGGTTTGTGTTTTGTGTATGTAAATGCCTGGGCGGGGTCAAAGTTAATGCATGTCAGTCTCCTGCTTCACCTTGGTTTGGTTTGGTAATGCCGTGCAGAAGGTCTATGGGTTTATGCTCAGGGTGCGGGAGCAGAGCTGCAAACTGAATACTGTAATAGCATGTTGGGTAAGATCCAAGACTGTGCTGCATGGTACACTTTGGTTTACGACCAACTGACATTAGTGACAACACATTTTGCATCACACTACATAAAACAAGAACAAAAAAACACTGACATATGTTTAGGTACAAAAAAAAAAAATACACTTCCTGCTGTTCACCCCATTCGTCTTCTCACCTTCATCTCCATCTCCCCTTCATGACAGAAGTGGATTTAATAGGTGAAATCAATCAGATTTCACCCATTTCATTGAAAGAGACTGTTTTGTCCGCTCAGTGTAAATGCATCCAATCAAAGGAGAAATCACATAGAACAATAAAAGTCTTTTTGTAAACCTTTTTTTAAAACATCCAATTCAAAATCTCGTTAGACCAACACCACTCGGATGTCAGACGCACAGATTAATACTCTGTGTGATCCCACACTAACAGCATGCCATAATCCCTGACACATATATACAGCCTATAGGTAATACACGTCACATTATGCTCGATTGACTAGGCTGATTTGAGATATCTTGGTGGAAAGCGTCCATGCTGTCACCATATTTTCATCTCTAACCTTGTATTAGTGCATTTGTCCCCTGAAAATGGGTTCTACTGTGGTTTTAATGATGACGTAAATAATGCAGCAAATCCATTGAAATTAAGCAATCTGGTAAAGTATTATACAAATGTAGGCTTCCTTCCTTCCACATCCAGTACGAGCCACAGTGAGCGTGTCTATAGGTCAGATTACTATTTCATATGGTATGAAATATAAATTAACCAACGCTTTCCCAGCCCTCTAATCACTTTCTTATATTTTTATCACAGTGGTGGAGAGGATGGAGGTGGAATGACTTCCCATTCTAATCATATTGTCATACCCTGAGGTTAAACCTGCCCATTTCGCATACCAAACGAAAATAGCCTCGAAATAGAGCCTTGATATAAATGTTCAATATATGTAAAAAACTATTCCATTTATTCATGTTTCAGCGGGGCATTATGTCGGAATCAACCACATAGAGGGAATTAATTCAGTCAGTCACTCCAAAACTTATTCAGACTTCCTCCAGTTTCTCAACAAGACTCAAACTTTGACTGATGTTTTGATTCA
Organism: Hoplostethus mediterraneus; assembly: GCA_034670385.1. Classification (NCBI taxonomy): domain Eukaryota; kingdom Metazoa; phylum Chordata; class Actinopteri; order Trachichthyiformes; family Trachichthyidae; genus Hoplostethus; species Hoplostethus mediterraneus. Next base: position 6,397,206 of record JAXDDW010000007.1, read on the forward strand.
TTGATTCATTGAACTCTATTACCTTAAGGCATCCCAGGCGTCCATGATGTGGCAATTTAGTACAAAACCTTCTGTCTAAATTGTTTCACACCCAATACACATTCTTGGTTCTTTTCAGGCACAAATCCAAGTTTCCATTTATGAAAAATGTCTGGTTAGAGCTCTATCATTATAGCAATCACTCTTTCACTGTTGTATCATTTCTTCTCTAAAACGCATCTCTGTAAGGGCCTGTAGCATGTGCCAGGGCCGGTATTTCCACAACCACTATTATTGTGCACCAGCGGTGATCTCCACAGGCAATCTGCATCTAGCAGTGGCGTGTGTTTGCTGTGGGAATAGAAATCAGACACCTGTCGGTGCTGTGAGAGTGTTTTTTTTTTTATACTCCACAGCAGCTACCAAGCAGCCAGGCATATCAAAGCAGCAGAGAGTGAAAATGTCTCCTCATGGAATGAGAGAAAGTTAGGTTGTAAAATAGGAAAGGTATTATGATTCCCAGGCATTGGGGAGTAATATAGCACTCCTCCTTGTTGCCTCCATCATCACTGACATCTGGGACAGTAATCATGCCATAAATGGAATCACCACGATGATGACAGCTTTTTGGATTTATAATTTCCTCTAGATACCTATATTACTGTGTCTGGGAAGGGATAGGGTCTCTCTCTCTCTCTCTAGATCTTTCCCTTTTTAAAGTCAGTTAAAAGTGTCAGTGTGACAGCGAGGTTACAGTTACCAGCAGTTTGGATCGGTCCATTGTCTGAATACGTCCCCGGAGGATCATTTGAAATGTGCGATTGCGAGTCCTGAGGGAAATAACAGCAGTTACGTTGTTGATGCCATACCGTTCCTTTGGCCTGATGTTTTCACTGTCAGATCAGGATGCTTTGTAAAGCAGAATGATGCCATAGGGCCTCTGAAGAATATCCTACTGAAAATATAGATCATATAAAGACCATATGAAAATGGCATTATAGCTTTAACAGTAAGAGGTCGCTATGACGATGCAGTATAACTTCTAATGTCAATTCATCAAAGAATACTGATACTTGGCTGTCAAAAGTGTATTACTTATTTCTTTTTAGTTGTGTATGTTGTGATTGAGGACTTGCACTACTGTATATTACCCCATACAGGTTATATATAAGACTTCAATTCATTCTGCAGCGTTTACACTGACTATATTAAATATAATCCCATTCATTCTCGTTGAGTGTCCTATGCAAATTCATCCCGCCCTTATCTCAACCACTTCGTTAATCTGTGGTCGCGTCCATCCCGGCCTACTTCTTGATCATGGTGTAGCTCAATATTCTTCATTAGCCGAGCCTTTTTTCAAGGGAACATTCAATCTTAGGCGAGCCAGGTCAAGCAGGACCACCATAGCCAAGGATTGCGATTCTAATCATGTAGAGGAGGACAACATACACACCGACTTGTTTAATTGGCTCATATACTCGTGTTGAGCAGATGCTGATAACGTCCCACGTGCGCTGTTTTTCATAAGTACGTGGCAGGAGAAGGGGAGAGGGCAAGTAAATGGATAGTCTGCTTGAGATATCCTCTAAGTAATTTCTCCCAGTGCATTTGAGGGTTAGTAGGGGGCTTCGTTTTGAGAAGCCCCGCCCCTGGCGCGCACAAAAAAACATTATTAACATTTGCTATAAATTACTGAGGAGAGCAAGAGAGGGTTGCCATGTCCAGATGGATGCCCCTTAAATCTGTCTTCAATTACTCTCCACTAACTTACATCTTCCAGTTGAATTCTGATTAGCTGATCTGGCAATTTACCGAGCCGGGCTGGAGAGCACTTGTTCCCCCTCCTGAGTGCAACCTGGCTGCGCTTGAGTATTGTGAACCTTTGATCAGTGCCCCCTTATTACCTATAAAAGCCAATACCATCAAATTTTGCATTGCCTCATCCCCCTTGTCAATGGTGCTTTCCCCTCATCCATATCAAAGATCCTATATTCCTGTAAGGAGACAGAATAATCCAGTAATCCAGAGAAAGTAAAGCAGATGATAACGGATGCCTTTTAGTTGTTAATATATATCTCTTATCTATCCAATGCGGCTCTCAAGCTGCGGCCTGGCTTCTGTCTTTGCAGCTTTCTACTCCCCTCTTGTGGCCAGGCGCAAGACGGTCTGACGCTTCACTGCTGAGGTCAACATGTTGAATGTCTTGTCAGTGATGCATTTATTTAAAGCAAGAAGAAGGAAATTAGAAATGTGTGTATTATAACAGACTCTAATGCCACTAGTCTCCAGTATTGGCTCCGTTTTCCCTTCGCCCCTCCCCCTCAACGTCCCTCCGTCTTTATAGAAAGTGGATCACCAGGGGAGCGAAACCCAGCTCGTTAACATATAGAGTCTCTAGTTAAATCCCATTCACTTTCCCATCCATTTAGAAGAGTGATGCCAGCGGGGTTATGGGCGACGGCGTTGCGCGAGGCCCTGACTGAGCTCCAATTTGATCATTTTATCTGATTGTGAGGTAAACAGCGTCATGATGGATAAGACCTCATTACAATAGGAAAGTGAGAGTTTAATTTCCTGTACATGTTCCATCTTTATTAATGTCAGAGGCAGCAGGTCGTCAATTGCATTATGGGCCCCTGGTTCTCTGGCTAGGCGTTTTGCTTGACACAAACAAGGCCAACGTGCCAGCTTGCAGGGATTGCATTTGGCACGATCACCCAGACAATTTTCGGTTTCGGCGTTAACACCGTGCTGTAAGTGCCTCGCCCCGGAAAATTGCAGACAACTTAATGTACACGAAACAGATTCCACCCACGCAATTAATGCATGTGCGTCTTCTGGTGGAGTGTTCCTCCCGACGTCTTGAATTGGCTCCTGGAGTGGCAGGAGACCAGCTGTTGTTGACACGGTGGACTTATGTTGGTGTCTGTCGTGTAGGAAACTATAGAGGAACGCGGCGACTATCGGGCGGTGACGTTACCCCATCCGATGCAAAAAAAACAAAAAAACAAAAAGAAAAAACCTTCAATAATAAACCTGTCAACACTCCAATCTGAATACCCAGGAGCCAGAACTGTCTCCACTCCCCTCCCCTGGCAATAGTCATCATCACGGACACTCTCCTGAGAGACAGCATCTCATCTATCAGTCAGTCACACATGCACAAACACACAGCCCCCTCATCACATCATCTCCATTTGTCCCATTATATCCTTAACACACTCTAATATACCCCCGCTGCTTCAGGAAGGGAATGGTGGAGGGTTGTTGAGGTGTTTGTGTATGTGTGTGTGTGTGTGTGTGTGTGTGTCAGTGGCTTCATTACCAGTGCTGCTGCCGCCTATGCCGGTCGCTAAGACTCTGAGACAGCCGTGTTTGTTTGTTTCCCCGGTTGTAATCCTCAGCTGAGGTTTGATGCACGGAGCTGAGCCCTAGCTGTGTTACCCACAGGCCTCTGGGAGCCCGAGCGCCACGGCGAGTACCAGGAAATGAGAGAGAGAGAGGCACAGGAGACTTACACCCCCTGCACCCGATCATTACCATGCTAAATTTATATTGATTGCTGTAGCTTAAGAGCTAAATGTGAGTTATTCCCTGGATGCAGTCCCCATGTAGGATGTGTGGTGGTGAGCTGCTGGGTAATCCAGAGAAAAACCACAGAAAGTACACCGTGTTTGGGCATAGATATGGTGGTGCACGGCATACTGGAACATATATGCAAACCCCCTGCAGCAGTGATTTTTAAGTGGATTATTTGGATTTCACCTTACATCCATCCCTGCCTGAGGAGAGTTACAGTAGGGAGAGAGGGGAGGAGTGGGCCGGTGGGTGGGCTAGTAGAGGTGCTGGACTCCAAGACGTTTCCAGCTTTTTCCCCTTGCCCTTGCTGTATTGGGTAAAGTTGTGTGTGTGTGTGTGTGTGTGTGTGTGTGTGTGTGTGTGTGTTTGCGGCGTCTCTGGCTCCTGCGGGTAGCTTTCATCACACACACATATGCATATGTGCTTGCCCTTGACATTATCATCAGCAGATTTGTGCTAGGGGCCCCGAGGTAAGGTTGAAATACTGCTGAGCCTTCTGAGAGAGTGGCCTGCTTCAGAGAGAGTGTCCGAGGGCTAAATACGCACCCAGAGACGGAGGGAGAGAGGAAGGGAAAAAGCTCAGTAACTGAACCCAGCAGAGCGCCCCTCAGGGGACAGCAGTAATTAAACAGTGATTAAATTAAGGGGCAATGCGGGCAAAACGCTGGCTGATTGACACTCTGCCGGCTCCTCTCTCTCTCCCTCTCTCTCTCTCTCTCTCTCTGTCTCTCTCTCTCTTTTAATGCGGGTTCAGCTCTGTCGTGGAGCATTGCTTTCTATTGACCTCCAATTACTCACCCACTCTGAATTCTTCAAGGTCCAATTTTCGAAAAGTATTTTCTTAACTGTGTTAAGAGCACGGATCGCTGCACATTTGTTTCTGAGAAGGCTGAGCTGCAGGAACACAGAAGTTGGGTATTGAGAAAAAAAAACACTTAAATGCACAGTGTCTCTGAGCTTCCAATACTATCAGTGTTTACTTCAGATAAACTCACAAACTACAATCGCTCTAAAGAATGCATTTACCGGCCCTTGCACCCAGACTACTATCAGTCTTTACTACAGATAGACTCACAAAGTACAATCACAAGGAGCTGCCAGCGATTCAGAAACCACACTCACGTGGAATCCAAAGCAAGTTTCCCTTTTTTTCAGCCTGTAGTCGAGCAGCTTTAGAAGTGCCTTATCAAATACTCTCCTAGCGGGGGAAAGTACCATAAATTACCTTTGGCGACTCCTTAAACCCAAAGCAAATAGACAGACAGAAGAGCTGAGCAACAGCAATAAAAGCAGCTTTAGCAAAACAATCAGAAAAACCGAGACACTGAAATTGCCTTCCTCTGAATCTGGGATTCTCCACACGTCCCTGCCTCCCCCTGGTTGCCGCGATGCCGCAGGTCTTCAGGCCCTTGTATAGATTTTTAAAAAACCAGGTCTTGTGCTTATGAAAATACGTACTGAGGGTCCTTAAACAATCCTTTAAGTCTCCTGATAGTGAAGAAGGTCCTCTTAGCATGTAATACAAATTCAAATAGCCGTATATGGAGATGGATTATGGGGCAGACAAAGAATGGGGGGCTACTTTAGAGGATGAGTTCAAGATGACAGGTATTGATTAAGTGCTCAATGAGAGCACGCCTATGAAAGGCCAGCCACCACATAGCTCATGAAAGAATCATACACCTCATATACAAGGCGCTCAGCAAACACACAGACAGCGTGTAGCGCAGTGTTGTCGTGAGCACGTTGTAGCTTGTCATATCGCAGGGCCAAATAGTCGCCAGCTTGCTCAGGGTTTCTTGGTTTTCTGCGGTTAAAAGGCATTAAAAAATTAAAATTAAACTTTTCTTCAGTATTTTGAAAGCCTATTAGTACATGTCGCTGGTTAACTATTGAAAGCAGCAAGCGGATAAGTGTTATTTTGCGGATGGGGCTTGCCCAGAGAGACAGAAATGATTCCTTATGCCAGAATCCATTATTCTTTGGTTTGAACAGCACGGTGCGACACCTTGCCCCCCTCTCCTCCTGACACTGGTATTGGGGGGGGGGGGGGGGGGGGGGGTGAGAAAGGATGTTCTCAAAGATAACATGTGAATTTAATTTCTTGGTGAAACAGACTTTACCGAGCATAAATTGTGCAGTCGATGTGCGGGTTGTCAGAGTTTGTGATGATGCCACGCGGCATCAAGACAGCCGTAATAGCAACAGCGCTGCCAGCCTGACCCACCTCATCATCCTTGACATTTACCACAGTTATGTCCCTCTCTTTTTTTTCCTATCTCTCTCCCTTCTTCACAGTAAACAAATGCCGTAACCCTGATTTGTATCAGTGTAACCGAGGACCAGCAGTGACACAAACCGTGGAAAACCTGTGAGAGAAGAAGAGACAGGAAGAGAAAGAGACAGAGGGGGAGAGAGAGAGAGAGGAAGAGAAAGTAGAACGAGGGAGGGAAAGAAATCGAGAGTGAGAAAGAGACAGGTAGAGATGGAGAGAGAGTGAGAGAGAAAGAGACAGGGAAAGAGCCGACCAGCAGCGAAAGTGATCTGGCCAGACTGCCACCTGACAGGGGGTATCTGAGACTAATCTCGGAGGAAAGCTGTCAGGTCTGTGCAGACAACGTTCTGATGGAAACGAGGCAATAAATGCTTCATAAAGCCAGCGTAGGTATGCAGCTCCCTGGCTAATAGCCATAGGACCTGGCTCAGACCTCATCATCCTCATGTCTGTACGGGGAGGCTCGCATGCCAAGGTGCAGTCAGGATCACTACAAACCCTTAACATTAATCTCAGTGGCATATGTATGTCTCTCCGCCGAGACCGGAAGAAACGTTCATCAAATCAGAGCTGCAGATTTATTTTTTTTCCCCCAAAACCCAACTAGATATGTACGCTGTGCTGAATCAAATGTATAATGTATTTGTTAACTCTGGTAAAGTTTTGAATGCACTTCACTTCAAAACAGTGACTGTTGAATGAGAGTGAAAAAACAAACATTAACTATTTATGGTTCCTCTTTTCCATTATGTATGTAACTATATGTGGCATTAAGTTGGGTTATATGAATAATCAAATAGGAGAAACATGTGCAGTTAAATCAAATATTCCAGCAGGGAGCATTTTACAGCCACAGAGACCCGCCACCCAAATATCTCCAATATATCATTTGAGATCCATGAATAGCATTGACAAAAGGCACATTCAACTTGATTACCTCTTGACATTTCCCTCCATGAATGAAGGCAGCGGTAGATAAGGCAATCATTGCACTGACACAATGTAAATATATAAATATGCTTATTTATCCTGGGCTCCAGATAAAGACATAAGGGCACATAAACGCATGAATGGACAGCGTCGCTTAGCTGCAGGGCCTCTGCCTGCCTGCCTGCCTGTCTGTAGGGGCTGACAGTACCGCGGCGTGCCCTTCATTATCACCAGGTAATGCTCATCACAACGGCCGTGGCTTTTCTCCATAAAACCCTGAGTCTCACACACAATGAGAAATAGGGGAGATAAGGTGCAGGAGACCATTTCTCTTGACATTCACGACGGAAAACTCATCAGTCATGCTGTCAAAGGCACTGGTCCGGGCTAGTTTGGGATTTATGAGAAATAATGATGGGTCGAAAATAGCCGGTAAGGGCTTTGCTTTTACCGTTGGTTTGGGAGTGTTGTGTATTGAGGCACGCTCTGCATAAAACCCAATTTCTTTTGTCAGTGACCCTTGCACTGATTTCACATCCAATCTCGCCATGTTTTGGGGGTTCGGCTGCTCCCTGTTTGAGTTGGCTTTGACATTTCCGCCTCACATGATAAAGTAGTACGGGTGCCAATAAGTATATTTAAAATACAAAAGGGTATATCGCCAACAACACCGAGAATGAGCAGCTCTCCCTTTTGATTCATAGCGTAATATTCAAGTGAGCGCCTTGCCCTTTACGTTGTTAATCACACATTAATTCATCTTCTCTGCAGACACAAAAAAAAAAAAAAAACGTGTCTCTGACTGGAGAACATTAACATGGACCTCACCTCTCATGGACCATATCTGAAAATGAGACAACAACAAAACAGTAATAGCATGTGTCAAACACTCGCATTTTCCCTTCAACACAGGTGACAAGCCAGTGACAGATGCTCCCAGTGCAATTCTCTTTGTAAACATTCTAGGACACACTATCATTCATGTAGGAGCAGTTATTGTGACGGACCAGACGGCCTATAACTATAAAGGTAAAACATTAATTCCAAAGTCATTTGAAAGTGGATTTCAATACCGTTGCGAGAAAGGGAAATATGGTTAAATCATATAGCACAACTATAGATTACATTCAGTGCGACTTTTAATGGGATCCCTATGGGACCACACTGCAGGGATGTCCTCAAGCACCAAATCATTAGTCAATTTCAGGATACGCAGATTATCAAGTTTATTAATTACAATTCTTAATATATCTTAGGAGTGTGCCAGAAGATATAGCCTAACTACCCACTCGCTTCCTAATGAAACGCTTGACATACATTGGTATCCAATCTATTAATGAAATATTAGACTGGCTAGGGTGCACGCCTCACCTTTTACTTCACAGTTCATGAACCTATGTGAAGGTGTGTGCACGCTAAAAAAAAAAAAAAAAAAGTCGTTTACCAAAACGCGAATGTTGCCCGTTACCGAAGTGTTGCGAAATTAGTGGACGAGAGCGGTTGGGGCAATTTTGACTCGAGTATGTGAATGAGGCCTCTTGAAGCTCAAGGGTACTTGGATCTGTGAGGAAATTAAACCTGGGAGATTGTTGCTGAGGGGATGGTGGATTGACAGCAACATTAGCCCTTCAGCACCTCTGTTGCATCTTTCTACAGCTCTGTAAAATAGATGGACGCGGATAGCAAATTAAAACTTCTTCACAGCAGCAAGGGAGGTAGAGCCAGGTTGGTTTACACTACTAAGTGCAGTACATAAAGGGAGGGGTTTTTTAGTGGAATAAAATGAAGAGCCTCTCTAGTGTTTTGGTTAATGGACCTACTCTAACCAACTTCAGAAGGCATAGCATATTTATATCACTTTGAAATGAGCTCCTCTTCTACCCCTCCTGCCCCATATGTGCTGATAATTTGGACAGATGTATTAACTAATTACATCACTGATATTTATTTCACTAAATAGATAGATAGAATACAATAGAATGGTCAAAAGCTTATAGCTACTGCTGTGAGAGCAGCTTGTTTTTGTTTTGTTGTTGTTTTCTTCTTATTCCCCCCCCAAGCCAAGCCAGGCTCAGCAGCACTACATTGCTTTGCCACAAAGACTAACCTTAAGGTAGACAAAGCCAAGTTGGCAAATCTTTGCACAAGCAACATGGGCGCACGCACACACTTGTAACAGTAGGACGTACACAGAGGGAGCAAGGTGTTTTTCAATGCATTTAGATGAGACCTTTAACAAAGGTCCCTAATGCAGATATCAATGATCCAAGGGACCAGGCTATCGGAGCGAAATTGGCTGACGGAGGAATGTCACCCCTGTGCATGAAAAATGATGGATCCCATTTGTAAACTCCTCTTCTACCCTTACTGCCCCTCCCCGACTTCCTCCACCCCCCTCCCCCACACACACAGACAGACAAACACATACACACATTCTCCCCTTCATCACCTTCTCTGAGCTCTGCCATTGGTTATTAGATGAGGAAGCGGACCAATAACTTTGCTGGCAAATAACAAGTGGTCTGGTAAAATTGGCACTTTACTGGCCATTTCATCTGACTGTCAGGGAACCCACTGAGGATTCCAAGATTTCAGTGATGACAGGATAGATTAACATCATGGCCTTTGTTTTTCATCTTCCTTTCATTTTCCATACTATTCCCCAAGGACATCAACAAAATGAAACCAATATCTATGAGCCCACAAACAAACGACTGAAGCTTTCCAAATATTAGATTTTATGTGTTGGATTGGAAAATCTACTGTGTCCCTCCACAAACTCCACTGTAGGTTTTATTTTGTAACTGTGCAAAGGCATCACTAAATCTATCTTATGTACTGAAGATGAACAAAATGTTTACTGCACTGTACCTTACACGTCTTGTGCTTAAAACAAACATATCTTGCATAAGAAACCTCATTTTTTATAGTGTATTGGTGTGTATATGTGTACTAGCTGTGTACTTGTGTGTGCTAATCTGTGTACTTTTAACATCTAAATCCAACTATCCAACTAGATGATACAATATAGGCCCTGCTGTAGTACACCAATTTGCAGAACAAGTAAAACCATGCCTATGAAGTATGATAAGCACGTGCATATTGAGCATTCCCAAGAAAACAGTATTAACAATATTAACCATCCTGGTAGGAACTTTTCAGGAGCAGCGTGTTGAGTGAAAGGTTTAGAGGTTAATAGGCAAATAGGCATCTCTGGTGGAAAATGAAAACTTCCCAGTGGACCGTGATGGCCAGCCTAAATGCTGACATTGTGGTTTCTGTGATGGAGTGACTTTGGGAAGGTTTGCGGTCTGCCAATGTTTGAAGCTGTGCCTTGAGGGTAAGGGGTAAATTTGCTAAGTTAATCACATAATGAGGCCAATTAAACATGGGAGAGCCCAGGTGAAATGAGAGCCGCCTCAGAGCCTCCAACAAATGAGGCTGATTCCCCACTCTGGGCAGGGGCTGGACGGCCCAGTTTCAGTTGACGTAGCCTCCAGTAATCCCCTACTAAGTAGACACATAAAGTTTATACTGTGCACCCTATTAATGTATATACACAGGATTATGCGTCAGTATCTCCAGAGTAATGCTGTTGTTGTTGCTGGTGTTCAGGAGCTTTTTCACCTGAATATTTGGAGAACTTGATCAAATATTTCCCGACACCCCCACCTCTATGTCACAAACAAGCATGTTGGTGGCAAAGCCTGCAAGGGGTCTCCTTGATTGTAATTGCTGTGATGCGTTGCTGATGAGAGTATCTGTGTGTTGGAGTGCCTCTTGGAGGGTCTACAGGTGGATAAATCACTCCAGCGGCAATTATATTTCCCTGAGTGCTTCCTACGTACCTGTAACTCAGGCTTCAGCGCGGCGAGCGATGTGGACATGGAGGCACGGCAGGGCTGGGGGCGAAAGACTGTAAGGGTTACACATTGAACAAGATGAATAGCAGTGAAACAGTATATTCGCGCCCCAACCTCTTACACATAAGAGTGCCAACAGCTCAATAATTGTAGAGTATCTACCATATCCAAACCATTTGTAGTTCGTTTGGAGTGGGTTGAAGCATTTCGACTACTTCATCGTGCTTTATCATAGAATATTGTGAATTTTCTGCCGTACCTGTTAATCATCCAGGACCTAAGGTTAAGTCACCGGGTGGCAGGATAATTTGGAATGCAGAATAAAAGTACCCGAGGATAGGACATAGAGATAGATGCTGTAGGCCTAGCATAAATGGAGAACTGTATCTCTGTCACTGACACTACAAAAGGCAATAAGGAACTGTGGAGAGCAGTACATTAAAACATGAATACATGGGGAGATATACGGACACTAATGAAAGAATATTTCATCACCATCAAAGGTTTATAAAAGGCCCACCACTCTGCCCACCGTGATCCACTAATCTGGATGTAGGGGATTTACGCAGAGTAAGATGGACAAGGGAAATTAAGGCAGACACATTTTACCAGATCATATTGCGATGATTTGTTAATAAAATGCAAAGCAACGGGCTGGATGTGAGGCAAAGACTAAAGCATGGCCATGATTTAGACTTAATCCGTCATTATCCCGCCTTTGAAGTGACCTCGCTGTGCATGTTCCCACTGTGACCCAGAAGCACTCTCGCAGCTTCTTCATTAGCCAGGATGAAATAGAGCCAGAGCACACATGACTTTGATGTCCTGTCCTGTCCACACAGACCCACAGACCCACACGCACACACACACACACACACACACACACATCATACATATCCCTACCACAGAGCATGCCGAGGCATGGAAAAACATTATGGTTTTTAATCAATTATGTCGCTCACACTTTGGGGCAGCACATTCATTACATATGATAGGAGCAGCTAAGGGACAATACTCAGATTCTGTGCTGATATTGAAATGAAGGAAATAGTATGGTTAGAGGGTAGACAAAGACTGCAATTTCCCTCACAGAAACATCACGGGCTGAATTACACATGTGCATGCAAAAGCGCTATATTGCCAGAGACTTCTCTTTTATGCACACCCAGTGATTTATCATCCTTAGATCATCGTGTGGAAATCAAGCACATATCACCTAAAGAGCTCCACATGTGTTGCAGGTAAATGATAGCTGTTATAAAAGTTTATCATGGCAATGAAATGAAATGAATCAATCAAAAAGACACATGTTTCCATTATGCACAATGGTGCCCAATCAGAGGTTATTTGGTGGGAGTGAAAATGATTGAGCGCATGCAGGGCATGCATGCAACAATGCCGGTCTTTGGTGAAAACCAATCAGAATGCTCAAATAACTGAAAGGGGAAAGTGTCAGTAAGTCCAACCGTAAGAGGCCAACCGTGCTGATAATTCCCATAATGATTCATTGGTTGTGATGCCAACACCAGTGGTAACCAGGGAGCTAGCTGGAAATCTTTTGTGTTTTTTTCTGGTATAATGTAGGTATATTACTTTGGGGGGAAAAATTCACCCAGTACACGTGCTTTGGTAACTGTTGTATAAAAACTATCATAGCCTCGATGAGATTATGGGTGCCTTGGTGCTGATGATGGTACTCACTACTATCGCATCACCATTGTACCAATAATCATAGTAAAAACATAATAACATGAGAATGATTTCTTATAATTTACAGTATGTTGCCTTATAGCTACTATTGGCGCCAGTGTTGTGGTATAAATCATGATAACTGCAGAACACAACCCAGTAACATAACAAGCCTCTTCATAAATATATTCATAAACAGCTAATCTTTTTTGTAAGTTTGTAAAAATAAAAGTAAACACTGACTATTACACAAAGCACATTACTCGTGATGTACTGTACATGACACCTTCCGTACAACACAAAATGCCAAAAAATTGTGTTTCTTTAAAGAGAGAAGCCATCTGTGAATTTGGCATATGTTAGAGTGTACTCCTTTACTAAAAAGGTGTGAGCACCCATGCGGTTAGCTGCACAACACAACTGCTTGCTACATGGTGTGGTAGAGTCCTTTCCCCAGGCAATGGCCCGTCAGGCCAGACAAGCAGGCCGGGTGTTAAAGTGTGAGCTGGGTACACACAGTAACAACAGGACCATCTGCCCTGGGAACACACACATCCATCTTACTAAGGACAGCGACTCTGAGGAGAGATAGAGAATGACTGAGCGAGGAAGACACAGAGAAGGAGAGAGAGAGGGAAGGAGGGGTGTGTGTTTGTGTGCGTGTGTAGGGGGGGGAGGGGCGAAGAGAGGGAAAAGTGAAGAGAAGGTGTGAGGAGAGAGAAGAGGGAGGCATGTGTAACAGTAATTTGGACCGGTGGCACCATCTGCAGCTGATGAAGGCTGAGCAGACCAGGCAGGCTCTTTCTCTTAGACTGCTCTAATCAATTAACACTAGAAAGGCCAGGCCAAGCCAATAGACAGCTGTTCTGAATTTTCAAAATGTCCCTCTACAACTTTTCCTGGATCCACTTTCTGTACAAACCATGTGTTCATGCAAGGGAAAAGTAGTCATCATTACATTTACCCTCTTTCTAGTGTTAAGGCCTAGCAAGAGGGTTGAACACAAAGTAAACACAAAGCGATAGTGGAGGTGGAGTTGGAGAAAAGAGCAGGAAAAAATGGTTAAATAATGAAAGCCAACCTTACCTTGATACCTTTTCCGTGACACTTTTGCCAACTACTAAAGATGAAGGCACTGACTAATTATAGGGCCACACTGTGAACCTAGACTTCTGTGCCAGAAATCACGCGACAACATCATAGTGTCATTTAAAATGTAATTTAAAATGCAATGGATCACTGAGCATGGATTAGCAGAGAAAAAAAAAATCTCAATCATTCATAAATCATTCATTCATTTGTTCATTCATTCATCTATTCACTAAAAACAATGTACTTTACAACATGAAGGTCAGTTGAGAGGACATCAGTAAGTCTCAACTCCCTCCCCATCTGGCTGTGAGCCTCTACCGCCAGCAGTCTGGGGGCAGTGATATCATGTAGCACTTTCAATTTGTTTTTTTGTTTTTTTAGACTATTTCCTCATCACTGTATAATCAGGATATATGGCCCCAATAATAAAACACTCTCTCCCCCGCTCTCTCTTTCCCCTTCCGTCTCTGACTTCACATTACCTTATCACACTGGGAGCTTTTAGCTGAGCTTCCAGCCATTAGATTCAGACAGTGGGTAGCTAGCCGGCTGGAAAAACAGAGAGGGGAAAAGTGGCCTCCTGGTGGCTCTGGATGATGTCAGTGTCGAAAAGGCCTTTTTATAGCACCGCCTGTCCATCTTGTCTACTATGGCCATAGGGATATGAGGTAGCCCAAAGATTACAGCTAGAGAAGAGATCTGTATGGGTTGGGGAAGTGACTGAGGTATGCTCTCCTCTCCCTCAACAGCTACGACGTGCCCTTGAGCAAGGTACTGAACCTGAAACGGCCCAATGAAGCTGCACAACAGCCAGTTGTACAATATTGTAGTAGTACTGGGCCACTCCCAAGTGTGTGTATGTGTGGGTGTGAATGTGTGTAACCCTCCCTACCCTTGGAGCAACTTCTCCAGAACTTGGCTGTACTTGCCTGGTTAAGTAAGGATTAAAGAAGGGAAAAGAAAAACACGTATTGTGCATATGTGCATCAACCATCACAGCAACAGAACACACTCTGAGGACCTCTGACCGACACAGCTCTGTGCCTGTAGCGTCTAGCCTCTAGAGCACAAGAGTTGATTTAACAACAAGGAGAGAACAGTTGGCCAGCTGCTTACTGGAGCGGTAGAGCCGGTCAGAGTGCCCTGCATGTGAGACAACTGACATGTTATTGACAGACGGACGAGGCCCCTGGCCTCTGGGGGGGGGGGTGGGGTGGGTTCTAGACCAAACAACCGCTGGACACACAGAGGTGATCCTCACATCGATATCAATCAATTATTCACATATTTGTGCCGGCTTGCGAAAAGCAGCTTGACTGCACTTCGTAAGTGCAAGACCGACATGCATTTTGTAAGAGGGGAATGGAGGGAGCCCGGCTATTACCCTGCAGTTGATCCTACAGTTGTGGTGAACTAACTAACTGTCACAGCATGACATGGAACTGGGATTAAGTGGGTCAACGATCGTCTGCATTGCAGCCATTAGCCTTTATGGAAGCGTACATCACGTGTGTCTATATTTGAAGTAACATGCAGAGAAGCCTGTTTTATTCATTTTCCTTTGGACACGACACCAACGTCCAGACTCAAAAGTTTTCTGCACAGTAAGTGTACTTGAACTGAATATGTAAATAGTGAGTTATATTTTAGATTTAGTACATGTAGGAGGAAGAAGTGGCAGTAGCGATGCAAGCACCCTGATACTAGTGGCTTTGGCTGTAGCTACTCTAGGGAGACCTGCTTTATTATTCCTTGTTTAGTCAGCCTCTCTGCACTTTTTTCTTGGAGTGCTTCATATGAAGTATAAAGTGAAGCACTAGTACACAGTGTTTAATAGGAGGTACTTTGCTTTAGTACACACCATCGCCCTCTCACTCTCTCTCTCTCTCTCTCTCTCTACTATCTCTGTTTCCCTCTCTCATGTTACATAGAAAAATTAAAGCTGTGCCCGGGGGTCAATAGCAACAGTCCTCATTCCACCATCACTGCGCCCCTGTGTTCTTCACAGCCAGGACCGTGAGAGGGAATGACTCGTTTTTTGATCCACTCCAATATCATTAAGTTATTAGTTGATTTCAGTGGATTTAATCAGCATAGTAATTCCTCTCCATGGGAAGATAAGTCTCTCTCAAGAGCAGTTACGCCGTCCACTATGCCTGCTGATTAGGCACAAGCCAACAAAATAATTCATCAGAAAACTGCAAAAAATAATTTATCAAAAGTGCTTCTCGCAAAACCCACTCAGGACCTTTGCTTCTTAATAATTAAACTCCGCAATTAGGCATCTTACCATGCGCTCAGTGTGAGGCTCCATGTAATATTCATAACCATACATAATTATGCAATATATTCACTGAAATAAGAGGCCATATATTCACGGTGGGGCTGTCAAGAGGCAAGACATTTTTATTTGGTTTATAACACTGTTTCATCTTATACATGAGCGGCTGGCTTCGGGAGACAGAGGGAACGAGGACGTCTGGTCCTCAGCAGTCTTACACTGTATTCTATGGCTCTGGCTTTTAGAGGGAGAGAGAGAGAGCGGGAGAGAGCGAGTGAGAGAGAGAGAGAGAGAGAGAGAGAGAGAGAGAGAGAGAGAGGCAGAGAGAGCAAGTGAGAGAGAGAGTGAGAGGGAGAAAGGAAGAGAGAAAATAAGCACTGAGCGGTGATGCACTAACCACAGGGGCCACTAATATCAAAGTGCATCTGCCGGACACAACAAAGGCATACCTTAGTGGTATCATACGTTGACCACAGAGTCAGTCAACACAAGATGCAGACAAAAGAGGAGGCATTAAATTAAAATGGAGTAGAGATGGGGCCCTGTTTTGGGATGTATTGTATTATAAATTATACATAATGCTCATCCCAGCATGGTAAAGAACTATTGAAAAAAAATAGTCCTAAAGCCCTTGATGGCGCCTGAAGCAAATAAGCAACAGCAACGGTCTACAGTGGACACTGTGGACAAGGTTGGCTTTCATCTTGAGATGCAGTTCAAAGCTACAGGCTGCGAACAGAACAAACTGGCAATCAAAGCTAATGTGTAACTGGGCAGTGGTGCACTTCACAGAGCCTGTCGTCTCGAGTGCAGCGGAGATCACACGCAGACGCCTCCCTCACATCACAATGGCTGATTTTCAACACACAGTCTTTGGAACTTATTATTTTTCACCATGTAAATGGAAAAAAAAAATTCATCGCTGTTAGGAGCTGCTGCCTTTTGAAGGCCTTTCATGACATGTATATGATGAATGAGAAGAGAAGCATACATTGTCCCCTAACTTTACTGTAGTTAACAAAGGCTCTCATTCTCCTTCAACTACCCCATCCCCAAGGATACCATTTGCTCTCCTGAATCAAACAGATGGGGCTGGATGAAACAGGAAAACATATATCTTGCATTACAAGATGTATTGTAGTGGCCTAACATCCATGGAACATGTGATTACCGGAGTGTCATGAACATCATGAAGCTCTTTAGGGGGATTTCACAGCCATTTAATATCTGGACCAAAATGTCTACGTTGCTGGAAGAGCATGGCGCACACTGTATCCCTATATGGTGGTTGAACTGTACAGTACTATATGGAGCTCTACTGCACTGTGCGTTGTGTTTACATTATTTGAGATTACAATTTGAATCCATGAGAGATTTAATCATATAATAGTACATACCTTTTGAATGAGTGGCATGTAGATCAAGGCAAGGAACCAGAATTTATTTTTTTTTCTAGAAAAAAGGAGGATGAAAAGGAGACTGTTTACCTTATAGACCTACAAGAAAACAGTCAAGCCTATCATCTCAAAGACTTCCACCACTAACAAAAACATTTTTTTCTTCCTCTTGTCGGCTGCACTGCACAACAATGACCTTTTAGAATATGACACCATTTTCCCGTCAGTATAATACAGATGTGATTAACATAAATAAGAGTTAGAGTCAAATAGGCGTAAAGGTCGTCAGTCAGGACTAGTCCCGGGTCCACGAGGTGATTTACAACACCTTAATTTGACTGTGTGGAATAATTTATCTGTGACATAGCAAGCCACGCAACTCTCTGCATGTAGTATGGGCATGCAGGCGACAATATGCCGTGACTGCACACATCTCATATCTACCCAATCAGTCAAGATGCTTTACAACTTCTGTCAGAGGCCCTAACAGTCCTCATAAATTATGAGGCCATTGTTCATGTTGCCAATAACTTTTGAAGGAGAATCTCAGCCAAACTGAACCCAATTGTGTCTCTTGCTTTTATACAGGGGGATTCAGGAAAGAACATCCCTGGTAAAGAAGCCATACCTAATCAGAACTTGCCACAAATGTATGGAGGAGGGAGTGCAAGTACTTTGAAGGTAGATTTACATTTTAGAAAAAGACCTCCTATGTCCCCTCCAGTGGAAAATTCCTTTCAAGGATACAGACTGGCCCGGCATAGACACTCACATTTTGACACAAAGCAGGTGGCAGGTTTGGTTCTGTTAGTTTGAGATCACTTGCATTTCCTACATTTTCACATCCCACTTCCCTCCATGTCAGCCCTGAATCTCCAGTTATGCCTTGCATGTGTGGCATCTGCAGATCCACGGTGGCTCTGGCCGATGGGGAATATGAGGCATGATGCAGAACCATTCACACCCAGCCACAATAATATAATGTAATATGGACAGAAAAATGAGTATGTGGGTCTGGAGTGTGCAAGTAATAAGATGCTGAGATTGATTTCAAACGCCCCCTGCAGTGGCCATTGCTATTCTGTAGGGAAAGCACCGCCAGAGCTGCAGTGTACAAGGCCATATTTCTATCCAACACATTTTTCAAGACCTCCAGTATTGTCAATATAAGGATAATTGAGAGAATACATGTATATGTGTGTGCATGTATATGTGTGTGCACACATGTAGTATGTGAGGAATGAGGCTGAAGTTAACTGCCGCCTGTGACATTACTCTGCGTGTGTGTGCTTTTATGATAGCATGGATTACATGTGAGTGAGGTAGGGCGCCTGCTGTGAGCACAGGATGGAGTGATTTTCCTGGTGTCACACAGTGACATAGTGCACCTCAGATTGGAGGGCAGACAGTGATGACCACCTGCAGGGATTCACATCCCTCTCCATTTAGTCACCTTTGGAATTCTCACTGGGGACAATACAGAATGCTTGGAAACCACCGGATGGGCCTTGCTCCCAAAGCCTATGTTTTGTAGACAATTAGAGAGAAATTGCTAGAACCAACTGCAAGTCACATTCCCCCGACAAAGGAAAAAAGTATGGTTTACATCGTGGCTACTGTTTGTATTTGAACACCATGTTTTTTTTCGTTTTTTTTCGTTTTTTCCTATAATGAAATGTATAACAGTCCTCAGTCATATTTATGTTTTTTATCAGGTGTGTTCTTCTCCATATCATTCAAATGAGACTCAGTCAAAGAAGAAAACTCTCTACTCCCTTCCATTCCTTGTCATAGTGGGCCTAAATTACACATGACATGGGAAATAAAAAAAGAGTGGTGAATAATCCCAGGCTCTCAGCGTGGTGCACCTTGATGTGCAGGTACCTTTAATACTAGAATAAGTCATCTGAGATTGGGGAGGAAAAAAACCCACTCAACCAGATGGTCTCCATAAAGCACGGAGGAAAGCTCTCCCAGATGTTGAGTGGTGGTTGTGGATCCGGTGACATGCGATGTGAGGGAGGAACTGGTAATGCAGAGTGTATTAGTGGTCTCTTTATGGGTGCATTAGGTTTAGCGGGGCTGTGGAGGGGAACGCGGGGGCCGCTGTTGCTGCTGCCAGTGAGCTACTACCAGGCTTTATGCTTTGATGAACCTACCCTTGAAAAACCGGGACATCCGTGACCGTATTCTGCAGAGCTTAGAAGACAGACATTCTGCAGTGCTCCTTCTCGAAAACATAAATCAGTTTCTCATATCATCACCTCGTCATATTCGATGCATATGCAGACCTAATCAGTAAATCTGTCAGGTTTCTCCCCTCATAGTGATATATCAAATTCCTAATACTATAGTACATATGCAGTAAATCTCTGACAAAGGCTATGTTTCTTAAAATTTGAAGACAGGGCTGCATGAAGCAGAGAACTTCACTTGGAAACAGACACACAGAGTAGAGTATCGGTGCAGTTGCTTCTGTACTGACAGCTTCAGTGCATTCCAAAGTGTCTTCTTTCTCTGTACCACTAAACAGTGGCTCAGACAGGAAGCTAGAATAAATTTCCCCAGTTCATTGTCCCCGCTGAGGACTAGCAGAACATCTCAGTCTGATTAATGGCTGTACACTGTCTAATGAACAGTAATTGAATGGTATAATGCAGTAGGTCCTTAAAAGCCCAGAGGAATCGTCTTCCTCGGCCTGGCTCGCTGGAGAAGCAAGGCGGTGACATTGTCTAGAGTTGATTATAGTTGACCTTGCATGGGGAGAATAAGGCCTTTGAAATGGCTAACCTAAGCTTGAGGGAATAGGAGCCTGGAAAACAGCCGAAAGACAAATGAAATGGAATTGCATTGGAAAAGAAAAGGAATGGATCAATGGGGCGGTCAATAACTATTTGATTTTTTATCACAAAATTCTTACGAAGAGGAAGACAATTGATCAAACATCCCTAGTTGTATTGGCATTTCTAACAATATTAATTAAGAAAAAATGCTTAGCTGACTGGTTGATGAATCAGCCAATATTGTTAAATCAAAACAAATGATAGTTGTAAACACAATATCACACCACCTAGTACAAGTACCCTTGTCCACATTTCCTCCAAATATATGACTACAACATAGACATGGCCCTCCTTGTGAAATCAATCAGCACCTTAACAGAGTGCACTCCAAAGGAACACCCAATCTTCACAAAACCCAACAAAAGTCAGTCAACTGATTATGAGAAAACCTTTGATAAATATGCATCAGGCTCGAGCCTTCTATCCTTCGCTCTCATCCAGTGAGATAGCCTGTCCTCACTCCCAGCGGACATCTCCACTTGGCAGACATGCTGAATCTCGTTATTCTTTATTTGGTCTATACCACACAGGTCAATATCAAGCACAGTACCTCACCAGTGTACTGTCTGTAACTGTATTCTCTATTTAAATTCAATGCAATAAATCATTTACAGGTTTGGCTGAAAATGTAATCATGTAATTGAATTCAGTCATCAATATCTATATATATATATACATATATACACAGAGCAAAGGGGCATTTCACAAGCATGCATGAGGGCCAAAGTGGGATGCAATCTATCCAAACACGGTTGAAAGTATGAGTCATAGCAGTGCACATATCTGCCATTATCATTCAAAGCCCTCTAAATAATGAGGTTGCCAAAGAGTGAGACAGCAAAAGTGTGTTTGGCCTCAAAAGAGGACAGGGAGTATAAGCGTGAGTGATGCTTACACTTTAAGTTAACCATAAGGAAATTAGTGTAAAGTTTCACCGGCGGTAGCATCACTTCTATCTGACAATTGCTTTCATAAGTATAATCCAATAAAACACTGTTGCACATAAAATTGACCTGCCGCAAAGCTCATTCACTGGCTAAATACTACTGAGATAGCAGATGTTCTGCACACAGAATGGATTTGCTTGACTATAGCAGGGCTAACTTTGATTTTTCCATACCATTCACTTCCTTGGATTTAATGCTGACACAAAATAATATCGTATTCAGATTGAGTTCCATCTGCTCAGTCGTGCTTAAGATCATTTCTGGCATTATTTCTCACTTCTTTCAACTTCAGACTGGATAGCTCACTGAGAAAAGCATAGCCTCTCCTTACGTCTGTCGCTCTTAGCTGACAAATCAAAGATTGTTTAGCAAGGTGATGATTATTCCTCAAAGTAGCTGAGTCCGTACTGGGGATTATCATTATTGTCCATTAGCTAATGGTCATTCCCTCCAATCTATAGCCATTCTGAATCAGCAATATTCATGTATGACTAAAAGCGATAAGTAATGAATTAAGCTATTGATGAGGTCCTTAACCAGGGTCATAACTGGCCCCCTGAAGTCAATAATTATCCCGATAAGAATATCTTTATTGCAAAAGTGCATACGGTAGCAAAATCATCACCACACCAAAACATTCCCCTATGGTGTAATTGCCATTGCTTGAAATTATAGTTTTCATTAAAACGAAATGTTCAAGGTTATTGATTGCTTAAATAAGACTCAATATCTTCTCATTTCAAAGCCGAATGAAATTGCTTGGAATAGTAATATCACCCAACTATTGTGTACGTTCATCACAGTTATAGGGCTTCATATTGCCATCCCTCGAGGATTATTAGAGCAAAATAAGTGTATTTAAATGAGTGTAATTTCTAGTAACCACACATCCATGCAGAAACATCTGTATACACAGCTCTGCACCAATTCATCACTGTGAATGCATGTAATAACCAGAGTAAAGGACAGACATCAAACACAAGTACATACTCTAATAACAAAGACACTCTACTACATGTTTTCCAAGCTTAATACAGTAGTCCTTTAGTGCATCCATATCTGTAGCTAGAGTCAAGCTGTGCTCTATAAGCTCATTTTATATGAGGTTGTACCTCTGGCGCAGCTGACACGGACCGTACATCTGTAGGACCCGGCTCCCTGTTGTCCTTTCCTGACTCTCTTCGCCCTGAAGAACGTTTGGACTAGCAAATACCCAGTGAGAAACACAGAGAGACAGAAAAACAGGCATAACACATGTCAGCTAAAAGTGCGGCTGTTGGAACCAGGTCTAGTATGCAGCTTTCGCAATCATGGAAATGCTGATTACCGTCATTGCTGCATACAACATTTTTGTGCGGCCAACCCAATCTAAGAAAAGATGAATTGAGCATCTGCATGAAGTAAAAAAAATGAACTGAAATACTAATGATCGTAGATGCACCCACATCCCTCCTGGATCCTGCATACAAAGTCCGCTGCAGCCACAAGCCACCTGAACCGCAGAGGGGGGTCTTGTAAGAAAACCCATCCTCATGCTCCTCTTCAACCACCTTGGCCTCAACCTGAAGGGAGGAAAAACAAGATCTCACTTGGCTTACACTCTTTTGCTGTATTGATTTTACAAAGTATATATATTTTATATTTTAATACATATTTATGTAAGTTGCTCTGCAGAGCTTTCATGAGCCTTGGTCAAAGTGTTACTATACTGGGAGTAAATCTTCACTCATGTTTGAAGTTAAAAGACACACACAGACTGGTAAGGCTAAATGGGAGAAACACATTAAAAACCTGCTACCTGGGTGTCACTACGCTTGTCACTCAGATTTCCATCACAGCCATGGATTTTTACATTTCTTATTTGCATTTTTGTTTGCCTGTCACAATGTTGTCAACGTTTACATAATTCTCTGTCTTCAATGTCAACAGAATGTAAAAAGATAGAAATTGATAAGTTTGTAGCAGGGAGCATTACTACTACACTGTAACCAGCAAGTACCCCATGTATAAGTTGCCCATGTATATCTATGGTGATGGTGGCAGTGATGGTGTTAGACTGGGATAAACTCTCAATCTGTGTCTGGGAACCTGGCCCAAGTTATTTCAAGATCATATGCTAAACACCTCATCAGGGTCCACTATGAGGCTGTGTTTTACCTGATCAATTGGCAGATCCACCTTCAACTGGCGGTCTTCCTGCACCTCTGCTGCTCCCGCCATCTCCCTCCTTTTGTTTTTTGCATTGAACACGCTGCCGTCTGAGAAAAGTAATTAATCACAATTACCTCATCTGCTGGCAGTCGCCCTCTCGTTCTTCTGCTCTCTCTCTCTCTCTCTCTGGCTCTCTCGCTTTATCCCTCCATCCCTCACTGCCCTCCTATCCGCTCCCTCTTCCTCTTCTGTTCAACTTCAGAGGAGATCAATGATGCTGTCAAGCCATTTATTTATTTAGAGTGGTCACACAGACCTAAGGGTTACGGCAAGCCACAGCTCCCCTGCCACAAGTATGCCCAGACTGCGTGAACCTACATACCAAGGTTAGGTCCTGACAGTGACAGGTTGCTCTTGATGCATGTGGGGAATAGCCTATACAACAACGTCACACTGTTTTCCCTCGTAAACAAAATCCTATTTGTCTGTGGTTGTTGCATCTGAGACATAGGGGAATGTGAATAATGAAACACACAATTGGACTTGAGTCTACTTCAATATTGTTAAGTAATTTGATTTTAATAATAAATAACCAAGCATGGTAGATTAATCAGTGATTAGACAAAGGAACAATGTTAGAAAAATCCATTTGGTTCACAAAATTGGTTCAAAAAGGGAATTATGGAGCCACATAACATGTAGACCATAATCTGTTATGTTTTGCAGACAAAGATGCCTCTTGGATCTCTTTCTAGGCCAGCTCAAGTTCAAAAACAAGGCGTTATGATGAAAGTGATCCGCTGCCAAAAGCTCTGCTCCTGCGTTGGATGATGCTTGCCAACAGTACTCAGAGCCACTGCCTGTGTGATAGGCTCTGAGCAGTCCCATGATGTAGTTAAAGAGGAAGCCTATGGATTTTATCTCTTTAACTCTTGGGCCATTAGTAATGAATTTATGGGGAGGGCCTGCCATGGGGTATGATCAAGTGTCCAAAAAGTGGTCGGGGACATGAGGAAGAGCACTCTCGCCTAGCAGTCGCTGCAGACAGCCAGCTACTGCAGCGTCCTAATGTTAACCCGACATGAGAAGGAAATTCAACTCCTGGCTCGTTTGTAATGTATGAAATGATGGAAGGTTTCAAACTGTGGCAATTATCCATGCTATGATGTCATGCTATTTCTGGCCCAGGATGTGACTTTCATGTCGGGTCATTTTATTATTGTGCAAAGAAGGTAAAACAGACACCCGTGAAAAACAGCTATTGAATAGCCGGGTGGCGGAGGCAAATTGCTGTGTATTGATGTTGTGTATCATTTTCAAACTGTGTAATTGCTGCAACGCTGAAACCCATCCATCTAAAACAGTATTTTGTCAGTTTTATGATCTTTCCTCTGTGTTATTGTGATGAATAACTTATTACCATTTTGATTCCCCCATCAGGAGAAAATTGGAGCATTTTGTTTTCCCCCCACACAGTTAACAAGGCTTTCTGGATACATATTCAACAAAATGGCCTGATTGAATTCATCTATGATTTAAGACCCCTTGACGTTGTTTGAAGTCTTGTTCTGTTTAATATTCACAGAAAAGAGTTGCGTTCTTTCAAAGAGCAGGGAGCTGTGGTCTCCTGATGTGGGTTAACTTTAGAGAACAGGTTACCAATCCAAAGCAAGCTCTTCCAAGTGCCAACTGTAGCTTTTCTGTCTGCTCACTGCACACACTATCACAGGCAATTTCACATGCATTACACCCAAGAATGTACACACGCTCACATGTGCGCACACAAGCACAAATGTCCCTGCAGACATATCGTGAACGTTTCACGCACGCACGCGTACACACACACACACACACAATCACAGAGTCAGCAGTGTCTTCAAAAACAACAGGTCCAATTCATATAAGGGAGAGTGAGAAAAAGAGGGGGTGGTGAAAACACACACATTAAACACTGTGAGGGAGACAGAGAGAGAGAGAGAGAGAGAGAGAGAGAGAGAGAGAGAGAGTGTGAGAGAGAGAGAGAGAGAGAGGTTTCTATAGAATTGCTCTGCTTACCCCCTGTTGAGAGGAGAAGTGGGATTCTGGACACCTGCCTCTGTTGTTTGGCTCTCTCCAGCTTGGCTGTGTGTTTCTTCATCTGGCCCCTGGCTGTGTGCTCAAGGTCCTCTCTAAAGCCTGTGTGAGCAAACTACATGGAGAGACAAAAGAGAAAAGAAGAAAATGGGGGTGGGGGGGGGCACATATTAAGGCATATTTCCTCAGATTTCTCAGCGATTCATCATCAACCTCTGGTGTTGTTTTGTAAAGAGAAAAAAACAGACAGAACACGCTGGGGTTACATACTGTACATGAGCTGAACAAAACTTGTTCCTCCACTCTTTTCAACCCTTTTTTACATTTTCCATTGACCTCAATTTTTCATGAGCTGATACGCTTTGTGGCTCCCCCGTGACTCCCAGTGTATTGAATTCATCTGGTTCCAATACATCCCGTGCACAACCTATCAATCACTAGGGAGCGTGGCAAACTAATCATTTATTGATGAAATGGGGCAGCCATGAATTTCTAACTGCATTTGTCTTATTTATCAAGCCAGATCAAACAATGAAAATCCAAACAAGCTTAAAGGGAAAGGGAGGGAGTTGCAGGGAATAACTTATTCTTCAGCAGTAGATGGCAGACGGTTATTGATGGAGAGGGGGGGGGGGGGAGAGAGGCTTGGGACTCAGTTGCATGGCGGGAGAGTGAAAGAACGAGAGAGAGCGAGAGAGGAAGAGAGAGAAAGAGAGGGAGAGCAGTGGGGAGATGAGTTCAGAGTGATGTTCAGACAGCAGGGTACACATCTGAATTAATGCTTCCACAAAAGGCAATTTTCTCCTCACAGGCTGCTCATCCCCTCTGTAGGTAGCAAGGTGAGGTATATCTCCCTCAGAGAGAGAGAGAGAGAGAGAGAGAGAGAGAAAGAGAGAGAGTGGGGGAGAGAGAGAGAGACAGCGCAGACTCAATGTTTCGTTTCAGCTACAGAGCTCTTTACTGCAGCTGCCTGGCTGGATCCCTGGGCTGGCTCGGGGGATAGTGTAGTGATCTCAGGCTTCCACCAGAATACACTTCTGGCAATGGTGTTTGCAAGCTCACTAACATGGAGTCTAGGGAATAGCAGTGTTGTTTCTTCACTTGTTTGCTTTCTTTAATGCAGAGGCAAAGTCTGTTGATATTCTTTTGAATTTATACAGCCGTTGGTGGGCCGAGGGAGAAAAATAAAACAACAAAAGAAGAGTGAAGTTTGCCTGGTATATTTGGTATATTCAGCGAGTGGAGAGTTGAAACAGAGTTCACACATTACTGCAGTAGTGTCCACAACCACAAGATCAAAGACAAAAGTAGTGGCACTGTAGAAAAGGCGTGCTGTTAATTCAATTTATTAACCTCAATTCATCTGTAAGTGAGGTAAAACATCTTTGCCATAAAGTTAAAAATCTGATTCAAAATCCATCTAGGAAATCAAAACGTGAACAGTGTATTTTCATATTCATAGCCTGGTGGCAAGATGTAAATAGTTCTTATTTAAATCAACAAAGTTAAATCAAGACTGCCTCACTCGGGGAGAGTGGTGAAGAGGGTGGAGGAGGAGAGAAGGAGGAGGACAGGGAGTGCTGCATCGCTGGGAGAGTACAGTAAAAGCAGCAGCGCAACTGGAAACACGGCGGTGGAAAAGCTGAGGTCATCTAGACTCTCGTTCTGCATTACATATCTACAGTACCATGTCCTGTGGGGGCAGACAACTGTGTCTATCAGGAGGCCCCAGAGAGAGGGAGAGGGAGGGAGAAAGAGAGAGAGCGAGAGAGAGAGAGAGTGGGCTCAGAAGGCCCGGGCAGCAAGTAATCTCTGGCCCTCTCAAGTGGCAGGACAGGAGTCAACAAGAGGACACTGTGATACAACAGCCGGGGGGGAAAATGAGGGACCTTTCCAACCGGACCAGCCAGACTCCAACCACACTGGCTGCGGTATCAGAAGGAGCCACTCCCTGGGCCTGGTCCTCACTGAGCAGACATGCTGGCAGCGGCAAGGGGGTATAGTTTTCCACGGGGTATTATTGCCACTTCCCCTTCCTCATGACATCATCCAGGAACAGCAGAGGATTGGTGAGCGAGTTATCACTGATGTCAGGAAGTGCAGCCAACACCTATTATTAAAGGTTTAGTCAGCTTCTCTGGGCTGTTTTAACGGAAATGCTTCATGTGAAGTACAAAGTGCGGCACTACGACACTGTTCAATATGAATAATACGAAGTACTTTGCTTTGCTTTGATACACACCATTATTCCCTCTCGCTTTCTCTCTGTCCCTCTGCCTCCCTCTCCCCGCTATTAATCTTCTCTTTATGCCATGTCTACCTTAAAAGTTTCTACCTCATCACTGTGAATACCTAACTCAGCATCTACGCTTGCTTCCACTGGGAACATAGTGTGCTGGAGAGCTTCAATATCACACTCTGCAGAGCCGTCAGTTCAGACTTCAGTGCTCGCTTCCAGACCAGATGTCCCATTCAGCGGCACAGAAACGCTCTGCCGCCGGTGCAGACAGGACAGACACCGTTTCCCATACAGCGGGGTTGCGGCGCAAGGTGACATTTTACACAGCCTCGGCGGGCACGTTACTGGATCTTTTTACAGGCATTTCAAACCAGACTGCTGTTGTTTTGTGAGGTCAAACTGAAATTAATGACAGACATGACCCTATAAATGTATGTGTAATCAGTAAGCTAAACAGCTGACAGATCAAGCCAGAGTGAGCAATTTTCCTCACATGTATCTTTTCCCCCTGAAAGGTCCTTATTAACTGGTCAAATCATGTTTACAAATTCATGAGGGAGCAGGCGAAGAGGGAAGGGGAGTAAAGTGCGGCAGCATCATGTCCAGTGAATGACTAATTTGAATGAGCTGGTTGATTCAAAATGGAGCTATAGGTCTGTCTCTGTCTCCCCCTGATGGTACTGTGTGGAATGGCAACGGCTGTGATTCAATGAAATATGTTTTTTTGATGTTGATGTGTAGACTAAAGTAGCTCAATTAAACTTGTTGTGACAAACATGCTGTTTTCATTCATTGTTTTGGGCTTGGATAAGTCACGACCAAATGTGTTAACTGACTCTTAGGTATTTTTGTCTTATTTCTGCATATAATGGTAACCTACAGACACACCTAAGGGTTAGGCAAGGGGCATTTTTCTCCATCCGAAAAAATTGGCATCTGGCACAGCGTTGTCATCTTTCATGGTTAGAAAAATCAGATGTCAGACACATCTCACACAGGGGGCCTTATCTCTACCTCAACCTGCTGAGTGCGCATGTTCTCGTCTTCACTGTGTGCATTTGGTGCTCATCTCAGGCCCACAGCGGTGCAATCCTCATATGGATTCAAAGCATTTCACTGTCTACTTAATCACAATACAAATTTGTCCCGGTTCTGGTTTGAATGAGAGATTTTTTTTTTCAGTCAGTGAAGTTCCCCTGGTGCATATGTTCAGTCTATGAGGCTCACTGCACTTGATCAAGTGGGCCAGCCTGTCCCTGTGGGGATTACCCATCAAAGTGGAAAGCAATGGTAACTCAATGCCTCCTGCAGACAGTGATTGATGATCGCACTGTTTCATAACGAATTGCACCCCCACAACAAGTCTCACACGTGGGAAATGTTAATTGAAATGCTGTGTGTGCAAAGATACGCTTTTCAACTGTGATACCACCGAGGTGGTAGACCGATGTACTCCTACTGTAAACTAGTGGGAATTTAGAAAAAAAGGCAACAATTTAGCATATTACAAGAAAATGAATAACCAGATGGTGAAACTGAACAGAGCTGTGAAGCAATAGTACTCACCACATCCTTCACATCTCCTGTCTTTCTAGTAGAAGGCAGGCTGTCTTGACTGATTCTGCAGGAAATAAAATCTAAATCAGAATGACAGATATTTGAGTTCTTTTTCAGTCTAATATATGAATATTAGTTTGAAAAAGAAAATAATCTCATACCCCTGAACCATGTCGATTTCCCTGATTATTCCCCTGCTGGGGACCCACTGATTGTACGGCAGGGCTCTGAACTTATCTGCACCGACAGCCACATAGTACTGGTTGTTCTCCAGCTCAGTCGAACCACGTAGACGATGTCCATCTAATGTGTAAAGCCTGGGAATTCAAATAGGAAATAATACAAATTGAAGCAATATTTTGTAGTTGTTTGAACAATGTTTAAAAAGATTCATGCTCAGTAATAGAGGCTACAGTGTTTCAAAGGTAGTAGTAAGTGGCCTAACTTACTAAAAAAAAGAAAGCAAAAAGCAGGTCAAGGAATAATGGCACTGCCTGCCACTCATCGGTAGACAGCTGACTAGAAACTATAAGGTCTCTGCTACTAATGTCCTACCTGTACACAGCACCAGTGCGGAGATGCACTTTCTCTGTCACCATGGCTAAGACATGTTCCCAGCTTGTGAGAGTGTACTTTGGGATCATTAATCGAGCTGGAGGGACCAAGACAGCTCCATTGGTAAAAACACTAAGAAATACAACAACACACAAAGCTCAATCGGATTGACATAATCATTAAGGCACTTAATTGTGTTGTTGTTATTGTCTCTGTGTGTAATGCTGCTGCTGCACTGCAATTTCCCAGCTTGGGATTAATAAAGTACATCTATCTATCTATCTATCTAAAAACACAATCAGGCAAAGTACTCTATTCCTGTACATAACACAGTGTGGAACATGCTCCTTTTCACATTCAGGTTGACTTTTGTGCCCAGCTGAAAATTAATGCTCACTTGATAGTGCAGGACTCATTAATAATTCTCTTCCAGCGAGCAGGAACTACTATTCTGCTGTGAACGACGGGTCGGATCTGAAATTTGACAAACAACGGTTGAGAAAGTTAATGTAGCGTTAAATAAGGAAAAGGGTCTTTATAAAGTGGCCTATGTATGATCATGAAACACAAACAGCGATTTGTTATAATATAAGTATAGAGTTTAATTAATTTAATTTCAGTCTGTTTGGTTCAGGTTATTGTCATTCAGTCTATTATAAAGGCTCTATAAAGTTTTAGCACTGTGCTGCTGACACTGTAAATATTTTGGCTTCAACCAGATGCAACTACTAATTCTAAAAATGACTGAGTGAACCTCCAAGTGGCATATAGGAAACATATGATAAGGATAATTTAATAATTTTGGTTTAATTCATTCAACACTAAGTGGTCCTACCTGTTCATTTTTCTTTTTCTGTGGTTTCTTGGTATTTATTTCACAATAGCTGAAAAGATTAGATAGTTTATGAGACATATATGATAAAATTCAGGTTTAATAGGTGCAACAGGTTCCCTGTTCAGTCCCTATCATGCAACAGCCTGGGAAATCAAGTAATCTAGTAGTCTAATTCTCTTAGACGTTTCGAACTGCAGTTAAAAGTTTGTATAATTGAAATAAATGCGGAAATGAAAACAACTGTAAACATATGGCTGTAAGAATATGGTCTGCAGAAACATTTGTGAAAACCTTGTAAGGCCTTCAGTTAAGACAACGTTAAGACAGTTTAAAAACATTTTAAGATATTTTCAGGGCAGGCATTACCCCTCGCACAGCCCAGCAGAGCACAGCCAGAGGTCACCATTGCACCTTGTACATTGTCCCTCTTGCTCAGTGTGCACTTATTCAAGATAGCCAAGATAGTGCTTGCCCAGACATTAGGGTTTTTTCCCTGGCTTGTCCGGGGCCCAGGGGAATGTGCCTTGCATGCCCTGTTGGTAATCCAGGCATGCGTATAGCTTAACGCCACCTACTCAAGCTTTTTGAACCTCTCTCCTCCGGCTGCAACATATGCATTCCCGTGCTGCAAGTCGTCCATGTCGCGAACTTTGTGCCCCTGTCTGGGAGTGTACAAATTCCTTACAGCGCCATAGGGAGCCTCGATCCTGCGGGTCAAAGAGGTCAAAAAACTGTCAAAAGTTGACAACTGTCGATGATTGATGGTTATCTTCTTTCCGGAGAAGAACGCGTCCCCGTTCCTGTACACAATAACTGTTTTTGTCGGAGGCTGTGCTTTAACGGCTCTCCCAGGTGTGAGCGACATAATCAACAGGGATGCCAAGTGAACACAACCGCGCTCGGCTCTCAGGTGAAGTGGGTGTCAAAAGTCAACACAGCAGATGGCGAGTTCAGCCTGGCTGGTATAGCTGAGCTCCTAAAGACGTAGTGGGATATCGGAAACCAGT
This sequence comes from Hoplostethus mediterraneus, assembly GCA_034670385.1. Classification (NCBI taxonomy): domain Eukaryota; kingdom Metazoa; phylum Chordata; class Actinopteri; order Trachichthyiformes; family Trachichthyidae; genus Hoplostethus; species Hoplostethus mediterraneus. The sequence goes on from JAXDDW010000007.1 coordinate 6,428,501, forward strand.
TCGTCTACACGTTAGCACCACGAAACCTATCCGTCGTCGGTGTTAACGTTCCTCTTTTTGGGATACGAAATTCTGACTCTTGTAAACGTTGGCTGACGTGTTTCCAAGGAAACCATCCGGAAAAAAAATGTTTTGCGTTTGTTAAGAATTATGTTTGCAGTATGTTTCAAAACATCAGAAAAAGTATTCGGCCTGCTACACGTAGATTAGACCCATTAGAAATATATTAGTAGCCATTACATTTGGGCCATTTTTGTATATTTTGAAGCATATTTCTAATCATGTCCTGAATGATATATGAAATGTATTTTCTGCAGTAAGTGTGGGGAAAGGCGCAAGAACTTTTTTTTTTTTTTTAAATCGTCCTTGTCTCTAGATGATTCTACACATTATGAACGCTTCAGCAGTCCTTGATGGCATTTTGATCTGTGGCCAGTGTACCCCACCTCCAACACAAACACATTATATTGTAGCTGAAGATCAATTAAAATTAGATTTGCCTACGGTGGATATTTCTGGTGGTGGAAACAGAGTCGAGTATGAGCTTTTCGCACATTTTCAGCCACTGTAGTCACCCTAATCTCCCATTTGCAATCCATTGTTGTTCACCACAGATTGCCTGGCAGTCCACCGCTAGACAGAGCTGTCCAAATTGTTTACCACAGAGCAGAGGTAACCAGAGATTGCACCAACAATGGCACCTAATTGGTTTTTGCCAGACAACTCCTGGTCAATGAAATGCATAATTCATCCATGCATTAATTATTCATTTCTTAAGGGACTCGTGCCGTGCTTTATTACGAGAACTATGTCATGCATATTCAAATTCTTCTGTTTTCTTCGGGGGAGGCAATATCATTTGAACTGGGATGCCCATCCTCAAAAACAATATCAGCCAGCGCTGTAAAGACAACCTCTATTAATCACACAACTAAACCACAGAGGATATTCAGGGGAAAGATGCCATACTAACTTAATCTAATGTCTTGTTTCTGTCCTTTAGCAAACATTACACTATCATACTATTAACAATAATGCATTTTGTTATGATTTTTAAATCTCTCATGGTTGGACAATCACTTATTTTTAATTAAGAATCTTTCAACTTTGACTTTATATTTCCTTGTGCTGCTCTGGAGTTGGATCTTCTTTCTCAGTGAGGTTCCTACTGTGTAACGGAGAGGTTCTGGCATCATGCCTGGTCCAAACAAACGACTCCAGTGTCTGGTCAAGAGTAGAGGCAGACGGTAGTGTGGTCCCGTGTTACACGCTTAATCAACTAACATAATAACCAAAGTAACACCAATCTGAGTTGAAACTATATAATCATCTGATTAAAAAAAAAACTAGCTTTAGAAAATAAAATAACCTTTTTGTCAAACATTCAGGGTTTATTTTTTAAATACCTGCATGACATTTTAATTAGATTATTACAATGCAATAAGGTATTTATCCACTGGGTGGCGGCTCTCTCCTCTGTTAAATCAGGGGCAGCAAGTAATCTACTGTACCGTTAAAAGTCGGCAGTGAATGTTATTGTGTATCGTACAGTCAAATGAGACACACCAAACAATCATATAGTGTGCTTCCCTGCATGCAGTGTGCCAATACCAAATAACTTATGAAAATATGAATTATGTTTTTCTGATAAACAAATTTTCTTTCACTTCATATTTTCTGCACAGCCCTCAAACCTTCATATTGGCTTATTAATCTAGCTCACAGGACTGTTGTAAAATAGTTAAGGCTAAATTATAAGAAAGGCCATTACATTGTCTGGCTGGCATTGTTTGAAACACTAATAAATCACAAAGTATAGGAGATTAAGTGTATTCTTTAATCATGGGTAAAAAAAAAATTAAAAAAAGGAGAAGAAGAATGCCGTATGAGTTGAGAAAATAAATAGCTTCATCTTAGAATTTTCAATTAACACAGGTATAGTAAGTAAAAGCAGAATACGTTCCATTTAAGTCAAAACGACAGTGGAAAATATACTATTTTGCCCAACTATATAGTTTTGTCATCCTCTTTACAGATAGAAGATGGAACAAATGCTGTGCAGTACCTTTCTTTGGTCCAAAAATCAGCTTTCTTTTTGCACAGCTCCCTTTTCTTTAGGACCTCTATCCACTCTTTCAGCAGTCCCCTCAACTACGACCAAACTCAAACACTGTCCTTGTCAAATTCACATACAAAGTACATGGTAGGGTGGCAAGCCACATCAGTCCACTCCCCAGAGGCCACCATCTCAGCACAGTCCTCATCATCATAGGCATTGTTGGGCTCCCCTTTCCTCCACTTGCTGAAGGTCGTCATGGGGGAGCGGTCCACATAGGTGAACAGGCCCTCGCGGTCCAGGTCATGAATGCCGATGTACACTCTACTCAGGCCTGCCTCGCCAATATACCCTGCGATGGCCGCGTTGGCTCCCTCATCCTTGGGCATGGCCAGGTGCCCTCCCCTTGTCTGACAGTAGACCTCGGCATCAGAGTAGCGCTTCTCCTCCTTCACCAACAGATAGACCTTACTGTCTGTCTCTTTTATGCCAGCAACAGCTGCGGGGGAGGGCATTGCTGAAAAATGAGCACCTGTATTTCTATAATTTTCACAGTGACATGCCCAGCATTTGCAGTGATTTGAGGATAACAAGTGAAGCAAAAGCATGGATAAGAAAGACAAGTCTGGCAGAATAACATCAGTCAAAAGTCAAAATGATAATTTCAGAACATACGTTGATTTTGAGGACAAGTACATTTGAGATAATCTGAAAGAAATCATGACGTCATACCATTTTTAATGAACTTCAGCTCAGAGGACATCTGGGCCACAAGAATGTCCATTTCTCCAATCATCTTTCTCAGTGGTGTGCACTCACATGGAACACCTGATAAGGAAAGAATGTGGTCGATTGCTGCAGGGTTATCTCCATTAAATCCACCAACTCTGTCAGTTTAATCCTGCAACAACTCAGTAGACAGACTGAATTCTTGAAGTGTATTTTTTACCTGGCTCTCCGTTAGGGCCCCTCGGACCTGGATCACCCATATCTCCCTTTTCACCTGAGGCAGAAATGATGTAATTATTAATCAATTATGAAGCAAACATTTCTAAACATGTCCGTGTATAATACAGTTCTGCAGTTTATAATTACCTTTCATTCCACTCGGGCCCATTTTGCCATAATGTCCCATAATGCCTTTATGTCCTTTAAATCCTGGTTGGCCTTTTGAAAAAGGGGGTGTGTGACAAGACAGTTTAGTGATTGTGTACTCTACAGAAACAAATAAGCTGTATAACATCACTTAAACTAAATTTCTCTTGGCATCTTGCATCTTATTACACCAAGCATGAAATTACTTCAAATGACTGAAATTCTCTGAATCATCACTATTTTGTGATTAATTTCATTAAATGACCAAAGCAAACTAAAATGTCGAGTCTGTGTAATCTACTGTAGTAAAAAGTATGAGAACAGCCTCCACTCCTCATTAAGGTCTTCAGTAAACACTTGTCACCAGCGCTGGATTCTGTGTATCGTTTCTTGTCTGACCTCTCACCCAATTGTAAACACTTGGCCATTTCTGGACTGCCTGGTAGTGACTAGTGATGTAACAGTATCCGAAAAGCACAAGCAATGTGATCTGTAACCCGTTTCCCCTTATTTTAGACGAGAAAACGTAAAATGCAAGATTATGTGCATTCAAAGAAATTGAGCTTCAATTTGACATAAAATCTGGACAGTACAAAAACAATACCAATCTCTCCAGGAGGGCCAACTCTCCCTGGTCTCCCCGGTGCTCCTTTCTCTCCTTTCTCTCCTGGTTCCCCTTTTGCAGAAGAAGACAGAGAGAAAAATAATTTTAGAATATGAAAAACGCCTCCTACATCTGACATGTTGGTCAGTTTGATCACTTTTTGATGACTTTGATATGATATCACGTATGGCGTGTACATGTGCATTCAAATACGTAGAACTGTATACCTTTCAGTCCAGGGACAAGGATCTGAACCGAGCAGGGCTCTTCTGACAAGTGCTGTCCATAAGTCTGTAGCACATTGAAACCCAGCAAGGAGATCAGTATAATGGACAGTAGCAGCTTCTCTCCTCTCATCCTTCTACATGGGTGGTTGGTGGGCTACACTGGAGGAAGAGAGACAGAGATTAAGATGTTAGAAATATGCTGGTTCCTTTTTAAAACACAAGATGGATGGATGAATATAAGAAACCATTTCAGAACTCAAACAAACGGTTGTTTCTGTGAGCAGCCAAACACTAGTAATGCCACGTGTTTATCCCCTAATCTGTCAATGTAAACCAGTTATCTATTACCACCCAGTACCATCAGGGCAGACTAGTTAAAATATTCCTGAAAGAACACGTGTTACTATGATAACATAAGTGAGATTCCCATTTTAAAAGCCAATATGCAGCATTTTACACAAATGTCAACCCTAAGAAGAGTTAATTTACATAATTCCCATATTCTGATACAATTTAAGCATTATTATGAACAACTCCCTCCAAAAGTTTGAAACCATAGACACTAGTCTACAATGAGACAAATCATTCAAGCCAAGCCATGCACTGTGCGTATTTTACAAACAAATATCCATACAGGGCATGCAAGCCATATCAAATATAAAATTCCTCTAATCCCAAAGGCTATATGCTCAGTTTTGGTGTGAGGTGTAAGGAATAAATATAGCCACTGAAAACAATATTACCATGGGTTTTACAGTATATTGCATTTCAAAATCTGGATGGCTTACCTTTAAGGGAATTGTCCAGTCAGAAGCAGAAAGTATTGTCAGCTTGCAAAGATTCACAGGAGTTGTGAACACTGGTGGTCCTGCAGAAACATTTCATTTTCCTCCACAGGCACCCCAGGATGTGTGTGATAGGACATTCATAAACAGTTCACAGATAAAGCCCAAAGCAGCTGGGGCCCCGGAGATAATTGGATGGGAACTTAGCTGAGTGATTGACAGCAGTAGAGCCTGATAACTGCACTGACTTAACTTCAAAGTCTAACAGATGTATGTGAAGCAAATGACTGTGCTACTCCAGACTTTTAAAGCAGAAGAGGTGTGGGTATAGTAGAAAATGATTTTGATTGTTGACCCGTTGATTCTCTACCTCCTGCTAGACGGTGATCAACAGGAACCTCAATGAACTGATCAACAATGTAGTCTTTCCCCTGGAGTATAGGACATGACACAGCCACCCTGAACTTGACACAGCAGTTGAATTGCTTGCTTCAAAGTGTTTCACTTGTGTGTAAAGATTTCATACCTCATTTATCTCAGTTATTATTAAATTGTACTTCACATCAAAACTGAAGGAGATATGCCAATATGAGTCAGATGTTTAGCTCTTTCTTCTCCAACAAACCTGCAGATGCTTCATGGGGAGAATCCATCATACTGTCGTGATTAGGTCTTACGCTAACTTCCAATTCTTCATTGTGAAAGATAATTCTTAAGATGCCGTCTGGTGTGTTTGGTTCTCAGTAATGATAAAGCAGACATGGCTGAGTGAAAACCTGGAGCAGACTTGTAGATCCCAGCACAGTAATTGTTGGGGATAAGGTTTTATCTTTCTTCCCATACATGATTTGTCTTTCTGTCCCTCTTTTCAGGCTTCTCAATTAATTCAGAGTCCATTCGTTATTCCATGTGAAACAATGAGGTTTCTACGTTGTTACATGGACACTGTAGTTTACTGGTGTAACATGGCTGTCACTGCCCACTGGTCCAGTTTTTCAAAAATGTTGTGTGCTTCTGTAATTGGATTGGATTATATGTGAAAACAGATAACTAAGATTCCGATCATTCAGATTGGGATGATTCCACTGCTTCTTGTCCTCTTGTAAATTAGTTAATTGATTACGGACTAGGCATCAGATTCAGCCAAGAGGTCTGCTCCTCTCTCATGTGGCCACCTGATGGAGCCAGTGTGTAGGCAAGTAGTGCAGCACTAATCCTCTGGGCCCACCTGGAAATCTGTCTCAGAATTATATGGATTATTATCCCCTTTTTTCAAACCAGGATGAGATTGATCTTGATCAAAATCTCTGATCAGTTTTTCAAAAAAAATGATCAGATAGGAGCATTCTGATCCAGATACCATGTGATCAAGATTACAGAATCCAGATTTGCAGTCTTTGAATAGACCTTGATCCTGAAATTTGTTGTTAGGTCAAAAAATCACGATTAGACATAAAAGACAGTCTGTCATAGACCATCCAGCCGGTATGAGACTTTGTTTTGGTGTGTTTGTTCATTTAATAACTAATCTAAACATTAAATACTATGTTTAATCTATATTAAAGATATAATGGCTGTAATTTGCCCACATCCAAATTGTTGGTTATATATAATGCCTATCATGTCTCCCAAACCACTCCGGCAGTGGGACATTTAAATGAAGATGGAAGCTACAAAAAGCAGCTCTACTGTTGTGTCAAGTTCCTGTGCCACTTCCTCCAGGGGGGAAAAGATTGTTGACTCACTCACTGAGACAGCTGAGGTTCCAGTTGGTCACTAGAAGGAGGAAGAGAATCAACAGGTCAACAATAACAATCATTATCATTGTCTGCGCTAATAAAAAAAATGCTTACACATTGAATGATGTTGTGTTTCCTCCCGAGGATGATACCCACACCTCTTCTGCTCGAATAGTACAGTCATTTGCTTCATAAACATCTGTCAGACTTTGAAGTCAGTGCATTTATCAGGCTCTACTGCTGTCAATCATTAAATTCCCATCCAATTATCTCTGGGCCCCAGCTGCTTTGGGCTTTATCTGTGAACTGTTTATGAATGTCCTATCACACATTCTGGGGTGCCTGTGGAGAAAGATGTAATGTTTCTGCAGGATCACCAGAGTTCACAACTCCTGTGCATCTTTGCAAGGTTATAATATGTTCTGCTTCTGACTGGAAAATTCCCTTAAAGGTAAACCATCCAGATTTTGAAATGCAATATACTGTAAAACCCATGGTCCTGTTTTCAGTGGCCATGATAATTTTATCACACCAAAGCTGAGCATATAGCCCTTGGGTTTAGAGGATTTTGATATTTGCTATAGCTTCCATGCCCTGTATGAATATTTGTTTGTATGGAGCAGAAATTAATTTGGAAGATTAAAGTGTGCATAGTGTATGGCGTCGGCTTGAAACAGTGATTTGTCCCCTTGTAAACTAGTGCCTGTGGTTTAAAAGTTTTGGAGGGAGCCATAAGAATTACTTATAATATCTCAATCTCTGTCTCTCTTCCTCCAGTGTAGCCCACCAACCACCCATGTAGAAGGATGAGAGGAGAGAAGCTGCTACTGTCCATTATACTGATCCCTGTGCTGGGTTTCAATGTGCTACAGACGTCTTATAGACAGCACTTGTCAGAAGAGCCCTGCTCCATTCAGATCCTTGTCTCTGGACTGAAAGGTATACAGTTCTATGTATTTGAATACACATGTACACACCATACATGATATCATATCACAGTCATCAAAAAGTGTTCTAAGTGAACATCATTTCATAGTCTAAATGTATGTCTGTCTCTTTCTTCTTCTGAAAAAGGAGAACCAGGAGGGAAATGAAAGAAAAGAGCATAAAAGAGGAAGGTGACCAGAGATATGCAAGGGATGGAGGAGTAAGCAAACACAAGGTTATTCCTAATAGCAACAGATATTCCAAAGGTTTCATGTGAGAATATGACACCATATACACTAACACATTACCAACGTGGGAATTTAATGTGGGGATAGTGAACCTTTTCACTATCACATACAAGTTTTATCAGCCTTTGTTTATCGTTGCTCTTTCTCCCTCTCATTGCCAGCTGCCTCCTCCCCCATGAAATAGTGCCTGTTAGAGAGGGGAAAGAGCTGTTCTTTGATATATAAATATCATTCAATAATTCCTAGATAAGGTGACATGGTGGCTCAGGTTAGTACTGTCGCCTCACAGCGAGAAGGGTCCAGGGTTAGTCAGACAGATTAGAGGCTCTAGATGTAGATGTGAGTGTGAGTGAATGTCTATCTCTGTTAGATCAGTGATGGACTGGCGACGTGTCCATGGAGTTTCCACACCTTACACCCAACGTATGCTGGGAAAAGCTCCAGCAACCTGTGCCCCTGAAAAGGAATATGTGGGTATAGAAAATGAAGGAATGAGTAAGTACCAATTAATCCCAGGTGTTGCTATTGGGAGATGGGATCTGCTGTTGGAGTATAAGTCAGCGTTTGGTGTGGTCAAGTGGTGCTTGTCATTATTGTGCATTATTTAAGATGTCATGCAATTACTAACTGGCAGTTTTGACACTAAGGGTTTATAGTATGTGACATTTGACATGTAGACGATAAATGTCATGTTAGTGTTTACATGCTGTCATCTAGTGTCAGTAATCAGATATGGTCCAATACACAAGTATCAGATATCCTAATTAGATTTACAAACCGAGTGGTGGCTTTCAATGGTAGATTGGATGTCTCCTTCAAAAATCCCCCCAAAAGTTTTAGATTACTAGTCTCTGAAATATTCATGACTCTCAAGGCAACATTTGCTGTCCTTTCATTGCAGCCACTGAAGTGGTATGCTCATTTTATGCTCTAATTATTGGTTTTAATTGTTAGTTTTATGATAATCCCACAAAAAAATTTGTGTCAATCATTATATTCAGTGAAATAATAATCCTATAGTGACCTTCTGATCATTACAGTTTGAAAGCTGTTGCATTTGACTATAGTGCGGAGTAGATGCTCTAGTACAGTAAAAGATGCATTTCATAGTCATTAATATAAATTTGGAAAAAATATAATGTTGTATTGTACTTGTTTTATTTTGTATTTGATGTTTAACTTTGTAATGTTGATTTTTAAACAGTCAAAGGGTTTTGTCAAAGCCTTCTTGAGTCCTTGAGTAATAATAAATGTACAAATCCATTTTTCTATTACCATTTTTAAAAATATGGTTTGTCTTAAGTATTGTTTAGCTGTTGTCTCATGGCACTATGTATCTTTACCGATAAATTCTTCTTCTTCTTCTTGCTTCTGATGCTGCATTCATGTGGCTGTGGATTTTCTGATACCGGAGGTGCCGAGATGTGACGTTTAAAGGGCCGGAAACCTGGAAGCCATGTCAACAACTCATTATTATATTATATTGTTTGGGATTCTATGTAAATAATTTGTATCTTCTATTTTCATATTATCATATTTTAATTGTGGTACAATCTCCCTGTCAGCATCCACCTAGATTCCTCGATTCATTTATTTCGTTTTATGTCCATTATGTGTTTATTGCTCTTATCTGTATTGACTTTTATGTAGAGCACTTTGAAACATTTGTTTTTGAAGGGTTTTTTAAATGTTATATAATAGTTTTGTATTACTTTCTGTGTAAACTTACTCAAAAAGAGACATATTGCCTGGACTGGAGACAATAAATCTAATTCTGATTAGATTATAAATTGATTAATACATTGATTAAAATCCTCATGCGCATTTTCTCCTCTCCTCTAACTGCAACGCAAAGTAGCTTAATTTCTAAAATGAGACGCCAAAATAAACTACTACTTCCGCATTACGACGTACCAGGAGCATTTGAAGGTAACGAGTGTAGTGTACCGTAGTCGGTATCGTGACGTCATCTCTTATCACTGGACCTCAGCACTTGTCATCCAGACCTACAGCTCCGGAGGGGAAGAGTTAGTAGAGCTGGAGTAGTAGAGCCACCGATCCGTATGAGGGAGTTAAAACCCAAAACAGTTGCCCTACTCCCAAATTTGACTGTCTGAAGGATTTACGCCGTAAGTGACAACGCTTTTGTCTTGTAGGTTAACTTTTGCACTTGCTTCCAGCGAATAGCCAGACTCAGACTACAGCAACAGCTATTCAAAAGAGTTAGTTTGTATTGTCGTTAGCTAACCTGTGAAGGAGCGAGAGCAGTTGCTGTTAGTTAGCCGCTTGTGTGTGTTAACTGTCATTTTATTTTCTTAAACATAAGCCTTACCTGCATTGGTATAGTGTGACTGTATGCTGCCAGACCGCTACAGTAGCCATGATAGCTTATTTATAAGGGGCTTAGTGCGGTTACTCTTACACAGGAATTGAGATTGTCATGACTTAGTTTTATATATATATATGACAGTGAGTTATGAGAAATGATTGCATCTCACCTAATGAACCAATTAGTTTATGGTATTTTTATATTTACTATGGTAACACAACAATATTCCTGTCCGTCTATTAGTATTCTTCTAAATGTATTATAGGATTACTATGGTTTTTTTCATAAGGTTTATTTTGATGTCTTTTTTCAGTCAACTGCCTCATCTTCTTTGTTTTCCTCACCGTTTCATTCCTGACTTGTTGTCACTCCTCTAAGGGGGTTCTACATATTCATTTCAAACCAATTGTTACTAGTTTGTTTCTCAGCTTTTATGAAACTATTTTGTTCGTGTCATTTTGTGTTGAAGTGTGTGTCCACTTCTCCTTATCCTGTTGGCCTACAGCAGATATCCCAATGCATTTTCCATATCCTTTCGCCTGGGAGAGAACAGGAAACAAGAGGCAGGAAACAAGAGACAAGTGTGTGTGTGTGTGTGTGTGTGTGTGTGTGTGTGTGTGTGTGTGTGTGTGTGTGTGTGTGTGTGTGTGTGTGTGTGTGTGTGTGTGTGTGTGTGTGTGTGTGTGTGTACTGCTTAAACTCTGAACCTATGGCCACTGCATTCATGCGTATGTGTTTTTCTCTGTGTTGCTGATTTGTGCCGTCTAGCTACTGTTAACCACTTTTATTTGTTAGATCTCACTTCAACAGTCCTGACAACCGTCTCACCTCTTCTTCTGGATTAGGGTCAAACACTAAGAGGATTTAAGGCAGAGTCAAAGTTACCCATGCAGGACTGGTTTTATTGTGATGCCTGTGGTGATGTGGACTCTCAGGTTGCAGACCGTTTCCAACTCCCTTAGTGAAGTGATGTACCAGAGATTATTTAGAGGGTTGCTTTGAAAGTAACAACTCCAAAGTAGGGGTGGGCGATATGACTTCAAATCAATATCACGATTATTTCAAACTTTTACCTCGATTACGATTAATGAACGATTATTTTATTTGTTTTATTTTGAAAATTGACCAGACGCTCTATGCTGTTCCTGTGTCTGACTTCCTGCCCGGCGTTCCTCGTTCTTGTAGCCTAAATAACAATCGAAATCAACGATTTTGAAAATTTGCCACGATTACATAATTAAAATGACGATTACGATTGTAAACACGATTATCGGCCACCCCTACTCCAAAGGCATGAGAATCCCAAACCACTTGGTAAAGCACTTTACTCTGATGGTAGACCTGTAATACAGAAGAACTGTGTTGTTTCTATACAGCAGATAAGAATTGTCAGCATGCTCTTGGTGTTCCCTAACAAGCATGCATTACAGCAGTCTTTACATACAGATAATGTTTCTGTAATAGCTAGATGCTTGTAGTCTGAGTTGTTTCTGAGTTGAAAGTATATCCTGTTGACATCATTAAATGTGGAGTGAAGTAGGGAACTGTGGGAAAGCTTTGCGATAATTAGGATAGTTATCCTACAAAGAAAAATCTTCAGTATCTCTTCAGCCTTGATCTCACAGTGGGAGACTGGAGATCACAGACATGTAGGACTGGTTAAGTAATCTTGCAGAAATCCTCCATCCTACTATTGTAAACTCTTTTTAAAAAAAACTTTTTTTAAAACATTACAAAAAAAAAAAAAAAAACCTTTACCGTTTGGTAATCAAATTATCACTGTTAAGTTGTGTATGGTATGAATATGGTTAGTTGGATGCTATACAATGGATTTGATTCCACTCAACAATCTAATTACAAGGCAAGATGGCTGTAAGCTCGAGCTCGGACTCTAACCTGCCGATCAACTATATCAGTATTGTAGCATCAGATTTGAGTATTGACCTCAAGTGACTGTAGTAGTATGTGGCATGTAGTATCTTATTGAATTAGCTTTTGCTATTATGGGACTTGTAGTGCACAATTTATTTATAAATGGCCATAATGTTCATGTGTAGCCTGCATATACCCTCTCAGTGAATTCTTTGAGGGCTTTTTGTTCTAGTTTTGGCCTTGACAGAGGGTCAGTCCTTTGATGTTCAATTGTTCTCCCTGCTTGGCTTACATTCAGCAAAGACACCTATTGTAAAAATAGGATTATTATACTGGTGTAGTAATAGATGGGCCATAAAACAATAACATCCGCTTTCACATGGTTCATTCTTAAGAAGCAGTTAATAATATTTAAGCCCTGATTTACATCCCTTCATAAATTCATGACAACGACGATGCAGCTAGGTGCATATCCAGTTCAGTTGTTAATTGCTAGCATAACCCATTGGTTATATATTGCATGAAGTAAGATCACACTAAGATCACTGATTATCAGTGAGCCTGTTGTAGGCCAAGACTGATAAGACTATCAGCCAGACTTTCCTCTCTTAGATGAACTTATATTGCAAGAGTGCAATTATACCTGTCTCATCCAGTTTTTGTTGACATTTGTCAACATTTGCCAATTAGATGTAATCTAGAATCTAAAGTGCATTGGGTTATCCCAGACAATAGCTTTCCATCTTTATCTGATCCATCTGTATCCGTATGGAGGACAGAATCAGCCAGTAGTTAGAAATAAATAATACATTAATAAATAAATATATTAATAAATACAAAAATAAAGAAATGTATCATATCCAGAGAAGTCTGTAAATACACAAACTTAAAAATAACATAATTCAAGAAATAAATGAGAAAAACAATGTGCAATAACAAACAAATAAATCTTACATTTCCTTATTCATTTATTTCCCTGCTCACTTCATTCAGTATTTATTTATTTCTGCATTCCCTGCTCCATAATATGCTAATAAGATGTTTCAGTGGGTGTGGTGTCTGACAGTCAGGCTTAGCAATCAAACTAGGAGTTCACTGGCTAATAAGTAAGGTTCAGTTGTGCTGGAAATTGGAAGATGGCTCCAATGAGGCACAGCTGTGTAGAAACTGCTTCCAAATTCCCAGGATGTAAGGGGGTCGACCTCTGTGTCGGTAACAGCAAACAGCAGACTGTTTTTGATTAATGTCTCTACAGGGAAAATCAGGTCAGGGGAAGCATCGTTGTCCTCTGCAGTGGCAGCCAAATCTCTTAATTCTCTGGATATAATCAATCACAACAGAAATGTTGGCAGTGGCCAACTTGTACCCTGACTGTGAAGTTATGTCGCTGATGCGATGGGATGTGATGTTTGTTCCAGACAAAGTTGTTTTGTTGTCAGCCAAGGAAGGAAAATCCAAATCCATCAAGCAATGCATCACAGCAATGAATAGTGTGTTAAACACCGCCCACATGTTTGATTGACACAACCTCATTATCACAGCAGGGAGAAATGCATAAATAAGTAGGGAAATACTTAAATAAATAAATTAGGAAATAAATGACTAAGTAGATCATTTTTCTTGTTAATGAATTGTGTTACTCCTTTATCATTTATTTATTTCAAATTATAGCAGATTCTGGGCTCCATGCATCTGGACTGAGGTTTATATCTCCATTTTAATGGATTTACCATCTGAGCCTACTTCAAGGTAGTAGTTTCCAGATATAGGCTAGACCTAGGGTCCAGAAATGGCATTAAGTGGATAATGTGTAAGTGGAAGCCTTAAAGGTTAGACAATGGTCTATCTTTTGTTCAAGAAGAAGGAACTGGTTGACTGGTCTTACAACGAAGTTGAATATTAGGTATGGAAGTATTTGAAAAGATAAAAGAAAAGCCATTGACTTGGAGATGATCACTAGTGTAGTTGGACCCAACATTAAGTTGCTGCGTTAATGTACCTGGTGAACTTTGATTCCTCGCTGAATGCTGCGTCAGCAGTTTCCAATCCCCAACCTCTCTCACATTTGACCTGAATCCCTGAAGCTAATTGGATACTCAAGCATAACGTCAGCACTTTTGCTTTGAGGAACTGTGGTGGTAGAATTAACTGTCAAGGGCTTTTAATACACGGGTATCAATATCACAGGTACATGGGAAGGTACAGACCCAGCTTTCACATTTGACTGAAGGTGTTTTGAGATTGTAGACATACTGGCTTCCCTAATCCTTTGTGAGATTCAGTCCTGCAGTAACAGATTTCCTTGGCAAGTCTACAGCCAGCAGAAATATATTCATGCAGTATATTTCTGAGGTTCTGGGTCTGAAGGCATCTACATATTAAAAAACATCATTAATATAATTCTGTATGGGTTAGGGTTGTTGGCTTTACTGGGAGTGTAGGTAACAGGCAACATGCAGAATCTAGTACTCCATAAGTTAAACTGTTTACTTAGAAGCATAGTTACTTAACTAGTGGCTAGATGGGTATTTTAAATGTGAATGTTAATGCTATGAATATAAAATGCACCCAAAAAACATGATGGCATAGTCTCAGTTTTAACTGTTTTAGCTTTCACACTGCATAACCTGTTTGGCTGGGCACTACATGTCACGTCAAGTGATTTAATGCTGTTCTCATCAGTGACTGCAGCAATTCCCCAGGAGACAACTCCTGTTATGTTCCAATGTTAAACCCTCTCACTACATCAGCAAGGAGAACAACAAGTTAATGGAAAGCAAAGCAAAAGTGATGTGCCTGGTCCTGCTCACGTCATGCAAATGGTTGACAAATGCCACCGTAGTTTAATATGGCCTTTGTTTATATGAGAATTCTGTCATTGTCAACAAGGTTCAATTATATTGTCAATCACAGCTACAGTGATATTAGCCTTTGTGTCAGGTAAACGCTAGTGTTTTCTTCGTGTGTTATTGTTTTACCAAAGGCTTTCCCCTGGCCATTTGGGTTAATGTTTTGTATCAAGACTGGTAGGATCATACTGCATGAAGCTGAAGTGGAAGTTCTTCAAAAGCCACTGGCAAAAAAAGCCACAGTTGAAACTCACTCAAATGCATTATGTAAGAAGAAGATACAAAGCATATAGTTAGTCAGTATTAGTAAGTATTTTCACATACTGTGACTTTATCCTACTCATATTTAACCCTCACCACCCTCCCTCTTTACTCCCTCTCTCCCTCTCCCTCTCCCCCTCCCCAAGAGCCTGTGTGTTGCTGTGCTGACTGGAGGTGAGCCATGGAGGATGGGAAGCCAGTGTGGGCGCCGCACCCCACCGAGGGGTTCCAGCTGGGCATGATCGTTGACATAGGAGCCGACGCGCTCACCATAGAACCACTGAACCAGAAGGGCAAGGTGGGTCATTACACACACACACACCTTGGCTGTCCAATGCTTCATTTGCGAAGGTTGGTGGGGGTGTCAGTGATGTTAGTGCTGTTATCATTTTATGTAGCTGTGCTTGCTGATGCGAGAGCTGCACACTAGACAAGTGGGGCATGTCAATTCAGTGTTGTCTGCCTCGATTCGAAGCATGCTGCTTACTACAGACACAAACACACAACACAAAAATGTATGAACACACCCATGATCACACATACATTAAAACACATTCACACAAGGTCCTTGGAGAATTGTATTGCATTCTAATGCCAAATTCTATATTAATGACATATATTCACTCAGTAAATTACAAGATGATAACTGTGAGTTGAAATGACAATTTAACAGTATGTTGGATTTATACCTAACACTCTAAAAGCACAATGAAACACATACACACACAGTTTACCTAAATTGCGATTTAAGGTAGAAAGGCGTTAACACAGCAATGTGTAAAATGTGAGAAACATGAGAGACTACATGTACCGAGGCATGAATAAATAAAGAGAGCAGCAGCAGGTGCTCTGATAGTGTTGCCTGGAGGGAGAGCTGCTCATTAGGACTTGAAGGCCACCTGTTACACCTGAGCTGCCACATGTCCCCAGTGTGCTGTCTGCACTTGGGCTGCAAGCCGGCCTCTGATGTTAACAACAGCAGTTGCTTCTGAATTTGTTTCTTTTTTATTGTTCTTATTGCAGCTATAACTAAAGATACTAGGTTTAGCATCCCCCGGAGCTCTCCAACTATGTGTAGGAGTTGGTCAAAAGTCACGTTGACAATTATGCACTCCATACACCTTCATCCATCCATCCTAACAATTTAGTTTTACATTACTCACTTAGTTCTCTTAAAACAAGCGATTTTGAAAATGTGAAAAAAGTGACAATATGTTGAAATTAGTATTGCTACTTGATACTAATTTCAAATATTGTCCCCTGTTTTGTTTTTTGCATTAGGACCAAGTGACATTATGTCACCCCATTAGCAGATTGCTTTATTTTAAGATACAACACTGCACCAAACAACTTTCATTTTTTATTCCACTGTAGTCCACTCAGAGTCAGCGTTAAAATTTAACCTCATTTAAAATACCTATGAATGACCTTTGCGTTAACATTATCAGTAGGCTTGGCGTCTGTAACTTTATCTTATGCTTATTGCAAGGCATAGACCCAGTCCCATTCGGTGAGGGAATGAAAGGCTCATTGAGTGTCTTTTAGCTCATTAGAGCCTCATCTCAGTACATGACCCTCAGCGTGTACAGCCTGGCTGTGTACTTCTGGGGCATTGCTTTGTCCACTCCATCGGTTGGACGTTTCTCACACAGTTGTTATTGTGGCTGGCCATGTCCTTTTTGAGCCAAGGTAGCAAGCACACAAAGCGCATTCTGTTTATGCTCATAGCCCGTTTGTGGTAATAGACCATGCACCAGTAGCTCAGACATTCTCACACACACACACACACATACACATACACAAGCAGTGGGAGCGATACAGGCAGTGTGTAATGAACATGTAAAAGGAGAATGAGAGTGTTTATTCTATTGATATGTTGGGGTATAATTAGAAACAGTCATTTGTTTACCATTAATCACGTTGCTTTGCCTGCTTGTCTTGTTGGGACCCTCACCACCATTACGTTATGCCCCATCACTGTTTTAGACACCGCATCAGTAAATGCCCTGGGCCTGTTTGTGTCATGGGGGAGGTGCTTGGGTGTTTTTAATAATACAGTGACATGATTGGTTCCCACAAGATCAGCACAGAGCACCATCTGAGTTTATCTTCCACCACAGACACAACACACACACACACACACACACACACACACACACACACAGGTGCTCAGATCCTGTTGCGCTGCCACCAAATTATTCATTATCCTGCCATGTCTCTCCTTGTTTCTCTCACAGCCGGCTTGTTCCATTGAGTTTATTTCCATTAACTCAGACTCTTAAACAATAGAGTGAGAATATCAGTAATTAATTTCGCCTGCAAACGTGTAGCAGCAAACATCATTACTGTGATCTTTAAACGTGATGAATAATTCATGTGGATGTACGCTTGTTTATCTTTTTATGACATTAAATGTTTGCGTCTTGCATTTTAGGATGCTCATGAACATTTGTCTCGTGTTGTGAGCTTTCCAAAGAACACAAAGTAGACGTTGAACAATCTTGTCCATAAAGTTGGCAGTACTAAGTGGAGATGGTGTCAGTCATGTTGGCATGTAGTACACTGACTCCACTCTTACTGGTTATATTATATATAAGTTATATTATGACAATAGGGAGAAATATGTCTATAGTCTCTTCTTTTCATGTTGCAGACCTTTCTTGCTCCTATGAGCCAAGTCTTCCCAGCGGAAGACGATGTCAACAAACATGTAGAGGACAACTGTAAGTTAACACATCCCACATGTTGTGAGCATGTTGTGTATTTTGGGTAATATCCCTTTTTAATATAGTTTTTCCTCCTCTTTCAGGTTCCCTTATGTACTTGAATGAAGCCACTCTTCTCAACAACGTCAGAGTGCGGTACAATAAAGACCACATCTACGTATGTATTCTTTTCCTTCCACTATTTAGTTGCATCATGAGGGCAAAGGAGGATGGAGGATAGAAAGATAGAAGGAGAGAAGGATTCCTATCTGTGTTTCCCTGGGGGGAAAGTGCCAGGTGGTAAAGAGGGTATGAAGCAAGCAAGGGGTCACTGAGTCAAGACTGGCAAACCATATCCTGATCCCAGTCACTCCACTTAGGAAATTATGGACAGCTGGTAGAGGGGAAAAAGCAAGAGAGGGAAAACAAATTAGAAAGGCCTCTTGTCATCTCTTCCCCTCTGTCTGCAGGCTACTAGTTAGCAGCCTGAAAGGCAATACTTTGTAGGCGTCATTAGATGATTGGTTGATTTTCTCTAAATGTTGCTAAACTAATCATGTTTGTATTTATTTTCCGGACAGACGTGTGTGGCCAACATCTTGATAGCTGTGAACCCTTACTATGACATCCCCAAACTCTATTCCCCCGAAACCATCAAATCATACCAGGGGAAGTCACTGGGCACCCTGCCACCTCACGTCTATGCTATTGGTGAGAGCTCTGAGCTTACAACTCAGCAATAAGGAGTAAAAAAATTTTTTTTGATTATTACAAAGTTAGCTTCTAAAGAAGATTGCTCCTTTGGACACCAAAGGAGCAATCTTCTTTAGAAGCTAACTTTGTAATAATCAAAAAATCCCATTTAACCATTATCTGGTAGAATACTATTGATGTTTTTGAGTTTATTGAGAATGAGAATCACATTTTAGTCAAATGTAAAGATCATTTGGTCTTTTGAGCCTACAGTATTTGTGAAAGTAACTAAAACAGAATAAATAACACAATGGAGTAGAATGATATAACTGGTCACTGGTACATGTAATAGAATTTAATTACTTTATTTGAGAGGTAATATGCAATTTCACACTTTGGCAGTAACCCTCTCAACACATGTCACATTGGTCACGTCATTCTTCATGACAACTTAGTACTATGCAAATGCAGTTAATGAACTGCACAGTTCAGTAATAAACTGAATCTGAATTGAGCCCTGCATTATGCAGGGTTATTTCTACCGAACTATATTTGTCATCCCGGCAAGTTAATAAATCACTGGTATGTTTTTCTCTCTCAGCGGACAAGGCCTACCGGGACATGAAGGTTGTAAAGATGAGCCAGTCCATCATAGTTTCTGGTGAATCCGGTGCTGGAAAGACTGAAAACACCAAGTTTGTTCTCAGGTATGAAACCACCTGAGTCACATAAAGTACTGTACTCACTGTAACCATATGACTTACTATGTACTCTATATATACTGAAGTTCATGCATCCACCTGGAATGGTTGTCAGTGTCTTTTACATGTTAGTATGCTGGTTTTAACTACATGAAGTCACCAGTGTTACCGTCATCCTCATCTCATCTGTAGATATCTGACCACATCATACGGAACCTGTCAAGACATTGATGAGAGAATTGTCGAAGGTAACATGTAAAGAATAATAGTTTATTAGAAGTGTTTGCATTGAGCCAGTGATATGATGAACAGATCCTGATGTTCTTTTCATTTTAAACCTCAGCAAATCCCCTTCTTGAGGCTTTTGGAAATGCAAAGACTGTCCGGAATAATAACAGTAGTCGCTTTGGGAAGTTTGTGGAAATCCACTTCAATGAGAAGGTAATGGTCCCCATTTTGTAAAAAAAAAGAAAATGCTTTGTATTTGGTTTGTATGTTTATGGGCCAAGAATTTTAAAATCCCCTGATGTCTATGTTACCAGAATGCAGTAGTGGGTGGGTTCGTCTCCCATTACTTGCTGGAGAAGTCAAGGATCTGCATGCAGAGTAAAGAGGAGAGGAACTACCACATCTTCTACAGGCTGTGTGCCGGGGCCTCCGAGGAGATCAAGAAGAAACTGCACCTTGACTCTCCAGACAGCTTCAGGGTCAGTGGGCCAAGACGGAGGCCAGGTTCTGCATTATTAATATGTCTCAGAATGGGGATACTGACATAGTACATTTTGACCCAGGATGAGTCTGTTATTGAGCCAAGATAGGTGCTATGGTTACGGTACAGTATCGGCTCCTTTTGTTTTCTATTGCTCAATACTGAGTATGTCTTATCTTGTTGTAGAAGAGCAGCTGTAATGAACAGATATCAACAGACCCTTTGAAAATGGCCCAGTACCAAATATGTTTGGGTGCCTTAACAACACCCTTCTATCACACTGATAACAATCTGAACTTTAAGCAAAATATAATGGAAAAACATCCTCTATTGTGCCAGTGTGAGCATGGTATGGTATACTCATGCAGTGGAAAAAAAACATCTCAGACATAGTTTTGTAATATAATCAGGCATAAGCTCGTGTGATGGGATCATGCATGCAAAATCTCATACAGCACAAAATACCAACTCTTAGCCCACTTTTAAAAGCTGCAAAGCCTAAGCCTGTGAACACACTAACCTCTATGGCTGATTGATTTCTTTGAGAAACAGGAAGAGAGAGGGTTGGAGGCAGGGGCCAAATTAGATGGTGGGCCTTACTCTGCCAACATTCTTTTCTCATGAGCAATTTTGTTTATACAAAACTAAAATCAGAGAATGCATCCTTTTCTAAACACTATGCAACATTTTCTTGTGCTGGAAATAACTTTCCATGTGCATTTGTACACTAAAATGTAGTCTTGCTAAACTACAGTAAGTTGAAGTTGTTACGAGGAGTCATAGGAGGGCAATTCTGTGGAAGCCCACTAGGTGTCACATGAGCTTGTCATTAGTGAGCTGGGGTTGTAATATCCAATCAAGCTGTGTAATTAACCCCCCCCCCCCCTCAGTAGCAAATCACCCAAAATAGAATTTTGTAGCTTGTGAATATGATAACCACTTTAATAAGAAGCCTTTTCAAAAATCACAAAGGTGTTTATCCAAGCCTTTATTTATCCAAGCCTTTATTCAGCAAGCTCTACAAAACAATGCTTAACAGAACAATGAGCAACTCTAGTTGTTGCTTTAGTTATTTATCAGTGTCATTATATCAGGTCCCTAAAGTGACACCCACATCAACAGAGGTAATTACCTCAGATATGATTTACTTGTAGTCAACTGTGAAGCAATATTGGAAGACAACAAAGTAAATCTTTTAGATGAGAAACAATACGACAATCCCCACAAGAACAAAATACATCGCAGTTGTGTCTGAAATCAAATTAGTATGATCGTGTTTGTATGTTTTCATGCTGTTTTATGTCTGTTGCAGTATCTGAGTCGGGGATGCACCAGATACTTTGCCAATAAGGACTCTGATAAACAGATCATGCAGAACCGCAAGAGTCCTGAGGTAATGTTGTGTTCTTTTCTGCTGTTAACCCCTCTAACCCAGTGCTTGGTTATTTTCCATTGTTTATCTATTTGAATGTCTTGTTCTTCATTGTCTTAGAAACAAGACAATGTTGCATTTTCCGGTTACGTGACAGAAAATGTGATGTCAAGAAACAAAGTAGAGAATGATTGTAATACAACACTATACAACTATTTCCTGCACAGTAAATAATCCAGATAGGTATACAACATTATTTCCCAGCATTTTGGGCACTGGGTTGAAAGAACTATAGGCAAACTGTTACCATGGAAATGGGGTGCAAAGGTGAAATTATACCCAGTAACTCATAAATAAGAATATTTGATGCCAAGAAATGTATATATCTGTGTATTTGATAAAACCAGGGTTTTGTTGCAGTGCACTGCAAAACCCTTCAGGAGATGTGTAATTAATATAATGAAACTATTAGAAGAATAAGTGTGTCATTTTGCTCTCTCAGGGGCTAATTATGAATGTTTGTTTCACTTCTTGTTCTCTAAGATAGGAAAATATAATACAACTTTGAAATCAGGCAAAAGAGGGGTAAACAAGGGTCAGTTCTCTCTCTATGGATTTACTCCCAACCTACATATGGTACACTGCAAAGAATGAAATCCTCTTCCTGGTTGTAGTTGTCCTTGTGTTTATATTTGAGAGAGGTATATTTAGACCAGAATTTGAATTAAATGGTAAGTAGGTGGTGGTGACCGTGGGTGTGTGCTTAGTATGTAGTCAAAATGTTCCACCAAAGTGACTGGTCACTATGGGTGAAAGTAGGTTGTATGGCTGTAAGTGCGTTGTGTCATTAATATTGTACGTTACTAATCAAGTCATTGTACATCTTTCTGTCCTGCCTCATCCACGTTATAAAGGATGATAAGGTGATACTTCTTTTCCCTATCAGGACATACTGCTCCCTGCTCTTTGTGCTGTGTTATCCTCAATGTAAACACTGAGAATCTCAGGTTTTACATGCTGCTGTTTGTAGTGCAAACAGGAAATGAGAGTGCATGCTTCCTCTTTGTCTGCATGAGACTTCCAGGTTGAGGTGGGATGGGGGTGGGTGATGTTTGCACAGATTATAAAATACAGGATGTTTGGTTGTTCAGCTTTTCCAGCCATACAATGTAGAGCTGCACAATTAATAATCATGTATATTGTACATTGCGGTATATTTATTTAGAACACTCATCATACTTGAAAATAGTCAAGATGTTGAAACAATATGAACAAAGTGGAAGAAAGTTTTGTTGCCCAAATTATTGAGACTAATAATGAATGATTAATGATTGTGATCACACTATCTAGCAGGATAATCAGATTAATCTGTATGATTAATGCAGTCACTATTCAGTAATGTAATGTAAAATTCCATTAACTGTAATATATTTGTCAGAAGTGCAATCTAAATTGTAATCTGGTGATGAATCTTGATCTTGGTGTGCTGTGAGAAATCACCCAGTGACATTCTACATTGCATGCCTATCCTTTCTGCTTTGAAAGTCCTCAGCATCATTCCCTATTGCAAGACATTTAAAATGCCTCAAGATGTAAATGGAGACAAGGCTGCTGTAGCAGAGCAGCCTTGCTTCATAGAAAGGTGTGCTGGCTGTGTGCTGGTGGCTCTTGTATTACATTGTTATAAGTCACTTTTGGTTAGTTCCATGTGCTAAGGTAAGTCGGTGACTAAAATGTTTTTTCTAGTTTAGTGCGGGCAGTTGTGTCGCCTCCAATTCAATTAGAATCAGATTTACTCAATGTGTAAGCAATTCAATGAAACTGCTTAACTGTAGATGTTAAGGTATACATTATGTAATGGTTCCCATCAAGATCTTTTCATTTCATCATTTCTGTTGAGTGAATCATGATTTGAATTATTTCTTATTTAGTTTCTAACTCAACCATGTGCTTCCCCAGCATTTAAAGGTTGGTGCCTTGAAGGACCCTCTCCTTGACGACCAGGGGGATTTCAACAGGATGTGTGTGGCCATGAAGAAGATTGGTCTGGATGACACTGAGAAGCTGGACCTGTTCAGGGTGGTTGCTGGGGTTCTGCACCTGGGCAACATCGACTTTGAGGAAACAGGGAGCACCTCAGGTGGGTTGGGGCTTCATAGGAATGCACTACACATGTAAAGAGAGATATATGCAGTCATAAATACACTCAACCACATGCACATGCTCTCCAGCACACAAACAAACAAGCACACAGATGTACAAACACATACAACCTCAAGTAGGTTAAGAAATGTGCCCAAATAAACACATTCTAGCATCGTAGCATGGCTGTGAAATCGTAACTAGTTGTTGCCACTTAAGCAGTTTGCTAAGAAAGCTCTATCCCCGTTATAACCAAAGGTACAACCCACTGGTACAGCCCATGTGTTTTTATGTCATTACAGAATATCAGAGAATAAGTCCAGTGACCTTGGATACCACACAACAATTTTGTTTTGTCTGGTGATATAAAGACAGTTAAGGTCTCTCTTGCTTGAGGTCAACTCCCACAGATGGAGCAATTATTTCTCTCAAAATATTATTTGAGAACAGTTTTCAGCACTTTCTCTCTCACTACACTAAACTCTGCAACTCCCATTCACATGGATATACACACTGGCTCAGTAGGACTTATCAGTACCTGTCGGTGCTAGCACTGACACCAGACTGTTGATATCTTTTCTCCACTGTCATAGCTAGCAGGTCTCCACTTCACTCCCCCTCACTTCCCAACTGTGGGCGGTGAGACTTCATCCCTTGCGCTGTAGGAGCCCTGCTTACTTTCCCTTGAAGATAAATACACACATGTTGTCACCCAAGCTGCTGTACAATAGTATATTCAGAGAAAATGGATAGTGAAATGCATCTAAAAGATGTATATATCTAAAAGCTCTATAGACCCATTGGGCTTGTTGAACTAGATTACACTGGTTATTGCAAGCACATTGCCATTCAAGATGAATTTAAAGGACCGTCATTACCACTCCTCACTTCATTGTCATGTCTCTCTGTCTTTCTAGTCTCATCAACTTTCACTATTCTCACTGGAGTAAAGACTTATCCTGCTGAGCTTGTCCACAGTGTAGTATTTTTAAGGTGTGTGTGTCTGTGTGTGTGTGTCTGTGTGTGTGTGCCTGTGTGTGTGCGTGTGTCTGTGTCTGTGTGTGTGTGTGTGTGTGTGTGTGTGTGTGTGTGTGTGTGTGTGTGTGTGTGTGTGTCTGCATGTTTGCATGTTTCAGGTGGCTGTATCCTGAAGAATCAGTCCAGCCAAACTCTGGAGTATTGCGCTGAACTTCTGGGTCTGGACCAGGACGACCTGCGGGTCAGCCTCACCACCAGAGTCATGCTCACTACAGCAGGGGGCGCCAAAGGAACAGTTATCAAGTAAGAAGAGCAGCACATCCTTATCGATTGGCCCTTGTTGTCAGGAACAATTATCCAGAACTGCAGCATTCACAGATTGGTCAGTCATATTGGTTCTCTTTCTCATAGGAACAGTCATTAAGTAAGAACCGCAGCACTCACAGGTTATCATCAGTTACTCGCACTGACTCGTTGCAATTTATTTTGAAAATTTGTTGGTGGAGAGGGACTTATTCCTCAGAAACCTCTGTCATTGGTTTCTGCCAAAAGACTTGTCAACCCAACCCTTAGGCTGGAGGCAGTGAGTTTATGATAGGTAATAATTGTTAGATGGATATAGTGTTGAATCAACCCTAACACTGACTAGGCAGTTGGTGTTGTCCTTATCCAAGGCCACCCTGCACCATGCAAGACGTCCTTATATAGATTGCGCAAGAAGCTGAGATTGAATTAAACCTGTTACATACAGGAGAGCATAGATCAGATCAGTCACGTGTGATTCTGTGACTCAAACACCACTGCACCACCACTGTCACCAACAACCATCCACTGCATTCCAGTGTTATACTGACCCAATAATAAAATATGAATTGTATTTTGATATTTTGGGGGTATTTTCGGGATCTACTTCGCTAAACTACACTGTTGCATTACTGGGTGATGATTTCCTGCAGATCAAAACATTTCTTAGCGGAGGATATGGTACAGTATCGATGCTGTTCCCATGTACTATGATGACGATGTGGTGTTTGAGTGATGGGGCCAGGGTTGGCAGATGAATATTTCAGAAGGGCCAGATGCCGGCCTGGCCTGGAAGTGTTTTCTCTGCATAAATAATGCAGACTGTATCTGAGGAGACTGAAGAGCAGGGCTGCAGTACAGTATGGGTCCAATGCCTCGGGGGCAGCTGGAGTGAAGAGGGTCGAGGGGGCTGGCTATGTCATTAAGCCCCAGACAGATCCACCCTTGGGGAGGACGAGAGTAAATGAGGGGGTGGTGGTCGTGGTGGTGTAGGAGATGACTGAGTTTCTGACTGGCGTATATGTGAGACCGCAATGGGTAAAAATGCCTCACAGTGAAAAGAATGGTGAATGGCCCTTTGTGGTTTTTTAGACCTACTACATTTAATGTGTGACATTGACATGGTGAAAAGGCAGCCTATTCCCTTGAGATACAGTGACAATGGAACATTCCTGTGTTATGGATGAGGGTTTTTTTCTATGAGGAAAGAGAATGGGTGGAGAGTGGGCAAAGATCCGCCATGGCACACAATGGACTTGGGCCCTGTGGAACTGCACTATGTCCGTACAGCCAACCCCTGTAAATAATTTATAATAAATTGTGTTAAAATGTCATTAGAGAGCCAAGCAGGGTTCAGAGTTCAAATTTAGTTTTAATGGCATATCTTTGTCTCAGAAACCCTCATTTGAAAGTCTTCATCTAGCTTGAGTATCAGATCAGAAGGAGAACACGATTGGTCAATACTATGCAGCAGAAACTGACCCATTAATACAGCAGAACTTTTGCTACCAAGTTGAGTTGATTAAAAAAAAAAGAGAGAGGTTTAATAAGAGAGTTATCGCGTCCCAGTTTCAGACTGACTCTCTTTGCCCCACTTTGTGTGTCCTCCCAGGGTGCCTCTGAAGGTGGAACAAGCAAACAATGCCCGCGATGCCCTGGCCAAGGCAGTGTACAGCTGCCTCTTCGATCATGTGGTCAGACGAGTAAACCAGTGCTTCCCCTTCAAGACTTCCTCCAACTTCATTGGGGTGCTGGATATCGCTGGTTTTGGTAATAAAATCCAATTTAGTTTTTGATAGGGCTGTGTGTCATGTTCAGAACTTGAGTGGCACTTGCAGGTCTCTTAGAACAAGTACCCTAAGTACATCTACACACTTCATTACAAGGGCCCTCGCTTGAGAAGTAATTTCCTTCGACTGCCTTAATTAACACAGGCTTTCATAATTTTTTATTTTGGAAATGAATTATAATTTATGTTTTTATCCCCTCTTGTGCTTTTTCCCTCCTCTCAGAGTACTTTGAACATAACAGCTTTGAGCAGTTCTGTATCAATTACTGTAATGAGAAACTGCAGCAGTTCTTCAACGAGCGTATTCTGAAAGAGGTGGGTGAGCAGCACGTGGATTAAGGTGCTTTGGCATGCTAGATTTCTTTAGCCTTATAAACACGCTGTGAGGGATGTCACTCACGAGCCAAACTCACTGACTCACTTTCACTAGCCAGGGGTGAGTGGCTGGGACTCGAAGCATGTCTCCCTCTTTTTCCTCTATCTTTCTTTCTTTCTCTCTTTTTTCTCATTTGTTTTCTCTCTGCTCTCGAGTTTCTCAGGGGACATGACGAGGCTCGCTTCTCTTCCCGTGATCTCCTGCTTTATTTGTTTCCGAAGTCTCCAATTAAACCACCACAATTCTAATTTCAGCCACTTTCTCTGAATCAAAGTGGGTTCTGTTTGAAGTACAACAAAGATCCTTTTTTAAACAGATTTTTTTATACAGTCAAAGAGAATTTTCAAGATAGAAATAGGGAACATGCTGTGTATTGTAGAGTGTTGATTGTTGAATTGTAACTGTGTGTGTTCAGGAGCAAGAGCTGTATCAAAAGGAGGGACTGGGAGTTAATGAAGTGTACTATGTTGACAATCAGGACTGCATAGGTAAGTGCCTCTGTGTCACTGTCTCTCTCTCATATATAGCATGTAGTGCCCTGTTGGCCCTCGCAACGTGACCCCATAGGTGGAGACCCATGTTTTTAATTTTGCTACACATCAGGGTGCAAAGTCAAACTTCCCAAGAGTTTCACCGAACAATTTCACTGTTGAAAATGGGAGACACAACTCTGTGAAATCAAGTCTATAGGCATTACATTACTCATGCTAATACTATGGAGGACTTAGATTAGATCTGCCTCTGGAGCTGGCAAGATGGCTGACTCGAGTTGAAGGGACCAAAACAGAAGCGTATATGTGTGTAGGCGTACGTGCACGCCCATGCGCATGGCTGTCTATATCTAAACCTTGTGTGGGATTCTGACATGAAAACAAGACCATCGAGTGACATTCAGGGACATCATTAGGCTGAAGTGTTGCCTTTGAGGACTCGTACTGTAGAACATGAGATACACTGACAGAGGTGCGGTCGTCTCTAGTAGAGCATCAGCTCACCCCCCTGGCATTCATTTGGGCCATTCCTTCTGCTCAGTGCTATACGTCTTGGAGCAGTGAAAATACACCTGTCGGGGACAAAAATACCGGCTTCTCATTATCCAGGAAGCTGGCATATCAGTGTGTCTGAAGGGAGCAAGCGTAATGAGTATTTGTGGGGTTTATGGCCTCTTTTGTGCTGTGAGAAGAAGGAGAAATGATGCCTCCTTGTTTGTGTTGTCTCAGTCCTAGAATGAATCCTCAAATGAATTGGATGAAGTAGTCAGCGTTGCAAGGTGAAGCAGTTTGATTTGTATTTCAAAGGCCGTGATTATTCAGGTGCGGGGTTAACTGACACCCGTGAATAACATTTATGACTTGCAAATGACCGTTTGGGCTGGCCATTAATTCACTCATCAATCTTCAGGATTTATGCACAGGTGCTTGTTCATGCAAATGTTTTCTAAAGTCCTTGGCTATTAGATTATATTCCAAACACTGTGCTGTATGAATAATTCACAAATATGGCTAAATGATGAACATGTATTGTGCCTTGAATATTCACATCCAAACACAAACAGTGTGCAGTGGAAACTTCCAATAAATCCAGAAATTGAATGTTTTAGTGATTTCCTAACCTCTGTAACATTATCACCATTGTATTTCTCCTTTTCGAATGCTTGTCAGTTTGGATGAATGTGTTTTGTCATTTTACATTTCATATTGCTTGTAAACAATTGAAGAAAATTATAGATAGGAAATATTGCCAGGTTTGACATAGTAGGAATAATTTATTGTATGGCTGGAATTAAAAGCAAATTGTAAAGCACAACTGCTTCATTTCATTAATGAAAATAATTGTTGTTTCTAGACCTAGTGGAAGCAAAGCTGGTGGGTATCCTGGACATTTTAGATGAAGAGAACCGTCTACCTCAGCCCAGCGACCAGCACTTTGCCCTGGCCGTTCACAACAAGCATAAGGACCACTTCAGACTGACGGTCAGAGTTCTTAGCTGTCCTCTCTCTTTTCTCTCTCTCTCTCTCTCTCTCTCTGTCTTTCTTGCTCTCTCTCTCCTTCAGTCACTCCTATATTCTTGTTTTACTCTCTTCCTTGGGTTGTTCTATTGTTGAGACCAGAGAGGTGTTAATGCGGAGTGGCATTGTCATAGTGATCATTGTATTTGGCCTGCATGTAACAGCGGTTTTGTTGATGACATGCGGCCCCAGACCCTCCTTCTGTTTCTCCTTTTGTACTTATTGTTCATCTCTCTGAAAGTTTCTCTGCAAGCGTGAAATCCTTTTAGAAATGCAGCCTTGACATCAATTCAAGCCCGAGATTGGAGCTGGCTGGCTGCAACCGCATACTGTTGCAGGGAGATTGATCATACAAATCAAGACAATTCTTTACATTTAATGCAGACAAAAATATTAATCACAATCTAAAACAGTTCTGGGAGCTGATGCAATAAAGTTTCCACACTTAAAAATGTGCTATTGAAGGCTAATCTTTCATGGTGCTCCCTGATGAAGGTAATGGAGCTAAAATGTGCTAGGTGCTGCTTTTTTGTTCTTGAGGATAATGTTGGTAATGTCTTTTTCTTGTGGTGGTGCTTTGTACTACTTTGTCCACATGATTAAAGTGTCTCCTTTAGTTTGTTGTGCTGAATGGGCAGGATGAGCTAAATGTGGCACAAATGTATCCTATTGATGGCACGCAATCATTGTAATATCCTTGTTGATTTTTGCAAGTGTTAAATTACTGCAAATTAGACTTCATTGGTCTGAATGTTTAATCCTCCAAAACGGCCCTCATTCCCTAGTCGTGTGGATAAACGAGATTCTTCTGTAGAGTTAATGGATAGGAATAAGAGTGAAAACAATATATGTGTGTTTTAGCATCTTAATGAAATATTTGCTTCTTCTCTCTTCCTCTTCCATCCTTTCTTCAGGTTCCCAGGAAGTCTAAGTTGGCCATTCACAGGAATGTCCGGGAAGACGAAGGCTTTATCGTTAGGCACTTTGCAGGAGCAGTGTGCTATGAAACGGTAATTCTTACACACATATTATTGATGAGTTGTTACAGTTTATTTCTTTAAAGGACCATATCAGCATGATTACGTTGTTTTTTTTCCCTTCATTTCCTTATTTTTGCTTATTAGTTTACACAACATATGCTGTTCAATGTTTCAGCCAGTTTATTGGTCAGCATTTTAGAACTGGAATGTGCTTACCTTGCCGCTCCCAAAGGTCCAAATGTGCATCTGAAATCCAACTAAAAAACGCCACCGAGTCTTTCATTTCAGAGTGCATTGTAATTCCATCACAGCAAACTGGACGTATTTTGCAACATGATGACATACATTAATTAGTTCTACAACAGTGGCGTTTCCAGCAGTTCAAGCTCAGGATCAACTACTAATGTGGCATGTCACCGGCAAATCACGGCAAAATTCACCTCATCAGCATTTTTTGAGTCTGTTTCCTAAAACACTTGTCCTAGCACTTGTCCTAGGTTGCCCTAGCACAAACGGTTTTCACAATGGTAGATAACTTATGCCTATGAAAAATTACTTATCTTGTGTTTTTGAGATGCATTTTGGGGCACTGAGGGCTAAATGTCTGTATCTAGTCAAATAATGAGCTGTGACAGTGTCAGGGACAGAAATTACCTTGCTAGCGGCTGGTGGGGCCAAATACTCTGGAAAACACTCTTGCTTTCCTTTAATGAATGAACAGAGACTCCAGTATTGGCTTATAATTACAATTTAAAAATTGTACTTGTTTGCAGTAGCACAGTAGTATGTGTATCTGCGTATGTATGAGTATGTGGACAACTATGAGATGTATAAGGCATATTGTGTGCAGGGATTGATATATTCTGTATTCATTCTCTGCATTGTGTACATCTGTTTACATGTTTGCCATTATACCTGTTTGTGTGTGCGTGTGTGTGTGTGTGTGTGTGTGTGTGTGTGTGTGCGCACACAGGCACGGTTTGTGGAGAAGAATAACGATGCCCTCCACATGTCCTTGGAGAGCCTGGCGTGTGAGTCGAAAGACAAGTTTGTTCGAGAGCTGTTTGAAAACTCTAACAACACCAAGGACTCCAAACAGAAGGCCGGCAAACTCGGCTTCATCAGTGTTGGCAACAAGTTCAAGGTAAAAGTGAATGTGGGAGTTTGAACCCTTTTGAGGCCCCCAAGAATAAACCAACTTTTCTCTAGAAATAAAAAAAATAATTAGAAATTGTACTCTTTCATGCTTTTGATAAATCTGTTGAATGTTGATGAACACTTTGATGCTAGTTTGTGCAATTGTAGATTTGGATGTGTTTTGATGTCAGAGACATGTAAATCATAAACAAAATTTGCCCTAGTGGATTGGTGCAAGGCACAATGGACCAGTGCAAACAAACTATGCATATGAAACAAAAGAAATAAAAATCTAGAAATAAGTATAGAAGTTAAAGAGAGAAATTAACCCAATTGTTTGGGTTAAAAAGCTACTCAGGTTGTACTGGAATTTTTTTCTACAGTAAAATAGAAGACGTACTATTTCAAATGTACAATGTCAAAACACAGATTTGAAAGTGTATGATATTGTGAAACAGTTCACAATGCTCCATAATCTTTTCCCCTTTTGTTCAGACTTTTCCAGCTTTAATCTCTAGACCCGTTCTGTAACTTTTCTCCTTTCCACTCTTCTTCTCATCTCTCTTTCTCCTCCTTATCCCTTGTTTCCCTCTTAGACTTCTGCCAGTCTCCCACCTCTTTTCCCTGAGAAAACCTTCCTTGGTGGATAAAGCTGGATAAAGTCAGCTTGAGGTATAATAGAGAGAAGATGAGAAAAGAGGGGGAGTGAAAAAGTAAGACAAAGAAAGTGTGAGACTTACTTAAAAAGAAGTGAGTTGAGTCAGCCAGAAATACTCAACTTGTCTCCACTTGTTATGCTCCAAGGAACAGAGACCAAGAAAACCATCAGCCTGTCCTATCACTTACCTTCATGTGTTTAGGCGGGGTGAAACTTACAGATCGTTGTACACAGGTTTGTAATTAGACAGCTCTGTAGAGAAAACAAAAAAGCTGCCATGTTAACACACGGCAACCTTCCAAAAAGACTATTTTACACGAGACAAAGAGTATCTGTGCAACATTTCAAAGTTCTGCTCTGTTCACCCTTTATCAGTATTGCAGAATGTGTTTACTGTGGGGAGGAAGAGTGGGACTGGATATATTAATGACACATGGAAGCGTGTTGGAGATAAATATAATCTGACAAAATGAGTAGACAAGCCATGAGATGCGGTAACGGAGGATGTTCTTTTTTGTTTGTTTGTTTGTTCGTTCATTCATTCATTCATTCATTCATTCATGTATGCATTGTTGTTGTATTGTTCATAATGAGCATGTAGACATGTCCCTGTGTGACTCTTAACTCTGTTTGATTGCTTCCACCCTTCACCGCTCACCCTTTGTTTGATATATTAAAGGTTGCTCTTCCTCATTAAATAAAAAACCCTGTGTCCCATCTAATGAGGAATGTCTTCCATTAAACAGTGTAGTGGTGTTCACACTGCTGTATTGAAATGAAAACATTTAAACAGATCCATGAAACAGTTTGTTTTCTCTGCTTACCCACACAGACCCAGCTGAACCTGTTGCTGGAGAAGCTTCGCAGCACAGTGAGTTATAATTATATCTCAGTTTCGTAGCATATTTTGTAGAAATTGAACTTGAATTTGCTTACTTACTCAGGATCAGAATAACTTAAATGATCATGTACTTGTATATGTGCAGGAATTAGTCCCACACGATGGGACTAATTAATTCCACACGATGGAGGCAATGTAGAAAAAGTTCACGTGTTGTTATTCAGAAGATGTCAAATGAAGATGGCACCACAATACAGCATGTGGTGGCTAGAGTGATAGCTAAAGGTTTTATAAAGAAATTCAGACACTTTTCCTCAGTGTTTCTCTGTGTATGAAGGGCTCAAGTTTCATCCGCTGTGTTAAACCCAACCTGAAGATGGTCAGCCACCAGTTTGAAGGAGCTCAGATCCTCTCTCAGCTGCAGTGCTCAGGTAGGAAAATGCATATGTGCAGTATGTAGAAAAAAACAACATGTTTTATTCATATGTAGCATCAGCAGGTTGTCTCCTTTGACAGTTGAACCCATGCCTCCAATTAGGGTTCAAACCCTGAAGGGGTAGAACCATATTGACTTTGTGCCGACGTATTGATTATTCGTTGTCTTATGCTGCGTCTCAAATTGCCGTGAGCTGGAATGAGGTAAAACCATGAAAGTTGGCCCAATAATGTGTAAATGCTTCCCAAGAAACATTCACACTCGCAGGATATGTTTCATAACAATGTTGAACTACGTGTGTAAAACTATTTTGAAATCACTCAATAGGGGGCACCACCAGTTCCAAACATGTACATGGGCCTGGTGCAAATTTGGCCGTAAATCAATGACCATCACCTAAATTGGTGGATATTTTTAATTAAGATGTTGAAACATGTCCCCAAAATGTTTTCGAAATTGACCAATGGGGGGACATTTATTCTATTTGTGAAAACTGAAAAAGGGTAAT
Organism: Hoplostethus mediterraneus; assembly: GCA_034670385.1. Classification (NCBI taxonomy): domain Eukaryota; kingdom Metazoa; phylum Chordata; class Actinopteri; order Trachichthyiformes; family Trachichthyidae; genus Hoplostethus; species Hoplostethus mediterraneus. The sequence goes on from JAXDDW010000007.1 coordinate 6,461,830, forward strand.
TTCACTGATTTTTCTCCATCCAGACCACATTAGACCAGGTCCACTATACTTACACTGGTCAAATCTGGACTAGATTATCCCAGAGAGGCTAAAGATTCTTTAAAACACAGTTTCAGATTAGTTAAACCGCAAAAGGGTTTGAACCTGCAAATTGCCACTTGCGGCTAAATTATTGTTAGTGAAATGCTCTAGCTCATTGATACACAGGTCCCAAAATCTATTATTATAGATACAGGGTTGGACATAATTACAGAAATGCCTTATAATATATGAATGTGAAGTACCTAATAATAAGAAGCGCCACGATTTGCCTCCAGAACAGATTCAGTCCTTCTTGGAGTGTCTCAGTCATACAACACCTGAACAGTGTGTAGTTGGATACTGGGCCATTCTTCAAGATAGAAATCCTCCAGTTCTTTGAGGGATGAAGGAGATGGAAATTTACTCACGAACTTCACATAAAGGTCCAGCAATGTTTAGAAGTAGTGATTGGGGAGACTGTGGTGCTTAAGAATATTTGATATGGGAACATTATGAGGGATATTACTTGTCCATTATGAAACCATGCAGAGCAATCATAAGACCTAATGACTCCCTGGGGATGGCTGCCCATTACAGATCCACCACTAGGTTTAACAGTTGCGAGCAGACATTGAGGGTGTAAGGCGTCCATTGGATTTCTCTGTAAGTGTAAATCCTTCTGGATGGAGGAAAAGGGGGTAAAAGGACAATATATCTGACCATTTTTGTGTTTTTTTTAATTTTTATTATTATTACTTTTTTATACAAGCGGTATTGAAATGGCAGCCCTGCCATAAATACCAGCTTTGTGAAGTTCAAAGCACATGTGCTCTTTGGTTTTCACATATTGGTTTTCACATATGGACAAAATGTATTCATGTGTTGTAATCCAAAGTCACATGTGACAGTTTATATTTCAGATGTGAAAATGTATGATTTAAACACGTGGAAAAAATATTGAAATGAAATATGAAATATGAAAACCAATATGTGTCCTAAAAGCGCATGTGCTTTGAATTCACATCTGTATTTTCACTTTTTTGTAAGGATGAGACTATTTCCCTTGCCATATGCTTAAAGATGATAGAGCTATTTTTACACACACACACACGCACACACATTTAATATTAAACAATGGACAGCTGCTTGTCAGGGATGAAGCTATATAGTGTATACTATATGTAAAATATAGGGCAACGTAATTGCAACTATTCAAACTCCTAATATTCCTTAGATAGAGTGACAATATTGCAAACTTTTTACCTCAGGTCAGTGTAATCTCTCAGACATGTTGTTTATTATCACTTTATATATCGAGACCTTTCTCGGTCCTTTTTGTGTGTCTTTGTTAGGGATGGTGTCAGTGTTGGACCTGATGCAGGGCGGGTTCCCCTCCAGAGCCCCCTTCCATGAGCTCTACAACATGTATAAACAGTACATGCCTGACAAGCTTACACGACTGGATCCACGGCTCTTCTGCAAGGTGGGATTACTTTGTACATTACACAAATTGCATTACATTGTGTAATTTGTGTAATAATGTGAAGTATACTGCTGGCTTGAAATAATAAGCTAGTCAGTTTAAAGAAAGGCCTGATTAGCTGTGTAATTATTTCATGTGCAAAAAAAGCCTATGCCTACACTGACCCATTTGGGATATGTTTAACTAGTATAAACAGTAGTTCCCTCCACACTTACATATACAATATTGCTGTGACATTGACATTGAATGTGCTTGTGCTTGTTCCTCTCTAGGCTTTGTTCAAAGCCCTGGGACTGAATCACCATGACTATAAATTTGGATTGACCAGAGTGTTCTTCCGCCCTGGAAAGGTACAGGAAAGAATCAGCAGAATCAATGATGCTTAAACGTTGCAGGTCATTCTGCATAGCTTTAGACAGGATAAAGACAAAATACCCTCAACTGTAATGATCATAGCAGTGTGATTGACACATATGCGTGTGTGTGTGTGTGTGTGTGTGTGTGTGTGTGTGTGCGCGTGTGTGCGTGCGTGCGTGCGTGTGTGCGTGTGCGCGCGTGCATATCAGTTTGCAGAGTTTGACCAGATCATGAAGTCTGACCCAGACCACCTCGCCGAGCTGATGAAGAAGGTCAACCAATGGTTGATCTGCAGCCGCTGGAAGAAGGTCCAGTGGTGTTCCCTGTCTGTCATTAAACGTACGTTACCTCCACCAAAAGACAGAGATCTTATTGTCTTACTAGCTCAAGAAGTTAGCACACATTAGCACCACTTATTTTAAGTTATTTCAGTTTTCAGAGGACTGTAATTATAAGATGCTGTCATTTCCACCCAGTTTATTACAGAGCCCATCATGTTTCACATTTTCCATTCATTCATCACACAGTATTGAAGGCAACCTATAGCAATATAGAATAGTACTGTAAAAGCAGTTCCTTGAACCATTACACTCAGAGCCAAGTTATTGATTTCCACCATTTAACAAAGTGCAGCCTGGCTTCCACTTATTTGTGTAAAAGCATCAAATGATATTACATTACAGTTCTAGCAGCAGACTGCCTGCCTTTCCTGCATATTCCCCCTCAGGATATTCATTCATTTCTTTTCTTAGGGTCTCGTTTATTTATTTCAAGACTAAATTAAAAATAAGTAATTTCAAATCCAGCATTTGTGTGTGTGTGTGTGTGTGTGTGTGTGCATGTGTGAATTTGTATATACCTTTATTGGAATCCTGTTCTTCTCTCACCCCACCAACAGTTACAAACAAGATGAGTTACAGAGCCTTGGCCTGTATTAAGATTCAGAAGTCCGTCCGCATGTGGCTGTGTAAGAGGAAGCATAAGCCGCGGTCAGTCTCTTCCTGATTCCTGTACTCTCTCTCTGTCTCTCTCTCTCTCTCTCTCTCTCTCTCTCTCTCTCTCTCTCTCTCTCTCTCTCTCTCTCTCTCTCTCTCTCTCTCTCTCTCGTCATTTTCTTGTCATCCTTCTGTTTGTCTGAACCCTTTGTTCTTTTCATCTTTTTTTCACCTTGTGTGCTTTTTATTTAAACTGAGATTCACGCTTGGTGGGTTTTGATGGCTTTTCCACGTTGCAGATTTAGAAGTTCAAATCAATCTAGAAAGCTCATCTGGGGAGAAATGTCTCACTGTATTGCTTTGGAAAACACTGTGTCTTATTGGGCTGCCTTTGGAAAAGAATGGATTTGGTAAATGCATTCATCCAGATGATGGCTTTCAGATAGCTTTGACAATTTATCTGTGGATTGTGAGTGTGTATTGTATGTTTCTGTGGGCAATGTATATGTGTTTGTGTCAGCATGCACACATGTAGTCCAATGTAGGGCCACTACCTTAGGTTTTCATTCAATAGCTCCAATTATTCAGTTACCTAGTTATCTTTAAAAAATATTCAGAATTTGTTTTCCTTTTTTGCTCTCCATCATTCTGCGAGAGTTTTTTGTCTTCATATGCTTCATATGTATGATCTCATAGCATTGACGGTATGGTGAAGGTTCAGAACCTGAAGAAACGGATGGAGCGGTTCAACGCGGTGGTGAACGGGCTGAAAGAGGGCAAGCAGGAGATGGCCAAACAGGTCCAGGAGCTGGCTGCCTCCATAGACTCTCTCCTGGCCAAGATTAAGGTGAGCATTTCCAGGTTTTATGTTCACCTAGTTCACAGCACTCAATGATTAAGGCCCAATTGTAGAGATTCCGTATCTGCTCATACAGGCTGGTGGTTTCAAAGCTGTTCGGGTTTTTTGGGTGCTCAGACTAGTTGGATGCACATGAAACATAAGAAGACATTGTTGGTGCTGTTGTATTTTACCTTCATTTATCCTCTCCCCTCCAATAATTTAATTTAGTGAGGTTGTTTTGCTAAATTACCAAACTTGGTTGGTGAAATCCCACTTCTCCCTGGGCAATAAGCACTCGTCTTAATGGAACCTCTAGGTAGAGCAAACCGACAGAAGATCCACATGCTTCTGGCATTTTCTGGCATTGTTTGTCTCTGTGGGTAACTGCTAGGTATGGTTGGAGCCTTAAGATATTCTGATATTCTGACATTGAAGCACCGATGACTCCTTCCCATTTCTCTCTCCTCTACCCCACTCAGACTCCGCTCCTCTCCTATGTTCCTCTGTTAGGCTATCAGCAGCCCCATGGTAGTCACTAACGGTGTTCAGAGTCCTTAAAAATTGCTTCTGGCATGGCATCGCTGACTGAATAATACATGAGATGCCAATGGCTGTCATTCAGGCCTCTATACATTGGGGACAAGACCTTGTCATCTTCCCTCCCTGTGTCTCTGTGAGAGACTCAATCTAATGAGTCTTCACAATAGGGTGACCTCCACCCCCCCATCCCCGCCCCCCCTCCCCACTGACTGTCTGACAAGTATGGAGTTGAGTGTGGTGGCTGTGGCGTGCAATGACAGGAAGGGTGTCAGTCAACGCCTCCCTTGTTGCCATATGGGGGGTTTGGGGGGTCGGAGTTCCATGGTAACAGGAATGTCTGCACATGAAAGTTTGCACAAGAGAAGATATTATTCATATAAATTCAGAGAATTGAATGTTAAGCATTTGACACGTCCTGCAGGCTTTCCGTTGCATCTGATCTGTTTTTCTTATTTTCTTGGGGCTCCAAGCAACCCATGGCGCGCACTTTAGACTAACAAGTGACTCAGAAGTAAGCAGTTGGCTTTAGAAATATGGAGTATGTGTCTATGAGTGTGACCTCTGATATGGTGGTCCGATCTTTGTCTTGACCCTTAGACCACAGTGATGACCAGGAAGGACATTGACACAGAGTACCAGGGGCTGGTGAAGCGCTCAGAGCAGCTGCTCTCCTCAATGCAGAAGAAAAAACAGGAGGAGGAAGAGAGGGAGAGGCTGAAGCACATCGAGGAAGAGATGGCGAGGGAGAAGAAGAGGAGGGAGGTGGAAGAACAACGACGCAAACAGGAAGAAGATGACAGAAGGATGTAAGTGAGGGCGAGGGAAGGATTGTCAATTGATGTTTGAGAACGGCTGATGATGATCGGTAACTGGTTGGTCAAAGTGCGTAAAGCTATAAATTGTCTTCCTTTCCTTCACACACCTTAGGAAATCAGAGATGGAGCTGAAGAGGAAGCAGGATGAGGAGGAGAGGAAAAGGAGGGATGAGGAAGAGAAGATCCTGCAGGTTTGGATAATGCCCCTAGTTTTAGTCCAGGTTTCTACGGTGACATTTTTTCCATGGTGCACATGTATTCCTCTACTGAAAAATTGAGGAGCCCAGGACAGAAATGTAGAAGGATGGCCTGGGGAATGATAACTCCCATCTATAATTTGAAAAATCAAGTTGTACATGTACCCCTTTTTCAATTTTCTACTGTAGATGGGCTGAATTTATTTTGAGACGCTTATGTTAGTGAACTCGCAGAGACCCTGCAGTCCCTTCTAAGCTTTATGCTTGTCATGAGTTTATGGACCCCACTCCCCTATGCACCCAAACTCTTAATCCTAATCCTAGACTGGACCGGATCTTCATTGGGTCAGTTTCATTAATGCACAGCATTGTTCCTGGGGAACTGATCCCTATCACTGGATTACTGTGGTCTCTCTTTTCTACCTGTACAATATGAAGTTTATGAACACATTAATTATACTGAGAGATGCACAAGGGTTTACTGCAGAAATTGTTTTTTACAAACCCCACAGGAATACCGATTGTTTGGGAGACTGAACGATTTTTTCCAAAGTGTCCTGTACAGTATAATTTCTTACAGAACATCAACAAAAATGCCAGCAATTACATAGAAATATAGAATATATGTTTACATTGAAACATTGGAACATATAAGGTTCTACAGTATTCTATTACTGACCTCTCTTTGGCCAGCTCTGCTCATTCTCCCCTCTGAGTGAAACATTCATTGGCTCCCTGGTCTCCCACAGCTGGGTCATGACATTGGTCAGATTCCCAGGGGGTCGCCCACGCGTTCTTGATTGATGATTCCACTTCCAAGTTTATCTTTACTAAAGTACTTTGTCCCTCTGTGCTATTTGTTTTCTTATTACTCCTCTCACGCTGACCTACCTGAACCCTTCCTTCACAGCTGCTCTTTGTTGTCACCTTTATCCATCTCTTCCTGTCTCTTTCTTGTCTTTGTTTTTCTGACTTTCTTTCCTTGACTTCCAACAATCTTACACTATTACAGTATCACAAATTACTGTATATTGTTTTCACTTGTCCTTTTACCCCTCCTTTCAACCCCCTCTCCCTCTCTCCTCTAGCCTTTTCACAATGCTCAGCGTCATCTCCTCCATTTTCGCATTATCTCTCACCTCACCTAGCCTCACCTGTTTCTGTTTCCCACCTTTTTTTTCCGTTTCATTTATCCCTACTGTCAATCGCACCCCTGTTAACCTATTTTTTCCATCCCTCTGTGTACTCATCCACATAAACCACTCTTCCTCCTCTTCTCTGTTTCAACCAGTCCATTGTCTACCTTGAGGTCCAGGCTTGATCAAAGCTGTTGTCCAGTTGGTGTTTAGTTCACATCACACTGACCCTAAATCTAGCCCTTTCAACTCCCCCAAAGACAGTTGGATATTTGTCATTTTTGTTTTTAGCAGTGAGATACTTGACACCAGGTTGTCATGAGTCATGAGTCTCTTTTCAAAGTTTGTTTTAGCCCTGGCTCAACCCTGAGCCTCAGAGCTGTGCCAGCAAACTTTCTAAGGATTTCTGCGGTGACTTTTTGGTGGCTTTTTGTTCTCTGTTCTCTGCTTTGTTCTCTTCCACTCTCTGCAATTTCAAAGGTTTATTGAGTGTTGTATCTTGCCCTTTCAGAAGTCTTTGCATTATGCTCTCTTCAATCCTAACCCGGTTCATCCTCCGATGTTCCTATCTGGATTACCTTTCTTAAATGCTAAACACCACTCAGCTAAAGAATTAATGTTACACCTGTGGTCTGCAATAATGTAATTAATATTTGTGAGCATGAACAATTTTCATATAATCAAGTATGAAGTGTGGAGCAGCACCACAGACTACGATTTGGGAAAGATGGTATAGGAGAGCACCAAGGGGGGTTTTCTGGGGTGAGGGTACATTATCTGCTTCAGAACTGATAAACCTATAGATTAAAGCTCATTTGGGTATAAAATATGAAACAGAGATTTTGTTGGTCCAAAAAATCAGCCTCTCATTCATTGGCTACGTAGCAGCTCCAGACTTTGGTACTGAAACATTCACAGGTTTGAGTTTTAGTTTTAGTCTTGTCTCACCTAGTGTTCATGTTTCACAATTGGACTATCCTAGACCATATGAATGACATACATCATTCCTGGAGTGGTATTAAGCTTTAAAGATCCTCAGATCTAGGACTCATTAGTGACATTATGTAAGCCTACATGTATTATGACATTTTTATTTGCTGATAAAAAAAAGTTTTAAACTAGCACTTAACTCCAGTGATGTTAGAGAGTACTGGATTTATACTTTCTAGATGCCTATTGCTCAGTAACACTAAACATTGTGTTAGTAGATGATGTGAAACAAGCAAAACATAACACCTTGGTGTTTATAGTGGTCTGGGTCAAGTCTATAAAGAATGTTCCTCATGACCTTCCAAAATGTTGTTCAATGTCTTTTGTGTAATGTAATGCCTCAAATCCTGAAAACTGGATAATTGGCCTAATCGGGCCTGGGCACACAGCAGATCTCTAATGGTCATAAAGGGTCTGCCACCAAGGGCAGCTTTAGTATTTAGGATCTAGATTTGTTAAAGTCACATTATTGATGGTGTGTGTGTGTGTGTGTGTGGGTGTGGTGTGTGTGTGATGTGGTGTGTGCAATGTGTGTTCGCGTGCTTCAAATGTTCCAGGCGGAGTTGGAAATCCAGCTAGCTGTGGAGCGCGAGGAGCAGGCCCAGCGCGCCACCATGTTGGAGCAGGAGCGGAGAGACAGGGAGTTAGCCATGAGAATCGCCCAGAGTGAGGCGGAGCTTATCACAGAGGAGGCTCAGATGGATGCAGGGTTACGCAGGTACCATATACACATGTGGTAAACAATACAGTCTGAAGAGTAACCTTTGGGTTAAACAAATGGTTGTTTTCTCCTTTGCATGCATGTGTAACTACATTTTTCCTGTTGCTGTGTTCTCTCCCAGTGATGAGTTTTTCTCAGGTCACCCTATCTCCTCATCCTCAGCCAGAGCCATGTAAGACATCAGCACAGCTTCCTATGACTTCCTGTATCCAAGTTTACCTAACACAATCAATAATCACTCACTCATTCTATCCCTCTGTCCGCCTTAATCTCTATTTCTGTCTCAAATCTCTCAGCAGCCTGAAATAGATCCAGGATTATACCAGCAATGCAAAATCACCATAAACATCTTTTCATTTTGAGGAATCTGCATTAGACCACCATGACTCAAATTTGAAATGCATGTCTTCCTTTCTGTGGCATGAATCAGCAGACGTGCCATTTTGAGGATAAGCGTGTGTGATCATGGGTTACTGCAGAATAGAAGATGGTGTGCCAAATCATAAATGGGACTGGGATTGAAATATACAACATGGAATCTCTGTTTCTCTCTTGATTGGCTCTGCATCAGCCCGCAGTTGTTCAAGTCTTATCTGTATGCTTTGTTTGCACTGCTGGTGGACAACACAAGCTAATGGGCTTAACAATGTATGTACTCTCTCTCATACATTGAATTTTCACAAATTTAACAGCACTTGTTAAGCATCCACCTCCTGCAGATACATGCAACTAACTACAGGGGTATATGAACAGTCTTTAACAAATCTAATTTACACAAGAGTTGTTGGTGTAGGTCTTAACTTACTTACTGTACCTTAACAGAAATCTCATTACTTATACCAGTGGCTTCTACTTATCACGTGTTTAGGATGAGGATAAGCAGCTTTTCGCTCACTGTTGTGATTTGAAAAAAAAAAGCAATCTCCTTTTGTGAGCTGGTTACAGGAGTGTCACTGTCACATCAACCTGCCGCAGAAGATGATGACATGAGATTCATTGAATTAAGTTGCGTTCAGTTCAGGTCAATTTTCAGGTGAACTCATTATCCTTCCCTCAAATGAAATTAATTGTCTCTAGTGACAGGCAAAATGTCAAGATAAAAATAGACACGTGTGTCATGTACATGAGGTGAAGCTTATGTTATACACTAAGGACCATACACACTGATTTTTTTCCACCATTTTTTGGTGTTGATATGTACAGTATATGGATTAAAAATGGCCACAATCAACAAAATATATCATGAATGAATCAACATAATGACCCACCATTCCTCTCTGACAAATGACCAGAAACCTTTTTGCCCATTTTATCTTTTTAACTTAGTGACTCTTCCCACACTTTGCCATTGATCGTACAGAAGTGCAATTACACTTCTTCAGCCACAGTCTCTGTTTAAAGCCAGAAGAAGTCCTTCCAGAGCACTAATAAGCTTTATCTTCAGGTCCAGTGGGCACAAAATGACATTTGGTCCTATAGCCTTTAATCTCGTCAGTGTCAGCCCAGGCATCCACGGGCCACACTGTGTGTCTCTCCCACTATCCCTTTGACCCATGGCGTCCAGAGGGAGCAGTGTAGCTGGAGAGCAGCTAAAAAAAGCACGGCAAAGTGCTTAAGCACATGGAAGCAGGCATGCAATAAAAACATTTGGCACACACACATGTTCATGTCTCGTACATTGATACACACACACACATACACAAGTAGACTATTGCTCTGCCACTGTCCATACTGGGAGCTTAAGGATCATCAATAGGATTAACTCTAGAGACCCAAGGACCCCCCCTTCCGCCTCCCTCTCCCTCCTGCCATCCACGTCCTATTTGCCCGTTGCCTTCCAGCTTCCTTTTTCCCGCCTTCAGCAAAAACCAAGCTCACGCTGGTCCACACACTGGGCTGACAAGCCTCTCAGCCACAATGACGATGAGCCCAAACCAGTTTTATCATTCACATCAGTCACAAATTGTAAATGGTAATGGGAACCCGGTTAGCGGTTCGTAAATCAGTAATCCTCTACTCTGAGACATTAGCAGTCCCAGCTACGTCGACTGTAAATAGATGAGGTAAATCCTTCCCGTTATTGAATTAGCGGGCCTCGGCTCAGCAGGGAGGCTGGAGATGCGGCTGACGTGAGCTCAGACGCGCTGCAGCCGTCTGTTAAGTCGAGGCAGAATAGATTTAACTCTGTGCTATTAGATAGATTAATGAGGCTGCACCTCATTTTTTTCTCTCATGTCATTTATAGCTCATGCTTGTGAGGTTTGCATGGCCATAAACACTCAGTTTGCCAGCTAAGGTGTAAAATTAAAGAGCTCCACGGCGGTTTAGGTGAAGGTGAAACGATAGGCTGCAGGAGAATGGACAAACGCATACTCTTCAGCTCTCCAGCTGACTAAACTCTAATGTGAATTTAAGTGGCTGAGACAATGAGGAGGACTTGTAAGAAGTGAGGCGTCTGTTTTCCTTTTTCTGCAATGTGCACAATATACTTTCTCCTATTCATTTTCAAATTATATTTAGACTGTCCATCATCTAAATTCAGTGATGAATTGTTTCCCACCACAGTGCCTTTGAAAATGATTGGCTCCAGTATGATTATATATCAAAGAGTGTTGCTTTACTGTCGATGATCTGCAGCGTAAGGGCTTTATCTAGTTTTTGAGGGATGCTATAGCCAAAAAACAGAGAAGATGACAGCGGATATGAAAAGCCATCCTCACTTTATGTCCCAGTAACTGTTTTTACATAATTTGCGAAGAAAAAGCTCTTGACAGTTATTAGGTGCTCGCTCTATCAGATCGGAGATTTTGGCATGCCTGGCTGTGAAATTTGAATCCTATACAGTAGTGAAAATTAACTAATCTCATACCCTCAATCTCTGTCAGACTCACTCTGTCTTTCTGCCCCCACCCCCCTCCCTCTCTCACACACTCTCTTCCTTGTTATGCAATAGGGGTCCTCAGGTGCAGGCGACCAAGGCTGCTGCGGGTGTGAAAAAGTACGACCTCAGCAAGTGGAAGTATGCTGAGCTGCGAGATGTCATCAACACTTCCTGCGGTGAGAACACCTGAACACACCCAAGGGATACAGTTCAGCATGGTGCCACCTGGCGTGCCACCACACACAGACACATACAGACACACATACACATACAGACACACATACACATACACATTGAACCAGACTTCAGAAACTGATCAAGTAGCAGTAGAGCTCTTGGTGCTCTAGAAATGCATGATACACTTATATGCCCTCCATCATCCCCACATCATTTATTCAGCCCCCACAGTTAATAATGCAACATCGGCTCATGTTTTCTGCACCTCATCTTTTTGCTCCCAAGTGTGGTACTATCTACACACACACATACACATACATGCAGCCCATACACTCATGTTTCCCATCTGCATTTCATGGAATTTTCTCCTCAGTAATTTTCATTGGATAGCCAAAGTGGCTGTTTAAAAGCTGAGGCTGCAGCTGCACAGAGTGTGGAAACAAGAAGTCCAGTAAGAAGACCAATATGAGGATCTTCTTGCAGCTGCTGCAGCTCATCAGGATGCCTTTTAGTGGCAGAGAGAGGAAATTATCACCATTATGGAAGATAGCAGACTTCTGCCCTTTGTAGCTGTTCCCAGTCAACCTCTTCTCAGTTAGCATGAACAGGAAAATAGTCCACTCTGCTGGCTCCCTTATCAAAGACTCTCTAATAGCCACTGTATTACAGTACGGTAATTGGTGTTAAGGACTTTGATGTCCCCCATGGGAACATGGCGGACATCAGAGGACATCTGGTGGACATCTGGCTAATTTGTGAAATCCATTTGCTGTGGTGGTGATACAGAACAGCAGTATTTAAAAGTGTTTCTGATTATTGACTCATGGTCTCTGTCTGTTTTGTTAAAGGGAAGAAAACACATCGGAAGCCATCCAAACTAGATTTGTTTACTATTATACTATGATATATTTTGAGCTTGGAATCATAAGACTCCATCTGAAATTATTTATGCATATAATGAAGCTCAAAATGCAATTTACGAACGGGGCTGAGGTTCGTTTTTTTCATGTTTACTGAAGTAAAAATGCAATTAAATTAAAAATATTATATTAGTGTTTTTTAAGGGATGGGAAATATCTAACACTGAATAGCTTAAATAATTCCAAGCTCACAATATCACCTTTTACTTTTCCAGAATTGTCCTTTAAGATTATTATAAGATTAGTCCAACTGTAATTGTAGTGTTAGAAATCTACAGTACAGACCTCAATTTCTGCGTGTTGCAGTTATTTGTATACTGACTGAAGAACTGTTTTGTGAACAGACATTGAGCTGCTGGCGGCCTGCAGAGAGGAGTTCCACCGCCGCCTGAAGGTCTACCACGCTTGGAAGTCCAAGAACAAGAAACGCAATGACGATGGAAGTGATCAGAGGGCTCCTAAATCTGTCACAGACTACGGTCAGTTGAGATACCTTACTCTCGTCCTGTTGCTTCCCATTGCTTTCAGTCTAGGGCTTGAAAAAATATCAGCGCATTCAGTTTGTCCTGTGGATATGAGCGCAAAACTGTTTATTCACACATACACAGTACATAAACACACACCCATTAGGTTTCAAGTGGCAAATGCTTATTTTTTCAGCTTCTGTCTCTCGCCGTCATTGGCAGGGATTAATGACCAGGACATAAATAACCTGCCTGTGTTTCCCAACATTCAATTAGGCGATGAAACGCCAGAGCCTAAAAGTGCGGCTGCCTTCCATCTGGCTCTGTCAAAAGTATTTGTTCTAATTAGCAAGTAGCTGCCAGCCATGCCTTGTCAGGTTCAGGTTCAGGTTTGTTTCATTCTCAACCCGACCAAGCAAAGGGGTATGCCACACACACACACACACCACACACACACACACACATTATGTTATTAAATTACTTGAAAGCTAGCTGGGTCCTTTTTATTTGTCCTTCATTTCCATACTTTTTCATCTTAAGATGAAATATTGAGGTTGACGAATGGGAACGTTGGATTCACTGTTGCTGCCACTTTCACTGTATTTTCTCTCCCTTCTCTTTTGATATCAAAGCTCTTGAAAGCGCACTGGTCCCATTTATATTTGCCTTATGTTTAGATCCTGTTTATGCCTTTGCTGATGCAGCGGGGGTCTTGTCCAGGCTATTTTGCAAGAGGCTAAAACCTGCTATACCTGGCTTTTCACAGTAGTATTTACTTGAGCATTTCCTGGATCCTTTTTGATCTGTTATTGTTTGAGAGCTTTTTGTTTTTTTCTACCCCCCTCACTGTGTCCTCTGGTGTTAACAAAACATAACCCAACCCAAAATGAGTATTCTGAGATGACTCTTCTTCCCGACAAAATGACGGACATTAGGTGGTGAATACACCTAACAATGCTGCTGTTGCGGAAAACAAACCCCCTTAATCTACATCTAATATCCCAATGATCACTCCCTGACACGCTGTCCCACTGCAGCCGAACAGAACCCACCTCCTTCCATGACCGCCCAGCAACAGGAAGTGGCCATGAACCGCCAGCAGCGCTATTTCCGCATTCCGTTCATCCGGCCCGCCGACCAGTACAAGGAGCCCCAGAATAAGAAGAAGGGTTGGTGGTATGCCCACTTCGATGGGCCCTGGATAGCCAGACAGATGGAGCTGCACCCAGACAAACGCCCCATTGTGCTGGTGGCAGGTGGGTCAGCAGCTTTGGTTTGTGCACATACGTCTGCACATGTTTTCATATTATCACAATTAGTCTAGCAAATCTTGTTTGTATTCTTGTATTTGGTGTGAATGCAGGTTGTACTGTAGGTATAACTCCTTGCAGCTACCATTTTTAAAATGTCCTCTTCTCTACACAGGGAAAGACGACATGGAGATGTGCGAGCTGAGTCTGGAGGAGACGGGTCTGACTCGGAAGAGGGGGGCGGAGATCCTGCCAAGGCAGTTTGAAGAAATTTGGGAACGCTGTGATGGTATTCAGTACCTTAGGAATGCTATTGAGAGCAAGCAGGCCCGTCCTACCTACGCTACTGCCATGCTGCAGAGTCTTCTCAAGTGAACCAGTGGACCGAGACGAGCAGACGACACACAACCAGCATCCTGGCACATAACATTACATCAGCACACACACACACACACTTAAATAAGCACACACAAACACACATACATACATGTATACAAAGGCAAAACATACAGTATATGTATCGTTTGCTGGATGGGAAAGAAGTAATCAAAAGGAAAGACACTCCCCATACAGTCTCACTGCAGGCACTCAGTGTTTTGTTCTTTGAATTATCTCCAGTTTTTAAGTTCCTGTATGTCTTTTCTTTAGTTTTTTTCTGTTTTTTTTATTTCTTTTTATTTTGCTGTGTAACAACTTATTGGTGGAAAGTTAGCATTTGTATTCACCCTTCTTCTCGATCTATGCTTGAATGGAATATCCCACTCCGAGGCCTTAAACTACAATATCACTGCACTACCACAAAAGAGTCTTAATTGTTGTGTAGCCTATCTAGCTGTTAAATCGAAACTGTGATGGACAGGAATAGGTACAATATATGTGGTTTTTTTCAGAAAATAATGTGTAGTGCTGCTTTTCAAAATAGTGTGGAATAATCTTGGTCTTTCTCAAGTCATGCTTTATGGCCTTTTGTTTGTTAAGAATCAAATTACTGTTCAACACTACATCTTTTGCATTTTTCACATGTATCAAGCAGCTCATATGGGATGGAAATGTAAAAATAGCAAGAATGTATTGTATTTGTTTCTTTTGGTTGTCAATAAAGCACTACAAGGCTACCTTTATCAACAGTGGGCTTTCAAAGTAGGAATGCAGACAGTGAATAAATAATATTAAGTATATTTTAGTACTTTTTATTATCCACTCAACCTATGACATGTTCAACACTTGGCACGACAAATGGGACAAAAATCCTGTGTCTGCTGCATTTCTTCTTTTTGATGGCTGCACATGAAATAACATATTTATATTACTCCATATAGTGACAGAATGTATTTGTCCTCCAAGAATGCACTTTTTAAGAAAGGGGAATGCATTTAAAGCAGTGCTGGGTGTATTAGCATTTAAGTTTTGTCTTTCCATTCATTGTCTTGCTGCTTATCTAGGTCACGGTGGCCGTTGCAACAGGGCAAGTTTTGTCTTTTCCATTTTTTTTTATTGTTCATTTGATAAGCAAGAGTGGAATGTAGAAGTTTGTTTTCAACATCATGTTTGCTGATTTAAGGGTTTGCGTTGTTTTACAGACAATATTGTTTTGTTGGTGTGTGTCTGTGTGTTTTTTTTCTTTTTCAATCACAGTATCTTAAGTGGACTCCTGTCTCTGGACCATGTCGATCATCTCATTGTTCTGATAGCGCTCATGATGGCAGTCAATAGCGATATCTTCTTTTTGCTCATACTCATTCAGTGAAAGATTGGTGACTATAACTGATGATTTGATTTCATATTTCCCCTGTCTGATCTTCTATTGCATGTTGGTCTTTGCACTGGAGTACAGTAGAAAATAAATGTATGCCACCATATTTTTCATTGTTTCTTTTACTGAGGTGCTGGAGGTAATGAACAAGAGTTTAATTACTGAACTTGGTAATGAAGCCAGTTAGTGGTGTTGCTTCCTTAATGGCTCAGACTAATGACAATAACAGCTAACAAGATAATGGTGTTGATTAATTAAACAACAAAGGCTAATGGTCATATGGACTCCTTATGGGCATGTGGGGTCATATAATCCCCATGTCAACTGGATTCAAAGAGAATTAAGTGCATATTTCCTTAATATTGTATATATTTCCTGCAATCGTGAATTAATACTAAACAACAAAAAATAATGAATTAATAGTAATAAACACTGATGTGACTTTGATTTGACTTTGAACACCTTTTGATCCTATTCTAGTAAATAACCTTGGAAAATGATGCAACTGGACCAATGGGACGTGTGTTGCTTTCATCAGTGAAATATATACAAAAAAACGTATGTTGCAAAAAAAACAATTTTATTCTTCACTCTGAAATGTGTAAATTTTAAAAAAATGTCCACATCCTGAATGTGTGTGTTGTAATTACCCAGCTCTCAAAACACAAGTGATTAGTGGGAGTAGATGTTTATAACAGGACAGACTTTTTTTCCTACTGATGGAAATACAGCAGCCAATATTTACTGTCCAGCCATCCTTTCTCCTAAATCAAATATGATATCACAACTATAAATGACATGTATATTATATGTATATTGGTCAACAATGGTCAAGCATTAAAACAATAAATCAGCATTGTACTGTCTACACTTAAGATACCACCACGTGTATCAATTTGTAAATAATAAATACCTCATTGTGAGGAAAGAACAACCTTTGCCAAGGGTATACAGGAAATGTTCCTACTGTTCAACATACAATATAAATATTAGGGTCCACTTAAAGACAACCTAAATCCAGCTGATACTGTAATAACCATAGTTCTCTGTCTAACAAGCAAACTATGAACAATTAATCTCACTCACTTTTAACATCTTTTAACATCTCCACCAATTTGACCGTGTCGTGTGAGTCCGTTTTCGTGACGTGAAAAACCAGGCGTCCCAAATACAGTGCAGTGTTTAAAAGCAAACGAGGTCTTTTCTTGTCTCGTGTGTTGTATGGTGTCATCTGTGTCGGGAGAAGGTGTCATCAAAGAACCGTTACTTCAAAACATTCATTATCTGATGCCCTCAGAAGATGGGCATGTCCCGGGCATGTCCTGTACTCATTTGGTGAGCGCCACGTCTAGAAGAAGCAAGAGGGGAGAGGGGCAAGAGAGAATATTAAAATAGCTCATGTAATGTAGAATTACAGATGATGAAATACCCCTGTAAGTGTTTCCACAAGCAATTAGCAATTCAAATCAATGGGATACATTTAGACAAAAAAAAAAAAAAGCACCCAAAGCAGAAATGGAATTTATTGCTTCGTTTTTTTACATTGCTGTGAGGAGACTGTCTATATAATTGTATTTGTGATTAATGAAAATTCAACACCCACTTTAAAGTCATACACTATATGTTAGGGTTATTTTACAATGATCTGTAAATCAGTTATGTTTCTGATACTCCCATGATTTCATTGTTAAAATTTATAAAATACGTTTCAATGAAGACGATTTGGTTTCACAGACTAAAACATCTAACTGGCTGCATGCACAGATACTTTACCTTTACACGCATCATAGAGCTGGAAAATATTTGACATGAGGCTTATTGAATATGAGCAACACTTACACCGTGGGATACGATACTGTTTCTAAACTTACTTGGAAGGTTGTGGAGCATGAACTAGAATTATATGTCCCATTGCACATTATATACACAGTATACACTAAATACTGAAATACTGAATGTGTATTACTCTCACATGCCATCTTTGTCCTTGAGTGCATAGCCAGTTTTTTTTAATCCTTTCTCATATATCAGCTACAAAATATAAATCCAAGTTTACTTTTTGCCCTCACCTGGTTGTGTGGTATGCAGTGATGGAAGTCCACCAGTTCAGAGACTAGCCTTTCGGATCTTGTTGTGTAGAGCTGTCTGGGGATCTGTGGAGAAATCAGACAGACAGGCGAGTTCACCGTGCAGTTCATCAAAATATTACCATCAAAATATTACCAGAAGCATTTTAAAAGGGGTGAGCAGACTCATAAGCAAGCATGTTTCCAATGGAGGGCATTGTTAGAAATAGGTTCTACTACAGTAAAGACACTAAGCATTAGACAGCTACTACGGCACGACAAAATGTTAAACCCGTTCATTCTTGTTGCATTTGGCACGGAGTATCCTCATAGCTCTGAATTCTTCTTTACCTTAAAAGGCCTAAAAATGTGTTTGATGTTCCAGATCAAGGCCTCTGAGCAACTTCTGAAGCTGCCGGAAGACCTTGATCTCACGGTGTCCCGATGTGAATGGGCCATTTGTGAAACTTTCATTCAATTATTAACTTAGATATTGACAATAAAAGCAAATTTAGAAAATGTCACATTTATTATGTAATGTCAAAATACACTAGCGTAGATATGTTGAAGATAGATCAGACACTTTGTCTTCTTGGATGGTGGATATAATTTCTTGTATGGAGGCAGAGCATGAGCAGAGTATGTCCATTTAAAAGCACAAGCATTCCTAAAGTATTTGTCAAATAACCAAGTAACACAAATTTTGAGGGTTGGAAAATTAAACTAATAATTCTCGTTTGTTAGAGTGTATTAGACGATGTTAGTTGACCCAAGGTTAGTATTTTTATTCAAGGTTAGTATTTTAGCCAGTTAATCGCGCTGTACAGCACAGATTACCTCAATACTTAGATGTATATTTTCAATTGAGGCAAAAGGTGTCTTGCTCAGACTGTTGGGATTGGGAGGAACCAGAGCTCGAAGGACATTGCAACGTGGATACTTGAGATAAGACACCATCGTCATTCTCAAATACCGGGTTCACCCTCAAAGTATTCTCAAAGGCATATGGAGCAAGGGTGTGCCTACAACGTAAAGGAGATTGTCTTGTGAAAAAACAAAACTACGTCACTGAAAATATACTAAAACTCTAGAAACAACAACAACAAAAAAAGGTTAAGAGATCTCGCTTACACCAAAGTCACAGCCTTTCTGGTCCGTACACATTTCTTGTTTATGAACATCAAAATGGCAATGATGGCACAAACAAGGCAGAAGCTTCCCACAAGGCAGATGATAATAAGTGGAGGGTCTATCGGCATTGACACCAGCTCATTGCAGCGTTCTCCATGGTAGTGCCAGTATTTACCTACAGGGCATCTAAAACGGTTGGAAGAAAAATCAGGTTAGAGAGAGTCTTTATCATACAGGCGTACAAAAAAAGACATTGCGGGATGAGTTTCACTTTGAATCAAGCATGCTGAGGAACAGTAGTGGGGTACCTGCAGGTGGCTCCGTGCCCTGGGATGATTTCACACAGGCCTCCGTTGAGGCAGTAGTCGGGCTGCAGACCGCAGGTGCTCTGACACAGCAGGCCGTCCGCCATGCTGTAGCCAGGATCGCACAGACACTCTGCCTCACCCGTCCAACTGTTCACCACACACCGGGAAAACTCATTGCAGGCCAGGAACTTGCAGGGGTCTGCTTGGGCAGCTGAAAACAGGTGAAGAGGTGGGGGAGTAGAGAGGACGAGAGAGGAAGAGATAGAGAGAGAGGGAGGAAGAGGAAGAGCTCATTAACATTAATGCAATGTCCACCTGTCTTTCATTGTCTGCAGATTCAGAGGAGAAATGAAAGGGCGTTTTGATTGATGTGAAACGAAGGTGTCTACTTTCAATAAGGCATGGTTAATGAGGTCGCAGACAGTGATGAGCTCTTCCATAAGAAAGACATATCAGATTTATGTCACACCACAGACTGCAAAGGACAGCAGAGAGAGAATGAGCACTGTGGACCTTTTGTTGTGTCAAGTCACGGCAAGTACAGAGCACGCACACGTTTCCTCATGTCTATATTCTTGAATTTTGTTACATTTACTGTTGTTTGCAACCCCCCGTACAAGCGGTTGAAGTTTTAGTCCACAGATGTCAGAGCGATGATAACTCCAGGACGTCTTACCTGATTCTATGTCCAAGGAGCGGCTGTCGATCTCGATGTCTAGCCGTTTGGATGCTGCGCTGCAGAAGTCTTCGAGCACACAGTGCACAGCTTCGGTGATGTTATACGGCACCGGCTTATCCAGCTTCATCCTGCTGTTTACCACAACACTGCCGTTCCTGAAGTTGAGGATTTCCAACTGCTTAAATCCAGTCAAATTGGATTGTAGATATGGTAGAAGCTGGAGAGAAAGGAGGAAAATGAATATATTATCAGCACTAATGTTAAATATTTCATTCAGTTTACTCAACTATTCCCTTTTAATTTTTCAAATGTCAGATATTGAAAATTTATAGTTAGTCCTTATGTGAAGAAATTTTCTTATTGAATAGAATAGGTTGTCTTTTTCCGGGGCTATTCTATGTTGCTTTAGTGATCAGGGTGACAAATTGATTTCTTAATAAATAAAGAGCTACAGTGAGTTATTTGCAGCAGGGAAATTGGATATGGTGTCCATGGGAAGCAATTTTACAATCATGATTGATTCCATCCTATGGGGTGAATAGTGAATCGTTGTTGATCCTAGGAGGACAGTGATTTCCGTTGAGGTATTTAATTGAAAAGTTCAAAGTTTCCTAAATAAGAAATAAAGTCGGATTCATTGAAGCGGTACAGTAATGATCCGTGTCCTCCTGAGAACAAGACTGGGGGAGCCGGATCAGGGAAACTAGCTCAGGGAGCTAGAAGAGACTACATTTGATTCAGTGTGCTTACGTCCACAATGAGAGGACTGAGGTTGTCATAGCACCGCTGAATTTGAATTATTCAGGTCACATTTTACAGTGTGGATGCTATAAATAACACATAATTAAATGTTTATATAAGCATGTAATCACGCAATTAATGCACTGACTGCTTTACTGGATCCAGAATAACATTAGGGTGTTAGGTTTCTAAGCGTTAGTGGAAGAACGCAGTCATGCTAACTCGAGTCATGAAAGAGTGAGAGAATAAATGATGAAAAAGAACAAGATCAAACTATCAAACAACACGACAACAAAGCTATCTCCAGTCCAAGAAGCCATCACCACATAACGCATGCCGTTTGGTGGGTGCTTTTGTGTATCTCAGGGTTGTATTGTGCCTTCCAGTTGCACAACATCACTAAAACCTGGTTAACATCAAATCTACGCAGCAGACCTTCAAGTCATACCTCATAACTCTCCACTCCACTGCACTTACAGTATTTCTCCATTGGTTTGGCTCATTTCTTGAAACAGAAATTACATTCTGAAAATAACATGGACAAACCTCTAAACCACTTTGCAATTGTTCACAACAGAATTGAATTTCTCATTCATTTCATCAAATTGCAAATGTCTTAGTACATGTCTCAATGTCTCAGTACATCTTTGCAAATGATTAAGTACAGGTAGCCTACAGTTAGCACAATTTCCAAGTGAATAGATCTTGTTGATCTAAACTGATTGTTGATTCTCAGTCTAATGGTTGTTCTCTCCAAAACATGTCATCATCATTTCATTATATAAGTCATCACATGCACAATAATCTGTTCAATTGTCAAAATTAGTCAAGAACATAATACCATGAATACCATATATGAATCTCTTGGAACATTTGATACATTGATTACAGTAATTGACAGTCAGGTGAAACTAACTTGAGGAGTTTCACACATCATCAGGGCCTGGTTCACTACTCATCCAAGGATGGTCATGGTGTTCCTACCACCTTACTCTCCTTTCCTCAATCCTATTGAGGAGTTTTTCTCCGCTTGGAGGTGGAGAGTGTATGAGCATCAGGCTCAAAATCAGAGGTCCCTGCTCCATGCAATGGACGCTGCGTGTGAAGATATTACAGGAGATCAGTGTAGGGGATGGTTGCGACATGCACGCCGTTTCTTCCCTCGTTGCATCGCAAGGGAGAATATACGCTGTGATGTGGATGAGAATCTGTGGCCAGACAGACAGCAGCGTGTGGATGGCCAGGAGGGTGAGGATGGTGGCCAGGAGAGGGAGGATGAGGACAGTGACCAGTGAAGAAGTATTAGTTGTGAAACTCCAGCTTTATTTACAGCACTGTAGGCTACATATAATTTTCCTTGTTTTTTGTTTATGTGTTTATATTACAGTATATTATGCTGTATACATTTTCTTTTTACTCTGATGTATGGAAGTTACTTGATGTGTGTGAATAGAAATGGTTACAATTTCCTTGGCAGTATGAGTGCAATGTGTGATGTCAAACCTTGGAGGCTACTCTTACCGTAAAATCCTTTTTTTCAGTTTTATACACAATTGTATTCTGTTAGCTAGACAAACAAAACTAGTACAGTAACCATTGTCAATGAAGGACTGGGCTAAGACTGAGAGGTGGACATGAGGGATATTTCAATGGTCTTCTGCCATAGTGACAAAACATCTAAACATTTTGACTTGCAGTGCTTACACAATGCCAAAGGGATGATGCATTTTGGGGGCACTGACTATTTATATGAGAAAGGAATTTAGTTTTGACACATGAGTTAACTGTTTTGGGAGAGATATGAGCTTTTGCAGGTGAACCATGGTGTTGTGCTGAACCATCCAGGTTACTTTGGCAAAAGCACCAAGAGTGTTGAGAACGTCCGGTCTGTTTCAAGAAATGAGCCAAAGCAATTGAGAAGGATCTTTTGCATTTTGGTGGCACTGACTATTTATATGGGAAAGGAATTTAGTTTTGAAGCATGAGTGAACCGTTTTGGGAGAGATATGAGCTTTTGCAAGTGAGCTATGGTGGTGTGCTGAACTGTAAGACTGTTTTGCCAAATGATCTTAGAGTTTTGAGAATGTAATTTCTGTTTCAAGAAATGAGCCAAACCAATGGAGAAATACTGTAAGTAAATAAAACGATTCCCAAACACCCAAGACGGGACATAGAACCCGTTCTATTCAGGCTATGGACTCGGACTGATGACGGTGGTGATTTTTAGTTGGGGAGGAAGCGAACCAATTGTAACGGACCTACATGAATCGATCAGAGCTGCTCTCCTTCATCCACCTGCACTCAATACAGCCAAGTCAGCATCAAACCACCACAGTGTGAGAAGGGGAGATTACGATGCCTTAGCTGTCCTGTTCCATGCCTGGCTGTAGAACGGGAGATAAGAGGCCTTAAGGAGCTCTGCTCTGATCTAGTTACTTCACTTATCACTGGCAGACAGTTTACTGAGGGCCAGTTCCCAGAGTGGAGGAGCGAGAGAGACAGAGAGAGAGAGAGAGAGAGAGAGAGAGAGAGAGAGAGAGAGAGACTGAGACTCCAACAAGAAAATAGTCTATGGCTCATACAGATGGATAGGGCTCGCTGTTTGGTCATCCATTTGTCTCAATGAAGGATGTCAAGGTATATATACCACTGTAGATTAGCTACCAATCTATACCCTTATTGGCTTCCACACAAGGTCAAAGAGTCCTTTCAGAACAAACCTGAACGTCAGCATGGGATAGATAGATAGATAGATAGATAGATAGATAGATAGATAGATAGATAGATAGATAGATAGATAGATAGATAGATAGATAGATAGATAGATAGATAGATAGATAGATAGATAGATAGATAGATAGATAGATAGATAGATAGATAGATTACAGTATACTAGAATGTTGTATATATATAAAACCCTTATACTATGTAGATAGCACAGCACAAACAGAACCAATCTTGCAGTACTGTAGATAACTCGTGCTTCTCCTGAGGTTACGCGTGTATCTACTGGTTCTTGTTTTGGAAAACCGGTTGAAACATCCCTTCTGTGATCTCTGATGTCAAACTGAAATTTAAAAGAATATGACGATGCCGTGAAATGGTTTCAAATTTAGCACATAAGAAAGATAAACCTCCATGTCCAATGTTAATGGTTGCTACACAAACCAGTAGGTACAGGAGTAATGGAAGAGTGGGATGAAGGGAAATTGTAAGCTACTGTAGGCTAATGGTTTATTTACCTACAATATCACAAATATCAACAAAACTAGAGTATGTCCATTTAAATGGGCATCATTTGACAATTCTTTATGATTGTCCCTCTTATTTTTCTATAATGTTTTAAATATTTGTTCTCTTCACTGTCTAAATAGCCCATTTAAAAGAAGATATTTCCACTATTCCTAGTAGGTAATTGACAATATACGTTGTAAATACTTACCAGTGCAAACTTCTGACCACATTAGTTTTGCCAGAAAGAATTCTATAGAACTTAATACATTGATTAATGAGGAGAACTGCAGATCCCCAGTTTGAGCAACCATTTAATATTGGAGATGGAGTGAGATTTTTATTATGGTGTTTTATTTTTGGCATATTTCAATATGTTGCAAAAAGTAAAGAAAATTAAATCTATAGTGTGTTATTATCTGTTAAATATGTGATTTGTCTCTATGTAACCAGACCTCTTAATATTTCTTTCCCTGATTCAGTGCCATCATGGTTTATTGCAGTATAAAAGGGAAAGAGGAAAGAGGAAAGATTTTCCTTCCAGATTGCAAAACCACATCAAATGCATAACATGAAGTGATAAACTCACAACGTTGGACCTGCGCACATAGCGCTTTAATGGAAATCTAAAAAGAAAGTATCAAAGTATAATAAGTTATTAACTATTTATCTCTACCCTGAAAGACTGTCACTCCTAATACAGAGTAGTCCATCAGAAAACTCAACCCACCCCCCTCAGTAGCTTACATTCCCTCTGCTCCTTGGCATTGCAGCGAACAGGCAATCCAATTTGTATCGCCATGCCAAGACACTTCTGAGCAAGCCTAAAAATAAGTTTCCTCTGTCTACCTCGGGGTAAGCCTTGAAACTAAATAGGGATGTCAACTGATGATTCTTTCTTTGATGCAGGCTAATGGGTGCAGGTTTAAGAAAACCCAATTCTCACCTCCTTTCAGCAACTATGGCAACTCTTATTTTGAAAAAAAAAATAGGTAGCAATGTCACCTATCTGTTATAAGGGAAGAAATTGATCAGATATACTCATGTTGATGTTGATGTCCTATATTGTGTTTATTGAGTACATACCCAACACACAATAATGTATTTAATACAGACATAGCCGATTGTATACAAGCTCCAAAAGCATCAGACTTCTGCCACTCTTTGATCTAATTTATTTAGTTGTGCTTTTGGCAGTGAATCTAAAATAGTAGATACTGAAGAAACACACTTGTAGTACCAGATAAGTCATAAAGTAATATTACTACTGGAACACACATACAGATGGACACACGAAACCTGCAGATTGGAGCCACTAATAGAACAATGTGTGTGGCGCTGGTACTGACCAGTATTACTTACTTACTATTAATTACTATAAAGCTTCTTACCCCATCAGAAACCTGCACTGACTAAGGCAGAACCAGGTCCCATGACTCAGACCACCCTGGACTATCCACATAGTCATTGCTATGTAAAACGCAATACGCTTTTAGCAACACAAAATACATAAAGCTGTGACTTTCCTGTTACTGGATCGTAGCAGGGTGACTAAGCCTCTTATCACATTATTTTACTTCAAAATGAAAGGAATATTTCATTCATTCATTCATTCATTCATTCATTCATACAATAACATTTTCTTTAAGGCCTCTAACATTCAAAAATGCCTGTATCACTCATTTTCAAAGAGAAAGCTAAAGTTGTACACAGTAATTTGAGTTTACAGCCCCTGCATGCTACATTATGATAAAAAGCAACTTCAACAAGCCAAGAGCAGGCAGCACCTCTATAGTATATATAGTCCAGAGAGCTTGTCTGTGCAAAGGAATGGCGACATCCTTTGCTTCTGTTTTTACATGATGTGACACAACAATATGTTAACCCTTTTTCATTCATAAAAGCTATTAACTTTTACACTCTTAACAGCAGAAAAAGCCTCTTTCGACAAATCCCCACAGTCACAAATTTGACAAAATGACATTCTGAAATATGGTTGAGACAATCAGTCCCTGAAAAATCCAAAAGTTTAGCACAATGCAAAGAATTAAGGCAAAATACACAAAGCAAACATAAAACACACATGCCAATGTTAAACCTAAACTTGACCACATGCAGCAAGAATATCCATCTCTAATCTAAGGAGGAAAGTAAAGCCGAAAACTAAAGTGTTTTATAGATGTTAGAAATATTAGGTGTTTTCAGATTGTTAGAGACTGCATGAAGAAAGGTTAGATAGGAAACAGAAAGGTCATGCTCTCTCTGAGGCATGGGAGATGTAGTTCCAATATGGAAGGAATACCGGTATGGAGGCTAAGGTCCTCTGTCTCCCAGGCCCAGATTTACTGGAAGCTCCAGGGTGTGGCGATTCTCTGGGCTGCTGTGAGTGCTGTGTCTAAGTGAAACAAAATATTTGACCAGCTTTTTCTTACTGTTTGCAAAATGGATCGTCTGAAATGAAAGTGCTTCCATACTGTAGATTTGATCATGATTACAACTATTGGATAATGGCATATCACACATGATAAGCATTCTTGGTTGAGGAAACATTTCTTATAATTTATTGTTATTTTTAACTGAGACAACTGCATGAAGGAAAAATAGCAGCGGTGGATAAGGCTTAATGTAAAGTGTATCCTCATTTGTGTAGGATGTGCCAAGTTGGGGCTACTCTCAAATGTGTTTGCTCTTACTGATGTATCACTTACAATTAAATATTACATATTGCACCAATATATCTAATGAAATGCTTCAAGACATCAGCTTGGGGCTACAAAAGCAAGTTTGAGAAGAAGGCATGCAGAAGCATGATATCGAGCACAAAAGCTTGTGTACCTACCAGCTCAAGAAAGGTATTCTCCAATGATCTGTACTCAGGGGAGCTCTTGTTGAACAGGTCATCAGAAAACATCATGTTAGTGACCCGCAAGCTAAAGAACACCACTAACTCTTTGCTCTGGGCCACTGCTGCCATCAGAGGGGTGCTCATCTGCCTCATGGCCGGGGCTGCGGTGGACGGTGGTTCGTCAGACTCTGAGGGGAATCCACTACCGCTGTCTTCTTCCGGGGGTTCTGTCACTTCCACCTCTTTCCCATCCTCATTTTGTTTTACATCCTCTTGAACGTCTGAGATCACAGCAGGGATGTCCACCGAGGCCGAGGCCAATGTCGATCCGCTATGCACCGGCTCATCTCTGTCTTCAGGGTCTTCTCCACTCTCCGTGGCTGGGGGTAACTCATTGTCTACGTCCAGCTCCTCTATTTCTGGTTCAATCCCTTGCTCTGCTTGGACTGCATCCTCGTCAGAGGGTGGTTTGGAGACCGGGACCTCAGCTTCTGTGTCAAATATCTCTGTAACTGGTTGTGTAGACTCTGGCAGGGCAGGGTTAACCTCAGTGGGTGCATCAGTGGTCACCTCTATAGCGTGTAAGTATGGAGATGTCTGAAAACTTTTCTCATTCTGCTGCCCTTCTGGAAGCTCCTTGTTAACCACGTCAGCTGGTGTAGGTTATTGTATGGGGACACATAGCAGAAAAAAGAGCATTTGAAATAGATGAGCTAAAAATAGAATTAAAAACACTTTATATCATCAATGTATCTAATCACAAAATCACAAAATCACTTGGTTGACTCACCCTCAGTCACCTGTTCTCCAGGTTCATCCTCACCTCCCTCCTTAGGTTCAGTTGGTAGAATCTCCTCTAACTCTGCCTCTGTTTCCTCTTCCTGCTCCGTAATGGTTGCCAGCACTGTGACCGGTGGCGTAATGTCAACAGCGTCCTCGAGAGGATCCTCCGCAGACTCCTCCTCTACCGCTGCCATGGCGGGACTCTCCTCGCTGACTCCAGCAGTGGCTTCCGGGAGGACGTTGGGGATGAAAGGCACAAAGGTGTGGGTTTCCGGTTCGACGGTGAAAGCTTCCAAGGAGTTCTCTACGACTGCCACGGTGGGGAAGAAGCTTTGAGTAGGAACACCGTCCTCCAGCGTGGCCAGCGTGATGATTTCCTCAGATATCACATTCTCTAAAGGATCCGAGCTCCGTGACTGGATAGATTGTGGTCACTGAAATGAGAGAGTAGCCTTTAAATCCTATTGCGAATTCTACTATTCTCTTTGATGCTATGATTTTATGCTTACCAGCCTCAAAGCTGAGGGTTTCTATGTCCAATGGTAGTGACATCTCCTGTTTTAAGGCCTTGGCAATGATGTACTTCAGTTTAGGCCCATTTACATCCCCATCCGTCTCTGTGCCTGGCTCCACAAAACCCTCAGCGTCATCTCCGAGCTCTGTGTTTCCATTAAAGACCACGGCGTAACGCACCGACACGTCTTCAGATCTGATCAACACAATAAATCACATCAGCAAAACTCACAGACGTACACATTCCTTGGAAAGGGATGATCTGTGAAAGGGGAACATTTCTGAAGATATTTCTGGGGATGTTACTGTCTCCCTCTCTCTTTTGAGACATGAGCAATAAAAACAAGCTGTACCAGGAGAGCAGTAGTAGTAATTTATGTATAGAATTTCCTGTCGACCCACCGAAATCCCAGAACACGAATTTCTTTGAATCCTGGAACTTTTTCGAAAACATGAAGCATCTACAGAAAGAAGAACAAAGTCAGAATGAAATAGGTGCATAGGACACATCAGCCCTTCCTCTCTCTGATCACTCTGTATTGCAGCATGTAAAGCATAAGAAAACACCAATAAAAACAATTGGGTGCTAACATAGTTCAAGTACACTTGCTGCATGATTTATATGTGTTACATGCATGTATAGTATTACTTTGGTTTCTTTGCAGCAGGCATACATTTTCAAAGTGAATCATTCATGAGGTTGAGATGTTTTATCTTTGTCGGGTTTTACAAATAACATTCAAGCTTTTCATGTCTGCCAGTATCGTCTCGGTATTTATTGTGTTGAACTTAAGCTCCTGTCACACTCCCATGATGACCTATACTGTCTATTTCTTAGAGCCAACAATCAGTTATTTCAAATGAAAGTGTATACTAAAGGTTTACACCATTAGATGTAATTCTCAAGAGCTATAGTAAGACCTTGCGTGCTTGTGTTTATTTACTATAGAAGCCTTATACAACATCACTTGCACCTTAGAGCCACTTATATCAGGATACGTAACGTTATACAAAACACAACAAAGTAGAAGATGATAACTTTGAGGTGACTCAGGAAGCATCAACAAACTTATACCGGACTCGCAGTGTCTGCAGCTATGCAATGAAAGGAGATCTAAAAAGCATCGTGCCTTTTCCTGTCTGTCTGTGAACTATGGACAGTGCTGGGATGCTTTTGGAAAACTGTGACAGGATGCCTCGCACATGGCTCTTACCTTATCTGTGAGCTCCTGTGTGATGGCATGGAACTGCAGGAGCCTCGGGTTTACTGAGCAGCTCACCGTACCCGGGGTCCACTATGGTGACAGTGAACTCAACAATGTGCTCCTCGTAGATCTCTGGAATCATGTTTGTATCCTCTTTTATCTGGTGAGCAAAAGATCAATTTAAATTGGAATAACTGTCCATGATACTTGACGTTTTGAGACCAGATTGGTAAATATGAATCCAGAAGTGTGATATGAGATTCTCAAAAAACAAGGTTAAAACTGTAGAGTGGACTTTTGGCACATTGCAGGGAGTGACTTGTGAAGTGTCTGTGTTTTTGCTTCTGAAATCAAATGAAAAAATGTCTCAATGACAACTCACCTCCCCTGCTTCGGTTGGAAGTAGAATCAATGGGGGAGTCCAGGCACCTGTGATGAAACGGCAGTTCACTAGTTGATGTATTTGGTTCATATTATTAAATTGTTCAATCAAGAGCATTGATCAATGCTGTTCAGTTCATTTTATTTATTCATCCAGTAGCTTTCATTCAACAGTGTTGATGAACTTACATTCTCTTTCTGGCACAGGGGTTCCAACTTCACCGCTGGAAATGAAAGGACATATTTGTTGGGATTTTATTGTCTCTATTTTCTCCCAGTCACCATCCTACCCTGCTTTAACTGCTTTTTTGTTGTTTTGTTGTTGTCTTGGTGGTGTAGTTGGCTTTTAGCTGTCCGTGTGGGCTTCAGATCCAGTAATGAACTTTTAAATACAATTGATTCCAGTGTACCACTGCTAGATTTGCCACTAGTTAATCAGTGCTTAATCTTAAGAGCATTTTACCCCAAGCAACACTGAAAGTGTCTAGGTTTGTAAAGGTTCACCGCTATGGTAGAATGAAAGTTTTCATATTTAAAATTCTGGAGGCGTTAATATTGTTCACTGCTGTTTTGATTGCTTCATTGCTTTTGGAAATGAAGCAAGTGGCAAGTTATTTTATCACTCTCAAAAAAAAAACAGCAGCAAATTTGTTTCCAATCTGTTGCCAAATGTATCTCAAAAGCAATGACCGAAGACACAAAGGAAACTAGATTGAACACTGATATTCCATTAAACAATAAAAGTATATTTAACAGTTAGGTTTGTACATACCCTTCACCTTCGGCCTGTTCAGCAACTCTCTGGAAGTAAACAAACAGAATATCAGATACCACACGTCTGCACATCACGCTTGTGGAACTGTTCTGCAGCCCTGCTCCTGTTTAATTACTTTTTTTATCAGGGCTGTAAATATCCCCTTGGAGCATTTTGTGAAACATGTTGTTGAAAGCATTGGGATTGTGCTGGTGCTGTACTCACCCTGGCCACCATATCCAGGTGCTCTTGAGAGTTGCTGAAGTTGAGGGCAAGGTCATCCATGCAGAGGTTTTCATGCTGGCAGGTGTAAACCCAGGCACTGTACTCCTCTGAGTTAGGAACCCTGTCCAAGAAGATGCGAAATGCTTCCCAAATGGCCTCCTGACAAACTGAAGAGATATCACATACAGTTGTGGGAAAAAGTCTGCAAAACCTTTTGCATTACCTGCATTCCTGTATAAATGTCTCCAAAAATATGGTTTGATCTACATCCAAGTCATGAAAATAGATAAACACAATGTGATTTAACAAAAAACACACACATATTTGTGTGTTATCTGTTAAGTGGCCTGCATTGTTTTTCCATACATAGACGTCAAGTTGGCAGCAACAATAAATAGGTCAGAAATAGTAAATTGGAGATATTAAGAAGTTATAATAACTGAGGATAATAAATTAACATTGCTTATTTTGGCATTGGCATTAGGTTTTGTATTATTTGCCATTTTATTAGTTATAAAATAAACGTATTTTCCCTTCAGAGCATAACAGCAGTGGAAATTCACATCTAAACACACATAATGGATATGATGCAAAAAACAGCTAAGGGGGTAGTTATGTATGAAGTTCGATCTGTTTCAGCAAATGTCAAATTGTATATTTGAAAGTCATTGCATGTCCATGACATTTTTGCGAATATTAAAATCGTGAGCACAAAGACCCCCTGCAGCTCTGATTTATCCGCCTCTGTGGGGAACAAGCTCCGCATTGTCCAATATCTTCATGCCTGTGGGAAATTCATTCTCCAACAGACTCATTTCTGCAGCAATGTGATTACCTCCAATACACCATATTCATCTGGCGCATTTTGAAGCAGCTTTAAACATATGCCACAACAGCTGCTGTGGAGCAATTTGTATTAGTGACCCATTGTAACGTAGCGTATCAATCTTAGTATCGTAAATCACCTGTCTCTCTTTGACAAAGGAATGGTGCTCTGAAACTTTTGCATAGAAGTTGCCTAGAAGTGTTTTCCCATCTGAATCCCTAAAATAACACCTTAAATAAACACCTTCAGTGGTGCCGGTGCTCAGTGTCACTTGGTCCCAGACTATGAACAATTTATGAGTAAAGACAAATAATGCATATAATCTACATTCATAGATAAGATTTAGAGGACCATGTATTTATGAGTAAAGTAAAACATATTTCATAACCGTTTCAATTTTAAGTTTTTCCTCTTTGTAAAGTTTTAACATCAAAGCGAGCAATTATTTATTGAACTGGTGAGTTCATCCGCAGAGATATATCTCTGTTTGATTAAGGAATTTATTCTCATTGGACACAGAGCCAATGTTTTGAGAAAGGCTTATGCATTGCACTCATACTCACTCGTACTCATGATGTCCAGCCATGATTATGAATCTAGTTAGGACTTGCAGTATGAGCTCACATCAAAGTCTGACAACGGATATTTCCCCTTACCTCTGAGCTTGTAATAGGCCCGATGGCTGGTGATGACTGCTTTCACCGTCTCCTGGGAACAGACTTTCACCCCAGTGGTGAAGACTGTTGACCTCTTTGCCCGATGTCCCTCCTGTGCTGTTTTGACGTTGATGTTGTATTTGGTGGGTCTGGAGGCTCCCAGAAAGTGTCTGTATTTAACATCTCTGAGTCCAGAAAAACCTTGGTCATGAAGGTCTGCAAGAGCGATCAGAGAAATTCCAGGTCACTTACTAAGAGAGCAAATATAATTATGTGGCATATTATTACAGTATACCGCACAAGTAAACATAAACTGTAAGCACTTCACATTAAAGGATCATTTTTAAACCTGGGCCCTATTTTTACATATTTGGGGTCTAAATGACTAATAAGTACAAAATGTTTTGGAATTGCGCCACTAGATCGCCTCAGCCGGAACGGGCTGCAATGGCTGCAACGTAATCCTTTGGGGCCACTGCGCCCGATCAAAGCCCGACCTTTGTTTAACCAGAAACATTTATTTAACCTCTTCCTGAAACAACTCAGAGTGAGACTTCTCCTTCAGCGAGACTTCTGTTTCTGGTTAAACAAAGGTCTATCTCTGTAGGGATCCTTTCTGTAATGTTGTCAGACACTTCCAATAACAATCTGAGCCTGTCAGGGGCAAAAACAAGCACTTTTAGTGGACGTACTTGGATCGGGCGCAGTTGCCCCAAAGGATTACCGTTTCACAGCTGCCAGCTGAGGCGATCTACTGGAGCAATTCCAAAACTTTTTGAACCTTTTAGACGCCAAAATATGTAAAAAATAGGGCCCAGGTTTAAAAATACCGGAATTATCCTTTAAGTAGCTGAGAACCAACTTGGGTTGACTCTGTTATATAAGTGTTAGAGTCACCACAATGTGTTCGTGTTGATGATTTGTGATAATTCACAGCCATCTGGTTGGCTGCACTACAAAACCAAAATAGCCCATTTGCGCACAGCAATTTGTGACATACTTAAAATAAAATGACATTTTTAATCTAATCTAATTATCTGGATGGCTTGGAATAAATGGTTAGTTTCTCTGGTAATAGTCAAATTAACAGCAGCAACATTTAGTCACTTATGTTAAATAAGGCAAATAAGGCTGCTTATTTGATGTAAGATTTTAGTTAATGTAAAATGATTTTGCCATTATGTTTTAAACACGTCACTCTTGGAGTTGACATTATCCTTTTAAGTGACCTGCTATCTTTTTAGCCTTGTAGAGTTTATCCATCAATCAGGCCACTAAAACAAACTAACAGCAAGGAGTATTGGAATTTGCTTCTACTTAATCCAACCAAGTCACCTAATGACGTCTGCCCAGTCCTCTAAGTGGACTTCTGGCCTTGCACTGGCACTGCTTATAAATAGCACCTAGATTGGAAGTGGAAAACTATTTGGGGAGCATATATCAGAACAGAGCCTCTACATTTGGGCTTGTTTATCTCCTTAAGAGCAAAGAATGGTTTGTACTCTAAAGTTTGTGATAGCTGTAGTTTTGTTTCATAGGTTTAGCATAGTAAGACAGTGGTGGCAGCCTGCAGGTTCGAGGTGCAGGTTTGTGATTGGAAGGTCATCATTTCAAATCACCAGGCTGGGCAAATCTGTCCTATTAAAACAGTAGTCTACACAATACATATTGACACACACATCCTCTATTGGTATGCTGTGGTGGAAAGCAACACAGACCTAGACACAGTGATGTGTTTAGAATTGTACACTCTTTTTAAGAGTGTGAGTGGAGAGAGGGAATGAGAAACACTCTCCTCTCCCAAGAACTGCTGTTGAGATGCCCTCGGGCAACTTGACCTCCAGTTGCGCCAATAAAACGGCTCATTGGCCAACAGTGGAAGCCTGTGGTTGTACTGGGTAGCGGGGTGAATGTGTGTTAGAGCTGAAAAAGATTGTGCATGCTCAGCAAACCTTAAAGGGTAATTCCGGTATTTTTAAACCTGGGCTCTATTTGTGCATGTTAGTCATTTATACCCCAAAATTTGTTCAAAAAGTTTTGGAATTGCTCCAGTTGATTGCCTCAGTTGGCAGTCGCGAAACGGGTTGCAATGGCTGCAACGGCTGCAACGTAATCCATAGGGGCAACTGCACCCGATCAAAGTACGTCCACTAAAAATGCTTGTTTTTGCCACCGACAGGCTGATTGTTATTCGAAGTGTCTGACAACATTACAGAAAGGATCGCTACAGAGATAGACCTTTGTTTAACCAGAAAACGAAAGTCTCGCTCAAGGAGAAATCTCGCTCTGCAATCTGAAAGATGAGGTGAGTTGTTGCAGGAAGAAGTTAAACAAAAGACACTTCCAATAACAATCTGAGCCTGTCAGTGGCAAAAACAAGCACTTTTAGTGGACGTACTTTGATCGGACGCAGTTGCACCAAAGGATTGCGTTGTAGCCATTGCAGCCCGTTTTGCGACTGCCGGCTGAGGTGATCTACTGGAGCAATTCCAAAACATTTTGTACCTATTTTGGGGTATAAATGACTAATATGTACCATTTAAAGCTTTTAAAATAAAGGTGGGAAACTGATAGACCTCAGTATCTCATGAAAATAAAAACAAACCACTCACAGTCAGCTATTTGTGAACTCTGAGAAAGGAGTGATTATATCTATGGACAGGCCCATTTATATTCATTATATCACTGGATATACAATATTGCACACCAAGATGAGAAAAAATGCCCCGGTTTTCTGCTCTCCTTAGTCAAGAAAACAAGCTCAGCCATCCTGGTGAGGCATTACAGGAAGGTAATTCCATGTCATTACGCAAGACAGCTGGCCAGTCAACACAGTTTAATACAGTCAGCCCATTGAACAGGCTGTTTTGGAAAAACGCCGTTCATTGTGATGCCAGGTGGCAAACCTCAGAGGCCTTCTTAAGACAATAAGCCAGGATTTACGGGCCTCAAAACAAAGATTTCATACCACACTGTATTTCAAACTGTATCTCTTCTGGATTAAGAAACAAAATGGAATTTGAGGAGCGGGAAAATAAAGCAAATATAATCACTGTTACTTTGACCTCAAGGAGACCCTAGTTACTGGGCATTGTTGTGGAGATTAACACATAAAACAAGAGGGCCATCTTGGTGCAAACACTGTGGGGCTGTACTGTAGACAGACACAAAGCTGTCCCACTTGAATTTAGTCAAATCCAGTGTGGTGAATTGTGTCAATTCTTCAATGTCTA
Source organism: Hoplostethus mediterraneus (assembly GCA_034670385.1). Taxonomy (NCBI): domain Eukaryota; kingdom Metazoa; phylum Chordata; class Actinopteri; order Trachichthyiformes; family Trachichthyidae; genus Hoplostethus; species Hoplostethus mediterraneus. The sequence continues at coordinate 6,496,888 of JAXDDW010000007.1, forward strand.
ACACTGGACCACAAGCAGGACTAAAACAAGCTTAGTGTCAGGAAGGAGCATGCCAGGTACATTTATGTAGTTGCAGCCATATTATCAATTACAATTACAATGTAGCACAAAAAACACTATGCACTTATGTTTTGCTGAAAAAAATATTTCTGCACCACAAAAACCCAAACAATGTGTTAACCACTCTATTACACATAAATAATAACCCTTACAATGAGCAATATTGTTTTCACCACTGCCAAATTTGGCCCAACACCAAGAGAATGCAAAAATGTGTTGGCACATCCATTGCAGCTTGTTTCATACGCAGTTTTTACCCTGTTTAGTGACTATCAGGCAACCCCCTTTACCTCCCAAACATTTACCAGCCAAAACTGCTAGGCCTGAAATCTAGCCAAATGATTTGTGTTCTCATCAAAAGCTGTGCAATCAAGACAACATTTGAAATAGCTCTGAGAATCAGGAAGCCTGAAGCCTGATCCGCACACGTACAGACATTGAGCTAGAGGAGGGAAAGTTGGAATGGGCCTTAATGCCCAGCGTAGCAGCAAGGGCCTCACAGCGGAGTTACAAGCCAGAAAAGATTAGCGTCCCGCCGCATTGGGAACAGAATAGCTTTTGTTTCCTTCAGGATAATGAACTCCCCCGGGCACATCACACTGAACAACGCAACCACTGCTGATGCAAATGTTGTTGTTGGTCAAATGATGCTATCCATCTCAATAAACTGTTATTGTATGACATTGCCCCGTTGTTTATATTCAGTGTGAACATTCATGACCTTCAACATGTTTGCTAACTGTCGGTGATATAACAAATAGCAACAGATAGCATTTTCTAGCTTGCAGAAGAAGGTCCTTTAACTACACAGCCAACTCTGTTGTCCTTGAATGAATGCTTAAGTTAAGTGGAGCACCGCCTCTTTATGTGTCTTGTCATGCACTAGGGCTTTTTACTACCTCGTTGATAGAATTAGTAAATGACAAGATCTGGCACTTGCTGTAGTAATTGTAAGACAGTCTTACAGAGAGACGTTTTCGCCTGTGCTGTTATTGTGACAGTGAAAGTGTCCTCTGACTCCACACATGCAACAATATCTCTATTTGTTGTGCGGAAAGAAAAAGCATCTCTCTTTTCAATCAGATTGCAAAGGTAATAACTGAAAAACGACTCAAATGTGAACAGCAATTACAGGCCCCCTGCAGCAATCTTACCTTTGATTTGACTGGCTTGGAGGGTAAACAGAAACAAAGTGAAGAATAGTCCCGACTTCATAAGCATGATGGACCGGTTTATGTGGTTTTCCAGCCCGAAGTTGTCATTTGTATTGAGACTGTTACAAACAACATCAAATCCAGAATCTGTTTAGTCCATTAGCAAGGTGTGCAAAAGTCATCAGTGATGACAATGTCTCCAGTTTATTATCACCAGGAGTCCAATCCACTCCTGTCTGTGCAACAGTTCAGTTCTCCAGCAGCAGATTGAGTTAGCTCCTGGATGCTGTTTGATCCCTGTACACAACAGAGATGCCTGCATGGATGGCTGAGTGTAGGGAGGGAAAGAGGGAGGTGATGGATGAAATAGAGACTTCTTCTTCTACGCTATCAGTGTGACAACGGTGACAAGGTTAAAAAAGCAGGTTCTGTTTTGAGTATAATCTCTTTACCTTCTTCTTGCTGCTTGTAATCCCTGCGGGGCCACGTGGCCTGCCTTGCCTCATCCTGTTAGCCACCTTCTGGACCCTCATCTGTCAGTTGAACCAACTTGCGAGTCTGCCAGACGACCTAGACTGGAAGTCTATTCCCCGCTGTCCCCCCAACTTGCTCATTGATACCCAGCCTCGTTGTCTGTCTTCTTGTCAGCGCCTATATGTCATTGTTTGTCTTCTCTCTGATCTATCTCTGTCTTTCCCTCTCTCTCTCTCTCTCACTCAGCCCAGTAGAGTCTCTGCTGTCTCGCCAGCCCTCCCTATTAAAGTCCCTCTCCCTGGGCACCCACAACAAATCCCTGCCTTTCAGGCCAACTCTTCTGGCTGCCAAGTGAGGTCAGTCTTTCAGTCTTGCAGTCTTGTGCTGTACTGTACATCCAGCTCCCAGTCAAACAATGTGCTTCATTCTTGCTCTGGCTGTATGGCTGAACTCGTTTGAGGCCCCTCATCTGACAGTGCCTGACTGGCTTGTACATCTAATCACTGTATTGTATAACATATTTTGGTCCCTTCCTGTCTCCTGTGTGTTGGCTGATAGGGACGCACTGTTTGGTGTTCCTCCTCTGTTGACCCCAATCACTTTTTCCTACTTCACCCTGAACGAGGCCCCTCTGAATAGTCTCCATCAAAGATCTTGTTCCTCTGCATGTGTCCTGTTACATCTGTTACATCTATGCTGGATCCTCTTGTCTTGGTATCTAGGATGGTATCAGCCCAGTTGATTCTGTGTGTTGTTTTTGTTGTGGTGAACATGATGACATTCATCCTCCTGTTGTAATTGGTATATGAAGTCCCCACTTCTGAAATCTCCACCCTCACCTCTTACAGTGAAGCGGATTACCAACTCTTGGTAGTTATTAACATTTCACTCATTTGAATTTGCCTCTTCAAGAGAAACACGATCCAGACAGGGTTTTTTTTTAATGAAATTTGAACTTGTGATTGTTACTGAACCTGTGAGTGCCAGCGTTTAATTACACTGAGGCATATTTCATATGGAGTATTCAAGTTTTTGTTGTGATATTCTATTCATCCTCCACAGAGAGGTCAGAGTGCAGAAATTGCCCCTTGCACTTGCACGTGCACTTGCTCAATGCTGCCAGGAGACTGAACCCTGTCTTTCCAGTTGAAGGATATCTCGTTACTTACTGCCACTGCTGCCCCAGTTGAAATTAATACATCATCTAATGGGCGTGCTGTTATATAACCATTATTACAATTAAAATAATGTTGGTGACTGCCACAAATGCCATTTCACAGATCTCAAATAACCTACACTCTGTGTTACAAAATTAACTGTGATTGATTTGACAGTGTTTATAATTTCAACCTCTTAATTTGCTGGCTGTAAAATGTAAATGTAAATTTCTCTCAGCACAAATTAAATGAGAAGCAAACAATATAATTTTGGATATCTATTTCAGTTAAACTGGAATTGATACTTGCTAAATGGGTTCACATTTACTGTGTCTATTTATAACCAGCACTTTATAAATTTCCTCAAACACAACTCAGACACTCAGTACCAGGACTCTCAGTGCCATATAACTTTTTAATGTGAACAATGTGTTAATGCCAATGTTATCGCAACTGGGTTCTCGAGTTAGTAGACAGAAGAAACACTATAGTCCCTTGAGCGCTCCTTTACATCAGCATGGTGATACCAGATACAGCCTTCAGGATTAGGGTCAGGGTCACAGATCACGTTTAGGTCAAGATTAAGTTAAAGGTTTTTGGTTTAGGGTGAAGATTAAGAGTAGGACAAAATTGGGCAGTTAATCCTATATCCTATTGAAGTATATTCCTGAGTGGCTTTGATAGTTTTCTCAAGAAAACAATCCTTGTCAGTCTCTATCAAGATAATACTCAGACAAACAATAACCTTCTCCCACTGGTTGATGACTTGAATCATTGTCCAATTAGGAGTGTCAGTTTTAATTCTGCAACAGAGGCAATGTTGTACCGGCCATCTGTCAGAAGAGGTTATTTCATTAAGGACAGAGACAGACAGGGTCTCTTGTCTGCTGTTATTACACCTGCCATCGGTTTTGTCATCTCTACATGTGAATGCATGCATGTATGAATGTGAGTGAGAGACTGTTCTGAATTGCATCAGGATGGAGGTAAGTAAAGGTAAGTACATTAGCTTCATAAAGTTTGTAAAGTAAAGTTTAGCAAGAATATAAATGTGCTTGTGTCATTTCATTTTCAGAATTTTGGGTTTACTTAAAGTCATAATCTGTGACATTTTCATATAAATAATTGTCTTTGTCCACTTTGCAACTGATTGATACAACGTAGTGATTCAACCTATACCCAGTTCATGAAGGTTCATGGAAGCTTTTACATGTGCAGTGTTGGGTAGGTCCTCTGGTGCACAGCGATCCGTTTTACATTTCTAGCAGCAGCAACAACTGTTTGTTTGGAATAAACAGAAGAAGAACTTGGAAGATGGCCACTATGGCTGAACATACACACAAAAGACAGAAACTCAAAAAGGAAGAAGTCGTCACTGTTTGGTTGCAAAGCAAAAAAAACACCATAGCAATTATCACTTAACACCAAACATGTCGAAACAAAAAAAGTGTGACTCGTGCAGATTACCACTTTAAAGGGTCTTCAGTTTCCACAGACAAGGATTCTTTCTGAAAATTAATTCATGTATGTAATGGAAATAGTGCAAGCAGAGCAAGACAATCTGAGACACAATAAAATAGATGTAGATATAGCGGATAAAAGCATCTATTTTCAGAGTGGTCCCAGCTTGATCCTTTCTTCGCTTGGAGAGCCAAGAAAGACGAGAGTCACAATCTAATATTAGAGAGATGTCTGTCTTAACGCTCCTGTTTGGGAAAATCCACCCTGGGCTGATTATCAGTGTGATCCACTCTACTAGACCTGCAGCGGTGAAAGTACTACAGCCAGCGTGGTGTCTCACTGCATGTGCCAAAGCCCAACTGAGTGACCTGATGCTGAATAATGTGTGAGGATGTTCTTAGCCTGCTGCTTAACCTGTGATGCAGAGTGTACGTATCTGTAGTAGCCTTCGGATTAATGCCATTGGACTATGAAGTCTGTGAACCCGTCCACACCCTTGAAGACTTCTTTAACTGTTCTGTGGCCAGTGCATGTTACTGGAAAGTTCATGGAAATTCATGGAAAGAAACAGTTGTATGTTCTGTGCATTGCATCATGGGGCATTGACAGCAACATGTATTAAGTGTTCAAACTGTGTATGATAGTGTGTTAAGACACCAACAGAGGGCAGTATGTCTGATGGTCCTGGCTGGAGGCAAAGCCACAACTGTTTGAAGTCATCGAGGAGGAAATTATGTTCAGGCTCTGCAGATACACAAATAACTCATTGAGAAATAAACCTCTTATTTCCCAAGCCACTTTTTTTGCCTAAAACTCATGACCCACTTTATTTTCTAAAAGCACTCAATGATGCAATGACTCTGGAAAAGTTGGAAATGAATTTTCTCTATTGATGAACTGAACTTTCAGTAGATGGTTTATTTGTTGAAAAAAGAAAAACCTAAAAGAAACTAAATGACAAAACACATTTCATCAGGTCCCTGGTGCAACATATTTCCTTCTCAATATAGGTATACTGTATAGTTTTTACCATATAGATTACCTTCTGAGGTACACAGTCATCATCACATCAGTGGCTTGTGCAGTAAAATTACACCAATGCTGCATGTTATGATGGTGAGCTATCAACTCGCAAGTGTGTCAGTCAGTGCTGGTTTTGAAAAGTGCCATGAACTTCAACTCACATTCAAAACGTGCCTGCCTCATCCAGTACGCAATTCACTCCTAACATCCACTCCAATGTCCATCTGGTCAGACAAACTTCAGGTATGAAAATGGTAAATAGCTGAAAATTGCTCTGGATAGAGGAAGCCACATTGTAAATTACGGGCATAATGTGTTTGGTCACGTGAGGAGCAACAACCTGAAAATGTGACATGGAGAGGTTGCATGGAGTTACTGCCATTCACCTAGGCAAAAAAATGCACACAAGCATGAGTACACACACACACATGCACACACACACACATACACACACACACACACACACACACACAAATGCTTCACATTATCTTACTTCCCACTCCTTCATTCACTGCAAGGATCTCTGTCCATCGTTCCATACAAAGTCATGTTTACAGCAGAATAGAATAGAATAGAATAGAAGTAATATGTGCAACCTTGAAATTTGACTTCTGCGTCACTACCGAGGTCCATCCACCTCCTCAGTCTTGCTGACTTCAGTTCACCTCTCACTGCCTTGGAAAAGCAAGACAATATAAGGTTCAGAGCCAGTTTCAGGGACAGTGATTAAGCCTCCGAGACCAAGACATGTTTCCAGTGGAAATCTCCATAGGAAGGAAATAAGAGTTGAATCGATTTCTACTTGATACATGTATATTAGGCTAAAGTACTGTTGAAAGAGGGATTTGTGGGTGTCATGGGGGAAAACAAACTCCATCTACAACACACTAATGAATTGCAATTATATGTGTTTTCTCTCTTTATGATAAACTAACTTCCTAAAGTCACTGATGTATAAGGAGACAAATTGTTTCTCTTTAGTCTCTCCTTCTATAGGGAAATATATTACACAGTAAAGCATTTTCATAGCAAAAACCTGCTTAACTTTATTCTCATAGCGTGGTTTGATATATAACACTGACATCATTCCCACTTTTAACAAATGAATTCACACTTTTTAGCCCCTTGATAAAGAGATCCAGTATACTTTTCACTCCCTCATCTATCTAACAAATAGTCCTGGGAAAACGATTGTCTCTATCCAAAAGAAGCAACAAAATCAGTGCTTCCTCCTGTGGAAAGAGAGGTGGGAAAAAGAGAGGGAAAGGAAAGTGAGAGCTAAATAATTGATTCTACACAGTTTTTATCCCAGATTCAAAGTCAGTCTGGATTTGTCTCTGCTAATGGTTTGTGGGTCCGAAAAAACACAAACAAAAACACATAAACGGCATTAAAATGTATGAACGTACGCCTTCCATGCCGCAAATTCCCAAACCCACTCACAGGCTGCAAAAAAATCACATCACACTTCAATCAAGATGAGATCGTATAGGAAAGGGAGGCGGCAACGCAGACAATTATCCTGTCTAACAAGGCCTATCAAAACAACTGGGAAGACAGATCGTGCTTCTCAAACCTCAAAAGACCGTGGATGAATGAGCCCCTTGTCAAGATAACTTGATAACAGCTCATATGGTCGTGCTGCAGATAGACAAAGCAGAGCGAGATACTCCATATCCCTGGAGGTGAGAAATATAACCACCGATTAGATTAAATACTGAAGGACACTGAATGACAGCTTCATTTCATACTTCAGGGAAATCCCTCTTAAAGAAATAACGATTGAGCGGTGTGCATATTATACACGGGAAGAAATATCAACTGATGGAAGTTAGACGATCGCTCTTCGATGACCTATGGGACATGACGGCATGTGCCACCTGTAGATGTTTGGCTGAAGTAAGCATCATAGCATTGTGATGAATTTGAGCATCTGTGAAACGTGCTCTTAAATAGTCAAAGGCTGTCTCTCGTTGGCAGGGGGAATCACGGAGATTAATCGCATACGTCTGTGTGTTCCTTCAGAGGTGCCAGTGCAGAGGCCCAGGGGGGTTTCTTCCAGCTGTCCCTGCTGAAGAGGAGGGAAAAGGCTGCGTTCTCATGCCGGTATAAGGGACATGGGACTGTGGTTCCCGGTATCTAGTAAAATGGAGCCCATTAATCATGTTTCCCATAGGCAGAGTTCATTTTACTTGCAAGCACTGGGGCAGACAATGATAGAGGGGGCCAGGCTGAGGGGAAAATGATGAAATGGGGAAAGGAAGAGATCGGGAAAGAGAGAAAAAGCAGGGGCGAGGAGAGTAGGCAGAGTGAGGGGTAGGACAGGAGGGAGAGGATGACAGAAACAGAGAGAGAGAGAGAGAGAGGAGAAAAAAAGAGGTATCAAGAGGAGGCAGGGCGAGAGGTCGGAATGGAGGTGAGAAAGTGGCGCGGCGAGGGAGATAGAAGAGAGGGAAAAAAGCAGGGAGTGAGGCGAGAAGAGGAAGAGTGAAAAAAGAGTGGGGCGGAACCTCAAAAAGGAGGAGGAGGAGGAAGCAGAATGACAGGCAGAGGCGGAGACTGGGGTCAGGCCAATTGACAGCCATAAGGGATGCGTTTTTGTCCCGGTGGATTAAGCCTCACCAAGCTGGTAGTGCTCGACAGCTCCTGCTTAAAGCCCACGGCAGTACGACAGAGGCAGCACAGAAACCATGACTAACCCACTGTAGGATGTATACCTGTAAGATCCGCATCAGCCGTGCACATCTCCTTGGTGTTGTTGTGTTTGCGGAAGGCTAATTATATAGGAAACAACATATGGAGACCCTGGTGTGATATTGTCGCGGCACAAACAATAAGCTGCTTAACTTTGAGTTATGTGTGTGTGTGTGTGTTCATTTTGAGATGAAGTGGATCAGACACATTTCTGATCATGTCAGCATTGCTATCTGTCTCGGGGGGGTGCATTTTTCTCACCACATTTGAATTTTGCTTTCGGGCTGAAATGGTGTTGCTTATTTATGGAAACTGTCACTTTTCCAAAAAATCACATCTACTGTAGAAGTTCAGCAGAGTCACAACTTTACTGTGGTGTCTGTGAAAGAATTCATAGATGAGTAAGAGAACTCGGCTACCTGTGACGCACCAGAAGATGATTAGTCCGTCATTTCTAGCCGAAGCAAGATTTGATTTCTCCTCAGTGTGGCTGGCCTCACTCTCCGTTAACGGCTAAGGAGCTCGGCGATCCTGGAAGTCAAGTCAAGACACTTCACATTGAGAGGCACCAGTTGAAGTGGTATGAGCAGGGAGGGAGAAGCCCCCCGGGGCACATTCCTTTGGAGATATAACAGGCGCCAATGAACCTGGAGGACACCCCGGGGCAGGCCCAGGAGGGGCTGCTGGGACTTCATACCAGCTGACCCGGGAGCTGCTGGGGGAAAAAGGGACGTCTGGGCTGCTGTGCTTGTCCTGTTGACAGCATGATTCGGGTGTGTGTGTGTGTGTGTGTGTGTGTGTGTGTGTGTGTGTGTGTAGGACATATGACAGCCATAGAGCACCACTACGGCAGGTACAGACAGGCCTGCGGTAGTGGGAGAAGCTCAGAAGCCCCTCTGTCAGCAATAAGTCAAGGAAGGGAATGTAATAGGTTGGTGGAAGTGTCTGGTGGATATTGGGCTGTTCTGAATAAATGGCTCTTGAATCTGCACTTACCTGAGCCGGCGTTGTCTGACCTGAGCGGGGAGCGTGTTTCAACAGGGGGGGGAGAAAGTTACTCGTGAAAACAGATAGCGACACGACGCCGAGGGATCTGATGGGTTTCAGGTGGACCGGAAAAAAGGGCAGAATTAGGTTTTGTCAAACAAATTTCATGCTAATAGCTTCGGTGACATTTTGTGTTGTTATCGCTTGTGAAAATGGGAGAATTACAAACATGCTAGTCAGGTTTCCGACTGAACGCCTCTTCTCATGGTTGATATCAAAAGGTTAATAGACAATATGTAAATGATCCCCGAGGTGAGGGGAAATCATTTATATTCTTCAAGCCTCTTGGTGAGACTAAATGTCATCTTGTGAAATGTTTTTTTCCTCTAATGCCATAATTCCTTTATTATTAAGAGTTGATATTGTGTACTTTTGATGAATGGTGTGGCTGAATGTATGTAATAAGTACATACACAAAATTACCTGTATACCTTAACTATAGCATGTCATTCAATGCTGTGTGTGTGTGTGTGTGTGTGTGTGTGTGTGTGTGCGTGTCTGTGTGTGTGAGGTCTACTGGCATGGCCTTAGCTTCCTGGGATCAACAGGAATTGGTAAACTGGACACTGAGACACCCTCGCTATTGGCCTCTCCAGACCATCAGACCTGTTCAGTCAGGCCCGGCTTGAACAATCAATGCGCCACTGAGACAGTGAATGTCAGTAGTGGCAGTATCTGGTCAGTACACCTTTCTAAGAGCAACTATCAATAAGTATGAAACAGGGTGCCAACTTCACTGGCAAATGCCGATCCCACCCCATGATTGTCTTTGAGGGTAATAGCTGATTATAGCTCATTGCACCGATGATAATAGTTTACAAACTCCTTCCCTACTAATCTGTTGAAACAATAACAAGCCAATGCATGTGTGTTTGAGAGAGAGAGAGAGAGAGAGAGAGAGAGAGAGAGAAAAAGAGCACAAGATAACACATCCACCAACTCCTTATTACAGACTAGCTGTCTCTCTTACTGGTATTAGAAGTGAGCTCTTTGTGCCCTTAGTGTCTCGGTAAGTAATGGGAAGATACAACTGTGGAAGGACACGTTTTGGCTGCTTGGAGGGCCAAACTATTAACTACATACCAGCAAAAAAATAATCAATCATGGCTGAAATATTCATTTAGATCTGTAGCACTTTATATAAATTGTAAGGCACAATTACTGCATATTAGAGAGTGCAGGTTGGGACTCATTTGAGGACTTTTTATTTCTGTGTGTAATTCTTTGTCTCTTAACCTTGGTAGGCAGACAGTGTTTGTAAATAAGTCAATATTCATCCAAATTACATAATGTGCTGTGTGTCTTCTAAATATTTTGATGGAACAAAATAGGATTTGAGTTTTCCAGCAGGTTAATAAAGTTAGTATACTATGTGTAGTGGTGAAGTGTTACGTATACTCTCCTGTATATTGAATATTTTGCACCTTTCCTGCACCGCCCTGTCTCTATACTTTATATATGGTCCTGTCGTCCTCATACCATTGTGTCAGAATGTACGCTGAAAATGTGATTATATCCCGGCAGCAATGCCACCAAAAAAGAAACTATATTTATTGCACCTGGCATATACGATTCTGATTTTTTTCTCAAATGTGGCTAAAACACAGAGACAGTTTGTAATTTTGTAAAGTAAAACCATATGTGCAGGTATAGAGAGTGCAACCATCTCTTTCTCTGCAATTAGATTAGATTAGATTAGATTAAACTTTATTGTCATTGCACAGAGTACAAGTGAGACAATGAAATGCAGTTGAGACAACGAAATGCAGTTAGTATCCATTACCACAGACGGCCATCATAGTCAAATTCTCAGCGGTGTGCACACCTCCTCAACCATACACATGACCGCCTCAAGTTATATATGGGGATATATTGCTTCTCAAGTGATCACCAGCATGATCAGATTAATTTACTGCATTAAAATTATTTTCTAGCTTAAGGCAGCCAAATACTGTCTCTCCTCAAAATTGGTCATGAGGGGAATTCCATTATGCAATTCAGAATGGCGGAGAAACATATTAAACATACGTGAGCTCTAGGATAAACCAATCAGGGATCAGTATAGTGTGCTGTGAGCCCTACAGCTAACGTCTTCCACTATTATACTTCACTCTGCCAGGAGGCAGGAAAACTGCTTATGTGATGCAATGGTCTGCTGTGAAGCATAGAAAGAACACTAATGACTGAATGGAAGGGCCTGTGATGAATCTCACACACACGCACACACAATCACACACACACACACACACACATACACACAAACATATAATGTACACCATTTGCTAGCAAGTGAAGTGAAACCCAAGTGAAACCCAATTTATCCGCACATCAGCTGAGTGTGTGACCATTAGTGAGGCAAATAAGGCTTTGAATTGCCCCCCTGGTTGTCAGTTGTTGTAAATCCAATCACCTACTGCAGGATCAGCCCCATATCACCCATTGCACTGTTATTACCAGGCATGGGTGAGGGTAGAAAAAAGACTTAGGTTTGTGTCTGTAGCAATAAGTATTGATTATTCACTTTAAGTATATTATCTTTCATATGAACCATTTACACATAGAATTGGTTGTGGATACCAAAGCTGATTTCATACAAAAAAGTTTTGACTCCTTCACATTCATTTGTATAACTGGATATTTGATAGCAAACAAAACTGCTATTTTGTTTGTGTTTTGTGTGACCTTGCCTACAATGCAAGTGAATGGGTTTCAAAATTGGGTTCCAAAACACTGACACCTGAAATTCATCAGCCAACATTTAAAAGAATACTGCAATAACATAGTTGCTTTAGTAAGCAAATGTCTTACCAAAGCCTCACAACTTTAATAATGCACTTTACTTTCATGCCAGTTTGTAAGAGCAGATGTCAGTTCTCCAACGTTGATATGTCCTTTTGGAATGTAGCAAATCAATAATCCCTCATGTCAGGATGCTGACTGCAGTCTGTATTAGTCTTGATGGAAATTCATATCAGTGCTATTACTAATCAAATCAACCTCATTCTCATTATATTCCAGTGTTGCTGAATAGATGATTTGCTGACTCGTTTTCCTTCCTGTCAAGGTGAATTTTTATCACCTCTGCAAGGTAATTTTTTTAACAACGGTCCGGACATTGAGCCTTGTATGAGAGGTGACGGATGCTCTGAACCTGCTGAGACCAGAACGGATGAAATGATGAAGCAACATTCAGCGAAGGAATATTTTATAGGTTCATTATCCTTGTGTTCGGCCTCACTAGTTCATACAAGAGCAATGTCCTCCACGACGGTCTCATGGTGAATCAGTGGTGCAGAACACCGAGCTATAGAAAGATGTGTGTAATTAATATATTTGCATTTTCATCACCCAGTGTCAATAACGTGATAATTATTCATGATTATGATGTGAGTATTGTTCTGCATTTATTGACTGCAAGAAATTAGAAACACTGCTTGTTAAACATCATCAATATTCTTGGATTAAAGATATACTGTATGTGTGGTAACGTGGCGGAACACATTGTATTTGCATTATTATCATCAATATTTGACTTTTTTTTTAATCAAGTGAGAGGTCAATATTTCTTGGTCAATATTTAACGTGATGTGTTATACCATTAGGCACAAAGCTTAACCACTGGGAACTTAATATACTGTATAGTGGATAGTCACTGAGGACATTGAACCTATAACTCACTGTCAGAAAGCCCTTTGACTAGTGGAGGACTTGCTACTGTCCAGTGACTCGTATATGTATATCGCATGTGCATACTATGATATACTGCAAAACACAATATACTGCTCTCTCTATACATGTATACTAAGCCTGTGCACACTCTTCAGTCTTGAAATATAATTGCCATCGAAAAACCTGGAAAATATTTGCTGTCAATGTTTGTCTTCTCAGGCGCAATCATCTGTCATGCATGATGAGCCATGCCTGTCTGTGTGTGTAGAGTATTAAGTTGTTGACGTGTGATGACGTGATTATTCTATAAGCCAGAAGAGCTTCTCCTTGGTGGCACCTCCTCCCACTGTCGTGTTTCATGCTGCGCGCTCTCATGACTTACCGAACTGTTAAAGTGCTGGACCAGACATAGTTCATGCCATCGTAGGCATTCAGCCCTTTAACAGGCCCGGAAGGGCAGAGACTGGAAGATGGTGGAGAGTTCACACCTCGGCGAGAAGCTCAGCCACCCCTGATCTCATCCTGTCTGAACAACAGCCGCAGCAAGAGTAAGGATTTTAGAGAAAGAGATGCCAATTAATTCTACCATTCTCCCAAAGCAACGTATATTTCATAATACAGTGCTACATGTCCAGAGGTGTAAAATCCTGGTTCAGAAAATAAAAGGACATGCCAGAGTTTTATTTTGTTTTTCTAATCCGTTCCATTCTACAGCATGGGGAGGGACTACCAATTGCAATCACCAGACGGAAAAAAATCCTTGAAGGACTTTTACTTTTAAGTGCCTTAAAATATTGACGGATTTCATGTGGCCATCATCATGATGTGCTTGATCTATTACTTTAATATCTCATTACATTTTATGTAACACTTTACAACAGTGATAGCATCATTGCTATTAATGAGAACAGTGATAAAACAACAAAATGCCTGTCAGCTCATCTGTGTTGCTTTAAAAGTACACAAAGATAATAGGAGAACAGCTGTGTATAACACTGATTTCAAAAATAGTTTGGACCACAGCATGGTGTACATTCAATACGTCTGACAGACACCTGAAAACCACCAGGAGGAGCAGATGCCAGCTTACCCCTGATCCTACTATAACCAATATTCTACAGTACTTTAAAGGGATATCCATACAAGTTTACATTTCTCCATTAAATCTTTCATTCATAGAACAAATGTGCCAAACAAATACTTGAAAGCTTTTATTACACAGCATCTCTGAATGTGAACGGATCATTTCCAAACACTATGTCACATAAATGCTGACAAATCCTCAGCATTATTTTTGTATCTCTGCAGGCTTTATGTTATGTAATTCAAGGCAGTAAATTAGTCTGTAGCCATGAGATGGCAGACCATTTCAGACATGAACATACATAGATACACTTCAAATGTAGCAGCAAACAGACCCACACATATATACACATAGTAAAACAATGCAGTGTTTGTTCAGCAAAATTGAACTTATTTATTGTCAGCTTACAGCTGTTAGGCAAATATCACCTACAATGAAAACAGCCCGTTTCTCTGTTTGACGTTGAAATTGTATTTTTTTCTTACTGCCTGGTTCAGCAAGCAGTTTCTTTATTATTGTCTTTTGAGTTGCATGAGTGTGCCTTTCTAAATGAAAATGTGAGCCATACAGGGTAGAAGCAACTTGCAGCTATCTGACCATGATCAAAATATATAACCCATTTTATCATTTCTCCCTAGAATAAAATACAGGATATATTGTAAAAATGAGTTTTACAAAGTAAACAAATCATATTTTAACACATGAAGTGTCTTGATGTCATTTAACAACAGGTAACACTGGGAGTTAATTAATAATATACTTCTGACTTGAAATACCATCTCAGAGCTTTATGGCGTCTGCTGCTTGCTACTGGTACAACCCATCTCAGGCGCCTTAATGGGTCAGTCGCCGTGGGAATAACGCGCTATGCGTCGTTTCAACAATCCACTCATGAACCCGTCACTGAATTGTTTACATGTCAGTCACACAACAGATGAGACAAGTCTATCGACCTAACGTAACAAGTTCAAGTGATTTTTGCGTGGTGCGTAAAGTTGGATTTTTGCACGAGTGGCATTCCCAACACACTGCAAAAAATGTCATTTCAAAAATGTCATTTTCATTTCTTCTTACAACAAATTTAAAAAAACAACACTCCACTAGAAAATAACACGAGTTAAGAAAGTCCTTGAAATACTGTATGTTGTTTTGCGTCGTTATTGTGTGGAATTATTTCACTCCATCTCAGATTTTCTTCACTTGTTTTAAGAAAAAGAAAAAACGTTATACGATTAAATGAGGTGTCAAGATTTGCAGCTGCATGATTACACAGCTTATAATGGCTTGTGTTACATCACGTAAATCCCAGACTCAGATTCCAGATCTAGTGTTCACGGTATTTTAAATTGCCATAACATTTTCTGACCTTTATATCGAAAAATAAATACATAAATAAATCTTATTGGAGACTGTAGATACATGTTCACGACCTGCAGCATCTGAAGCGCACAAGTTTATGGAAAGCTTTCTTGAAGTCGTCATTGGACATTGTGTAAATGATCGGATTGATTAAGGAGTTCAGATAGCCCAGCCAGGTGAAAAAGTCAAACAACTCAGGATAGAAACACCTATCACAGGTGGAAACCACCAACGTGTATATGAAAAACGGCAACCAGCAAATGATATAGGCGCCTAAGATTATCCCCAGAGTTTTTGTCGCTTTTCTCTCCCTGGCTGCTGAAATTCGCTTTTTCTCTAAAAGTGCGTCTGACACCGTGACTTTTACTTGGTTTTCACTGGCCGAAGAGCCGGTGTCACTGGAGTGTGTGTCGTGCCTTCCGCACTGCAGAGATGCCGTGGACGCCGCGGATCCGGGGGAGTTGGAGTTGACCAGGTGCGCCGAGGTGAGTCTCTTCCCCACCTTCTTGGGGGACTGCTTCAGGATCCTTTTACGCGCCTCGACGTATATCCTTCCGTAGAGGGCGATAAGCAGCAAGGTGGGGATGTAGAACGCCCCAAAGGTGGAGTAGATGGTGTAGAAAATATGATCCGTGTTGACATTGCAGCTGGTCAGCTCCTCCGCCTTCACCTGCCTCCAGAACAGAGGAGGCAGGGAGATGGAGATGGCGATGACCCAGGCTGTGGCCACCATCCCGGCTGCGCGTCCCGTCGTGCGCTTTTTGGAGTACTCCACCGCGTCCGTGATCGCCCAGTACCTATCCAAAGCGATTACGCACAGGTGGAGAATAGATGCAGTGCAACATGTTATATCAGAGGAAAGCCAGATGTCGCATATAACTTGCCCCAGTGTCCAGGTGTGAATCACCGTGTACAGGACGCATATGGGCATCACCAAGATAGACACCAGCAGGTCGGTGACGGCGAGAGAGGCGATCAAGAAGTTCGCCGGAGTTTGTAGTTTCCTCGACTGGGAGATGATTGCAATGACGAACGCGTTGGATAAAGTGGTGGCGAGCGTGATACCGGAGAGGATCACCGCCAGGCTGATCTGGTAGGCGAGACTCTCTGCGCTTTCGTCCGCCGTCGAGGAGCCTGTGATAAACGTGTCGTTTGTGGTGTTCACCGTTTGAGTTGGCTCGACTTGACCGGAGCGCTCCATCACTTTCAGTCACTTTCTTCCATATTTAATTGAACCTTGTTTGAGGGGATTGGGGGGTGGGGGGTCTGAGCTTTGAGGTGATCTTATTCGTGATGCAATGATTTATCTCCGCGGCAGCACGTCCCCTTACCGGCGCCATCTGGTCAAGTAAATGACATAAGTATTGTGGAAGACAGAAAAAAATGGATTCGTTTCTTCCTCATTTTAGTCTTTAATAGTTCGATGCAAAACTGCAGATTGTGAAGTAAATATCCATTTCACTCACAGAAATCCAACCTTTTCCGTTTTTTGGCCATAAAAGGAAAGATAACTACTCTAAACTGTGGTTGTACATGGCGTATAAAATAGTCCAAGTCTGTATTAAAACGATAAGCAGTGGATCCGGTAGATGCCCCAACATCTGGCAAAATGTCATAGATAATCCGCGCAGGGCAGAAGTTCTCCGCAGCTGCTTCTCTCCAGGCCCCCTGTGGTTGAATGATGAGCCAATCCAAAGTCTTGGTTTTATACAGACTCTAGCCCTGACATCAAACAAGCAGCCCTGATCACAATGTTGTTGTTTTTTTGAAGAGCAGGAAATCTGCTGGGTCATAGTGCCCAGCTTTTCCTACTTGTCACATTACCAGCCACACCGGGTTGTTAAATAAACCCATTTGAATGAAACATCTCCTGCCTCACACTGAATACAGTCCCTGCTGCATCATTTTATCACTACCTATGGTGATGATGCTGACAGGGCCTCGTTTTGAATTCTTACACAACACTAATGCATCACTTCCGAGATGTATAAGGTAAAGATGCCTCTTTCATCAATGGAAGACTGAGGATTGCAAATTCTGTCACCTCATGTGTGAAAATGGTCATAATTGACTTGACATGGAGTCACAGTATGGTGTGTCATTGAACCTCCCTCGTTCTCATGCAAGGCCTGATGTATGTTACCAAGTTTTATTGATTTTACTGAGGTTGCAATGAGGCAATAGGCTATTCGATAGCCTAATGATATTAGTGAAGTCGATATTTAGTCGAATCAGGATACATTATGCAGTCAGTCTATGACCCCCCCACCACCACCCGCCAATGTCCATTTTCCTAACTGAGAAGTATTGAAATGATTAATGAAT
Source organism: Hoplostethus mediterraneus (assembly GCA_034670385.1). Taxonomy (NCBI): domain Eukaryota; kingdom Metazoa; phylum Chordata; class Actinopteri; order Trachichthyiformes; family Trachichthyidae; genus Hoplostethus; species Hoplostethus mediterraneus. The sequence goes on from JAXDDW010000007.1 coordinate 6,514,395, forward strand.
CTGGTGTCATGTATTTTTTCTCAACATTTCCCCTCCCACTACTTATGCATTGCCTCATTAGAAACTCATAACTGTTGTCACTTCCAATGCCTCTAACATGGCAACATGTATCTAAAACACGCTTTCCCCTGATCAGTGGTCCTCACCTGGTTTTGCACAAGGACCCACATTTGTCTCTTTGACGTAGAATTGAGAGCCAGTCTTTAAGGTAATACATTATTCACCTTTCTGAGTTGTTCTTTGTAAACACTAAACTTTGTCTTCCTGATCCATTCTTTGGTAGATTTGCTTGAATGCTTAGGATCTTCGTCTTGTTGAACAGCTCTCCATTTGTATACAATTTGTCTCACAGTGGACTGATGGAGCCCAAATGTTTTTGAACCAGACTGATGCTCACTCACTACTCTCTTAGATCACAGCATAGTGTTTTTCTTTCACCTGCATCGGTAATACCAAACTCACCAGGTTTCCCACCTTATGGGAGTGCCACATAAACTCCTCTCCAAAGATCTGACCTTTGATTGATTAACTGCATACCCAATTATTTACCTACTTGATTTATACTAATGCCAGAGGAGGTTATCTTATTTTTGCACCTGCACTAGTTGTCTTTAAACTATTTTTTCCAAATGCACAATTTCCTCTAAAATTCCATATGAAATTGGTAAATATAGATCCTTTATTTCCGTTACGAAATGCTAACAATGAGTTTAATATCTCATTTCATTCTGGAGCTCTTTTCCAATTATTTAGCTGATGAATGAACAGCAGATTATCAAAGTATCCAACAGAAAATTATGTCCTTTACCCAGTTCACCGATGGGTATTTCCACTGTATCTATTTCGAATGTAATTACTTTTGTTTGAGTTTGATGCAGCATGAAGGCATCTCAACTCTTCTTTGATTTTCAAAACATTTCTTTCAAGAATCCCATTTATTTGTACGTTTTTTTCTCAGGAAACAAAATAAGAAGGAAGTTACAATGAATATAAAATGTTCTTACCTTTTTTTTCTTTCAACTAAAGTTACAAAAAATAGCACTTAACTAGTTGTTTGGCTTTTAACATATTGCCAGTTCAACATTTTGAAGTGTGCATGCCTGGCCAGAGCAGCCCAGCCATCACTAGGGACAATTAGTTTTGTTTTTCCTAAGAAGGTTTTCTGAATCCCCCATCTCTCTCGTTCGCTCACTTTCTCCCTCTTCCACATACACACACACACACACACACACACACACACACACACTAGTGTCTACTGGCCAAGGTGAGGTGAGCTAGAACATATCATCCACCCTCCTCTAAAGCCATTCCTGTCATTAGGAGTAGGAACCAATGCTGTACAGTCAGACACTGGGATATGCAGGGAAGCTCGACTTAAAGCTTCCCCACTGACAGAAGCATCAAGGGTACGGCCATATCAGGAGAAGAAAATACAATTTATCATTACAGATCAGTCAGGCACAGGTTGACTAGAGTCCTAATGTGTCGTTGTGTTTCGCTTTTGAGCTAATTTTTTTCTCTGTGAAGCCGCCTTGGTGTGTGTGACCCAGTTCAGTGGTGGCAGCACAGGGCAATTTCTGTGACTCTGTCTCTGTTATCTCCTCTCATCTCTAAATACATTTCAGCACAGCACAGCAGCTAGCTACACCCAATCTCACACTGGCCCTGAAAGTGCTATTTTTAGTCAGGTAATAAGGTATCCAGCAAGCCTCAAAGTCACTACATTATACCACATGCAAGCAAAGGACTATATGGATTTTTATTTATTTATTTATTTATTATTTGACACAAAAAAAAAAAAGAGTAGTTACTTAGTTAGAAAGTGTGGAACTTTTTGCCCGGGGAACACTGTGTGGGAGAGATAACCCAGAATGGGTTTTTTGATGATAAAAAGTTCTAAAAGGAATCCAGTCGCAGTTAGAGAGATTATGTGATTACGTTCATCCTCTTGTACCAGCTGTAATGGGTCTCTGCACAACGGAAGACACCTGAGGCCGTAAATAAAGCTTCAATATATATGTAAGCATCCGAGGTGGTGTTTTCTCTTCCGTTTTGTCTGCTTTTCTAGGTAGACACACACAAGACCTCTGATAAAAGGGTTGCAGATGAAAAAAAATTAATTGAGCCTCAAGCAAAGAGACTCAAAGAGGTGTAAGTTATATCTTTTGTTCAGCATGTAGTAATTGAGAGTAGACTCGCTGTGCTTCTAGGAACGCTACAACGCACCACGTATTTGGATTAAGGCTCATCCGGTACTTTTAATAAATATTTGGGGTGACCTTTTTGTTATTGTGGCTGGCACTCGCTCTCCTTGATAACTGACAGCTGTAGCGACTGACACCAAATAGGGCAAACCAAAATGAGGGCAGATCCCTCGTTGTGTGGAGGGAATGTGAGATGCGCCCCTCCCTCTCCACCTACTCAAAACCATCGCTGTAGGGAATGGCTTCTTCTCATCCAAGTGCTTCCCATGTCCCATTAATGAGACATGGGAAAAATGACCAAGCCGAGCAGCTAGGTCAGCCATGTTTGGAAACCCCCATCCTAAAAGTATCACTGTCACTGTCACACCACGCTGCACTATGCATTGGGGCAGTGAGGGACAACCAGGAAGCCTTTGTATCCCATACAGAATCTATCTTCATCTTTGCCACGGTAGCGGCTGATATGCACCTCCTGGAAGCTTGTGGAAATACGGTGTGTTAACCCGCTTAAATCATACGTAGCTCAAAGTATGACTGGATGTATAGGCTATTTGTGCAGATGTAGATCATCATTTCTCCCAGCGTTATCATTTTTAATCTGTAGGCAGCTTCATAGTACAATAAGATCTAATATAGGGCACATGTTGAGCTGCAGAACCTGTCCCATTGCAACGTGTCCCAGCCCGGTCCGACGGCATATGGTGCCTTCTGCTCCGCCAATCAGCTCTCCAAGGCCCCCAGCTAAAACTGTGTCAGGAGAGAGAAGGGCTTTCTATATACAACTGGTGTCTTTTGGTTTCTAACTTTTGTACGGGAGAAGACCCAGGCTCTGCATATTGTAATGGAGCTTCAACTGAGATGGGTCGCACTTTTAAACTGTCAACGGTCCAACCAGCTTTTCAGTTCAGCATGAGGTTACATACATTAGAAAGCCTACATAGCAAAGGCCATATAATACACATAATGTTGGGGGGGGGGGGTGGGGGGCAGACAGACAGGAAATGAGCTATGTGGTGATGACCGCTGATGGATGGCTGGCTTGTGTTATTCACTGAGGTCAGAGTAATTTTGCTTTGAGTGGGAATTGAGTCCATTTAGAAAGTGAATGGCTGGACAGGAAAATCACTGCAGCCAGTTAAGCATCTTATCAGCACTTTACGCTTTGGAAGCGGTCCGCACTTTGCCGAGGAGAAAGCAAGCATAGGATTGATTTATTAAGCCGTGGTAATGATGCTGCATTGTGTCAGTCAGTGATGTTTTGTTCCATAATACACATCACTCTCTCTCTAGTCTTTCAAATACCACCATCCACCTCATTTTAACCACCGAAGAAGGTCACGGATACACGTTACTGGAGGTGAGTGGTATTGCGTCTTCATGCATGTATGAGCATTTGCTAATGCGGAAATTGCCACAGCCATTATCAGCGCTGAGCATCTGTGGAATCCAGCAGCAGAGCACTCATTCCAGGTTGTTTGTAACTATCCGTGTGATAGTTGCCTCCTGGAAGTAAAAGCTGTCTGTTTAAAGGAGAGCCCCAGTGTGTGTGTGTGTGTGTGTGTGTGTGTGTGTGTGTGTGTGTGTGTGTGTGTGTGTGTGTGTGTGTGTGTGTGTGTGTGTGTGTGTGTGTGTGTGTGTGTGTGTGTGTGCCACATGTTTGAGTGTATGAGTGTGCCTCTGTGCTGAAAGAGAGAGAGAGAGAGTGGCAGTGAGAGGAGGCGATTGGCCTAATCCTCAGCGGACAGACAAGTGCTAATAGCACACATCAGTGCTGGTGTGGGTGATGGCTAGTGGAGTGTGAAAAGGAGGGGTTAGTGGGCAGGAAAGGCACAGGGTTGATGTTTGGCTCTGTGTGACTCTGTTAGCAACAAGCTTCATTGAAATTCCACAGATTTCCACACCCTGTCTGCAATATCTGAAAATCAAGGCTGTGGAGAATAATGTCTGGAATAATGTCTGAGAAACAAACTTTTGTCTTTGGTAGAAATGCAGAGTTCTTGTTGGGGGTTGTTGGATGCCGCTGCGTTCCAGGAGGCGATGTGTAAGAGAGCAGACGATGTATTGGTAAAATGCTGCTCCTCTCACCAGGACAGTGGAAATCGACCCACTTTATTGGTTTCATTATAGAACTACATTTGTGTTTTTGAAAGTAAAAGACAACAATGTTATCGCAGACAGGATCTATATGCAACAAGGTGCCTTTGGGCCCCGCCGGAGCACTAAACAGTAGAGCGTCATGATTCACTGGACAGAGGGTCTCGGTGTTTCTGGAAGGCTTAAGAAAGCCAATATCACATTTACACATGAGCTATGTTTCTGCTTCATCTCTCGCTCTCTCGTTCTCTCTCTTCTTTTCACACAAATAAATCTCCACACTGTTTTTATATATTCTGGTATAATACAGTAGTAGTCATACTCATTGTTTCTATGTTGTTGTTGTTTTACATGGTTTCATTAAATATTCTTCACTGTGTGTCAGTCACTGTCTAGTCTCTCTGAATTAACAAAGGTACAAAGATTGATTGTTGAGAATAACAGCCTCTTGAATTTGAATGCGCTGACACGGTTGGGACACTCAGCTTAAATCAGGCGGCTCTTAACTGTCTACGCTGTAATATCAATCTCCCAACCATACGATGAATGGCAAAAAAACATCCGGAGGTTTTAATTGGGGTCTTCGCTAGCTAAAGCTAAAGGCCAACTTCAGCTTGCATTACCAAGGGTAATTTCAGGGTTAAAGGGTTTTTTCAGTCTTACTTGCAATATTTTGCATTTTTAAAGGTCTAGGTTTTGACAGACACGTAACCGAGCTTTGCAGTAGAATAACAAGATTTCAGGCAAAGCCCCAAATGACAAGAAAAGCCCAACAATACGTCAAGGTTAACGCGTTTGTCGCCAGCATGAAAACAAACACAAAGCCATCTGTCTAACTATGTCAGCTCCTGTGTTGAACGGCACCACAATCCAACTTTTGCTAGTTTCGTGGCATGTTATGCACTTCCCCCTGCCAGCAGTTTGCACATCAAGGCTACCCACTTCTCTTTTTATGAGCTATTGGCTTCTTCCAGTGCTGACATGGGTCATACTGAGCACTGTCTTGATTCCCAGCAGTGTTAACATGAATAACTCTGTGTGGGTGTGTCTGTGTGTGTGTGTGTTTGTGTGGGTGATTAACTGGTAATTCACAACTGAAATGGTGGAGCACCTGTAACCATTAAATCAAATCATCATGATCTGCTCTTTCCCATTCCCCTACATTTTCAACACAGAAACACATTTCACACGCCGCTCTTGATACGCAAACTTAAACCTGGAGGACGTTTCAGTGAGAGTCATCACTGGTTCCTGAACCCGAAATGCAAACCTGTAGGCAGTGATGCCCATCGAATTCAATCACGCACCGGTGTTCCTATTAATGGGTGATTACAATTGCCATCACTCATTTGGTCCTTTCATCTATTCAGCTTATTGATGCTGATTTCACTCCCTGATCACTGAGCTTAATAACATCTCTCTCTCTCTCTCTTTCTTTCTCTCTCATTTATTTCTAACCACATCACATGGGAGATATCTGAGACAACGTGACACGATAAGAAAGACACACTGAGATTGGTTCAGCAACTCCTCCCTTAACACCTGAAGCTTATTCACGCTGTTAGTTGAATAGAAGTACAGTATGTGAGTCAGAATAGCATCTGTGAGGCAATTCAGGGGAGGGTGAATGGGAATGGCATAGATTTGAAGGGAAAAGGTTTTTTTTTCCCTCCCCGTCACTCCCCTTGTTATGATAGCGGCGCTGATCCACTGTAGCACCTGTTCCGAAATGTGACAAAAAAAAGAGACAGAGACAGACAAAAATAAGTTGATCTTTGGTCCTGCGGTAGCACTCCAACTTTGAGAGGCTTCAGGTGTGAGGGCTCTGGGATGTGGTGTTACTATTTCAACGCTACCAGATGATCTCAACACCAAAGAGTCCCACAGGTAAAGTGCCTCCCAGGGCTTCTCTCACCCAGTTTTGATTTCCTTATGTTATTGACAGAGCCCTTGATAAAGCTTGTTTGTTTACTAGGTATCCATTACATTGTTTCCATGCACCTGATGTTGATGAGTTTACAACAGCGGTGACGAGTAAGAGAATCATCTATATCAGTATATTATCTATTCCCTTATACATATAGCTTATATTTAAACCAGAAAAGGAGAAAAGGAAGGCAATTTTTTTTAAATAAAATTGCCTTTACATATTTTATTATTTGAATTCCCTCTGTGGTCCAATGAGCTACAGTTCACTACTTTTTATAAACTTTTCCAAGTCTATCCACCAAGTGGTGCTGGTGGATAAAGGAAAATTCAATCAACAGAAGAGAGATCAAGTGGGCACATTCTTGATTAAAGAGACCACAACAGAGTTATTGAGGACATTTTCAGGAGGGAACCACAGTGTAAGATAATGAGATAATCAGATGAGATGATAATGAGAGAACTTTTTTAAAACCGGTTGCCTTTGTATAGTCACATTGATACATGCAGTAAATAAAACAAATGGCTTTTTCCCCACCACCATAAATCTTCCCATGCAGCTCTGGGGTTGTACATGACAAAAACGTTCCATCTTCCTGCCTGTCTTCCAGAGCAGGAAAACCTCATCATCCAACTGGTCAGGGAGAGTACATTCTTCAACAAACGCTGTATAGGGACCTGGCAGACACCTACAGATGTTGTCAACAACAATGCAGCAGGTTGCTTGATTTAATCCTGACCATCTATCTCCCAGTGACTCCACTGATGTACCGGCAGCTTTGAGCAGATGACCAAAATGCACACAGCTGGCCTCAAGCAGGCAAGTCTGCAAACTGGGAGAGGACAAAGTCTCTGCCTCCACAAAGCCACTGATGGAAAAAGGCTCTTCAAAATGTCACATCCTTGGCAACACGACAGGTACACTGCTGACCTTGAGAACCTGCCATGCCTGCAACATTGATTGATAAAAAAGGTATGAGTCCAGTCAGGTCTACCTCTCCAGTCAAGCCTGAAAGCCATCGTTGCAGCAATGTCCATTAGGCCTTAGCCTCCTTCACACCCTGCTAAATGCAGAGCAGCAGCCCTTATCCAGTGTTTGTTTACAAGTGTCCTCTGTATGTCCTCAATGAGGCTGCTTGCTGGAGGTGGGACGATTAGCCTGTGCTATAAAGTCGAGGCAAGAAAATTATTGCCCACCAGAAGCTAATTGTACTACAACAGTCTGGCACACACCGTCTTCATCAAACCCTCCCAGTTCCTCTTCTGACACCCCCTGGCAGACTGGCTGCTGTTCCCTCCCCCCAACTCCCAACTTGTACTTGTAACTCTTCTACCAGTTGATTTTAGTAATAGATCCCCAGACTATCTGCCAAAGCCTGAAGCCTGAAACATTTACATCATCTGCAAAAGCCACACCACTAACCCTGGGCTCTGTGGTAGCCCCGGTTGTGCAAGCCCAGTGAGCTTATATCAGCCTGAAGAGTAAAGGCTTCATAATGAAACTGCAGTATGAAGCATAAATAAAAACTGCATAAGTCAGACATCTCTGTCCAACACTTCTCGGAAATGGCACTGGGTGACTGAAACCAGTGGAGTACTGAAATATACCATTGAGACTCCACTTTGCTCTCAGGACATCGCAGGCATACCATCCTGAAGAACTGATTGCACAACTCTGAAGGCTCCTAAGGCTTCATTAAGTATGATAGCCTGTACAGCAAGCCCACCCAAGAAACAAGAAAGACAAGAAAACCCTCCCCCAAACCAAAAGCCCATAACATTGAGAACAAGAATGTGTGGTCCACTAAAAGCCTTTTCTTGGTCAAGTGACAGTATATCAATCATAATATATAAGTTGCATACATCTAAAACATCCCTTATAAGATGAACAAGCATTCCCAAGAAATCTTATAGGCTGCTGGATAAAACTATTGGCAGTAGCTTGTAATCAGTGTAGAGTAGTGCAAGCTTAGTGTAAAAATCCACTACATAAGGCATAATTTGGGTCAGTAACCCTCCACCCTCTGCCGCCTCTGGGCCACTGACCTTTACAAATGAAAGAAAAAATAAGTAGGAGTATCCAGATCTTTTAGGTTAATAAATCTAGACCTAAGCATTGCACCTTAAACCCTCTCCTGTAAGAAATGAACTGAGCTCCTGCCTCCTCTCCTGCAGCCCTGCACTGTTCCCAGACTAGTGTGTAAATAAGCTGCTTTTACTTTGACAGAGGAATGTGACTTTTGATATTCTTTAATGAAAAATCTTGACTTTGACACCAGGAAACAGCCACGGTTTGCTCAAAATATTGCCAAACACATGCCTGCACATGTCGCCACTCGCTCTCTCTCTCTCACACACACACACACACACACACACACACACACACACACACACACACACACACGCATGCACACTGTACCCCAACTCTCAACAGAGGAATGTCAGGAATGTATCTGCACTGTACCCACCTCCCACCACTCACTAACAGTATCAAACTGCTCCTTTCTAGCCTGCCACTGTCCCCCCAAAACATGGCCTTATCACAAAATTTGATGTTGAAATGTCAATAAGGCTTACTTGTTGAAGTGGAGGGGAGACACAACTCCAGTATGAGGGGCGGATCAGTGAAACTATGAGGGGCTGCTCAGTGAAACTATGAGTCTACGACTATGAGGGGCTGATCAGTGAAACTATGAGTCTACGAGACACTAACATATTTGCAAAATCTAACCTTGCAGCACTGATTGTATTACCATCTTGACCCACGTGTACTGTCTGGCTGTTGGATTTTAAGTATCTATAAATTGTAGCTGTGAGAGAAGCCTCGCCAAAGGGGGGGCAGGCTGCGGGTGGGGCTCTGTCCCTGTCCTGTACTAAAAAAATCCCACCATGTAGTTCCAGACCTCTACCACTACTGACTCCAAATCCCAGTCCATGATCACTAATCTCTTGGCTCCCAGGTTTTAGGTGTTGGCTTTTTTGGGCTGGGGGAAACTCTTGTCGCTGCTGTTTCTTGTTTTTGGATCTTTTGTTTGTCTCCTTGTCACATGGCCTTTGCGGAAAGTTTCCTTTCCTTTCCACACCCTCCCCAGGCTGCTGGTTTCATGCTTAGTTTGGCGTTCAATCTGATCAGGTTAGAATTTGTGCGACCTCCTTATCACACCTGCTTTATGTCTACTGACCTCTCAGGAGTCCCTGAAAGGTGGGGGTAGCATTGGATATACCATGAGGGCATCCACACAGTCAAAAGTCAGGCAGGCCAGGCATTGCTGAGCGCTAAGACAGACAAAGGTGTCATGGTTGACATCTTGCTCCTAAGGCTACGCTCTGCCACACTACTCAGAGCTGAGGGTGTGACCAAGCTGTTGAGAGAATAAAATTGCTGGCCTCCTGCCACAGATTAATTAAAGGACAACCAGGGAAACGCCACACCAGAATAATTATTTTGTATGTGTACATTGTTATTGCTGGTTTGAGATTGAGATTTGAGATATGTTTAACTATAATTGTTGGTTATATGGTTAATAACCCCTTTGTCATTATCTGTTTATATATGTTTGCTTTGGCTATATAAGTACTGTATTAGAGTGTGTCTGTGTGTGTGAGAGAGAGAAAGAGAGAGAGCGAGAGAGAGAGAGAGCGAGAGAGAGAGAGAGAGACATTGCTCAAGATCCCAACATAAGGGTCTATGCAATCAAACTGAATTGCACTGTCATAGGTAGACGTTATAACAAGCATCTACGTTTCTTCAGGATATCAGCTGTTATGTGGAGAATTGTACTTTAGCATTAATTTGTTTGTTTTCTTCACCTCAAAGACCCAATCTTCATACGTATAGTTGCCTTATGGTAGATGCATTATGTCTTCAAGCTTTTCCTGTCATACCTGTGGGTCGTGTCCTTCTATAATTTAATAGGCTGTAGAATTAAGTTCTTTTTCGTAAGGGAGAGGTCTTCCTGGGGGAAACTCGTTTGACAGCTTAGAGGCACTACCCGATCTACAAGACCCTCTGATGTTAAGTCTACGCCTAGTCTCTAGTCTAACCCCCCACAACTCATTTTGCTGTCGAGATCGCTGCACGTTACACTTTTAACACAGACTAACATAATGAGCGTCTCTGCGCGTATGTGCGCTCTGCTGAGCTCGCTCTGCGTCTCGCTCCTTTTGGACGGTTCGGATAAGGTGTCCGCTTTTGAGGTGACGCTGCTTCACACGAACGACAACCACGCACGGATCGAGGAGACCAACGTCGACTCGGGGAAATGCCCAGAGACAGGCCCTTGCTACGCCGGGGTGGCCAGGAGGTTCACCAAAGTGAGCGAGATCCGCAAGAAGGAGCGGAACGTGCTGCTGCTGGATGCTGGAGACCAGTTTCAGGGAACTGTCTGGTTCAATTACTACAAAGGCGCCGAGGCTGCGCATTTCATGAACAAAATTGGTTATAATGCAATGGTAAATATGCTTGCTGATGAAGTTGATTTTATCACATGTTATCTGTCCATGTTTGGATATTGTATAGGCATATGTTGCTCAGCGGAGATTTTAGGACATGAGGTTTGGGAGGTTTGGGGGTGGGGCTGAGCCCTCCCAGAGAAGGTCTTGATCTTGATCTTGTTGCTCGCTTTACAGGGGTTTTTTTAATTAATTACTTACATTTTATTTAATACGTAAATTTATTATATCATTTATCATTTATTATATCATATATTTATTATTTAATCCAGTAAAAGTGTCATGGAGAGGATTTCTTGTCCCCTCCTAAAAGTCTCTATGCAGGTTTATAGATGTTCTGGTCACTAGCTGTTGGCCTACTAGTTTTACTCTAATTGAGTAAATCCAGTAAATCCAGTAAATCACTGTGCATGTGCAGCACGCAGATTTACTGGATTTACTGATTTACTCAATTAGAGTAAAACTAGTAGGCCAACAGGTAGTGACCAGAACATCTGGTCACTAGCCATCATATGATACAACGTATTCAAGAAGGGGACAAGAAATCCTCTCCATGACACTCAGGTTTCACTGAAACCACTGAGGCGGTACTAAATTATCCTGGAACAGATTTTAGAAGGATACTAGGTATACAAGAGGTTTTTCCTCATGAATTACTACAAAAATGCTACAAATTTGCTTCAACAATATTTTCCTCATATCATAGCGGATAAAGCCTTTTAGGAGGTATGGATACAATGTATGCCAGAAAGCGACAAACAAATCTGTGATAAATTTAGCCCAGAGAAACAGACTGGTATACCATGGTTCCTGGTTCCTGGTTCCTTTCACTGATTTGTTTTAGTGTGTCAGGTTTAAATTAAAAGATCCATTGCCTTTGCATGGATATCGTATCCAGCCAAATGTCCAGTTGTAACAGTAGTTCTGTTCTATTGGGGGTACATCTTAGAGCTGGTGTAGTCTCATCGTGGTGAAATAGTACTACTTCAAAGATTCTCATGTGTCTTGCCTGATCACTTTCTGACCTGGCTGCTGGACATTTTCTGTGGTTCTGCTGTTTTTCATGTACTTTTTTTTATCTCCATCTATGGAGAAACAGGTTTCTTTGTAGGCTATCTATGTTATATGTACTTTTTTGGTTATCATGAGAGAAGCTGACATTTCAGTCATTTTTGCTAACATTATACAGAGCAAGTTACAAAGTGTGTTGTAGCTAGCTAGCTAACTGTAACAGAGGGGAGTGACATGCCTTTTAATTACTGTTTCTGTCTCTCTCTCTCTCTCTCTCTCTCTCTCACTCTCCTTCTCCTTATGTATTGCAATTCTCTCTGCTTTGAAAATCACTATGGTTATTTGTTTAATCGAAATGAGTGTGTGTGCCTGTGTGTGTGAGTTGGGTAGCCTTAGCCTAGTTAGTGTGAAAAAATAATAATAATATATTTTTTGAAAATCACTTAGATTTTCTAGGGGGGCTGAAGATGAATGGGTCTAAAATCAACCCTGCTCTTGCTCACATTCCCTCCTGTATCTGTGTGCGTAGAAGAGAGACAGGAAGAAAGAGGAAGAGAGAGAAGTATTTTTGGATAGCAATCTGGTAAAACCACTGACTGAATAATGAATGTATTGTGTGAGATAAAACGGACAAAATGTGGCACAATCAACAGCAATTCTTTTGTTTTAGGCTTTTGGAAACCATGAGTTTGACAGTGGAGTGGAAGGTCTCATGCAGCCCTTCCTCCAGAATGTAAATTGCAGCATTGTGAGTGCCAACATCAAAGCTGACCAGACTCTGGCTCCAAAAATCAGTGGCTACTATCAGCCATACACAATCATCAATGTGGGCTCTGAAAAAGTGGGTGTGGTTGGATATACTACAACAGAGACACCAGTCTTATCCTTTCCAGGTAAAATTTGTTAATCATTAAGTTATCATTGTACTGTTTGATTGAGGAAGCTCTTCATGAATGAGCTGGCATGAAAAATTGTATATATATATATGTTGCCTCTTGTTTATATGTTGCCTCTTGTTTTCTTTCTTATATATATATATATATATATATATGTTGCCTCTTGTTTATATGTTGCCTCTTGTTTTCTTTCTAGAGAGGACATGTGCTATATATTTACTTTGTCAACCAGTACACTTTATTGTTTGCACATGTACGTGTTCTCCAGCAGCTATGTGTATGCAGTTCATGCAAGTTACTCAGATGTTTGAGTGGAGTGGATATGGAACTCCTGCTGAGTATGAGAGCATTGACAACTACAAAAGTTGACATTTTCTGAAGAAGATTTGTGTGCTTGCTTCAGCTTAAAAAGTTGAATTAAGTAGAACGATATTGTGTTAAGAAGTAGAAGTAGTAAAAGTAGAAGTCACAGCAGCAGTGGAAGTAGTAGTAGTAGTAGTAGTAATAGCAGTAGAAGCAGCCATAGTAGACAAAGTAGTGTAGTTGTAGTAGCAGTTGAAGTAAAGTTGAAATTTTGGGCGGAAGAAGAAAAGAAAGAGAATAGAAGTGTGCTTTGGGTTTTATTGGTGTAAATTGGCTGAAATTCCCCTCTGTCCCTTATGTTTTAGGCCCACACCTAAAATTTGAGGATGAGGTCGAGGCCCTCCAGGTGCAGGTCAATAAACTGGAGACCCTGGGCTGCAATAAGATCATTGCCCTGGGACACTCCGGCTTTGACGTGGATAAAGACATTGCCAAACGAGTGAAAGGGGTGGACGTAGTCATCGGAGGACACACCAACACATTTCTCTACACAGGTGTTCTGTTCCGTTCCCTTCTGTTCCGTTCTGCTCCGTTCTGTTCCGTTCTGTTCCGTTCTGCTACATTCTGTTCCGTTCTTTTCCGTTCTGTTCCGTTCTGCTCCGTTCTGTTCCGTTCTGCTCCGTTCTGTTCCGTTCTGCTCCGTTCTGTTCCGTTCTGTTCCGTTCTGCTACATTCTGTTCCGTTCTGTTCCGTTCTGCTACATTCTGTTCCGTTCTTTTCCGTTCTGTTCCGTTCTTTTCCGTTCTGTTCCGTTCTGTTCCGTTCTGCTACGTTCTGTTCCGTTCTGCTCCGTTCTGTTCCGTTCTGTTCCGTTCTGCTCCGTTCTGTTCCATTCTGCTCCATTCGGTTCCGTTCTGCTACATTCTGTTCCGTTCTGTTCCGTTCTGTTCCGTTCTGCTCTGTTCTGTTCCATTCTGTTCCGTTCCGTTCCGTTAACAAAGTTGTGCAATGGACCAGCTCTTATTCTAGCTCATATCATATATACATACAGTACATATATACAAACATACATACATACATTTTGTTGTCTGTTTGAAGATGAGTTGCTTTTATGTATGTTATTGCTGGTTTTTTTTAAATCAGTTTGCTTCCAATGTTTTATCTCTGTGACACAAAACGAAACTAAACAGCACAATGAGGCTGTTGTTTGTTTGGATAAAGGATGACATTGTTGCCTCGACCTTATGGCACAATTTATTTTTCGAGATGTGGCAGCTTAACTGACTGTGAACTGTGTCATTGACTTGTGCAGTGATATCAGCCTTTTATCTCTTTAGTGTTGTCAGCCAGATGCATAAAAGACTAGTGAAGAATCTGACCTTGCTAGTCTACTAAAGACTTTATTGTTCAGCAAATCAAATATTACACTCAGATCTTTGCTTTTCTCTTAATGATTCACATACAGACAACACTGAAGATTGCATGTGCTGCATATACACAAAACATTGGTTCAAAAAAGTGTGGTTTAGCATCACTATAAATGATGAATGAAACATGAAACACAAACCACAAAAAGAGTGGATAAGGTGACATTATGAAAACAGTTCAAGACAACAAGCTCTTCTTTCAGGTACCCCCCCATCTACTGAGGTACCAGCAGGGCCGTACCCTTTCATGGTGAAATCTGATGATGGGCGAAACGTGCCAGTGGTCCAGGCCTTTGCCTTTGGGAAATATCTCGGATACCTGAAGGTTACCTTTGATGGGGCTGGGAATGTGATAAATGCTGTTGGAAACCCCATCCTCATGGACAGCAGCATACCTCAAGGTAGCCTGTTACAATAGCCTGTGCTGAAGGAATTCATACATGCCCCGCTTAGTTATGATATAATTGCTGCTTCAATAGTTGAAAGAATAAATCAGAAAGCATTCATTGAACTAAACAAGCCACTATCAAGTTGAAATGACTTGAATAACCATGTCTGTTTGAGATGGTCGAGTAAATAACAAACTGCAGCTTCATTCTAGACTAATTGGCTTATTTATTTAAACCTCTCAGGAAATAATGTACAGCTTGAAATGCTATTTGGCGACAACTTTGTGAGGGATGCTGACACAACTAAAACCAAGAGTTTACTCATCTCATGAAATTACGATACCCAACACAGCTGGATTACTTGTGACTATGAGATGAAATTTATTGTTTACTGAAATGATGATGCAGACAGCACACCACAAAACACAACAGAACTAATTTTCTTAACTCTCCCAGACCCAGACATCTTAGCTGACGTTGAGAAATGGAAGGAAAACTTGGCTCAGTTCTCCGCACAATATGTCGGACAGACCATAGTCTACCTCAATGGGACTTTTGAGGAATGCCGGTTTCGGGAGTGTAACCTTGGAAACCTGATCTGTGACGCTATGGTAAGCATATGAGGCATATGAAACACAAGAAACACTACCCTGACCCTTCCTCTTAGCACTTGCTTATTTGTTATTTGTCTGAGCTCTTGTTTATTAGCTTCACTTATTTGTCCCATTTGTTTAAATAAAAAGTAGGTAGCTAACTTATTGCACTTTTACCTCAGCACTGGTTCTGCTCTTAGATGCTTGTTTAGGAAGGAAATGCACTTACGATTTCTGGTGACCAGTAGTTCTCTTGCCTACCTATGTTGAATGCACTTATTGTAAGTCGCTTTGGATAAAAGCGTCTGCTAAATGCCTGTAATGTAATGTAATGTAATATATGAGGCATATGTACAGTCTCAATTGCTCCTCCACTCTATCATTTACACGCACCATTGAGGACAAATGAAAGTTGCCATTTTAATAAAGTTTCTCTTCCATCGTCAGATTCATCACAATATTAAGTATTCAGATGAACTTCAGTGGAATCATGTGGGCCTGTGCATGCTGAATAGTGGGGCCATAAGGACAGCGATAGATGAGCGCTACAAAAACGGTGTGTGTTTACTTTCTGTTTGCACAAACTAGTGCAAAAAAAGTGCCTCATATATTGATATCTTTTATAAACAAAACAGAGGTTATACATGTTACTGTGCTGGCTCCAACAGAAAGCCTGTGTTGATTTGTGCTTGTATGTACTTTTTCTTTCAGGTACCATAACCATGGAGGAAATCCTTTCTGTATTACCCTTTGGAGGGACTTTTGATTTGATCCAGCTGAAGGGGTCGACGTTGATGAAAGCATTTGAACACTCTGTCCACAGATATGGAAGCAACACTGGAGAATTTCTTCAAGTCTCAGGTCTATATGTGGTCCTGGAGCTCCTGTACTGCTCTGTCTAAGACTGTTGTACAACCCAGGGTCTTGTTGATTAATATTGATTGTTACCTTCTCTGGCCTGTTTGTGTATTGAGTGTTTTATTTGCTGCTAAAGCCCACAGGGAACAGTGAACACTCAACTGAACCCTAACATTACCTTTGTTTTCTCTTCTACATCCCCAGGCATTCATGTAGAGTATGACCTCTCCAGGCCGGTAGGTCAGCGTGTGGTGTCCATTGCCCTGCGCTGCACTCGGTGCCGCGTGCCCCAGTATGAACCGCTAGACTTAGAGAGAGAGTACAAGGTGATCGTGAATTCGTTCATTGCAGACGGAGGTGACGGCTATGCTATGATCAAGGAAGAAAAGCTGAAGCATAACTCAGGTGGGTAGCAGCAGCAGTTCAGTGATTGGGTGAGATGACATGAAAGTTGAAGTTTGTCGTCTGTCGACATAGGAACAGTGGTGTTTCAAGACAAAGCTATGGAAAATAACCTAATAGAATGTGTGAGCTACCCTTAGTAACTTAATGGATTCATTGTGGTTTCACTGCATAATTCATTCCTAGACAGAAAAGCATGCAATGAGTGATGTCTGTGATGAATGCCTGTGAGAGCTGGGATATTGTCATGACGCAGGCTCTAGTTCTGTAATGCTTTAAACTGTGATGAAACTAAGCAAGCATGCCAATTCTTACTAACAATGGTAGCTCTCCAAGGTTATCTCCAAACGAAGTATCACAAAGTAACATCCAAAAACCAAACAATTATAGATGATGTATGGGCCACGGGAGACATTTTAGCGGAGAAATATGAGTGTCCAGTGAGCTATTTGCTATTCATTACATTACATTACATTACAGTCATTTAGCAGATGCTTTTATCCAAAGCGACTTACAATAAGTGCATTCAACAAAGGTAGGTAAGGAAACTACTAGTCACCAGAAATCATAAGTGCATTTCCTTCCTAAACAAGCAACTAAGAGCATAACTAGTGTTAATGTAAGAGTGCAATAAGTTAGCAACCTACTTATCTTAACAAATGAGACAAATAGAGAATCGAATAAAACAAGAGCTAAGACAAATAAGTGAACCCAATAAACAAGAGCTAAGACAAATAAGTGTATCCAAGAGCCAGTAAACAAGAGCTAAGACAAATAAGTGTATTCTCATTGTCCAGTCTCCTGCAAGTCCCTGCTGTAGTCATCTGTACAACATCTGGCTGGAACAACATTGCATGCAATTTAGTTTAAGAGTAGAAAATGATGAGTGCAACTGTCCCGTAAGCGAGACATCCAATATGTCCAACAGCCACAAGTGTCCTTGAGTGACACACCAAACTGCTACCTGCTCACTCACTGTAAGTTGTTCTGCAAAGGAGGATCAGCTAAATCACATGCAAACATGCAACTTGTAGTGTTGTTCTACTGACACTGTTGGTGAACTCAGTTAAACTCACTGTGGTGGAAAAATTCCTCTAAATCACTACCATACGTTTCATTCGGCTCAGTAGGGCAGCTGTGTGTTGTAATAGGTTACAATAAAAGATTGAGAGGAGCAGGAGCAAAGATAAGATGGGATTCTTTTGGAGAGTAAGATTTCGCAAACAAGACAGTTAACATGACATATGTGGGCTGTTTTTCCTCCCTTTTGCAGGTGATATGGATGTCTCTGTTTTGTCCAACTACATCTCGGAGAGGAAGCGTGTGTACCCTGCAGTGGAAGGCCGGATCAAGCTCAGAAACTCTGCCAGAAACTCCGCCATATCTAGGGCCTGCAGCCTTGCCTTGTTGCTGCTGGGCCTGTCCATAACCCTCTGATTGGTATTCTCTATGAAACAGTAGTAGCCCAAGCCGACAGTATGACTGCTAGATTACGGCTCAACTGCTTTTGAATGCCCTTTCATCTGTTTTGTGTTGTAAGTGTAACTCGAAGGCTACAAGATGGCACCTATAGCATGACCCGCCGTCCCGGTGGTGGGATCCCTGTTTGAACCCTTTATAGCCTCTTTGAAGTTTTTCCTTGTCTTCTTTGAGGGTCTAAGGCTGGTGGTGTCGGTTAGGTCAGGTGGGTCAGTAGGCTTGTTTCTGTCTTTTTTGTGTTTTGTGTTCTGCCATTGTTTCCTTTGTTAAAAAAGGAGTTTTTCTTGTTTTGTGTTTGACTAGATAGGTAGGCTGATCTATGTAAAGTCCGACTTGTTTTGTTATGTATGGCCTGAGAGCCGATGGGCTATTGAAGCAGGAACTTATTTGTGCAATGACATAAACCTGAGAAAACAAAGACATGAATTTGCATCAACACAAATTGACAATTTAAAGGTGCGCCTAAGTCATTTTTAAAAGTATTATATTTCTATGAATATGTACTGTATATATATATATATATATACAGTGGGGCAAAAAAGTATTTAGTCAGCCACCAATTGTGCAAGTTCTCCCACTTAAAAAGATGAGAGAGGCCTGTAATTTTCATCATAGGTATACCTCAACTATGAGAGACAAAATGAGAAAAAAAAAATCCAGAAAATCACATTGTCTGATTTTTAAAGAATTTATTTGCAAATTATGGTGGAAAATAAGTATTTGGTCAATAACAAAAGTTCATCTCAATACTTTGTTATATACCCTTTGTTGGCAATGACAGAGGTCAAACGTTTTCTGTAAGTCTTCACAAGGTTTCCACACACTGTTGCTGGTATGTTGGCCCATTCCTCCATGCAGATCTCCTCTAGAGCAGTGATGTTTTGGGGCTGTCGCTGGGCAACACAGACTTTCAACTCCCTCCAAAGATTTTCTGTGGGGTTGAGATCTGGAGACTGGCTAGGCCACTCCAGGACCTTGAAATGCTTCTTACGAAGCCACTCCTTCGTTGCCCGGGCGGTGTGTTTGGGATCATTGTCATGCTGAAAGACCCAGCCATGTTTCATCTTCAATGCCCTTGCTGATGGAAGGAGGTTTTCACTCAAAATCTCACGATACATGGCCCCATTCATTCTTTCCTTTACACGGATCAGTCGTCCTGGTCCCTTTGCAGAAAAACAGCCCCAAAGCATGATGTTTCCACCCCCATGCTTCACAGTAGGTATGGTGTTCTTTGGATGCAACTCAGCATTCTTTCTCCTCCAAACACGAGAAGTTGAGTTTCTACCAAAAAGTTCTATTTTGGTTTCATCTGACCATATGACATTCTCCCAATCCTCTTCTGGATCATCCAAATGCTCTCTAGCAAACCTCAGACGGGCCTGGACATGTACTGGCTTAAGCAGGGGGACACGTCTGGCACTGCAGGATTTGAGTCCCTGGCGGCGTAGTGTGTTACTGATGGTAGCCTTTGTTACTTTGGTCCCAGCTCTCTGCAGGTCATTCACTAGGTCCCCCCGTGTGGTTCTGGGATTTTTGCTCACCGTTCTTGTGATCATTTTGACCCCACGGGGTGAGATCTTGCGTGGAGCCCCAGATCAAGGGAGATTACCAGTGGTCTTGTATGTCTTCCATTTTCTAATAATTGCTCCCACAGTTGATTTCTTCACACCAAGCTGCTTACCTATTGCAGATTCAGTCTTCCCAGCCTGGTGCAGGTCTACAATTTTGTTCCTGGTATCCTTTGACAGCTCTTTGGTCTTGGTCATAGTGGAGTTTGGAGTGTGACTGTTTGAGGTTGTGGACAGGTGTCTTTTATACTGATAACAAGTTCAAACAGGTGCCATTAATACAGGTAACAAGTGGAGGACAGAGGAGCCTCTTAAAGAAGAAGTTACAGGTCTGTGAGAGCCAGAAATCTTGCTTGTTTGTAGATGACCAAATACTTATTTTCCACCATAATTTGCAAATAAATTCTTTAAAAATCAGACAATGTGATTTTCTGGATTTTTTTTCTCATTTTGTCTCTCATAGTTGAGGTATACCTATGATGAAAATTACAGGCCTCTCTCATCTTTTTAAGTGGGAGAACTTGCACAATTGGTGGCTGACTAAATACTTTTTTGCCCCACTGTATATATATGTATATACACGTATGTTTTCTTAATGTGGATTGCAGTGTTGACTCATTCACACTGATGTCTTCCTACATATTACATATAAAACTCTATGCTAGAACTAAAAAGGGAATATTCTCTATATGATATCCAGTTCTACAGTATTATATGCTCTCTCAGTCCACATACAAGACAGTGTGTGGGCTGTCCTACTTCATTATGGAAGAGTCCAAAGATGCAAGACGATGCCCAATGAGCTGACCAAGAGAGGGAAGACTGTCCACCTGCTACCACTCTGCCTATGAGAAGCTCCGGAAACCAGCGGAGGCTCTGAGCTCTCCATCAAAGACAAAGAATTTATACATCTGCCTTTTGTAATCCGGGTCATACTGTGACACTGCTACACAAGTTCAATCAACTGGTTGTGCGTGTGTAGCCATGCCGATGTGGTTCATTTCATTTCTAGCAATTATAGAAAGTGACGCTCTGAGTTTTCAATCAATGAAACATGTTTACAAATGCTCTCCATGTTTATAAGTAATGCAGAACAGTTGTCATGACGCCATCATGCTAGGTCAGAGCACTGTGACTGCGCTGACAATTGCTGTAAAAAATCTGGACTTTATTTTAATAAATGTATATTTTATTACCTTAACTAGTTTAGTTCAATCCCTTTTTAATATATATAAAAGCTGCATCATAAGAAGAAAGAAAAATATGTAAACAATTAAACTGATTCAATAGCAGCAACCTTTGACGCTGCTATTGCAGTTCTTTTTAAGCAGTTTTTTTTTTCACTGAGGCCACAATTTTCTGCATCCGTACTGCAAACACTGCAACACATACAAATATTATTTGCTTTTACAGTAAGAATGATCACAGAAGAAATGCTGTCAGTGTGTAAGTGCAGCATTGACACAGCATTTATTTTATACAGTATACTGAACATACAGGAGGAGAAGAAACCATAAAGCTTGTGTTTTCACTTCTTGCTATAGACTGGTCCGTATCCAGGCCAGGAGGTGTACTCAGCCTGTGTAGTTTCAGGTAACCGGACCAGCAAAGTCTTTACAGTATAGTTCATGACTGTGAAGGTGTCAGCACTCGTACCCGTCTACTGTCCACTTTTACATCCATGGAGCCATCACAGAGGTTTCCTTCTGTACCTGCTGAGGAAACAAACAACATGAGTGTTAACAATGACAAACAACATAAGTGTTAACAATGACAAACAACATATGTGTTAACAATGACAAACAACATAAGTGTTAACAATGACAAACAAAATAAGTGTTAACAATGGTGTTCTCTTCTGTCCGATATGTTTTCTGGAAAAAATTAACCACCTAAACATAACATTACATTTAACGCCATGCCATACATTACATAATATGCCATGGCAGAAATACAAATTTTTCAGTGTTTTTAATTAACCTTACCTAATAGTCACAGAGAAGATCATCAACGTATCAGGAGTATTGGTATAACGCATCATGGTATCTGTGTCTATAGACATGTTTATAAAAGATCTAACTGTTAATAAAAGCAGTATAAGTATTAATTATACACTCATAATGCATTATTGTAGACATGGTCCTAATACAAAGTGTTACCAAATCTTCTATTAATACAGTATGCCATATTAGTAATTGTTTACTAATTAAACAATTATTAACAATCATCAGTGGAAGATTTATATTTCTAATACTGTACAGCATATTATATATAAAAAAGTGGAAAGCAAGTATTTCTGAATAAGGTTAAAAAAAAACAACCCTTGAACACCACATAATACATGTGAATACCATACGCCGACATGCCCACACATGTAACCCATTATCTGATAAGCTGTACATTATGTGGCTGGCTCAGCACATGCATACTAAGCAAATCCCACATTGATGTCCTCAACGTCCTTTTAATGACAATCCTCCTGAAGCCATCGCCATGAGGAACAATTTAAAGATTACCATCAATCGAGGCAATAAACTGACTAGATTTATGTGAAGGTTCTGGTCTTGTGCAACATCCCTCCCTACTCGAAGACACGCCAGTCGCCTCTCTCCACGGCTTAATGTTGGTGGCCTATCTTCAAGGCTGACTGAGAGCTTTAGCTTTTCTCTCAACTTCAGAAAATGTGTTTCTCCCTTTGCATTGGTGTCATTTTGTCACTCATATTTCCATTTAAAACGTTTTTTTTCACAGCCAGTTTGTATTCTGTCAGAGACGTCTCATCCTGACAAATCACACAAAGCGTTTCTATCCAGAATGTGGGAAATTATCAATGGCTTTGTTTGTCTATTTGCTAACTAGCCTTGATACTTTTGAGTATCAAGCTCAGCCATATCAGCCAGAAGCTGCCATTGTTTTCTACCAAGAAATGGTGAAAGGAAACACTAACATGGCAACTTATTGTAAACAGAATGAGGCCCTCATTTATGATGCCATTGTGTTGAGGTCATATTAAGAAACTTGTAACTTTTGAGCTTCATTATAGCTTCAAACATACTCTCATTTGGCAATGCCCTCCAGTTCCTTCCAACATGTGCTTCCAATCACTTAAAGTGCTACTCAGTACTCATCTGGATTTCTCCCTTCTCAAACAATTGCAACTAGAAGTGCATTTACCTTTCTATATCCTAAGATGCACTGATTGAAAGAAAATAATGGTAGTATTATTTTGTTTTGAGGAATTCAAGATATTTCCACCCTTAATTTCTGCAGGCTATAGTTTGTGAGACATCCTGATAAATTGTAGCAAACAGACTGCAGTAGCAGGTTTCAATAAATAATGTGATCTGGCCTTTTGCGTATGTCTATATCATCAGGAAATGAGCTTCAAATAAATGTACACACTTTCAAAGGAGACTTGAGAATGATCTCACAGATATCAGATCAAGTTGATGTGTGGGAGTTTACATTCATTTTAAGATCAAATGGATTGTACGCTCCCTTTGGACGTCAGGGCCAGTGTCTGCTTACCTTGTTTAGCTCAGGAAAAAGCTCTTGAATGGCAATATCCAACAGCACATATGTCAGCTGAGGAAGTCAAATACAGGGGGAAGATGAAACGCATCAAGGCCATCGGTCTTTTGATAAAAATGGAATATGTGTATATCAATAAGCATACATTGAAAACGTCAAATGAATTTGCAGGGTATATGTCAGACTGTAGTTTGCTACATAGGTGCGTAAAGGTTCACAAACACCTGCTACAGCTTCCTGACGTTTTCCTTCTCCTTACGACTTGACAGAAAAAGTAGTCCAATTATGAAGAGGAAACATACTAAGGATTCCCGTAATGTGTTTTTTGAGCATGTGAGCTGTGTGTGTGTGTGTATGTGTGTGTGTGAGCGTGTGTGAGCGTGTGTGAGCATGTGTGTGTCTGTCTACCTGTTTGTTGACAACTGGTTGTTGCAGTCCGTCGAAGAGCAAGGCGTACTCCTTCATACTTGGCCTCTTCTCCAATACATTTTCCCAAGAACTCTAATGATTAAGGGTTTATGTCACGTAAACAAGGTGGACAGATGTTTCCAAATGTTTTTACATGTGTTTTGGGTAGGAATGTCTACAGTAAGCTGCTGTCAAGCCCAAAGTCCCTAGTGTGAATGTCTATGCTAAGAAAAACAATTTGAATGTTTTTTAGTTTAACTGGGAAAGCTACGTGAAATTTATTATTTATGTAGCTCATTATATTTCTAGGATTCAAAGTGTCCCAGCAGACAGCAATACATGGATAAACTTGTACATATATATGGATCAATATGGATAAAACAGATGAAATAACATGTATTATTTAAGTTTTATCCATATTGATCCATGTATACATGTTTAGGTGGACATAAGGATTTAGTTGATCTCTTCAGGGAGACATTGAATCCTAGAAATCCTAGTAACCAAGTTACAGCAGATATTACCTGGAAAAACTGAATGAATACCTGGAATATAGCTCATCATTTTCTCAAATGTCTTTTTTGCCCTCCTCTGTTTGTCTTGGGCAGACCGCGGCTGACTGCTCTCACAGAAAACTGCGTCTGGTAGAGAGAATACACACGTCATTTCACAGTTAATAATCCTGTATCCTGTATATCACTCAATTGTGAATGTTCAAATCTCTGTACGGGGTTCCTACTTCCTACGCCTTTTTGCTAATCAACTTCCGTGACTTTTCCAAGGCTGTTCCATGACATACAGCACATCATGCATGACCAATATTTAACAGCGTCTATGTTGCACAATGTCACATTTTTTACATGGAATATCTGATCTGAATGTACCAGATTTCTGTGTGCTCAACCTGTAGGTGCTCAACCTGTTTTAATAGCCCAAAAGAAAACATTCAGTGTGCCAAAATATTTGAGTCACTGTCTTAATCCCAGTTCCTTAGAAAACACCTTGATCAAACTGCACGGCAACCCACTTCTTATTTCTGGCTACAACTACTGTGGTAGAGGAAAATAATGTAGCACCATTTCAGTATTTCTTATGTTAACCATTTTGTATTACTACTGAACTGCTATTGGAAAACTACTGATAGTCATGTTGTTGCAGCTCTTATTATGACTTCCCAGTGAGTATTTTCCATGAAACCTCATCCGCAACTGTTCTACCTTCAGAGATCTGTATACCCGATACTGTGTGTATATTTCACCTGAGCGCTCAGCTATTGCCAAATACTCAAGCAAATCAAGACTGGACCCTGAACTCTTAATCTTTACATAATGGTTTTATTCAACATCTACCTACCTACTATTATGAGAAAACGTTATCATCACATTATACCTCTGAGCAGGGTTATGAGTGAGACCAGCCGGTGCTCCTGGACGACCTGGTTCAGTTTGTACTGGAGGTAGTAATCGGTGTAGGCCTCCAGTGTATTCTTGAACAGGATCCTTCCGCCCATCAGCAGGTGGTGCAGCCAGTCAGGGATGTGGAACACCACCCGACCTGGAAACCATGAAGAAGAAGAGAGATATAAGAGATATAAGTAATAATATAATATAATATATGTAATATATGTTAGTTCTTAGTTAATCTGTAGTTCACTAAAGATTATAGAGAGAGAGAGAGAGAGGGTGGATGGGAGAGATGCTACCATATGACCATATTTGCAATAATATACATGTTGTGACAGAATGATGGGATCTGCTCTATAGAATGCTTAAGATTATAATTAAAAAAAACTGCATTAAACCAGTTGTGACTAGATTACTATTTCAAACAAGCACAAGCAGACGACCCCACTTACCCAAATACATTAAGTAGTCATACACCCCTGCAACTGTGATCATTTCCATGAAGTAGTTCTGATTATGTCTCTTCTCGGCCATCTCTGCTCGGTTGGCATTGTTTTTGAAGAGGTCATTGAAGAGCTGGGAGAGTGGGATATAAAGCGGAGACTATTTAAAAAAAAAAGACTGTGCTATTATATTTCAAGAGCCTCTTCTACTCTGGGTGACTGACCAAAGCTCAGCTGAAGTAAATCCTAGTGTGCGTGATTTAATGCAATGTAAATATTATCCACTCTTGGAAAGTTGTTTCATATTTCTTCAAATTGTGTGCCTATGGGACAATGATACAGTTGTACTAGTTTAGATTAGGTAAAAATGTGCTAGTACACACTTGTGAAAGCTTTCGTAATCTCAGCCTCAAGCTATCAGGTTTAATGCCCAATGCTATTTGACTCAAAAAAGAAAGTAAGTGCATGTCATCTCATGCAGACAGTACCATGTCAGGCGATGTCAAACCATATTACATTTCCAGAGTTTGTGAACTGTTTATAGAAATAGGAAGATTTTGGGCTTTGACAAGGATTCTCATTGATTCTTTCCCCATAGTGTAAATAGGGCTTATATGGAATATGCCATATCTGCATCTTAATATCAAGATCTGCTCTATCCTATTGGCCTACATGTCTAAAAATCTAAAGATCACCATTCATTGGGAAGCTGCATTTTGAATCGTGGCCGTTCTGCTCCTTTGTTCTTTGGGTTCAAGTCCAAGTTCCTTTTATTGCATCACATCTGGGAGAGTGAAATACAGTTCACTGCAGCTGTAAGACTGGCATTAACATTGTAACACAGACAAAATAACAAACATATAGATACATAAACAGATAAGGCTCCTACACAAGTGTGTTTGCATGTTCTATATCTTCTGTTAAGAACTTTTTTCTCTAAAACATTCAACTGCAACGTTTTTTCCGGGACTACATTTGTTTGGATTGCAGGTCCTTGACCAGAATGTGGCAACTGTCTAGTGCATGTTACCAAATGAGTTAGAAGGAACATTTTCATTGGGACTTGAATGACTCAACAATAGTACTCGAGTGGGAGTGTGAAAGCGAAAGAGAAACTGGAGAACGGACTCCTAACCTTTTTATCATTTTCTGACGTGGGGCTCAGAATAGTGAGTTCAGGGCGGCTGGGTTTGGGTTTGGGAGATTCACAAGAGTTGAAGAAGGACTGGATGAAAGGCTCCAGATGCTGCCCTTTCTAAGGAGGGGAAAAGCACAGCAGGCAAACTGTATTTGTAGTTACAGTGATGGTGTTATTTGTTATACAAATATGTTGTATCAGGAATGCATTACTTACCTCTTTTATCAGTTTGCTGGGCACTGACTTAATGATTTTCCCTGTGAAACAATAATCATTTATCACAGCGATGTCTGTTCTGTCGCATTATGGCTTCATTGGAGATACAAAGAGATTTTTCAATGCCCAAGGTCAGTCTAGTCAAACAATTCCATATTTATTTAGCATGCAGTCCTGTTCAGAGACAACCCGCTGTCCTTGTCACATTCTCTACATCCCACTTAGCCAGCGTCTGCCTCATACTGTACCAAGGTTGACATCAGGCAGCATCTTGTCCAGGAACTGAGACTCCATACTATGAGGGGACAGGAAGTCAGCCAGAAGCTGGCTGTTGCTCAGCTCAGGGTGCTGCAGAAGTTTCTGCAAGAGTGACAGATACAAATTAGTAAATTATATTGTCTATGTTGTGTGTGTCTCTGAAGTCTGAAGTGGGCCTGCCGTGCAGTTTGATCACGGTGTTTTCTAAGGAACTGGGATCAAGACAGTGACTCAAATATTTTGGCACACTGAAATTTTTCTTTTGGGCTATTAAAACAGGTTGAGCACCTACAGGTTGAGCACACAGAAATCTGGCATGGATGGCAGAAGAAATAAGGGAGTTGTTGTTGTGTTGTTTGATGTGAAAATTTGAAAAAATACAAATACATAGCTGTAGCTGTCAATCTGCAGTTTGACTTTATAGCCTTTTTGTTATTTCAGTATCCAAGTAACAAGAGTACAGAGCCACAACATAAAGCTCTTCCAAATGCTTATGCAGCCCCATGTACCACCCCATAGGTGGAACAACTACAAATTAAATTCCTAAATTCCTGCTCATCTAATTCATAAAAATGACATACCTACAAATCAGCAAACGATCCAACAAAACAGGAATGTTTGAGAGCACAGGCCAGAAGAATGATACATCCACATTTGACAGTACCTTCCAAATAAAATCCACATATTGCATGTAAACTTAAGTCAGACACAGAAACTATATATATGATTTTGTGGAATATAAGCATTCTCCATTTGTGCTGCATTGTACTGGGACAGAGCTGAAACTGGAGGTGGGCTCTCTGATCTCATCAATACAAGCAAGCTGAAGCAACCTGAACAGGATTGTTCGAATTAGAGCAATGAGGCTTATTTTACTATATTCCTGTAAAATACTGCTGTGCATTACTGAACTGCTTGGTCATCTCTCCAACGTTTCTAATTCTACTCACTTTCGGAGTAGACATGAGGCTTACATCACATTTGAATTGATGAATACCAATGTTTGGTGGGAAACTGTCATTTTGAAATCAGACTGCCTCATGCATTTGCTTGATCAATGAGGGTCACTGCCTTTATTTCCATCTTAGAGAGATAGAAGTCACAATTGTATCTTCAAAAGTTCTTCACTTCTCTGACACAGTTCACAATTGTGGTTCATTTACAGACACATGGATCAGTGTGCAGCATGCCTGTCAGATACAAATTTTAGGAGCAAGTGAATGAAGAGTAATCTCCCTAAGATCTACCTGAAGGTACTCCTGGAACTCCTCCCGTTTGGATGTTAGGAACTCATAATTCTTGGGACCAATGATTCTCTTGGAAGGCAACTGTGCATCTGGAAATGAGCCTATGGAGGGAGTTACATTTTACTGAAATGAGGCGTGAGAAAATAATACAAGGACAAGTTTTGCTTTCCTCCCCCTGGAAAGGCCACTGTAATGCTGCTGCCAATATCAGCCCCTAAACGATGCAACACATGGATTCAACGTATTGAGCTTATTGAACTCCCAAGGCTTAGGTTCCCATAAAAACAATGTGTTTTAGATCTTATTAGGAACTTCCTTCCTTACATCCCCAAAGAGTGATGAAATACAATGGAACTGCTCAGTGTTCATCCAACGCAAACTGCAGGAAATATGTAACCTACCATGAAACTCAGTGAGCTTTGATTCAAGAACATAGAACTCCAGGTATCTTCTGTACACAGACCAATGCTCAGTCTCATGTCCCACTGCAGACAAACACAAACACAGAGCAAACATACTCTAAGTACACCAGGTTCAGTAACCATGCAACCAAGCCAATGACAGGTATCCTCTTTAGAAATGTAATATAACAGTAAATAGCACATTATTAAATCTGGACTAGGCAATTTTGCATGATGGCAGCTCCAAAAGTCAGCGAGAGGTAACCGCTCGAAAACTCAACTTCAATACCCAGAAATCATTTAACATGTCATCAGTAAAGTGCACACTGCACGCTCATGTTAACTAATGTGTCCCACTTTGTGTTTTAATGTGATAAGATGGTCGATTTGTACATAAAAACCTTTCCTAGTGTAGTTTTAAAGGTTTCTGTGAATAGGAACTAAACATATACCCTTGCTTGCTCAAACCCTAACTTCCAGTGTGTGAAGAATGTCCTAGACTTAAGGGTACCACAGCTCATTCAGAAACTTTATGTCGCAAGGCAGAATAAACCCCCGTCAGAAGAGAGTAAGCGAGACCAGTCCACTCGACCTCACCGGCCTTCCGGTCATTGCGCTCCACATCGATACAGAACACGGGAATCCTTTCCCTCTTCACATCGTCGTCATAGAAATCGATGTAAGGGATGGTGATGTTCCAGGCAGACAGGTTACGGGGGGTGCTGGGGGTAGAGGCCGCCTCCATAGGGGAGTCATCCTCCAGCACCATGATGGCCTCCTCCACCTTAGAGGGGAGAGAGAGACAAAGAGAAAGAGAGGTAATGGTTAGCATTTCCTAGAGAAATGGGTCATGGCCAGTACCGCTACTTTGGTAATGCCAATATATATAATTACCAATATAATGAATAGGATACATTATATTTTACCTGCAGTGTTTCGCACATTACCAAAGTAGCAGCACAAGCAATCTGTCTCATCCATCCAAGAAGGGAATAAATTGTTAGAAAAGGTCTACTGGCTGAGGCAACAAATGCAGGAAATGCAAAAGTAAACATAGGAAATACGCTTTTAGTAAGTACAGGATGTGCAATTTAGGAAATACTTGACATTAGACATTCAGCTAACTAACTTACTGGGCCAGGAAGGAAGACCAGTCAAGGTGTGTACACATGGTCTGTTTTGCCACATAATCAACTTAAAATAAAATAATCAAAAACAGCTCAGCCATTGGCCAATAGGGAGCTACACAGGAAGAAGTAAAAAAAGGAACATTTCCACATGTTAGTCAGATGTCATGATGTCATGCTGAAGCTTTAGCACAGGAAAATCTCTGTCACAAATCTCATGAAAACATGTGGAAAAGTGATTTGCTAAACCAGACTCCAGAGTGGCTTTCCTTTCCTTGCTCCACACTGCCACCATGTGGGAACTGACAGTGTTGCAGAGTGGTTTCACTACATGTAATAGACATTTTGCAGTTAGCTTGGTGATCGTTCCACTAAATTTGGATCGAGTTATTAGTTTATTACTTTTTTGCCATTTTGAGGTGAAGTTAACCAAAACTGGTTTTGGCTATAAAAGAAAGGAATGGTATTATTCATCCTTTATTTATGTTTCATTATTTTTATTTACTACTTTAATTGCCAATGTTGTAATAATCAGATGTTGCATTTGATTTATTTTTTTTACATAACATAAGTTTACATAAAACAGAAAGTTAACATTCCTTCCACTTTTTTTCTGTGAAGAACCCGAATTGTTGCTTTTTTGTGTGTGGGCATTATAAATCGAATTATATATATAATTATATATATTTACACAGTGAACAATCCTTGCACTTAATTTTATTTCATTTTCGTTAACATCCTATCAGTGGTATTATTGCTGTCATGTGGATTTGTACAGTGTTATATGACATTGCTGAAGTAAGTATGACGATCATTTATAGTTTGAACTACATTTTCTAAGTAGCTTTAGTTAACAACTATATTTCTCTTGAGGGTAGCTTTGCTGTAATTCAACTTCCAATGTCAATTAACTGGCAGCTTATAAAACTATATTTTGAATGTAGCTTCCCCAACACTGGTAACTAACAGCTATTATCACCACCCTCACCCCTTACACCCTATACACTTGGTGGTATATGTGTATTTACTGTTTTTTTGTAGAATTTCTGACATACTTCTTACAGCTTGTCAGGAACGTAATATGAATCACTTTTGATTGATCGGATCAGTGCAGACAGCAGGTATAGAGGTACAGAGGTTGGTTCTGGGGTGCTAGAATTAACTGGTGAGCCTCCTAGCTGTGTCATGTACCTAAATTAACAAAATTAATTAAAAAAATCAACATAGCAGCCATGATGAGTGGGTGGTGCTTACGATAACCCCAGAGACACAGCCGCACTCCACCTTTTCTTTTAACATCAAAGCAAGCTTTCCACCCTATTGCCCATTCTCGACTATGGCATGACCGATAGTCAGATCCTGTGTATGAATATGAGTCACCATCTTTATGTGTATGGGTCTAGATCAGTCTCACCATATCATCCTCTCCCTCTACCAGCCCATAGGACGGCAGCATGGCTCCCTCCATCGTGGTGCTCTTGAACACTCCTTTGATCTTACTACCGATGCGGCTGATCCCAAAGGACTCCCCCCGTTTCGACGTGTTCCTGCAGGTCAGAGAGAGAAGTTACCGGACGGTGTGTGTGGATGGAGGAACAGTGCATGGCTTCAGCACAGCGCATGCAGCTTGGGAGAGGTGATAGGGTAGGAAGGGTAGAAGGAGGGAGGGAGGGAGGAAGGGAAGGAGCAGGGTACTGCGTGGGGAGAAAAGCCAAGGTAGCCAAACCCTGAACAAAGATATCACTTCACAGCCATCTCACGAGAGAAATGCCTGGATGTTGGTTAAGTCAAAAGCGAACACAGCACACAGTGAGCAGTGAATTTATGAACAGATTGTCTACTTTCATAGTGAAGATCTTTTAACGATCACATAGAGTGATCAGAAACAATCACAATAATATTGTGTGCCCTATCAGATTAAGTGAAATAAACCATAATGCACATAGTAATATACTCGATACACATACAATCTCATTCAGAAAGCTAACACAAAGTCACTGCTTTGTTAAAAAGCAAAGGGATATACTGTATATTGCCTATGCAATACGACATGGGACAAATAAAGAAAAACAGGGTCCCATGCATACAGTAGGTCCCACCATGCAGGCGGCCAGCTGGGACTGGGGCCATGTGGGGAAAGTGGACGGACGACATGACATCACACTGAGCGACCTGTAACAGACGGATGGACCCTGACTTACTTAGGCGATGAGTGGCGGTGGGTTAGCGAGCCGTATGGGAAGGTTGTGAACGTGGATTGGGCATGGAAGGAGTTAAAAGATGCAGGTGAAGAGCTGCCAGAGGACGGGGACTCTGGGCTCCCGTCCCAGGAACTATAAGCAGGACAGTGTCCCGCCCCCCCGTGGGAAAAGGACGAAGAGGGCCGTGGATCACATCAGGGCAGGCAGTATGGTGGTGGCAGAATCAGAGTGGACATACATTCACAGACAAAGCACAGTCCATGACGGTGATACATGGATGGAATAACAGGCAGACAAAGGGGCAGAGTGGAAGGGGGTTAGTGAGTGCGAGACATGGAGGGAGTTAGCCACTAAGGCTTGTGGTTGGTCAATGTTCAGGCATGGAGTGTGCCAGTGAAAGTGCCATTCTCTACTTTCTCTTCTTCCTCCTTTTTGCCTGAGTGGCAAAATTCATGCTGCTATGATCACTGCCTTCATAACAAGAGTTCTTTCAACCCAATGAAAAAAACATAAAATCAACCAACATCCAACAAAAAACCTGCTGAACAACCTTCAGAAAACAATGACATTAAATTCTGGAAGTGGGAAAATCTAATTTTGAAAAATCAAACCAGGAGAATCATTATAAATATAAATAATACATTACAATACAATTACATCCCGTCAGCTGGAGGGCTTAAAGTTGATTAACATATTTTTATAAGTTCAATCTTTTCTTGAGCGTGCTACTAATTCAAAATTACAATGACATGATTAGTAGTGCAGGTAGTATTGAACCCCTGATTGCAGCAGGGAATTATGAATTTGTTAAAAAGGCAGTACATCTTCCAATGTAGACAGTCAGGCAAGAATATAGTTTCTTTTGCATCTTGCGTGCAGCAGTACTGCCCAGCCAGCCACTGTTTTGATCAGCACACTGATGCCATATACTCACCGAATGTCATCCAAACTGAGGCTATTTCTGGAACAATATGCACAAGGAGTTAGTGGCAGGGCCCCGGGGCCACATAGACACCACACCCCGTCATAAAAACACAACAGGTGAATCCTGGGCTCCGATCAATTCACTTTCAACTCATCAAGTTTTTATTATCCTGCACAATTAAAAACAATCAATGTTTTATTTGTTGATTCTTAAATTACAGCTTGACTTTTTGAACTGAGTTAAGACTGAACTGAAAGTGAATTTATATTTGAGGCAGCTGGCACATACTATATTCTGATTTTACATTGCAGTGGCCATCGACTGGAGACTTTTAAGAAGTATGCCAACTAAGCAAACAGAAAAAACAAAAATTATCAATGAATTTCAGAAAGCACAGAGAAGCTTGAGTTTCGTGTGGGCGTAAACACCACGACTGATTACCAGAAATCCACAGATTTCACATAAACAACAACCCAGTAGGGCATTCTGCCTGTGAACGGCTTTTTGTAACCTTAAAGGAGACTCACGAAACTCATCTGTGCCTTCAGTCATCTAACTAATCAATGGAGAACACTACAGGCGAGCTTTTTTTGTTAATGAACACACACAAACACATAGTACAAGTGATAGAGTGACACCTACCTGCTCATCTTGGAGTTCCTGGCAGGGGACTCGGCCCCTCTCAGAAGCTGGCGGAAATACTAGAGGAGGACATGGAAAGAGGAAATCAACCACACTCACAGTATTAAGGTATCTTCCCCTTCAAAATTAAATTCAGCGCAATCACCCCCTCCCTGTGAGCCTCCCTTATCAAACAGTCGTATGTATCCTCATCACACTGTGCCAATAATCATTATAACGCTTTCATTTGGGACGGGCATTGGTGTGTTGATGGGATATACGTTTAAATACGTTTTAGAGTCCAGACTAAGGCTTGAGGCAGCCGTGCTTATTACACACATATCACTGCTTTCCAGACACACTATTCATGCAGGGCAGTGGCTCGCAGTGGACAATGGCGGTTCGCTGGGCTGCCCAGCTGTATTCAATGAGGGAGCCTGTGAGGGGTGAAATTCGGCTTGGCAGCTTGGCATGATGCCAACGTGAGCCCATTGGCCAGTTGTGTGTCTGGTATTGATGACATGGTCGGTAGCGGTTGGTGGCAGAGAGATCGGAAGAGAGTGGTGCAAGAGAGACGCTGAATCCCAAATAATAATAATAATAATTATAATAATTTAATTTAAGAGCGCTCCCTTTCACGTCACGGCAAGAAGAAAGAAAGAGAAAAGCTTGGCAAACAGTAAAACCGTTAATGCTAAATGCTAATGCTAAATTACTCCAACATTTTATAGGTACAGTCTTGTTATTTTTCTGAGATGACACTGGATAAGTGTGGTCAAAATGACAGCATAATGTATTTGTTAGACCCTACAAATCCTTTCAAACGGACAGATGTTCATATTCAGTCTTTACACCAACCAAAACGTCTAGAGGTTGTATTTAGAATTCAGAGCATGGCAGACAGCTGCCAATAAGGGAAAAAGATGATTAAAAATGTGTGTGTGCCTCAGGCAAATTTTGTCAAGCCAGGTGACAGTGAGTTGAGTGATTTATTACTCAGTGTGGATGCTGACCTCATCGCTGTGGCAGAACATGGGGGTGAAAACATTCTCCAGGAGAGACAGGACATGCTCGTAGGCCTCAAACAAACACCTCATGGTCTGCAGTTTCACCACCTCCTCAAACGGGCCCTCAGCAACTGGGGAGTGGAACACAAAACACAAAAACATCTTAATCACTACAGCAGAAATCAGGAGTTTTATATGTCTGTTGCACATGTTCTGATTCAAATAGGTCAATTCAATATTTATCATCTGGTTCCACGACCGCCGTCTGTGTGCTTTTTTCGAGATATAGCGACTTGAGTAGATCAGGGGTGATGCCTTTCACGTACTGTTGCGTATTTCCTCCACTATGAAGGGGTCGAAGCGGATCTTGTCAATGCTCTCGTCCAAACAGTAGGTCTCGTAGATCTTCTTCACCTCCTCGTGAAGCATCATCTTCTCTGAATCCGACAGCTCCGGGCATAGTATCCTATCGTTGAATTCCTCTGAGAAGACAAATGGGACACCTACTGTAGGTGGGAGAACCTACTTTGATGAGCGTGGACAATATGTTTTTCTCTACATTTCTGGTGAATTTTCTGTTTGCTGTTCCTATTTGCTGTCTGTTTGTTCTGTTTTGGTTCAATACCAAAGGCGGAGAGCTTTTCTTTAACGTCTGACTGTCAACATGGTGTCAGAGAGAATCAGTGGCTACGTTTACATGCATGGTGAATTCTGTTCTTAAACCTGTTTTGGTTTGACACATGTACACATCATATCCTGGTTAGAATAACCTGGTTAAGATCATACTCGATTATGATAAACCTGGTTAAAATGCCTGGCTTACTGATATTAAACTGATTTTAAACAGGTTACTGTGTCAACATCTTACTCCTTTCACTTTTGGTTTCTGTTCACTGCACAAACTCAGACTCACACAGTGTTATGGGTACGAGCAGTACTATTACTATTAATATTACTATTACTATTTGGACCATCATTCCTTCCCCTGTATTAGAAATAACCTACTGCTCGGTCAAAGAGGGTAGCTGACAGCTTGTTCATACTTTTCATGTGAACAGGAATATTCTGTTAACTGGTTAATTCATGGTAAAAGGGATACTTAATCACAGGGTAGGTACATATAAACAGCTTGACCTGAATAAGACCTGAACCCAAGTGCTGCCAACAGCAGGGTTACTCTGTGCATGTCAACGTGGCCTTTTGAGAACATCTGAAAGTCATTTTAAGGGCTACACTTACCGACAGTAAGGCAGAACTGGAGCACATGGACAGCCCCCTCCTGCTTCAGGAAGTTCATGAAACGGAAGAGCAGGTCTTGCTGCTCCCTGATCTCCTTCAGCTCCAGCTTCAGCACCTGTTGCAAAAGGGGGGGGGGGGGCAGTGAGGAAATGAAGTTGGACGGACAGAGACAGGAAGGGAAGAGAAAATACACCAATCTATTGGCCAACGCAATGCTGGAGTGAGGCCTGAAGTGCTCTGCCAATAATACCTACATGTTCCTACCATGTATTAGTACATTCTCGGATATTTACTGAGGGCTTTGTGTTGCGAGGATCAGAGTACTTCTGCAGGAAAGGAACCAAAGTGGAGGTGGGCTCTGCGGCTTCCTCAGGCTGCATGGAAATACGATAGAAAATACGTCATCCTTATTAAATGACATATACTCTTTAAATGCACAGAATGCATACAGCGCATCCCTTCAACCTCAACACGGTGCTCAGCAGTTACTTACACGAGAGTTGTCGATGAATAGAAAAATCAAATGGTTCACCGTGTCCTGAAATTGAAAGACACCAGCCAAGTTCACAAAAATGATTAAATGTATTATAATTATTTACTGAGAAAGACTAAATTCTTCTCATTGATCTACAATGCATAATGACTGGCATTTTTTGTTTTCTTGTTTTCCACTAAAAATGCCAGCAGAAAACTAGCCTATCCATGAACTGGTTTACCAAACACAAACTGAGACACAGTATCAACAGAAGTTTTCCATTTCTATCAGTTTAGGACAAAATGCTTGATTTGTATTCTGAGAAGCGGTCCTTAATAATGTGTCTACACTCACAGGATCAGCCAAGTAGTCCATGGAGGGAAGGAAGACAGAACCAGCCAAGACTTCTCTTATCAGGAGAGTAAGAGATCTGAGAGGAGCGGACAGATAAGGCAGTGGGAAACAGAGAAAGAAAGACGAAAGGATAACTCTTATCTACCTTTCTGCAGAGTCAACAGTGTCAGGCTTTCTCCTTGGGGGACAGCAAAGTACATTGGTTGCCGTTTTGATGTATTGTGAAGCACTCTGACAGAAATGCGGGTGTTGCGGGTGACCTTTATTGTTACCTGCAGTCTGAGGCCTTGGGCGGCAGGATGTAGGGGAAGAGCATCTCGGTCAGCTTCCTGAGGTAGAGGAGCTCGTCTCTGCGGCTGCGAAGGGCCACGTGGAGATCGGGGCCGTATTCTTCCAAGGCAGCTTGCTGGAGATACTCTGCATTCTTCACTATGGAGGAGAGCAAGATAGTAAAGAGTTGACTGTTGGCTGTTTTTATTGATTTATTTAAGAGAAAGGACTCTGGAAGATGCATAACAGGAATACCTTTCTGTCTCGCTTTGCTAATTATTTCAATGTGCTTCATGGAAACTTTAAGCAGTTTTCGTGTGATGAGGGATGCAACATCAACCTGAAAGAAAAATAATTAATTTAAAAGCATATGTTTTTGGTCAGTCAGCACACCGAGGCTTTAAATCCATATAGTCTACATGTCACCTTTTGGATTCGCCGGACCAACACGGCCGCAAAGAAGCGCAAAGTCACTCTCAAATCATCAACAAATGCCTCATCGTCTGTGATGTCTCTGCAAAAGAAGCATCGTGAAAACAATTTCTGTCAATGCATTAAATGAGTAATATCACTACAACAAGCATCAAGTCTGGCAAAGAATACAGGTCCATGACTTACCGGTACCAAGGGTAAACAAAGTTCTCCAGAACCAGCTCCAGAATCTTGAAAGAAAGTAAACAGGAAACAGCAAATGAACCTGATTATATAAGAAAAAGTTAATTCATTACAATAACAATAATAAAAACAATGCATTACCTCTGAAAGAGAGGTGTCCACCTTAGAGGGAACTTGCAGGTCAAGCCATGGCTGATAGTTTTCCAGTAATAAGGTTGGTCTGTCGATAAGTAAGTAAATAAGAAAGAAAGAAAGAAAGAAAGAAAGAAAGAAAGAAAGAAAGAAAGAAAAGAATATGCAGATGAAATGCAAGGACATTGTCTGACCACTAGAGGGGATTATAACCTCAAGTACTGTCCAAATGTGTAAATAAATAAAGAAGTGAGTTTATCAAGAGCTTTTACAATAGAGTGAGTGCTCTTATTAATCATATGAGCCTCTATGTGACTATTCTCAATAGTATGGTGTATTGTCAAAATTGTAGCAGTTGAAAATGTGGATTGAACTGCATGTTGACAAACCAGATGTAAAGAAATGATGAAGGCATGCTGATATACACAGGCTCCTCTCTATATCAACACACGTGCTCTTTTCCTCCATCACTCTGCCCCTTGATCAGTGTTCTCCAGTTTTTAATAGTGCAGCAAAGTAGATTCAGGACAGGCAGTAGCATGGTCACAGGGAATACTCAGGTATGTGGAGTGCTCTCCTGTGTTCGTGGGCATGAGGACTACGCCCTCCTGTCAGCATTAAGTGCAACTAACACAAATGGTGAGGTTGCAGTACACCCACCTGCTCAACCACCACCCACTACATGACTGAACACAGCCAGGACACTCACCTGTGCCTTTTGCACTTGATTTTTCCACAAACGGCACAGCTGTGACCGAGTGGAAACAGCTCCTGTTGGTACGACTGATAAGAGAAGGAAGATTAAGGGAAAACCCAGCAACAGAAAACAGAACACCGCAAAAGGCAGATGCTCAGCGTTCCAATGTGTGTGTGTTGCAGAATGAAGATTCTCCCCATCATCAGCTGCAGAAGTGCCTTTATATTGTCTTCTGTTACCTTCAATCAATTCATCTTTCCATTAGCATCAGCAGCAAACATTTTTCATCCACCTATATATCTTAATCCATCCATCAGTTTTCTGGTAGGCTTACTCACTCCAATCCACCTCTCACCTACCTTGATCTTTGGCTTGATGGAGACCAAGAAGTTGGGCAGCAAAGACTCGGGCCCCAGAGAGCAGTAGAAAGTGACGACTCCAGCCAGAAAGGACCAAAAGACCATTATAATGTGTATATATCTGTGAACACAGGAAGATTATGCTGCTGTTGACTAAATGTAATTGTATTATAGCACTCACTTGCATGACAGCTCTGGAAGGTGTTAGGTGAAGCAGCCTTGACGGTGCTTACCGGTTTAACAGGACAGTGGACAGCAGCAGGACCAGCAGCAGAAAGCAGAAGACGGGATACTGGCGGCCCAGCTCTCTGAGCAGGTCCAGCCTGATCCTGTGTCTTAGTTTCTGCAGAAAAGCTCTGATGCATCCCATTGTTGTGGCTGCGGGTGTTTGTGCACATGTGCATTACTGTAAAAAAAACAAATAAAAAAGCACGCATTATGGTTTCTAAAAAATGAAAATAAAAAAGGGCGTGTAGCTGCGACATGAAGCAGCGTCAAGTCAACATCTTGCCCTCTGCTGCCGTTTCATCATCCTAACAAAACCAGCAGGCTGCATTTTAGTGATCAATTCCAGCGCTTACCGTAAGTGGGGCTGTGTGTCGGGTGTTACGGGCCATGTCACTGTTTATGTAGTCCAGCAGCGACACCATCACACGTCGGAGTCAGGCAGAATAAAGAGGCAGGCTGGTTTGTAGGATGAACGTAGGATCGGCGTCGTATACAGCTGTAAAGCTACAACCGGGTTAGTGGTAGTCACTAACCACCGTCACCTTAATACGGACTCTGCTGTAACTCTACTACTGTATAGTTAATGGCCGCTGTCCTCAAAATGTCATTTCTCTCCATTCTGCGTGCTGGTTGGAGACGCATGATGTCACCTCCGCTCCGCTCCCTGCAGCCGCGGCCAACATTCAATATTTACTGCCTTATCAACCCAGGCTGCTAGGGTTTTGTGTCTGCGCTAAGAATAGACACCAAAGGAGCTCAAGCACACTTAAACTTAATGTACACTTGTATAATACTTATATACTGTACATATATATATATATATATATATACCCTCCATACAACACACAGTACCAGTGTCAGCAATAAAGATCAATCGAGCAAGCCCAGTAATAGAGCTACAGAAGTGAAAACGTGAGAGGTTTCAAAATTAAAACAAAACAATACAAAAAAGGTTAATAGGGCAGACCCCCATTTGATGAAATATTATCCTGCCCCCCTTCTGACATTTTCTTATTTACCTTTTTTTCTGGGCACCCCTGAAGGACCCCTGGCCACCCAAGAGTAAATAGGGGTCAATGTGAAATCCTCATGAAAAAGTTAAATACCGTACTTGTTCAGTAATATGCCAAAACCTGATAAAAAAAACCTTGATATGTTTTTGGTAAAGCTGTCTTAATTTTCCCCTTTGAATAGATCATAGTTTATACTGCTAATATCAAACACATACTTGTCTGGATACAAGTCCAAACCTGATAATGGTGTCACTGTCAAAAACGTGTTTGTCAAATTTTGCCAAATTGTTTTCTTTGAATTGATCAATTCATAAATTTATATTCCCAACACAATATACCACAAAATGCAGTTGTCATACTTCTATAATTCAAATACCTTTCCAATAGTATTTAATGTTCTTATAGAGGCCACTGTAAGACTATTGTGATTTACATGGTACTGAAGAGGAATTTGTTCTAAGTTATGCACAAGCTGCACTTGTTTTCCAATCAGTGGAAGAATGA
This sequence comes from Hoplostethus mediterraneus, assembly GCA_034670385.1. Classification (NCBI taxonomy): domain Eukaryota; kingdom Metazoa; phylum Chordata; class Actinopteri; order Trachichthyiformes; family Trachichthyidae; genus Hoplostethus; species Hoplostethus mediterraneus. Next base: position 6,554,809 of record JAXDDW010000007.1, read on the forward strand.
CATTTTTGTATTTGTCATATCACATCATGTTATAAGACTAGATCATTCAAAAGCAGGTACAAAATAAAAGCAGGGGTAGATTTCAAGAAATCCCCATGCCAATTTACAAACCTCAGGACAGTAGCCAAATCTGAGCTTTCCAGACATCAAAGATCAGCCTATTAATAGCCGAGCACAGACTCTTCAGGAAGACGTCATCCAAACATTAAGACACAGATAGAAATCAAAAACTTTATTACAAAAATAAGTTACACTCACCTCCATTTTACAGTATAAAACAATTTATTTGCAGGAATGCAAAAAACGTTGTTGGCCACCAACAATAGTTTAAAACTGCTAACATCTTTTTTTCAAAAGGTGGTTGTAATGATTTTATTGAAGAGGGAGTTAACTGTATACAAAACCGGGGATTGAATAGCACAGTTTCCTTTTTGCTATACCTGGAAATAGAAATCATTCACTGCAGTATCCCTTCTACCACTAAGTGACCATGATCCCTCACCAAATCATAGCAGCTAACAATAGGCACACATGCTCGCTGGCTGGGCAATATGGCAATTCAGTCATCAATCAAGATAAACCTGAACAGATCTACTACACAGTTGCTGCCTACGGAGGTGGGAAGGGATCATTCAAGATTTTACATGATGGGAGAATTATTGGATTATGATGGGTGTTTTACATTATTCTGACACTGTTTAAAAATGCTTTATTGGTATTAATATAAAACAAATCCACTGGAATACAGTGGCACAAAAGGGACACTGCAGGGCTTTTTTTTTTTTTATTATTCAAAGGCAGTTGGATGCCCCTGTGATGTTGAAGCCTTTACAAAAGTAACATTTTATCCGAAAAACTATACAACCAGTAACTACATACTCTGAAGAAGCAAGGCAGCTAATTCAGTTCAAAATAGGATAAAAGCAGGGCTTGTTCAGACTCATCATATGAGATTGTTTTGCATGCCCAGTTTGACTGTTTGCAGTGTCAGAGCCACAGCTAAAATGACTATATTACATTAAGTACATTGTTTTTTGTGCTGCTGCTCTTGTGCATATTTTGTATGAAAACAAGCCCTGCTTTCATCAATATAGTTTCCCTATTTACAGTACAGGCCGGGTAGTTTAGTCCTCTGTACTGAGGTAGTCAACCAACCCTTTAAAGACAAGTTCTGAAAAGAACCACTTTCCTGGAATGCCTGACTTATCCATGCCAGGTGGGTACACCCTAAAAACCTGCAAATGTTCTCTTTCAAACATCCAAATCAAACGATTAAGATTAACATGGATATTCCGACAATAAAAATTGCGATTAGCACAAAAATATACAATAGCATCAAGCTCCTTTGAGCCACTTCAAACCTAAGAAACTTAAAAAGTGCAAATTCTTCAATAATTACTTAAAAAAATGGCATGTTTGGGGACAGGGAAGGGGTAGATTGTTGGGGCAATACATGGAGCCTGGTATGTACGGGCTGGGTACAGAGGCTTGGGGCAAGGAGAGGTGGTGGCGAGTATTCAGAATCCTCCGGTCATCTTTTTAAGGTGGCAGTTTGAGAAAAATAAAGGGGAGGGGAGATGCTTCTTCTGTAAGGCTGGAATATCATTGGACCTTTTTGTCGAGTTTGTTTTCTGTCAACATCCATTGCAGCTTACGGTGTAACCCCACACAGCAAGTCAGTCTCCACTGTGACAGGTCAGGACCGCCCTCGGCCACGTTTCCCTGCTGGACCAATCAGAACGCAGATAAAATTAGAACAGAATTCTAAAAATTAAGACACCCATCTAACACAAATACCCCATCAATCAAAACACATACTGACAGGTTAGAGAAAGTGATATTTAGACTCAAACAGGTTTCAGACGCTGGTGTGGGACTCAGTCCTTGAAATGTTTGATGTTCTAACTAATCTGTGTTTGCTGGCAAACGGAGGAGGCTCTCGGAGTGCTGGTAGCTCTGAAAGACGACACCTGTCGGGGATTAGTTATGAAGCCAATAAGCACGTGTACCTTTTCAAATTTAAAGCAAGGAGTGTGTACTTTTGTGTGTGTTGGTATTACTAACACATGATTCTGATATAGCGCCAACACTTACACTGACATTTACAGTTTGGCACCACAGTGTGAAATATGCATTGCCTCTCTCTGAAACAAACATTTTTTAATTTATCATTTCATTTTAAAATGTGGACAAATTATCTGTTCACTACATATACCTCTGCTTGTTCCAGGGCCTCCTCGCTGGGAGAAGCCCACTCGGCCCCTGGGTGTCACGGCACCACGGCCTCTGGTCTGGCTGGTGCCACCACGGATTCCTCCCCTGGCTCCTCGTCCTCTCCCAGACCCCTGGAAGTCCTCATAGCCGTAGTATGGGTCATCATAGCCGCCCCGATAGTTATGGTAATCGTATCCATAGTAATCATAATAGTCTTCATAGGCATAATAATCAGGGGCGTAGGAATAGCCTCCTCGGCCACCCCGTCCTCGGCCTCTCGTGGGTGGAGGCATGTGGGGAGGCCCGTAGTAATAGTAATCGTCATACCTGAAAGAGAACGGAAGTTTTGTCAACATTGTATTATAGTTTGACTTGAAATCAAAAAAAACATTTGACCTATGCATAGACCCGTTAGTGGCACTTTTCCTTACATTTGTGTTTTAGCGGCTTGTCTCTGGGCTTTGCGTTCTTTCCTTTTCTGGTCAGGGGGCTTGGCAAAGACTATTTCAATGTCCTCTCCCTCAAGGTCTTTTCCGTTTAGATCAGCCAGAGCCTGTCAAGATGATCAAGACAAGACAACAATCAATGATGGTGCTAATTGCGATAACAAACTCAAGTGCGACTGAAAGAAAAACTGCTCGTCTGTCGATCTAGAGACATGAATGATTTCTCTCCATACCTTCACAGCACCATCTCTTTCCTCGAAGTGAATGAAGGCATAGTCTTTCAGTTTCTTCACCCTCTCCAACTTGCCAAACTGACTAAAGGCCTTTTCAAGTATCTCCTCTGTAACAGTGCTTGCTAGGTTCCTCACAAACAGCACCTTAACCTGGGAATGAAAACACCATGTTAAGGTTATTGCAGAAAAGGGACTTCAGTCAAAGACAACTGCCAAAGTCTAAGACAAAGGCATCACTACCATCCATTTCAAGATTATTTCCAGTAAGCAGTGCTGTTCAAGAATGGCTCTTATTTGGATATTTACATTATGATATATGGACAATTGTGTTGTGCTGTAACTGCAATTTGGGTGGGCTGAGCAATAAGGCCACATAATGAATTTTCATTGCATTTACATTTTCCAGCTGTGAAGGCCATGACACCTGAATGAATGTCAAGGAAATAGTGCTACTACCACCACCACATACACTTTACAGACAACATGCTAGTCAAGAGCTTTTGCCCAGTGCCTTACCTTGGCCATGACCTCTGGGTCAGGGTCCTCTATAGGGTCGGCCCACTCCACGGTGACCACATTTCCCCACACCTTCACCTTGCCACTCATCAGCCGGCGGCGAGCCTGAGCTGCTGTCTTATGGTCTTCATACTCCAGGAAGCAGAATCCCCTATTCTTCTTCTTGTCGTCTGGCTGGTGGTACAATATGACATCATTTAGGCCCTCTGTGGAAACGGAAAAGGGGGAGATAGGCGGCAGGTGGTTAACTGGATTACTTCTGGATGAATGACTGTTCAGACAGCCATCTACCATAGACTGCTAGTGACATGAAGTAGTTCTGCTTTCCAGACAGGCAAAAATGCAACAATATAGAAATGAAAGGCCATTTTTTGAATGAAATGGCAACTTTAAGTCAGCAGCAGTATATATCAGAAGTTAGACTTAGCACTTTTGATAAGAAAATTAGTGATTTATTCAGTCATTTGAACAGTATGTAATCCGAGTCCCAAAAATGTCTAGTATTACCACTAGTGTTTACCAAGTGTCCAGTCAGATCTTAGCGGTACACTATCACCGTAACAAGAGTCACTCCAGGATAGTACAAAAAAAGGTCATCATTTGGACACAAACAACTTTCAACACCTTATTTCAGGTACAATTATTACATAATTGCCAAAGTTAGGCTACAGCTTCTAGCGCTAATTCCTGATACATGGTAGTGAAAAACAAACTTTAGATCTTTCATGTAAGAAATGGGTAGATTATAAACAATTTCAATTACATTTTGCAGCTTTAAATATTTATATGATGTGGACATCACCTGTGACTTTTGCAAATTCTTCAACAATCTGCTCTTTTGTTTTACTCTTGGGGATGGAGCCAACAAACAGTCTATTATTGGCCACAGAGATGCACACACCAATGTGTTTGCCCGGTCGAATTTCATTGTTGTTGCACTGCAGAAGATGGAGGATATTGTAAGCAAAAGACAGAGCAGAGTGAAAGTAATCAAACCTATGAACTTGTTATACTGCCAGTTAACCACAAGTAGTAGCAGACATGAGTCAAATATATATTTCAAATATCTTAAGCACATGGTATGCTACATTAGCTTACTTTGACAATTCAATACCATTCCAAGAGGTGATGTCTTTTTGTGGTCATTATTGCTACTTAGGTGACATACCAATTTCACAGCCTCCTGCGCGGCTTCTTTAGTGCAGAAAGTGACAAAGGCGTAGCCTCTGTTCAGGCCACTGAGAGGATCCATCATCAGGCGTAGGTCCCAGATGGGGCCTGCTTTCTCAAACAGCGGAACCAGCTCATCCTCAAAAAGGTCTCTAGGGATTTTGCCAACGAATATCTGCCAGGTTGAAAGGAGAGATTATGGGGTACAAAACAATTCTTTGATCAGAAATATATGAGAGGTATCCCGTCAGATCTTAGCGGTAAACTATCACCGTAACCATAGTTACTACAGAACATGAGAAAAAGTTTCATCATTTGGATACCATATGAAAGCTAAATGCAGCTGGCCCCAGAGCTGTCCATATCAGGTTAAGTGTATAAGTTTAATTAATTCAATGTCATAAGATGCTATCCACTTAAGTGAGCCAGGTATGCTCATGCTGTGCTGAACACACAAATCACCCACTGACCTCCCAACTCAACAAAACAAAACTTATTCTCACTGTGATGCTTGGGAAATGGTAGAACTTCAGACACAGGTGTGAAGCATTGTACCTCTGTACCGACGGTAGGCTGTGCCCCCGAGTGGGCGGACTCTGGCGGGGGGCCTCCATACTTCCTCTGGCCTGTTGTCACATCGAGCGTGTAGCCAGTCCTCTCCAGCAGAGCCTGACCACCAGAAAGCATGGCATAAAAAGCAACATGTTTAATCAAAATATTCACAGATCAAATAAATGCAAGCCTTCAAAAAGAAGAAAAGAAAAAAAGTTTTAAACAACTGGTACTTTCAAGCATGCAACAAAGGAGACAACAATTTCTTCTACTAAAGCGTTTAGAGTTCAACTACCACCTTAGCCATCAAAATAAAATGTATTTACACTTGAAAGTGTTTCATCATTATACAAGATGTTTCCCATACAAAGCCTAAATGACAACTTTCCATGTTTGTGAATGCAGCATCAATTCTTACTCTGATTTTGGCCTCATCTGGTCCTTTATTGGAGTCTGACACTTTGGTCCCTTGTTTCTCTCGCTGTCTGTATGTCTTCATAACTCCACAAAGAAAGGCACTTTTGTTCTGGAAAAAAAAACAAAATCAAGTCAGTAATACTGGAACAATATTCAAACAACTTTCTTACAACTGGGCAGTCTTCATTATAAAAAGATTGGGTCTGTTACACAAGACGGTAGATAAAGCATCTTATCTTTAAGATCAATGGACTGTTGAGAACTATTATTGTGCAATCACACATTGCCATTATAACATGTAACTGCTAGAAAAACAATCACACATTTCATGAAGTTATTCAATCAATACGTCAACCCTTGGCACCTGCATACCTGAACATGTGAGAGGTCGCTGTCCTTAAACTGCAAAAGGACTTGCAGAGCACCTTCCTCGTTGAACTCCTTCAGAGCCTCAATCGCTCGGTCATCTAAGTCACTGTGTGACACCAAGCCTGGAGGGGGCAGAACACACAAAAATAGAAAAGATTAGATGCTCACAAGACGAGAAACATTGCATCCCCCCCATATCACTTAAGCACAGGAGAGCCTATATAATTGAAAGGATCAGAGAGAAAATTTTGCATGCAAGTCACCTTGCATAGGATATATCTTTTTAAAACATGCAATGTGTCAATGTAGCCTACCATTAGGAGTGAGGAGCTGGATAGGCCTACTCTGATGGAGCTGTATTCCGTAGTCAGGCTGCACTTTATTCGCCAACTAACACTTTTTTGCAGAACTAATCACAACAGATGTGACAGTGTAACTTGATATGCCAGTGCCCCTCTATACTGTGGCTGGGAGTTTCTAATGAGCCTGTCTGCATTCTGCTCTATGGAGGGGGCCGTCACCTGTCTCAGGCAGCCACACAGCAGACAGCTGCTGCCATTGTTTCTGGTTCAGCCCCATCTGGCTGAAAAGGCCAGGCCAGTACTTTTTCTGACCAACCAAACAAGTCCGAAAATGACCCCCGAATTAGCCACTGCAGCTTACCCACATGGACACTTGTAGAGATCTGACCAGTGAGTGGGGGGCTGTAGGCCTAAGCAAAATAGACTAGAAATTCCACCTGCCATTTCTGGAAAGCAAGGTTGAGCTGGAGCCGATAGCTACCAGCACCATAGGAATAACTATCCATGCCTCTAGAATAAGTAATTGGGGTGGAGGGGGAAAAAAAAGCTTTTATAGTGAGGGATATAGGGATAGACTCACCAAGAGATTCCCTGGGTTCAACAGAGTACAATACAGTTGGAAGTCAAATTACTCGCCCTCACACCCATTTCGTGCAACTTAATTAGCAATGCAAATGCAGGAATCATTCACTCACTTTCACACCAGAGATGTGTGATCTACTATTTTGTAGCACTGCAGTACCCATTTTGGTAGGAAACCACAAAAAGTTGCTTCAGGATCCCAATTCCCACATTCAAGAAGGTGATAAAATGACAGCACATGCAATAGTTTGATTAAAATAAAAATTTGTGTATATGAATATGCTAGGATATTCACTGTGCCTTACCTGCTATGTAAATTTCATCTAGTTTTTCAGCAACTTTCTGTGGTAAACCAGCTTCTAATAAAGTCTGGAAGTGCTCAGAATGGGTAACTGCAGCAGAGGTGTCCATTGGTTCTTCTGGACCATTTCCATTAATATGTTCTGTGGCCATGTCTCCAGAAATCTGTGTAAATGCAATGAGCCAAATTAATCCTGGGTCAAGGGCAAAACTTGGGATGTTGTCAGGAGAGTGCAAAGTCTCAAAAAAAGTAATGCTCTCAGTGCAGAAGATGTTTGACCCTTTATGATCTTGGATACAAAATTAGGTCATATTATGCAACACACATGATAAAATGCAGAGAGGATGCTAACTTGCAAAAAAGTTAAATCGGTCTATGTGGTGGTCGTTTGCCATCAGGTGACTTTACACTATCCTTACTTCCGAGTTGCAGCTCTCAGCCCTGAGACCTGTCAAATACATGGGCAGTAGACAGAAGTTTGTACGTTATGCTCTAACCGACGGATAGAAAAATAATAAAAGTACACTGAATCCGTGTCCATGTGGCATTGTTTCCCGTTCTGGTTTGTTTTGGAGTAATAAGTTCGCGCAAACTTGCTAACGTTACATCTCAACTGTCTCAGTTGCTGCGGAGGCCTGGTCTCTAAATTACATGTTAGCTTACCTTCTCATTGCTGACTTCAGCACTGGCTAGATAGCTGATACACGTGTTCCTTCAGCGACTGAGCCCCAGTTTCCGGTGGCTGACCAGTGAGCAAGCATGTATCCTATAGCATACCATCTACTAACACCGTGGTACTACTCTTAACACTAACGAGAAATCTCCAGTATCTGGTTATCATGCAAACACGCTTAATTTTGATCTGAAGTTATTAGTTTATAACGAGACAGATACTGATCCATTATGCGAAGCAGCAATGTGATTGAGCTCCATTCACATCAATGTGTCTAGCAGCGCTGTTCTCACCAAAACGTGGAGGGCTACCTTGTGTTTTGGCCTAACTTAGCTACACTTTGCTAATGTTAGCCAACATGCCAAAAGTGTTTGCTAGTCAGTCTGATTTTCTTAGACAGCATGTGCTTCATTTTGAGGCCACAGTCATTTAAGCAATGGTTTAAAACCATCTGGGAAAAGCCCATACAAATGAACATGGAATTTAATTTAATTTACCAATTTCCGGGACTTAATCGAACCTAATGTTAACGTTAAATTTAGCGGGGAGGAACTGACTTGCACACGTTAAAGCTAGCTAGCTGGCTGGCTACTCTGCATAGCTAATGTTACCGCAAACAAGCAAACTGTCTTTCATCAAAAGGACAATAACATACCTCACTTCTTTGCGTTTACTATGAATGCACCTGCATTTAATATTCCTGGCGGTAATGGAACATGTAGTACACTAATAAGTTTGGATCGCAATTTTTTGCTAAGCTAGGTGGCTTTAGCTAGCTACTGTTAGCATACAATGACAATGAGCATGTCAATTCCTTGATCTGTCAAAATAGGCTAGCTTAGGCTAGCATGCTAATTTGAACAGAATTTCAATGAGGCCATTGTTATAACGTCATTTGTCGGCGTTGACTTCACCAATTGACAAAGTAAGATTCATAAATTTAATTAAATCTAAAGAGGCCTTGAAAGCTAGAGGTCTAGCTAGCTAGATGCGTGGTTTGTCAACGTGCCGCCACATAGGAAGAGTCCATTTTCAAAAAGCCGGTCTGGAGAACTCGTTCCCAACCACCACCAGTTTCCACATTGTTTGAAACACCACCGCACGACTCAGACTTTTAGCAATCAATTAAGCAACAATCACGTGACCAATTAGTAGCATTCGCCATACCTGCCGATGGATCACCAACTTGTATGGTGTTGATTATTTCGGAGAATAAATGGTATAATTAAAAGACAGAAAAAGTGTAAAACTCCCGGCACTGGTCCGGCTTCAGTCATTCACTCTTGAGGATGTAAAATGGCTGCCACGTTCACGCCGCGAGTTTTGTCTCGTCGATGGGGTTTCTTGGACACCCATGCACGGGCTTGCCTTGTATGCATTTTACAGTACAGCAGCATATCCACTACACTTCACCCGCACAGCACAGACACCCATCATAATTAAGAAATTACGACATGCAAAGAAGCCGCAGTTGTTATATGTCAAACATCATTGCAACGGATTAATGGAGGGAAAACACAGCTAAACTTACTTTACCCACCTTTGCAGAGGAGTTTAAGCTGCTATAAATCTTAATGACATAAATTCATAGTAACCTATAATGGTTAATTGCATGGCGTCTAAGGTCTAAAACAGTCCCTGATTAGACGTCTAGAATGAAAACTACCCAGCAATAAAGAAAACTCAGTACTCTGGACCCAGAGGTCCTGATTTGAGTGCCACTGCTATATAGTAAATAGTATCAAACTGGTGTAAACTAGATAAACACACGCTCGTTAAAGGTATAATGTGATGTTTTTTCTGAAAATACAATTGATTTACAATGGTTTGGTTTCCTTATCATGATCATTTATTGGACCTTGACCCACCTTTTAATGTACTACTACTACAGTATTTATCATTACAGGATATATTTATTATTGATGAATGAATGTAGTTTGTGTGATGGTTTAGCCCACCTTATAAAAGTGCCCACACGAAAAATCACAAGGCCTATAAAATGTCTGTGACATTCCAATGGACTTACTCTGTGGTACTCAATAGTTTATCGTGACCTCATTTTTTAACTTTAAGAATTTTACAATTTGTATATTTTTACAATTTGTACAATTACCAATACCAATAGTAGCTTCTAGAATTTATTCTAGGATTACTATTGTTATTTTTGTTGTTCATAAGGGTGTGAACTGAACTCATCTGTAACTGTTTCGGTAACATTTCATATTGCATGCATTAGTTTCTCATGCTGTGGGCCTGTAACCTAGTAAGTAGTAGCATTTTCCAAGGCTAGGTCTATTTGTTACACCAGTTCAGTAAGACAAATGCCTAGTACCTGCCTTGATCTGCTTTTGTGTTAGTTAATACTGGGAATATGTGGTTAGCATTAGGCCCAGTCCAGATTAGGCTATACCATTACCCTGGAGAAATCACAAAAATGTGAGTCAAAGTAAAAACGTGTTGCAGGATTCTAGTAAATCCTCCAGGATCCAAAGATTCACCAAAATATTGATCCTTTTGGCTTAATGCTTGCATAGATTTTTTTCCTCATCAAATACATATTAAACAAGGCGATTATAACATAGCTATGTATGCCATCTATTTTGGGCAGACTAATCTCATTAAATACAAAAAATGTAATGAGGTTCATCATTATTTGAGTGATAAACATATGAACTGGGTGGAAAACAGCGCAAATAATTTAAAGGGCTCAAACATTAGGTGACAGAGAAATCAAAATAACTATTATTTCAAATCTGAAACAAAGTTGAGACTGAAAGTAAAGTTATTAAATATTATAGTTCCATTATGTTGCAATTACTCTCAGTAAATTGTTTGTGGTAACACTTTGTTTCTTATATTAAGTCTCAGTGGAATTTAGCACAAAAGTGTTAAAACCAATCTCTCTCTAGTCACTATGTCCAACATCAATGGCACCCAAAATGGGGTCTGGGGACCTCCAGGGGTCCTTGAGGGGTTCTAGAAGGGTCCCAGTAAAATGAGGAATGGTATAATTTTGCTATTATTTCATCTGATCATCAAGGACAGTGAAACAAATGTATGGACTGACTGCTCTAATGGGAGTTTTCACTGTGCCCACTGTTATTTCCCAACCTACATTATAAAAAGTTGTCCGGTTCTGTGCCAAATCATTTCCAACAACAAAAATCCTCTCAGACAGGGGTCCCTTAGACAATATCTTATGGGTGTCCACATCCAAATGTGCATCTATATGAGGCACCTTGCCATGAAAACATCCCTAAATATTTGCAGAGGACTGGACTGCACCGTATTAAGGTAGATCCCACTTTCCACCACACTGTGTCACCCTCCTCATAGATTTGAGACTATTCTGCTACGTGAACAAAAGAACTATGTGACAGTGTATACACATGTGGCATACGTGGAGAGCAATACAGTTCGATTTTTGATATGATACAACAGATACAATTTCATCATCATCATATAGCAAATAAGGACAGAATTTCTTCAGTCCTGAATCTCCAGGCTGAATCTCTCAGTGCTTAATAACCATGTAGTCTATTTGTAGCCGTAGTAGCATTTTACAACTTGGTTAACCATTGCACCTTCGAGTGTGTGTGTACAAGTTGGACATTTGAAGTGTTTCCACAAATTCCTGACAATATAGTCATGGATTAGTGGTAAACCCAGATATGGAACAGGCCTATTTGAGGGATTGGACCTTCAGGGGGATAATAGTGGTAGACACCAAAACATAACAGCATGGGCTGCTCTCAGTGGGACTGCACTGCTGGACATTTCATCATACTTTGCAAAATAAAAGTGCATGACAAAAGACGTGCATCAAGTACACATTTATAAGTGAGTTCTCTGTGAAAAGAATATTATGTTTTTTTCTCATGACATTCTCAAATGAGATGAGAATGAAAAAAATGTGCTACTTGTTTCTGCATGTGGCGCAATGTTGTAGAAAAAGCCTGGACTGGACTGGAATATAGGCCAACATATTTAAGTGTGTATAGATTTGCTTCATAAAATAAAGCGATAAAGGGATGTGTATCTGTTTTCTAACTGGAAGATGGAAATGTTAATGTGTTCAATCTGTTTTAGTAGGTCTTCCACTGTCTTAACAGAAGTTAACAGAAGAGGTATTTATGTTTTAATAGAATTTAGAGTTTAGTTTCTACTTTTTCAAGATAATGTTTGTTTGGCAATGTTCATTTTTAGAATATGCTTCTTTTATTTTGAAGTAATTTGTACTTATCACTGAATTGTGACGATTTTCCAAGAGTAACCTTACATAAAAATATCAATAATGATAAATGGTCCATATGGTCAGCTAGTAATTATAGACACTTTCCCAGAAAGTGGATCTTGGGTTTTGCACATGATTATCTATCAGACTGGTAATAATGTTGTTAATATTCTGATATAGACTAGGATCAGATACATTGAATGTGACTACTCAAAAAAGAGTGATGTGGCACATCCAAAATTTGAGGGAAAAAAAGGCCTTTTTTACTTATTTATTGGGGGACCCGCAAATAACACTGTGGTGTGTCATATTGGCTCGGCACTCCTAATAGAAGAAATCCACTCTTGACTTTTTTCCTTCACATCAGAGAGACATTATATCTGCATTATGTTTACCTCAATTTATCTAAGGAAAGTCAAATAAGAAAGCTATGTTATATTACCATGAGTTTGCTTTTCCAGTGACACTCTGCTTCATACATTCACACTTGGGAGCTGACCTGCAGTACAACCAGTCTTCTACTGTTAAATTCCAATGTCAACATCTATTTGAAATGATTACTGATTGAACCTGGTATGACATGTCCCCAACCTAGATAAAGAATGATCAACGTTGCAGAGCACAGCATCTAACCAAAACTATGCACTAGAGAGAGATTTTAAGAGACAGACAGGAAGATAGATTGATAGATAGACACATATATATATTTAAAGAGAGAGAGAGAGAGAGAGAGAGAGAGAGGGAGAAAGGGAGAGCGATGGAGAGAGACATGTTGTGCAATGACAGCAGCAGTTCTTAGAAAGCCTTTGAAACAAAGTTAGTGTAGGAGCCTTGACAGGTTCATACTTTTAACCTTGCTGATGTCCAGCCAATCAATAAGGCACTTAGCTACCCCATGGCCTTCACATCTCAAATAAAGTTCCCTCTTCAGTCCCTTGATGTCTTCATAATGGTCAACTGCCAGTTTCTATTAGGTCGAACTGGTAGATCACAAATCAAAAGATACGCCCTCTGCTGATGTGCACACATTGGAGATCCTCTGTGTGTGTAATGAAATATGTGTGACAAATCAACATTAAGTGTAGTCTTTTATGGATAAAGTAATTTCATTTATTATTTAATATGATGCCATTTATTGAAGTGTATCTGTACTCAATGTACATTTATCCTACACTCCACTATTTAGAAACATATTTTTTAAAAAGGTTTACTTCATCAGTTCACCTGTAGGCTACATATTGTAAACATATGTATTAAATAACAGCCCCACCTACTACGCTCCTATCAGGCTATATAACTTTGGAAAAAATAAATATGCCACCTGTCTGATTTAAGCAAGGACTGTTGCATGGTCAATATTTGCTGGGTGTTCTGGCCTAAACATATTCCATTATTCCCTAAAATGATCCCTCATAGCACTTGATTTAGGAAGCTTTTGGATAGAACCAAGCACTTGCCTTCCTCTGTCCTTCAGCCCTACCCCTCTCTCTCTCCCTCTCTACCTTGACAACCCCCGACCCCGCCACTCCCCCAACACACACATACCACAACACAAACAACACACCACACACACACATTCCTATGAACTGCAACTAAGAATTTGAGAATTACAGAGGTGGAACTAACGCACAAGCACAAACCTTCAGTATGGCGAGTTACACAGAGATGCTTGATCAATTGGAGGGATCCACTACAGCATGCAGGTAGGTTTTAATCAATTATGCTTGTTGACAATTGTCTTTTGATGTGAAATTAAAGGGAAGCAATTCACACTTTCATAGCTGTTATTCCTATGGTGTGAGACAGTCCAATCAGTTCAGCCAGAAGTTGAGCCAGAGTGCATCACCCCTAGTGATTTTCATCAAATTGTATCAATCAGTCATGATTTATATAGCACATTTTGTATGAAGGATGTAATGCAAGATGTTTCACAAACTTGAAAGAGGTAAAAAAAAAAAAAAAAAAGCAGAAAAGAAGAGACAATGGCATAAAAGTTTTTTTTAAATGAGAGTAAGGTAAAATATGAATGAAACATAAACATAGCTCAGACAGATATTCTGGTGCAAGGCAATTAATTGGTTTAAAAACTATATCTTATCTTCCACCCAATGACAAGTCTGTAAAACAGCAACGTTCTGTGAGCAACGTTCTGTGAGCTTTTCAGTTCCTAGCCAGAACTCTAGCTGTGGAGTTTGTGATTTTGAATTTCTAGCACTATAAAACAATCCTTATTTGGCCATAAAAACCCAAATGAATATTCAGTATGTCCAAAGTCAATACTGCATTCATTGATTATTTGTGTCTATGGAGCTCAACCTGTTCCATGGTTGCTCAACCTGTTCCATGGAGCTCAACCTGTTCCATGGTTGAGCTTCCTTGTTCCATAGACACAAATAATCGCAAAAAGGGAAATCTCTAATTGCTTTTGGAACATGGAGACAGTAGTTCCTCTTTCTATTTGTGATCTGGGCATGATTGGGATGAAAATAACATTTTTGCATGTCCCCTTTACATTGTTCATTGTTACATTGTAATATTTGCATAGAGTACCAAGTAAACATGACTCAGGATATGAAAACTTTTAGGAATAGTAAAATGTATTTTTGTACAAACTCAGTTCAGTTCAATTTCAGGTGTTGTCCATGCTCGGGAGTCAAGTAAATCAAAAGCCGTGTTGTAAACTGACTTTCATGTTCCATATAAAATCAGAGAAACATTTGTTTTGTGTTTGTCTCTCACAATATTACTATTACTCTGATGAGGCACAGAGGCATAAACTTATTCAGCCTCCAGTACGCAGCCATGAATACTCACCAGACTTGTCTCTAAATCTCTTGTGCCACCATGTGGAGAGACTCCACATGTGTGCTCATACCAATAGGCGGGCAAAATGCTCAGGCCCCCGAAAAGCCCTGCTTTTCTTATTCATTTTAGTCAATATTTTATTCATAACTTCAGCTTCATAGCTGAAAATGTTTCTTTCACTGTCTGATGTCTAATATATAAAAAAGTAAGTAGAGTTCTACCTGCAAGAAGTGGAATTAGCTTACAGAAATGATTACAGTTCTCTCTATCCAAACAAATTCATACTTTTATTTTTAAGAAAAATACCATGATACAGCCAAACTGATAAATGATCATTTCTTTCCATAGGTGCTGCAACACGATGAAGGACGGTGGAATATGAGAGCACAAAAAACTTCACACAAGAAGGAGGAGTACTAGGAGTACTAGACATTAGTGTTGAGTTGTGCCATAAAAGCCCCAAACGACAGTGAAACCAGGACCTCAATATGGAGAAAGACACTCATATGATATTTGTTGTTTTTTTCCTCAGCATCATCACTCTCGTCACTGCTTTACTAAATATTGGAGTTGTACTAGTGATCCTGACCACTAAAAAACTACACCTCCCAGCCAACTACCTCATTTGCTCTCTGGCTGTCACTGACTTGTTGGTGGCCGTCTTGGTGATGCCATTCAGTGTGCTCTACATCGCCACAGAGCGTTGGCTTCTGGGTTTTGTATTGTGTGAAGCCTGGCTCAGTATAGACATGACTTGCTGCACTTGTTCCATTCTGCATCTGTGTGCCATTGCTCTGGATCGGCATTGGTCCATCACCAATGCCTTGGTGTATGCACACAAGAGGACGCGGCAGTGGATGGTCATCATGATTACAGTAGTATGGACCATCTCCATCCTCATCACTATGCCTGCCCTGTTTTGGAGGCACATCGTCCCCAGCGACAGTGACAATTTTGATGCTGAACTACCTGAAAATGTATCTGACCAGTGTTTCATCAAGCACGACCATGTGGGCTACACCATCTATTCCACATTTGGGGCTTTCTACATCCCTATGGCCCTTATCCTCGTCCTCTACTACAGAATTTTTACAGCAGCCAGAGCAATGCACCATAAAAGGATAGAGCGTGGAGCACTATGGAAAAAGAAAACACCAGGCAGCAGCAAGAAATTATCTGAGCTCCATGCCTTGCCACTTCACACAGAACTCAACACTCCTGAATTCCACACTCCTTCTTTTGTAGGTCAGACGGTGACTATGAAGCAGGTAAAGGAGAGAATTCAGATCTGTGCATCTAGAGATAGGAAAGCTGCAGGTGTCCTAGGACTGATCTTGGGTGCTTTTATTCTCTGCTGGTTGCCTTTTTTTGTCAAAGAACTACTGATGGGGTTTAATGTGCTGCAGCCCTCCTCTCAGGTGTCAATTCTCTCAGACATCCTCACCTGGCTGGGATACATTAACTCACTCATCAATCCACTTCTTTACACCAGTTTCAATAAAGACTTCAAGCTGTCTTTTAAAAGACTGCTCTGCTGCAAAGTTGGAAATAGCTTTGTGTGATCTCTTCTCAGGAACAAAGAAAAATGAACTCTTATGTCACTTATGTGTCAGGAGACATCTGATCAGACTGAACTACAGTTCACTAGAGTATACTGCAAACCTTATGTGATTTTATTTCTCAATACACATGAATTTGTACACAAATAATGGCGCTGTGTCCATTGTATTGGATTGACAAGTGTGTTCTGAATTGCAGTAAAACTTTATTTGTGTTGTGCCTACAACCATAGCACTGCATACAATGGACCAACAATGGATGTCAATCTTATAAGTTAGAACTAGCAACTATTCATTATTCTAAAGTTTGATATTTAATTTTACAAATACAATGTAACATCCAAGTGTGGGAGTAGAATGGCACAAATGTTATCATATAAGCCAAAAAGCCATTAAATCTCAGTGACTTAATATTTCTTCCTCCATGCATATTGAGTTACAGAGTCCTGTGCCAAGGCTTTATCACCAACACAACCAAGGCCGCAAGACAGGGGTACTTAAGTAAATAGAAAGATGCAATAGAAAAGATATTCATATTCATCCTTGACATTTCAAATTTTTGAGGTGGACAGATGGATACACATGAATAATGATAAAATATCCATCCACCAATTTTTAAGAAGCCATCACACTCTAGCAATGTGAGGTTTGCCTCACTATATAATCTGAAATGAAGGATGAAAAGAATACACAACAATAATATAAATAATTTTTGTTTTGCTATTTAGTTACTTAATTTAATGAATTCCTTACTTTAAAAACAACATGCCATACAGGTATTGCCTGTTATAAAGCTCAAAATAACAAGTAATACAGAGCAACAATGCATGTTTTATTGATTAAGCCAGTAATGTAATTGCATGAATGTATGTACCCAATTTTGAATTGCATCCATTTCCATTTTGTCCTAGATGACACACACTGAACATCCCATTCACATACATTATTCATGGCATTAACTTGAGGAAGCAATGCCTCAAAAGATTACAGTTTCTCTCGTTAGTTTTCATAAGAGGCAGGCATCTATTGCATTTGAAGATCAAATCCGTGAACCTGTGTATGTCCATCTTAAAACCAAACAAGAAAAAAAAGCAAGGATGACTCAAATCACTGAAGAATATAAACTACTGATTTTGGAAATATTCCTCAGTTGAAAGCCACATAATTCCACAAGGTCCTCGGCTGAAAGAAAGCATTGCACTCTCTTAAATTGTTTAGCAAACTTCAAATTGTGATGCCTGAAAACATCCTGTTGGAAGGAGATGAAATTTCGCAATCTAATCCAACCTACCCTGTTTTTAATATTACAGAGGTCTCTGAACTTAAAATTGTTAAGATCTTGAGTTCCCTTAAAACCTCAAGGGCCAAAGATGGCTGTGAAAATAATAAAGAGATCCAGTGTGTGTGAGGAAAAAGTGGCTGCAGAGCAACTGGTGGACTTTCTAAATACAGGACCTGTCTCGCCTCAACCAATGCAATTTAGTTTTAGAAAAAGTTACTCAACTAAGACAGCAAATTGTTACTTTATAGAGTTTATTAAATCCAAATTGCACAAAAATGGTGTTGTAGGAGCAATATTCTTAGATCTATGCAAGGCATTTGGCACTGTAAATCATAATGTTCTATTATCAAAACTGTCACATTTTAACATTTCTGAAAATGCTATGAAATCAACTCAAAAGAGAGCAATGTACAGGGGTTTGAACAAAACTCTCTTCATCAGTTTACTGTCAAACAGGTGTTCTGCAAGGGTCGGTTTTGGGCCTGTTGCTTTTTAGCTTATATGTCAATGACCTTTCCACTGTATGTCCTGATGTCAATACACAGATGTATGCAGACGACACTGTTATTTATGTGCATGCCAAAACTAGACAACAGGTATCACATAAGCTAACGTCAGCCATGACCTGCATTTGTGACTGGCTCACAGTCATGTCTTACCTGTTGTTGTTACTAAGAAAACTATGGAAACTATGTTACTAAGATTGTGTGTATGTGTTTCTCAATCAAGAAAAAGGAGGAATGTCAACCAGTTTTTGTATAATCATTGATTCACACCTATCTTTCAAGAAACGTGTAAAAAGGCATTAACACAGTTAAACTGAATCTCAGCAGATGCTACAAAGTTGTATATGCATTCAATGATTCTACCACATCTGTCAAACTGTATCACCAGTTGGTCTCAAGCAAGAAAAATACTTCCAAACCTTTGTATAGTTTGTGTAAACAAAATTTGAATGTTTTGGCCAGCAAGGTATCATCATTATCATATTATTCTGACCTTTGTGTGTGTGTGTGTGTGTGTGTGTGTGTGTGTGTGTGTGTGTGTGTGTGTGTGTGTGTGTGTGTGTGTGTGTGTGTGCACATGCATGTTATAGTCCTTACGTGCACAGCACTTTTTTAAATGTTGGAGATGCATGAACTGTTGCTGTGCATCTGCCTCTGCTTGTTACCTGCCCAGGGACTACAGATGCTAGCTTCTTCTTCGTCACTGTCAAATAAATAAATAAAAGAACATCATAGCCACTCTGAGGAGAGCAGTCTCTGTGCTATGAAGTGCTCTAAAACCAGATTGGAATTTCTTGAACATGTAATTCTGAGTCATAAAATATATCGGAATGACTGAAATGAAATGACTTTTTCTAAAAGCACAGATGATGAGATGATGATGACAATGAACAATTGATAAGAGATAAAAATGCTTGCACTGACTGAATTGAATACTTTTTAGGTAACTTGGTAGATGTTCCAGGTGTTCTAGGAGACAGTTAGAGGGGACCTCTCATGGACCTTTGCCACTGACCTCTAGGATAAATGGTTTCAAAACACCTCATCACATCACGTTGCAACCGTAATGGACAGGTCCTTGTCAAAGGAAAATCTGACCCTCTACTTTTTTGGTAAAGAGTATTAAAAATGATTCACACTTTACAGGGTAGGCTTCAATATGGAGACTTGAAAAGACTAACAACTAAATCAACAACACTGAAACCCAAGAGTTATGACATTTCTTTGAAATAAGGTCACAGAAATAAGCCACTCTTACATCCTTAACCACTTTCTGATATTTCAGCATTTAGTCCTTTATAATCTTTGTAGTCATAGGACTTTAAATCACTTAAAGTGTAACATACTGTATGTGACTTGATGTACGAATGATAGGACTACATGAAAACAAAATGACAATTAAAATCTAGTGACCCCGCCCTTGCCATGACATCGCAAATGATAACAACCCTCAGTTACCAAGTAACAACAATCCAGGGATTAAAAGCAGCATTCATAGTCAAGATGGAAAGATGATGGATGTGTGTTTTGACTTTCCACTGTGTATTCTGGTCTTTTTTTGCATTCAAAGGATTATGAGGAGGGTAGCTACGTGGTCAATGAGTCAGCGAGATCACCGATAAGGTTGGAGGGTTTTTATCTAATCCAGGCAGAGCGTATAGACTAGGAACATTGGTATAAAACAGCATGGATTGAGGCAGTAGGGTCATCAGTAAGGCTTCCTGCACAGCACAGAGGCACAGAGAAGGGGTAACGTCCTCTCAACATGGTATTATCTCCATCTATGTCTTGCTCCTTTATAATGCTCCTTTGTAATGTCATTTCACTAACCATTTTGAACATTTGTGTTCTTCTCTATGTTGTTAGGTAATTGCTGCAACCACGATGGGCTCCATGAAATCAACTGGACTGTCTCTTCTTCTGTTATCTTTTCTCCTTTACATAGCTGATTCTTACCCCAACAGTGACATGTCCAACAGTAAGATTTCTTTATACCATACATATTAATTTTGATTCTTTACTGTATAATAACTTAACCTCTTTAAGGCAAAACTTACTTCTTGCTATTACTATGTAGTTGTCCACAATCAGACTATTGTGGTGAAATGTAAATGGTTTACAATTTTTGTGCCTACCTTCTATGGAATCTGATACTTGATAATGTCATTTAGTGAATGGATCTTTGTAAACTGAGTAGACAAACTATCTATTTGAGTAAATTAACATTTCTGCTTGTTCCCAAGTATTTAGTGCTATTCACAAGGACTGTACACTGTATTTTCAGTCTCAGGTTTTAAATTGTCCTGCAAAGTGTTGCTGGCCAAAATATCACTTAATCACTTCAATAGTTGTACATCCTGGCTTTTAAACTCCTATCATCATTCCCTAGTGGGCTGTGAGGAATGCACACTGAGAAAGAATCCCTTTTTCTCAATGGAGCGTCCAGTTTACCAGTGCATGGGCTGCTGCTTCTCTAGAGCATACCCTACTCCTCTTAAGTCCAAGAAGACAATGTCAACTCCAAAGAACATCACCTCAGAGGCAACATGCTGTGTTGCAAAGCACAGCCATAAGGTATAGTAAACACAAATGTACAACAGCGTTTTCTTTAAATACTGTGTCTATAGTTGAAGGTAGGCTACAGGAAGATTAAAGTGAGCCCTCAAATCTTGGGGAAATTGGCATCTGAAGCTATGGGCTTTATTATGCTGCTAAAGCCTTTCCCACGTCCCCCAATACAGATCAAATAAGATACAATTCTCTGAAATAATATACTCCACTTTGTTAGCAGTCTAGAAACAAAATAATTTTGCAAGATCGGCCTGCGCAATAAATCCATATTCCCTGAGAAAAAATTTAAACTGCAAGTAAAGACCACTTTTTCCTTTCTAGTTCTAGTTTTCTAGTTCTAGTTTTGTTGTTATAGTACCTAGATAAAGATGACACATTAGGCTTTTTGTGCATTTTTTGTGTGTAGTAGGGCTTTTATTTTTCCTATAACATTTATGACCAATTTAAGCTATATCTATTTTAGAACAAGGTACCTTTTTTAACCCTCAGTCTTGATTCTTCCTCCTCATGCATCCTGCTTTTAGACGGAGGTCGCAGGTGTAACGGTGAAGAACCATACAGATTGCCACTGCAGCACCTGCTATTTTCATAAGCAATAAAATATCCTATGATGCTCTTCTGCAATGAGGCTTGGCAACAAATAGTGTATGTTATACTGTGTACAATTAATCTTCTTGTATTGCCAAAATTGCTTGGAATATGTCTGTTTTGTCAGTGATGATGTGTAATTACATTCTGTGTTGATGATGCATGGTTTCATTGTAGATTGAAAAGCCATTAAAATGTGCACACTGATTCATGAATTTGTCTTACATCGAAGTGTGCATAAATGTGTGTGTGTGTTTGTGTGCGAGTGTGTTTTGAATAGAAGCATGTAACAAAAAATTAGTACGGATTTCAGACTGAAATCATTGAATGTTGCAGAGATGAGATGCTGTATACGTGTCCTTTTCTGGCTTGTGTAAATTGTGTTCTTGTGCAGGGACGTATGTATGTATGATAAAAAGGGCAAACCCACCTAAATGCAGTTTACCCAACCTTTTTGCAAAAAGGAATTCACTCACCTTTACAGGCTTTAGATACATAAATCTTTATGAGGGAAATTTATAGTTCACGTCATAGTAAGTAGCATCAAACTGATATAAGTTAAATGAGGATAGGGTCTTTGGTCTGAGGTGGCAGGGGGGCCTGAAGGCTAAAGAAATTGTCCTTCACTTCATCAGGTTCAAGCCCTGTCAGCAAACATCTGCCCTGCTGAAGTGTCCTTGAGCAAGTCACTGAATCAGGGGTGCTGACCCTGCACTCTAACCACCCTGGAGGGGGGCAAGCAAAAAGAGGAAATTTCCCAATGGAGACACTAAAGTATTATTTAATCAAAACAGCTTTTCTTAAAATATATTTTATTTTTGTTTATTGGTGGTTGTTTGTCTTATGGTGATCACTGACTGGAGGTCATAGCTTAGTGTCTTTATCTCCTTGATTTTCCAACCTTAACTAGCAGTCAGCTCAAGTAGCCTAGGCTTATGGCAGCTTCTCCGTGTGATGTGACAATTCAGACATGAAATCAAGCTGACATTAGACACTGAATAAATGTCTTGTGTAGAGTGTGATCTTGTGTCATTGTAAGGTCATGGATGCTTTGTTGACATCAGGATATGTGGAGCACACTGTGTGCTCTCCCCTCCCCCTCCTGCGTGTCCGTGCGTGTGCGAGTCTGGCAGCGTAACATCTGTGCGTACGCGGTCGTGATTGTTGTGAAGATGGCGGAGGGGGAGACAGAGAGGGAATATGACACACGGAAAGCTATCGAGGTGCTCCGAGAGCGGTTCCAGGGTTTAACCACAACGCTGAAAGACAGTTCGGAATCACCGTCGGAAGCCTCTCTACATTTCTGCCAGGAGTTTTGCCAGGTTAGTCTGTTTGCCTGCTGCACATCCCGGGCAGCCTGCAGCCCCTCTGGCTTCCTGGCCGAGGATGCGCGTCTACGTTTGCTACAACAATGTAGCTAAGGAGCTAGCTGGCTAGCTAGCTGCCTGGCCTTTCAAGATGGGGAAAAAAACTCCCCCGTGATTTTCAGCCATTCTCTCACTGATGTTTGGCAGTGGTTTGTGTTTATTTGCAAAGTCTCACTATTCGTGGGGGAAGAAGTAACCTCGATGTGTGCCCACTGTGCACGTATTACTCGTATTTTCCAGGCCAGATAGCTAATATCAGATGAATGCTGCTAGCTGGTATGCAGGGTCCCCCTGTCCTGTGCAGTGGTCATGCTGTGCAAAAATGGGTAGCTAGCGAGATTTTAGTGGACGGTTGCATTGATATGCATTGAATTATCTAACTGTAATTGCCTTAGAAAATAGCATTCCAGCTTATAATACTGCACCTCGACTCTTGTTCAGATTTTAGCTAGTTGAATAAAATTGGTTACTTTTGTTAAGCTGCTTTTATTGTACGGAAAGATCAATGATTTTTCCAAGGTGGTAGCCAAGGCCTCATGCACTAATTAATCTAACGTTAGCTAACCACATCACCGGAAATATTCCGGTTAGTCATGTAGAGCCTGCAAAAGATTGTAAAAGGGTGACTACATCACCGATGTGTCTGCAGCTGTTAGAGAGAGTGATTTGAAAGGGAAAGTGGCATTGGTCACTGACTCCATTACACATCTCTTCATTTATTTGCCTTGACCACGTATGTATCATGCGTGGTCGTTACCAGAGCGACACAGCAACGATTTTCATCATTAGACCATATTTGTTTGCGATTATGTTTCATGCCACATTACTGGCAGTGAATAACGTTACTTGCATTAATTGCTAATTCAATTTACAACTAATTTCAGAAAGGGCAGAGTATTTTTCATGTATCAGACTGGCTGGATGCTGTAGCTAGTTTTGTGTAGTTTTGCCGTGATAGAGATGTTTTGTAATAATACAAATGAAGTGCTTATAAGGTCATTCAGCATGAATGGATCTGTATAAAATAATGGTCTCTGGAAGAACGGGGGGAGAGGGGTCTTTTCACCGAATGGAGGGTAGGCCTTACTTGAGATCAATGATAGAAAAAAAAAAAAAAAGTATGGGGGGATGAGGTTTTTTTTTTTTTCTTTCTCTTTTTCGGTACTACATATAACAGTTTGGTTACTGGTGCTTTACTGTCTTCAGTATTTACTATTGTTATACTGAAAAATTATCCAAAAACAGAGGCATCACTTCAGCAGAAACTGAACTTATCATGCAATCTTTACAGTGTTAAAAAATTATACCCCGATACTTAAGATTAAATGGCAGTTTCTAAAAGTTTATTTCTGAATGTTGTGCATGTTTTATGATGAGAGAGAACAAAATATATTCATCATTTGTGATTTCTTTTTTATTTTCTCAAGTGTAATCAGACTATGATCAATTGTTTTTCAAAATGCCCATAAGCTAAGCAGACAAGTTAAAATCCGATTTTGAAGCTTTTAACATTTAATGCCATAAAATTGTCACTGATACTTAATTGCTATAAAAACATTTTTTTGTATTCAGTTCCTGTATTGAGAAATAGAATACCTATTTTACTGTAAATGCTTTTGATTTTGTTACTGTTAGCTGTCATGGGTATAGAGCCTAGTTTTTATGTTTTTCTAGTAAAGCCAATTTGTGGCTATTGGTTTATTTGTGGGACCTTTGCAAGCATCATTGTTTCATGTGTAATTACATTACAACAACTGCTTTGGTACAATGCGTAACCGGTAGAATGAATTCAACCTAAACAAGAACAAAAGATAATCTGCAAACTTTCTAATTTCCAATAATAATATTACAACTTTACATAACACTGTGTGTACTCTACACTCTAAACTTAATTGTTTGTCGACTCATGATTTAAGCACATGGTGTTTGTTTTTACAACCTATTATTTTACAAACTATTTCTATTTCTCCATAGCATTTTCTTTCATCACAATTTTACTAAGACAAGTGCAGAGTCCACAACTGGAAATAACTTTAGGTTGACCTGTTCTGTGAGTTGTGAGTAAGAACTAATTCAGATAAATAGTTACAGTATTTTCTGAGTGGACTTCTGTTGGTGTACTACACCGAATGAAATAAACAATCACTGACAGCTTAACTGTACTAATTTAATGTTATTTCTAGGTCCTTGTGGAACATGCTGGACGTTGGAAACCCGATGAGGATCCACTGCCTTTGCTGGAGGTGTACACTGTGGCCATCCTCAGCTTTGCTAAGGCCACCTCCTGTCTCTCCTCCGAATGTGAAAACGTGCCACTCCTACTTGAAAAGCTAGCACTGTGAGTAGAGCTTGTAAAAGAGTTGGATTAAGCTGGTGGAAATGAAGTTTCTTAAATGACTATGATATTTGTACTTGAGAAAAATGTGTATGAGAAAACTAACTAGGATAGCTGAAACTTGCATACAACTGTGAATTTGAACTTTTACCACTTTAGGTTTGGCATATCAAATGTTCTTAGCTGAGTGTGTTCACATTAATTTAGGCCTCCTTAACATCATGCTGATGTGTTTTCATACTTGGCAGATAGAGTTTGCAAACAGCTCCCTTTTTGGGACTTGCCTATCATTAATTGGTGGGTTAGGCAACCTTCCAGTCTGTGAAACAGTCTTTCTTCACATGTGGTTTTGTGCCATTTAATGCTTTATGTGACCTGTTGATGAAGTAAAATGCTTATTACGCATATTGGTTGCAAAGTACACTCAATAGCAGTAGCAAAAGGAGGAGGTGGTTATTTATGAATAGAAAGAAGAAGAAAGAAAGAAAGAAAGAAGGGGCAAAGAATGGAGTCACATGTGGTTGGAGACAAATCCATAGCTGAAATAAATCATACTTATGAAGATGGACAGTTTGAAACACTATAGTTATACAAATCCAAATGAAAACTGGAGACATCTTTTTATTTTATTTCAAACCGCATCTTCCTCTTATGAACTGCAAAAAACATAATGCTAAAATTGAACCTTCAGAAAAGCATCTCCAGCAAGTCATAGCCTTAATGTTTTATATGGCAAAGAGTGGTTACAGGTTTTGGATGTGTACAAAATCTTGAACAAGCCTGAAATTACAAAACTTGATGAATGCCAGAATTTTCATAATTTTGTTCTGCATGTCTCTGAGTTAGAATCTGTCTGTATGCACGATTCTCTCTAATCTTTGTGTTAGAAAAGAAGCACAACATATGACAAACAAGTAAACAAAAAGAATAGGACAAAACACGTGCAGACAAAAAGAAAATGTAGATGTAAAAAGTTGAGAGACTGTACCGTCTGCAGCTATGCAGCTATTCACATTGTGTGCCGTTCAAGGAGTTATACAGCCAAAGCCCTTCAGGCTGTAACACAGAATAGAAATGTAGGCTGCCTCTTGGGGAGCTTAGACACATTTGGAATGGGCTATAGAGCATGCTTTGCACTCAGAATTACAGCAATTACATGAAATAAAGGACATCAGAGGCATATACAAATTATCAGTGTAATATCAAGGGTGTTTTACTTTATTGATTACAATTACTGAGCAGGCTGTTCTGACCATGTCATTATTACCAACTGAAAAGCAGCACTGACTATTTATTTTATGTACCATATTCCTAGAGCATCTCAGTGGTGCTGATTTAGGATCAGTGGCAGGGGACATAATGAACATAATGGAGATAATGATCAGGAAGGAGAGAGTTCTTCCTGATCATTATCTCTATTACGTTCAAAAAGCCAAATCCCACTTTACATCAGCACTCTTACTTTCTGAATAGTTACTGTTGCATTGTTGCCTTTAGTTTGTGAATTGTCTGCACATCCTTGACCTAAATTTTGCTCTAACAAATGATTGTGTTGAGTTCACAGGAGCTGTGTGGAGCTGCTGCTCTCACTGCCCCAGCATGTCCCTGGTGCCTTATGGGAGGAGTTTCAGTCCTCCATGAAGGTCAGTATCCCAAGGGCTGTTTGTAGACTAGATATTTTTTTTGCTTATCTTTGCAATGATAAGCAATGAAAAATTGTTTGGTGACACTAATGCATTTGATCTACATTAGATTTGAAAAGCAAAAAGATGTAATTTTGATCTACGACTAGAACATTTGCCCTGACAGCTTTGCATCATATATGAAAACATATGGGTTGAAATACTATTAGACTATAAGGCATAATGGCATTTGAAAAAATAAATTAATAAAAAGTGCTTTTCACTGCTACCATTGAAGAAATGTTCTTTACACTTGACTATTGACATAATGTCAGTAACAGTGTTGTAACAATTATTTCAGACTTGATGCTCAGTCTGGGCAGGCATAACACTTCTTTTGAGCACACTGAAGATTTAGCATTTCTGTAACTATAATGTTTATCTTCCTTTACAGTTGGCACACAGCCTTTTGCAAGAGAGTAGTCACACACAGCTTCGCATGCTCTCAGTTCTGGCGCAGCAGGATGGTGTGTGGTCTAACACCACTCTCATCAGCATCCTATCCAATGAAATGCCTCAAACTGAGCAAGGTTAGTTCATACTTCCTTACATGTATTTGTTTGATGTATTTGTACAGTTGTAATTTATTTAAACCTCAATTTATTAAGTGTAGTAATTGTGAAATCACATTGATTTTGTGCCTTAACGATGTCTCTGCTTCTTAGCTCATGAATTTCTGGAATTGGAAGGTCCCACACTCCTTAACATGCGAATAAAGCACCTTATCAAAGTGAGCAGTGTTGAAAAAGCTGCTGTACTTGCAAAGATGTGCTCAGAGTATCCGGGATATGAAGGAAAAGGAAACTTCAAACAAATCTACTTGGTTTGCATCTGTATGACAAAAAGTCAAGAGCAGCTAATGGAAGAAGTAAGAAATGTCACACATACAAAGTCATTTAATTTAACAATGAAACAGGCACTATGCCGTTGAAACAACTGATCAATAATCTTACATGCTTTAGACTGTGAACCCCCAGAACAGAAAACTCAATTGCATTCTAGGTGATATTCTAGTAACACACAGGAGGGGTAATGGGCATAACAGTTTTGTTAAATGTTATAGCTAGTCATTTCATATTTGACAGTTTATATGAGAATCGCTTTTATTTTTCTCCTCACTAATAGATTACGTCAATAGACTGTAAAGATGCTCTTGAGATGATCTGTAACCTGGAGTCGGAAGAAGACGAGAAAGGAGCACTTTGTTTATGTTCTGCCTTCCTCAAGCGGCAGCTTCTCCAGGGAGATGTTTATTGTGCCTGGTGAGTGTTCCTGACCATTAGTGTTGTCTACATACTCTTTCACTGCCAATTGCTGTTGAATAATTTCAGGTTGATGATGCAGTTCACTTGCGAACGGTTGCAAAATGAATTAAATGTTCTGATCTTTTCCAGGGAACTCACACTGTTCTGGAGTAAGCTACTGATGCGTTTGGAGTCGTCAGCTGATGCATTTCTTGACCAGAGCAAAAAGATGGCTCTTCTCTGCAGAAGTGTCTGTCACATTCTCTTTCTCATCAAAGTAGTCCAAAATGAGGTAAACTAAAAGAAATCTCAGATTTCTGTAAATTTCTGGTTGAACCAAGAACCATTGCCAATCACACAAACACTGACTTATAGTAGGATGCCGAATACATACATAGATCTTGAAAACTTGGCATTTATGCAATTTATTTTATCTTTTATTTTTTCCTCAGGTTGGAGAGGTGGGGCTTCCAGTGTGCGCTGAAATGTGCATTCAGGCTCTGAAAATGACCTCCGGTGACCATAAAGACAGCAAGTCAACCATCTGCAAAACTATTCACTGCCTCTTGCCAACTGATCTAGAAGTTAAGCGTGCATGCCAACTGACTGAGTTCCTCCTTCAGCCTACCGTCGACTCATACTACGCTGTGGAGTCACTGTACAATGAACCTGACCAAAAGCCTGAGGAGGAAGGTAGTCTACCCGTACCCAATTCTTTACGCTGCGAGTTACTGCTGGCCTTGAAGACACAGTGGCCTTTTGATCCAGAGTTCTGGGACTGGAAAACACTGAAGCGCAACTGCTTGGCGTTGATGGGCGAGGAGGCAGCTATTGTGTCATCTATTGACACGCTCAACGATACAGATGAACAGGAGGGGGAAAGCATACTGGGAAAGGCCCCTGAATACAAAGACCTCGAGGACTTTCTGTTAAACACTACAAATGAACTGAATGAAATCACTGATGAGAGAGAGAAAAACAGAGAAGCTAAAAAACTTAGGGAACAAGGGTTCGTATCAGCTAGATTCAGAAATTGGAGAGCTTATATGCAGTATTGTGTTTTGTGTGACAAGGAGTTCTTAGGTCACAGAATCGTTCGCCATGCTCAGAAGCATTTTAAAGATGGAGTGTACCTATGTCCAATTTGTGCTGATAGTTTTGAAAGTAGGGAGGTTTTAGAGCCACATGTAGCATCACATGTAAAGCAATCTTGCAAAGAGAGACTAGCTGCAATGAAAGCTGCTAGGAAGGTGAACAAACCAATTCAGTCCCCCAAAAGTCCATCTAAACATTTGAAGGTTGCTGCCAAGACAAACATCAGCCCAGTTAAAATTGAGTCTTCAAATGGCAACCATACAAATGCTGACAAATTGGTGAACGTGAGTCATGTTAAGCTAGAGCAAGCCACATCCGAGGTACAAATAAGCCAAGACTGTTTCTGTCCTGTTAGAAATTGTTCAAAGGCTTTCAAGTTTTTCCGTAATCTCATGGCTCATGTAAGATGTCACAAGGATGACGAAGAAGCAACACGGTTTTTAGAGATACAAAAGCAGAAAGTGGTGTGCCAGTATTGCAGACGGCAGTTTGTTAATGTCAAACATCTCAATGATCACTTGCAAATGCACTGTGGAACCAAACCATACATCTGCATACAGCTGGATTGCAAGGCCAACTTTAATTCCAATTCTGAACTGCTCATGCATAGAAAAACACATTCAGAATTTAAGGCACAGTGCATGTTCCCTAACTGTGGCAAGATTTTCAATGAGGCCTACTTGTTGTATGATCACGAGGCTCAGCATTACCTTACCTACACCTGCCAAATGGACAACTGTGGGAAGATTTTCTACTCGCAGTCCCAATTCATGTCTCACCAGGAGAATCACGGTACAAGTGACACAGTACACAATGTGCCCACCACAAATGAGGATCTTCCTGCCTCCCTTAAAGTTGAACCCTCACACCAGAGCACCCCTAAGAAAGAAGACAAATGTTCTGCTTTTGTTTGCCTTGAGCGGATTGATACAGAGGCATATATGAAGGAAGCATCAAAGGCAGGCGCATCACCACCCAGATCACCACAGGTTGCAAAAGAACTTGGTCCTGTAAGAGTCAAACACTCAATTGAAAGCATGTTGAATTCTGTGGCAAATCCTGACGCAAACGAACCGGAGAAATGTTACACTCCACTGACAAATCCCACTCCAGCACCAGTAGATCTGAAACCAGCACCTGAGGTTTTACATCCACACGATAACGTGGCTGGACAAGATGAGAATACTCCATTGTATTCCATACCGAGTTCACCAAATCCTGTCGCAGGTCAACAGAGAGATGGGCATGATCATGAAGAAGCTCATGTATTTCAGAAAGAAGTACCCCTGATTATTTCTCCATCTCAGATAAAGAAAGAAAACCCTTGTTCCCTACAAGGGTATCCTCCAAGCACGCCTGCTTTAACTGGCAGTGAAGAGAACCTGCATTGCTGCCCGTATAACGACTGTACACGCGCATACAGTACCAACAAAAGTCTGTCAAGGCACGTGAAGAAACAACACCCTGAAATATTTGAAGACTGGAAATTGGCTAAGAAATACAACAAAGTGGCCAAAATTACAGCAGGAAAGGTATCGACTGTTGGAAAAGCTTCACCTAATCAGTCACAGAACCAAAGTAACAGGCCTTCAAATCAGCTGTCACCACTATGCAACAAAACTGGGATGCAACAAATGGATTACCCAATGGGATGTTCAAGCTCACCTGCACCATGTTATCCTGGCTCAATGGATCCAGTGCCTATCACTCCAATGGTGAATCCCACACTGTACCCATCATGGGGAAGCCCGGCCAGTTCTGGCGGAATAATGCAGTCGGATTTATCCCAAGCATGGTCTTCACCTCCCATGAATAACTATCCAGATGCCTTCAACATGAATGAGTACCCCTCTCGGAGCTACCCTCCATGGCAGACAGACCCTTATCAAACCACAACCTCTCTCCCGTCAGAAAGAGACCTTTCGCTGGCAGCTATACACGGTGGCACTATGTCACATGTTACTTCAGATTCAAGCTTGATGTCTCAGTATGTGTCCAGTTCTCTGATGCTTGACAACGGAGGGCAAATGCACAACGGAGGACATCAGTATGGGCTTATGCATACAGAGGTCAGTGGAGACGGTGTTGATGTGAGAAAAAGCAATGCCAGTATGACAGGCCAGTTGGGTAATGACAGCAGTATCTCAACAGTTGACAGCCTGCCTGGAGGAAGTTACCACACTCCATATGGTCAAAATTCAACTTCTAGTCTCAGTCAGAGATCATCGGTGGATATTCCTATGAAATGTCTGAGCCCAGAGGCCCAAGTTGCTCTAAAAGCTACAACTGAAATCATTAAAACGGAGAATATGTCTGGTTATGAACAGATAGACAACTCTGTGGATGGCATGCTTAGTCCACACAGTGTCATTCACACTGATTTCCCTTATGAGGAGGACTGCAGTAATGTTGAAAGTGAGGCTAACCCTTCAGATGAGAAGAATGGTGACCCTGAGATACAGAAAGCAAAACGCAGCAGGTTAAGCAAGCGAACCAAATGGCCAGCTATCATAAAGGATGGCAAAGTTATCTGCAGGAGATGCTTCAGAGAGTTCACAAGCACCAAATCTCTCGGAGGTCATCTATCAAAACGCTCACAGTGCAAGCCATTAGATGAAATTGATCTGACAGCTGATCTGCCAACGTCATTTCTTGATTTTCTCAATGACCCTCACGTCCCTGATACTAATGGAGCAATATACAACATGTCAAATGGTGATTTCTCACAGGAAACTTGTAGCTTGACCACATTGACATCGTCTGTGGTGATGAAACAGGAACCCCAAAATACAAATACGATGGACTCTTATTCATCAAACACGTTCTCCGCTGTTTCCCCTGAAGACCAGCCTACTCAAACAAATTGCAGTCGGGCAGAGAAGACACTCAATGTACCTTATCAAGAGGATCACTTGATGGAAATTTCAAAAGCCTTTCAAAAGTTGGATTTGATTGAGGCTGCACAAGAGAAGATGCTAGGAAATATTTCCTTAGCGCATAATGTCAGTCACTGTGATCCAACCAATGAAAGTGAAAAAAGCAAGGCGTTAAAAACAAGAGAGAAAAGGGATGACCAGCCTCGGGAAAAGTTACCGAAACCTTTTAAATGTGACCAGGATGATTGTGAGTATTCATTCATGACTAAAGAAGCATTATTCAAACACTTGACTAGAATGCATGATTACTCCAATGAGATGATAGAAGAACTGAAAAGAACTCCTGTCAAACTATCTCCATATCCTTGTCAAATTTGCCCAAAAACATTTACCAGAACTACAGGCTTGAGAATTCATTATGAAAAAGTCCACCGCTTGTCAAAGGTGGAAATGCAGAAGCTTAAGATCAGTGCACGAAATAGGCGTGTATTCAGACTTACCAGAGATGAGGAATATAGCAGCCGTGCAGCTACTGTGGTCAACACCAATCGTACGACAAGATCTGCATTGACGTTACCTGCTATAAAACAAGAGCCACTTGACATTGCAATTGACCCTCAAACAGACAATGAGGGTAATATAAAGCTTTCTGAAATCACTACAGCAGGTGATGCAGTAAAAGAGAGCATCACACATGAAGAATCAACTGTTACACAACTACCATCACCTCAAAACTATTTGAGTGACAGGCCATTTTGTGAGCTGTCAATTCCCGAGCAAGCCCCAGAGGAACCTAAAGAGGCTGAAGTCAGCGAGACTCCAGATTTGAAGGAGAAACCTGGTCAGGTTGGCATAACGTGGGAGCAGCAAGGAAAATCAGATGCATCATCTTTGAGCAATGTAAAAGAACCAGCATCCAGCCTGCCTGTTGCATCTGTTTCATCCTCCCCAGAAAAACCCAGCAGCTCAAAAAACACACCGACAAAGGAGGAATCCCAGAGGAGGGAGAAACCTCAGAAAAAATTGGGGCTCAAAATGTGTGACACAGACAATGCCTTCAGTCCATATAGACCATATCGCTGTGTTCATGAAGGATGCACAGCTGCTTTCACCATTCAGCAAAATCTCATCCTCCATTACAGGGCTATGCATCAGGCATCCCTTCCCCCGAGCAAAGGCGAAATTGGTGTTGAAAAGACTGATGTTAGAAATGGACAAGAGAGCATAGGCAAAGATAATGAGGTCAGGTGTCAAGTGAAAGATTGCTCAAGGGTGTTCATGGGAATCACAAGGTTAGTGCAGCATTACCTTTTACTTCATAAGTTCACCCGTGACAAGGCCACCGCTATGATGGCCAGCATGAGCGTAGGGACTTTCAACTGTGACCGGTCAGAGTGCTCTCTCCCCTTTGACTCTGTGGAAAAGTACATTGAGCACATTAAGAATTACCACAAGGAAATCGCGATCTCCGAGAGCGGGACGGTGGACACAACTTTCAAGTGTGAGTATGAGGCATGTGACCGTGTTTACACTACAAAATCGAACCTCCTTCGTCACCTAATAAAAAAGCATGATTATGTGTATGATCCCAAAAACAATGATGGTAGACGGTCTAAATCGGTGGGGCTGTTCTGCGGGGGCAACGAGAAAGAAAATGTTGAAAACAAATTCAAAGTGAAGAAGAAAAACACTAAGAAGAAAGATGGGAAATCCATTGAACATTGGACCAGTTTTGGAAAGCCCACGCTGAAATCTCATGATGAGGCATCAGCCATGTGCACCAAGAAATCCTCCTTGCAGTACCCATGCATGATAATAGGCTGTGACGCAGTGGAACGGGCTGAAAGAAATATATTTAAACATTACACCACTCATGGCCTCACAGAGCGATACATTGAAGACCAGAGGAGCCAGTTCATATTCTGCAAAAAGTATTCACGTTCCAGGTTCAAAGACGCAAACAAATCAGAGGGCATGTCATCAAGTTCATCTTCTGAGGAGACTGAGCTAGAAGAGGGTGAAACACCCAATTCGAAGCCCAGTGATCAGAAGACAGAGGAGCTGGTGGATAGAATAGCCCAAGAAGACAGCAAGTTGTCCAATGATGAGAGTGCAGAATCCCAAGCTTCCACTGGGACAGAAGTGGGAAATAAAAAGGGCCGTCCCAGAAAACCTGCACATCCAACACCAGCTTGTCCAGAGAGGATACAGACCCTTAGGAATCGTTCGACTGTTAACAGTTCAAGAGAGAACTCAAATCCTAGTACCCCTGCAGCTCAAGAAGATCCACGTGATGAGGGGGTAATGCCAGGGTCTTTCAAGCCTTTAGGACTCGAGGACTCTTTCCTTAAGTTCTTGGAAACCTCAGAGTCAACCCACGCTTCCAAACGGAAATTGAGTGACAGATCCAGTGTTGAGTTGCCATCCAAAAGGCAACAAACTCATAAACAGAAATCTGCTATGAAAACTAAAATACCTGATGAATTCAGTGACTGTGAAAATCTCATAGACTTCAGAAATCCCCTCAATCTCAAATCAGTGAGCAATGTTAAGATTGTCATGGATAAAACTTTTTCAGACGGTGCTGAACTTTTGTTAAAGCAGCTACAAGACATGAGGCCCACAGTTATAATAAAGAAGTGGCTTTATAGTGGATCATAGCCTGACGTTTATTTTCAACTCGTTCTCACTCAGGATTTGCTGCAGAATGGTTTGTTTGTTAGTGCATCAAATTTCCAACTGTTCACAGTTATGGTCACAGTTAAAGATGAAATGGCCTATTTTTTACTTATGAAATATGTCTTGGACAATTTTAAGTATGTATGTTAGTTATAATAACCAGGTAATCTATAGGGCATAGATTTTAGAAACATGTTTGTATTTATGATGCTTAGTACTGAAGATGTTTGGTTTTTTTGCTAAATGGAGACTTTTAAAGAAAAAATATGTTTTTATATATCCCTATGGGATTTCAAGTTCTGTTTGTATTTATTTCATCCTTTTTAAACACTAGTAGGCCTATCTGTAATATTTACATGTCTTCCACAAAGTGTTCAATAAAATGTAACTGGTTCCTTTTGTAAGATGTAGTCTACAGATCTCTTGTGTTGCATGTATCTTAATTTCGTCATCAGGCTTTTTTAGTTACACTATGCAACTATATGCAAGTATAGAATTTTATAGGCTACCTAGCCTTATGCGCTTTGTTCTGATACAGTAAATGCATTCCTATATTATGTTAAATTATACCTGAAAAGAGACCAGTCGGTCATACATACTCAAGAAAAAAAGGTTGTCATAGTTAATTTTGAGACATGAAGGAAAACATTGGAGAGCAAGATCGGGCACACAGGATCACCTGGGGACAGCTCTGTTGTACACAGAACATATGAGTCTCATATAGACAGAACTTTTGCATGATAATATATATTATAGAGATTAGTAATAAACATGGATAGTATTTACATAATGTCACTTTCCATTGCAGTCCAGCTCGAGAAGGATAAAGTTAGTTTTGTTCATGAAGAAATCTAGACCTTTATTTATCGCAATGTTCCTAAACATCTTGACAGGTATGACTATTTCAGCACTGACTCTAAAACATGAATACCTACAAGTTTATCACCCATATCTTTAATCATTGTTGCATATTGATGGATAACATGCTATTGTTTGTCCCAATGTCCTACTCTGGAGTTAGTCTAGTGCTGCCCTAAGTGTTTTCACATAAGAATTTTTTAATATGATGTCATTTTACGTGCAAAGCGAGGAGTAGGGGCACCCTCCAACTGTGTGGAATGGAATGGTGGTCTGATGCCAAGGCCAGGGTGTTCAAGATCAACAATGTTACAAAACCAACGCCATGTGCTGGAGAGAGAGAATTAAATTAAAGTAGACTACAACTTTCAGGTCATGTTTGGCACTTTCGTGAAGTTTAACAATAGTTTAAATTTGATGATGACAATCGATCTTTGATCTTATCATGGTCAATCATGGTCAATCGGTACAACCTTTGGATTATAATAACAATGTACGTAGAATAGCCAATGAACGCAACCTTTTCCGGAAACGTCACACTGGCGGGAAGTATGTTCCAGGAAGTGGAAGATACAGCTAACGTTATCTGTCATAATAACTCTGTGCAGCAAACATTTTGAGTTAACATTTTGTTGTCCAGTCACAGTGCATTGCGTGATTGTAAAATAACTGGATAACGCTGAAATGTCTACTTCATCTGTGTCACAGGTAATATTCTTACGTTATGTTGCACATCTGCTTCGTAATCAACATCGTTTATGGATGGTGGCGATCGCGACACTTACATTTATGTTTCTTTGTTTGGCTTTTTAATATTGACAGCAGTGCGACAATTGTTATTTCAGGGCTGCTTTGTTTTCAAGCCCAGTGCTAAAAAGAAAAAGAAGACATTGGGTGTGGGTGAGTTGTCTCGCTGTACTAAAATGATAGTTAGTTTTAGTTTTCAGTGATGTGTTGTGGCATGAGTGAGCTAACCGAACTTATATTTTGTTATTTTGTTGACCATTTCTTGACAGAGGATTATTTCATTAATGGCTGTGAAGGTACTGAGAACAGTGAACTGCGATTCAAACTCTGTCAAAATCTGTGGGACAAAATGAAAACTGACATAGAGGTGAGTTCATCTTCCTCTCCATAGAGTGAAGTTGGTGAAACTATGGAATAGTGGTATTTGTTAAGGTGTTCTGTTAATGTCATTATCCCAAATTAGGCATGTTACAATTTGTGTTGAGATGGACTGGGATGTGATGGAAACACATTTTCTTTGTTTCTTCTAAGGTTTTACAGGATGAACTCAACAGGAATATCCTAGACAGCTTGCTGGAGTTCACTAGAAAGTGCTCTTCCACTTTCCAACACAGTGCAGATGACTGGACATCACGCATGAGGGCCAATGAGATTCCCACAGCAGCTCTTGTGCTTGGTATGCTGACAATGAAGCAATAGTATTTGACATTTGCGTTTTTTTTGGACTCTAAGGGCCGAAATCAGATGTTATTAAAACAAAGCATTTCATTTTCTCTATCTACATCTGTGGAGTGCTATGCCTTGTGAGGGATTGTTTTAACCTTAGCCTGTGATATACAGATATAGTAGCATACATTTTGTCTGCTTGTCTTTTCCTTTGATATCCTGTATAGGTGTGAATGTCCCGGACCATGACATGACCTTCCAGAGCCTTTCTGACCTACTCCAACAGTCTGTGACTCCCCATGTGGCCCCTTTACAGGCCAAAGAGTGTGGAGGTAAGGGTTTGGGAAAATAAGTTGCATGCCCTTTGTTTTCGAAGAAATAGAGGTTGTTTGTATCTTAGAGTAATGACATTGGCTCAGTAATGACTTCTTGATGTATTTCGATAACATTATGTGCTTTCAACTGTATATTTGTGCTCTATCATGTCAGCATTGAAGCATCTGATGCAAAAGGTGTTGGAGAGGCTAATGGGCACTGTTGTTTCTGTGGATGAGGAGGATGAAGTGGCTGAAGTACCCATTACCCAGCTCCACAAGAAGAGAGTGCAGTGCTCCCTCAGTACACTCTGTGAGTGGTACAAGACCAAAACAACGGTAAGAGGACAGGACACAGCTAGTCGACATGCTTTTGTGTGGACAAACCGCATAAAAAAAAGCAAATCAATTTTGTTGTGATCAATTGGAAGTGCTTAAAATCCTCGTCATATCATGAAGATTCTTTTTTTTTTTTTTCTGTTTTATTTCAGAAATCCAGCACCAGTACTCCTGGTGAAAAGCGCAGCTCTCCTGTCAGAGATGAGCAACAGCAGCCCCCCATCATCATAATCTTCAAAGACTTGGAGGCCTTCAACCCAAGAGTTCTCCAGGACTTTATACTCATCTGCAGGTAATTGGGAATTCAGGGTTGAACAGTTCATTGACCGTTTCATTTACAGAAAGCTGGTTGACTGTCATGGAGTTCTATAGCTCTGAAACTGTACTTTAGTAGACGCAGACACAAATGTAAAGTGTAGCTTGAAATCTCTCCTAGGTGAATGTAGCTAATTGTGTTAACGTAATTTATATTTATCTGGGTTGTTTAGCCAGAAGATAATTTGTAAGATGCAGAATTGTTGGAAGCAACATGGACATGCCCAAATCATAGGCCAGAAGTGGCATTTTCCTAAAAGCTGCATTATTAAAGTAAAATATAGCATTGAATGGATTTTAAAGTATTTTTTTTAGCTGCTTTAGCAAGAACCCGTGAGGACATTATATTTTATATTATTAGGATGGTTTGATTGGATTTGATTGTTTGTTTTTCAGACTATTAAGGCATAACAAGATAGGAAACTTGTTGGTATCATCTTTCTCTGTTCATATGATAGAATCCCTCACTCATTTGCACAAACTTGTTCTCTTTTTCACAGCCGATATGTTGAACATCTTCCCCTGATGTTCATCTTTGGCATTGCCACATCACCCAGCACCATCCAACACATGCTGCCCCACTCTGTGTCTTCCCTGCTTTGTATAGAGCTCTTCCAGTCCCTGTCCTGCACCCAGCACTTGTCCACAGTCATAGACAAGGTAGATTGCAGTTTCATATACAGTACAGAGGATGCACATCTGAGGTCCACAGAGGAAATGTATTAGAAGATCACATTTTAAGATCACATCACAGGATTTTATTTAGGAAGTCAAATAAATAGTGTCAAGCTGCCAGAGTACCAAATACTCTGCAGCATTTCCTGAAACTTAACTGATCAGTGATATCAACCAGAAGACAGTTTAAGATTATGTTGTGCAATACCTCTCCCTGTCAACTTTTTTCTGGTGTTGCAAGTGTGCACGTTTCCACCTGTAGTTTTTGTCCTGTTTTTATTGTTTTGTGTTTTGTATGTGGTTGCCCTAGTTTCCACCTGTGGGCATCAATTGCATTTAGTATTATTAGATTATTTTGTTATTGATTATCTGCCTTTATAAGCAGTAATAATTTGGTATATATCAGCATTAAATTACGGAACGTAACCTAAATCCTAAATAGTTTAATGAGAACTGTGTTCTGTAGGAATTGCATCTGGTTACAAAAAAGGGATCCACTGTTGTGGATTAAATGAATGTACTTAACCCACTTGAGGTTAGGCTAATGAAATCCCAGTAAGTGAATCGTATTTTCTGTGTTGCCTGTGTCTCCAGCTGATCCTGACGCCTCAGTTCCCTTTCAAGCCCAGTGGTAAGGTGCTGCAGGTGCTAGTCAGCATCTTCTTGTACCACGACTTCTCAGTGAGAAACTTCATCAAGGGCCTGCAGGTAGGGAGTAGCTCCCAAATGTTCTATTCTCTGTTGTATGTCTTATTGTGTCTTCTCTTTGTGCTGTCTGCAGATGCAGTTCATTGATATATGTGTGTGTGAGATAACTTTGTGCTCTGTCGGTCTACAGCTGGCCCTGCTGGAGCACTTTCACTCCCAGCCTCTTAGTGTACTGTGCTGTAAGAAGAAGGAGGCTGTGGTTAACACCATGCAGCTCACTCACCAGGACTTGGAGAGGGTCAGGCAGCTTCCCTCGTTCAGGAGGTACACACATGACTTGGTTTCCCTTTTGCAGATTCACTTCACATGTTTTAAGGAGAGTGAGTCACTTGGCCGGTAAAAACTTTGCGTCATATCTGCAATAAACACAGAGGTTACTTTAGTTTTCCCATGATGTGATATGATCTTAGCAGCTCATTGTATGGTTTGGTTCAGTAGCATTCACATTTTACACCCTCTCAATTTTGAAAGACTAGTCCTTTAAATGGTATCTAACCTATCATACCCTTTACCGCAGGTATGTTGAGAAGCAAGAGCCTCAGGAACAAGTGAATTTGCTGACTGATGACACACATGTGAAGGTTCAGCCTCAGCTCAGCCCTTTGTCTCAGCACAACCACTTATCCCTATTGACGTTTATTTACAAGGATTCTCTCTTCGCTTTCATCCTTTTTTTTTCAGGAAGTGTGTCGGAAGTTGATTAAGGGTCTTCATAAGTACCACAAGAACTACTACCCCATCGTAAGGTGTCTCCACACTCTGACCTCATTGTTACCTAAGTACCCTCTCGGAAAACAGGCAAGGACTTATATGCTGAAATACAATGAAATAGCCACCATGTCTTTGTCATTGAAGTACTAACTTTTCTAACTTGTTGACTCTACTTCTTCACCTTACCATATGCTTTGATGTGACAGTAGTGAAGTTATCTCTCCCTGTCTCTTTGTTCCTAGATCAGGGAGCTCCATATATTATGCCTGGATAAGAACGTATGGGAGCATGAGGAGTACCAGTCAGCCATGCAGCTGCTTGGGTAAGACTGGATAAGTAACCTGCATCTCAATCTCAGCTGTATGTATCATGGGCTGTGTGCACACCAAATGTAGTGAATAGATGATTTTACAAGCTAGAGTACTTAGACAACCTAAAGACCAATAATATGAACCAAATGGATTGCATAGGATTAGTTATGGTCAATAGAAGCAAGACAAGATGAACCTCAAGTTAAAGCCCACTCTCGTGGCTATTGCGGACTTTCTTCTCAGATGTGAATTGGACTGATTTAACTGCATTAATGCTTCATTTAATGCTTCATACTGCTGTGTGTGTGTGTGTGTGTGTGTGTGTGACCATATTGTCTTCAACTTCAAACCTCTAAAACTGTATTGAGATACTCTTAAAACTACACTCATTCTAATGTATTAAAATTGGCAATCTAATTGAGAATCACAGAATTACAACGTGGCTCATCAGTGCTGCAGCCAACATTTTACACTTTTTCACCAGAAGATGGCGACATAATGAGGGTGAGAGACATCACTGCTCCTCCTGGTGACCACATAGAGAATACCAGTTATTTGAGATTTGGTTGTCGTCATTCAGGGGCGGTTCTACACTTCACTCACACCCCGGGATAAAACAGTCACTACTCCAGTGAAAAAGTCAGCCACTTCTACTCAGATCTCCAGGTGTTTGCTCTCAGCTGGTAACATTCTGTGGTTTCCTACCAGGATGCTCGCTAAAGACGAGCTGGTCGCATCGCTGCAGAGGTGTGCTGAAATCCTGAGGCCTGTCAAGTCAAAGAAGATGAGAAATGTTCTTGTCCAACTGGAAGAACTGCTTGCCAAATTCAATCAGTTGGACAGTAAGTAGTGACAGGGAAGATGAGAACAGATTTACTGTTTCCAGTTCATATGTGTATTTCTCCTTCTTCCTCCTTTTGTGTTTTCTGCTCTTTGCTATGCACACATTCCCTCTCCCCCAGATGATGTATCCTTCACCACTGGTATAAACAATGGCAGTGTAACACATATCTTTCACTCCATGCATGTTTTTGTTTTCTTGCCTCATTCTTAACAGAAGCCTCTGAAGTTGCTGCCAACGGGGAAGATATCACCTCTCCTGGGAAAGATCTTCAGAAGAAAACGGATCTGTTCCAACTGCAGAAGGTAGCTCACCAATATGAAGGAGGAGCAGGTTGTCCTCACTGTGTTTCGGTGAGGTTTTCCACCCTACTGACATGTTGTGAATTGACTGAATATTCTTATATATGCTAGACACTGCTGGAGATGAAGGAATCTCGGAGATCCAAGAAAATGAGTCAGTTTGAGATTCTACGAAGTGAAGCTCTAGCGTTTATTGATGGCTTAGTAAGGTGAGACAGATTCTATTCTGCCTCTTTAGTGTGATGCAACAAACAATGTAATACAATAAAATGTTGTAGAAATGCTTACTCAATCATGTATCCATCCTACCCAGGTGTCACCTGTCTCCCCCAGACACTCAGACATTGAACGAGGTGTGCTACTACAACTCCTCTGCTGTTATAAGACGCCACCTCAACGCCACACCTCGCACCTCCATTCAGACCGCACTCAGCAATCCCTACCACTACCTGCAGGTACCTACCTTGTCTTATCCAATGGGGTTAGACACTTACTGATGCTTTTAGAATGTTATCAGTATGTGAGACACAAAACATAAGTCCTTCTTATCAAGCTTTTTTCTTTTTAGAATGACAGCCTAAGGACTGAAGATGGAACCGTTTCTAATGCCGCCCCTGATATCTGCATTGTGTACAAGCTCCATCTGGAGTGTGGCAGGCTGATCAACCTCTACGACTGGCTAGAAGTGAGTTTTTACTGAATAATTGAACGTTTAATTTAACGTGTACAAGCTTCCTCTGTAAGGAAAAATGTTTGATAATGCTTTAATAATGCATTCCCTTCCACTCGCACTATTAACACCACCTTTCAACTTTGTTTTTCCAGGCCTATTCCACTGTGGTCTCTGCTGCCGAGGGTAAAGATCCCTGATTCTGAAGATTACGGGAAAGTGGATGAATTCAAACAGTATCCTTCCATGGCTTAATCTACAAACATGTTTTTCTATCTGTTTATCCCTCATTTTTATTGACATGTAGCTCGACTATGCAGGTAAATAATGGTGGGGATGAACAAGGCTGGAGATTACAGCCTATGTACACAAAATAGAAATAATAAATGACTAACAGTAACTAGCAGTGCTGGATAAGGTTTCAGTGTATTGATTTTCTGTAAATCATAAGCAGTGTTCTTAATTGATTAGGTCAGAGGTTGTGCTTTCATTTAGACATCTCATTCCTTAACTGTTCTGTAGTGCTCGTTTCATCCAGGCTGTGTCAGAGCTTGAATTTCTGGGTTTCCTCAAGTCCACCAAGCAGAAGACTGACCATGTGGCTCGACTCACCTGGGGAGGCTGCTGAGTGAATTGTCTCTACATCGATCTCCAATCGTCTGGGTCCTTTCTTCTTTTCAACTACAACTGGGGAGGGGGGAAAAACTAAAGCATGTTACTCTCCAAAGTGCATTGAGCAGGGACAATGTCTGTCAGCTGGATTTATCTTGTATTGTACATTTGTTTCCTAATAAATCTGTTGTCTGATCAAAATGTTCATAATTAGTGTGGTCTCTTCAGTGTATAGCAGGCCTAATGCCATACACATTGTACTTTTAACATTAGATTCTACAGTTGTATCAAGTACTAGCAATGTTGCAAGAAACTGATGTAGTTCTAGCTGCAGTGCATAATTTCAACCCAAGGGTTGAATGGCTCAACCATTAGGGTGCTTTACTGAAGGAATTGCTGCAATTAACATACATGCCATGAGACATAATCAGGAAAAAATCTGTTGGCCTCTCCTTGCGTGAAAAATCGGTAATCAAGATGTCCTTGGCAGTGGCTGAAGGTTTGGTCCTGGAGGGAATAGCTTTATGACTTTATGAAGTTAAGTGACTAGTAGCTTATCCTCACACCACTCTAGCAAATTATCACAAGATTTCATGGTGTAATTTGCTTTATCACTAGAACCTAATACGTCACAAAGCCCAAAAAAT
The DNA here is from genome assembly GCA_034670385.1 of Hoplostethus mediterraneus. Taxonomy (NCBI): domain Eukaryota; kingdom Metazoa; phylum Chordata; class Actinopteri; order Trachichthyiformes; family Trachichthyidae; genus Hoplostethus; species Hoplostethus mediterraneus. The sequence goes on from JAXDDW010000007.1 coordinate 6,598,123, forward strand.
GAATGGTTCACTCAGTACATTAGTTCATTAGAAACATACCATCACCATAATTTTTACTATTCATCAAAACTGAACTCTTAAAACATTTTATTGTTTTTTTTTCACTAAGCACATTGGTTTGAAAGTAATACCAGGAAAACAAATGTCAAAATAAATAAAAACATTGATAGGGTGAAAAAAAAAAAATCAAATTAGCCCACTTTATGCTCAATTCCAAAGCAATGAAAAGGGGCGAACTGCAAACGCCTTCTCTTTGTTATACTACCTTGTTTCTTCCACTTGCTTTCAGATTGACCAGCAAACCTTATGTAAAATTCTACAATGCTTTATCATATATACATGTAACATAAAGAAATTAAACAATGAATAACAAAGCCTGGAATGCCGGGAATCATTACAAAAGTGAGATAACTGTAGATACACGTACAGCAGGAGAAACATAGGCCACTGGTAGAGATAGGATCCATAAATGTACATTAGGAAGCACCTAGTTGCTTACAACAGAGTGGTAACCACTGACAACGGCTTCATATAAACCTTTGCCCAAAGACAGAAATATGGCACAGTAAGAAAAGTTTCATTTAAACTAGCTAAACTGAATCTCTTGCATTGATGGGCCTTTTTTCTTTCTTGAGATATTGATAGCTTGCAGCAAGAGAAAGTTGTCTTGCAAAGATTGTGTGCCACACTCAGGAAACATCTGGAGGAGATAAAGAAACCAGACATGTTAGTTTAAACTTCACAGGTGGAATTCAAGCTAGATTCCATTACTTCCTCATGCAGGTCAATGAAACGGGAATGTGGAAACAATTTAAAATAAACAAACTCACAGCTTGCAGGTTGCTCCCCAAATCGTCGCATCAACTGATCATGTGTGAACTTCACAAAAGTGTCATATTGTTCTGAAATTCAAAAGGACAGGAGAAATGCAATGTCACCATTATTGTACTACAACGTTGGAAGTAGTCTTCCATCTTGTGATTTTCAAATCTGATTGGTATTGAAATTTCTAACACTGAATCCATTCACTACCACATCAGGGCAGTCTGATTTTGTGAGAAAGTAAAACATTAATCATATATTGATTCAATATCCAATTTGTGGATGAAGACATCTAATCTTGTTTGAGAAAATCCCATCCACAGCATCCCTAGGTCAACGTGTACCCACCTGCCAATTTTGAAGTCATAGTCTCCTCATATTCCTCCCGCACTTTCTCTTCCCGTTCTTTCAGCAGGCGTTCACAGATCATTCCAACTTGTCTGAGGGTGAATAATGGTTGTTCTTTCCTTGTTGGAGAAACCCCTCCAGAAGATGTTCCTGAAGAGGATGGGGAAAATTTTGTTTGTAAAAATGTTATTATAATGTGTGTTAGACTAATGGCAATGACAATACCTGTGTGTATTCTCACAGTTTGTTGTACTGATACATTTCCTTATTCTGACCAAGTTTCATCTCTAAGCAGTGTGTTGCTCAACAAACCTGGCATAGTGGAGCTACTCATAATGGACGATTGGGATGGGGACTCAGGAGAATAGCAGCACTCTGTCTGTTGGTAGCCTCCATCTAGATGCTTCCTCTTCTGAATGCGTTTGTACTCCTGCTTGATGTTGTTCAGGATTTGTTCTAGAAAAACAATAAAAAGGAGAGGAAAATAGGGTCTGTTACACAAGTTAGACACCTTCGGGGGGGCCTCTAAACTTAGCTTTCTATCACCCTTCAAAACCGCGCAGTTCTGAGTAGGCCGTGAAATCAAAAGTTAACTTTATCATTTGAAAGGTTGTCTAACTTAAGGTTGTTTAACTTACTACTTACTCACTTTTTCGGCCGATTTAATATCACCCGGCCCGAAATGTTGCTAGCGCGTTTAAAGTCCCTGGTTAGCAAGCAGGCCGACTTGGCCAACATTATTACCTGCAGTAAGTCTGGACGACGACTCCCCAAATGGCGAGGGCTCCATGCGAAGGTACTTCCTGGGGGATGACGAGGATGAAGATGGGGACACTGGGATGCATCTTCGTCTTTTCGGTGATGTTGGGCTCATCAATGGATCGAAATCCATAGTCCTCTTCAGGGTGGCTCCACACGCCATGACTTCAGTTTGTGAAAGGATAGTGTAAAATATCGGAACAAGAGAATTGTGAGGCGATAACGTCAGCGTATTTCTAGTCAGCCCCGGCTATTCTTTGTTACTTGCTAATTTCAACGTGAATTGCTCCTCTAAAATCAGCCTGCTTCGCCGATGAACACAAGCAAAGAAATCCGCGTAGCTAAGGCTTTAAATATTCGCTAGCAAGCTAACGTTAGCTATGTTGGCTAGCCAATAATCAATCCAAACGAAAACAAAGCTAACGTTAGCTTTCGTTACCGTTGGTTGAACGGTATGCTCTGGTAGACAGTTGATAAAAGCTGACTCTTACCTTTTGAGGCGAAGGTGGTCCTCTCCAATTACCTTCCGCAACTTGTGTTGTTGTAAAAGTTGCTTACTGAAAGTTATAGTGACGACGGGCCAGCTACGGGCCAACTGTCTAACGTTAGATAGGATAGCTAGCTAACGTAACTTAGCTGCTTGTTTTTGATATGAAGCAGTCGGCTTTCCTGTTGATGACGTCACACGTGCAAACGGGTTGTCTGTATACCAATGCATGCTGGGTGTTGTAGTACATTCGGGGAAGCGCAGTGGGCAACAAAAGATGCGGAATTGATTTGGGTCAGAATAGTCACTTCACTCAGATATCCACAAGAGGGCTGTATCATACAACAAAATACAGAGTGAAGGCTGATTTTCCACATTGTGGCCCAGTGCCCACCTCCACTCGTTAAACATATACACGCACATACATGCAAGCGCACGATTACACACACATACTTTTTTTTATTCTTGGAATATACATACAATAAACTACCCACAAGTACTGCATGTTTTTAATGAACATTTATAATGTGCTGGTGTTCTGGCATTTCATTGTTTTATTGAAAAAAGATTTCCATGAATTGTGACAAAATTGTGATATATATTCTCCAAGTCCTCTGCTTCTATACACATTTTATAGGACAAAATGGCACCATTGATTTTTCACAGGAATATGGCAGTACCACAAACTGGCATCATTATTTTATAAGCACATGAGTTATAAATGGCTATGTAAGATATGCAGGTCATTAGACATTCAAATTTCAAATTATGATTCACTCTTTTTCAACAACATGTGAAAGAACAATAACACTGAAGAATGACCAGACTGCATGACATCACGGTCTTGTGGGAATAATACCTCTTCAGAACGAAATGATATCCTGATCTGAACCATCCTTAGGGATGGTTTCACATCCATCCTTAGGGATGGTTTCATATCACATACCTTTATGATAAAAGTTACTAAATCATCAACATTTGAATTCATATCACCAGAGATGCTAATTGCACTTACAAGCAGTGTACCATCAGTCAAAATGTAAGTAAGCATGTTGGTAAACACAGTTTCACCTTGCATTACTTTCACAATATTGCTGTGATTATAAATAAACAAACCTGAAAGAACAATAGCGAACGTCACATTTCTTAAAACAACAAAAACCTTCTTTTGTCTGGTCTGTATCTAAATCATTTTTTGGCACATTTCATAGTCACAGAGCAGTGCATTATTAGGGTAGGGACTAATCTACAATTTATTTGCTTCACAGTTGTACCAGGGAAAGATAGCTTGCCTTTCAGACCGGCTCTGCATTAGATGCCTCAGTGGCTCCAGACAGAGTAACCTGGGCTACTTTCACTCTATCAGTCTTTCCAGAGCCAGACCCATCTCTCCCTGAGACACCTGCTGCGCCTCTTGTACTCCTGCTGTTCCAGTCACTCTCACCACTGTTGTCCAGAGGTTGAGCTGTTCCCCGGCACATCTGGCAGATGTTGAGAAAGGCCCTGCGCAGGTCCTTACTCCTCATGGCATAGATCACAGGGTTTACTGTGGAGTTGAGCAGGCAGAGCATGCTACAAAAGGCAAACACAGTCTTGATGAAGTCGTTCACCTTCCAGAAGAGGTCATATGCCATGATGGTTAGAACAGGGCCCCAGCAGATGATGAGGGCCACTAGGATCAGAACAAGGGTCTTGGCCAAGCGGAGGTCCATGCGGGCCTGCTCGGGTCTTACTGTCTGAACCTTAGTCCCGTCTGCAGTGTAGACAATAACACTTCTCTGGGAACTGCGGCTCAGCATGCGGACGGCATGGTGGTGGGCTTTCCATAGGATGAACATGTAGGCGTAGATGATGAATAAGACCAAGATGCTGGTCATTCCAATCCAGAACATCAGGTACTTCTGGTCAATTAGGGGGAAAATGTCTGAGCAGACAGAGTTGAGACGCTTGCAGTTCCAGCCCAGCAGAGGGAGCAATGAGATGGCAATGGAAATGGACCACATCATACTGAAGGCAATGACTGCCTTGGTCTTTGTAACAATGTGCTTGTATGCCATGGGCCTGTGGATGGAGATGTAGCGGTCGATTGCAGTGAGGAACAGACTGCCCACGGAAGCTGTGAAGGAGGCAATTACCCCAGCTAATTTGAAGAGGAAAATATCAGGACTGTCCTTCCTGTGGAGAACATGGAAGTCCAGAAAGCTGTAGACAAATATGATGCTGCCTATTAGATCGGCCACAGCCAGACTGCCTATGAAGTGATAGGAAGGCCGGGAGCGCAGGGTCTGGGAGTGCAAGATCACACACAGCACCATAAGGTTCTCTAGCACTGTAAATGTGCCCAGCGTGAGTGCCAAGATGGCTACCGCTAGCTGCTGACTGGGCGTAAGAATCATAAAACACTCCATGTTGTCTACAAAGTTCTCCCCACACTGTGCGGTCCCATTACCCAGCAGAAAGTCTGATATGTTGGTTGGGTAAATAGGAGGGAAACCATTGTAAATGACCTCCTTATCACCAGGGACAAGTCCAGGGAAGGAGTTACCTATCGAGGCAGGGTGAGGCTTTTCAAAGTGGAATCCATTCTTGATCAGGCTTGAGTCAATGGAAGGGTCATCATAGCTAGCATCATTGGAGCCGAGATACTGCACACCTGTTGTTATTGTACTCATTGTGGTACCTGCTATCCCATGCAGAGCCAGTTTCATGGCTGTTTAGTGGCTGTAGTGGTGCTCAGTGGAGAGGTGTATGACGTAACAGCATAAGACTCACACAAAGGGTATCTATGAAGAAAAAAAGCATAATGTTATAAATAAAAAAATAATAAATAAAATTGATCTGGATTCATTTAGCATGCATATTAGTACCATATTGGCTCTTTATTAGTCATTATAAAGCACTTATTAATGCCTTATTCTGCATGACCATATTCTACAACTACTAGGCCACTAACTAAGAGTTTTCCCCCAATAACCTCCTAATTACTCCTTATTGATAGTAAGTAAGGAAGTTGTTGTACATGAATTAAGATCTTAATATGCTTTGATCAGTATGGGCCTTATAAGGTGGTAGTACCACAAGAATAATCATTCTCCCTTAATAACACTTAATTGCACATAACTTCAAGCTCTGTCAGCTGAGATTATACAGCAAGTTTAGGCAGTACATTTGTTCTTAGCCTTGGAGAAACTTGAAAAAATATTTTAATAGATATGTTTGAAAATCTCTGAAGTGGTCCATTAATAAATGAGATATTTCTATTTTCTACCAGTGAATGGGAATAGAACCTATGCATCTCAATAGACCTCCATTTTTTTCAAGGTGTAACCCATCACTTAAGAATAGGGTCTGCTAATTGCAGTAGTTGTGTGCTATAATGGATTTATTAAGTGTGAAGAGGAGGCAACTTTAGAATAGGGAACCTGTGTGGGTTAATAAGTTACATAAGAACATACCATATTTATTAAGTGTTAATAAATATGAATATGGCATTAATAAGTGCTTTATAATGACTAATGACTAATAAATAATAATAATAATAATAAGCGACTAGTTAATGGTGAATATGTGTACCTTAATATAAAGTGTTACCAAAAAGAATGAATAAATCAAAACTCTAAGGGCCCATGTGTAATGTAGTGGACCTCTATGGGTATAATTTGTTGCTGGGTGATATTACAGGAATTTCTGCATCAGCCAGCTGACTCTATAGCAGATGCATCCTAGACAATAGTGGGAAACTGAGCAGTTGATGACAAACCTGTGCTGCCTCAGGGGAAATCACTGCATTAAGTATGTAGGTCAGCCAAGCTTTCTTATTAATTAAAATAGGTCATTAAGCATTAAGTTGTTTTCCCCCAATAATGATTGGATTAATTAGGCATCAAGGGAGAAGCAAGATAAAGACATTGGTTTGACAAATATGTGCAATATTTGTCAAACCAATTGGATTTGCTGTCAGTTAAGGGTAATGATATTTGTCTACATTTAAGTCAAGCTGAATAGTGTACAATTATGAAATAGTTTATGAAACTGAGTGGCATTAAACGCGGCATGATCGATGTTGCGAATGAAATACTTTTAGCCTAACAGATTTCTGAGACCGGGAATCTTACACGTTAGCTCTAGGAAAGCCTATTAGGATCAAGAGCTAGATGCAATATTGGGTCAATAATACTTCTAAGAACAAAGTAGGTACCACAACTGTAAATTGACCCTAAATAAATCAATAAATAAATGATTTTAAAAAATGACATAGAGAGCCTATATCTCAAAAAATAACTAAAAATAAACCATACCTTTATTTTCTCAGCACAAAGAACTTGCGTCGGTCCATCACGTAGAAATAACTGAACTAAGATGGGAGTAGCCAAATAGTAATTGTCTTTCCCACTCTTCGTCAACAGTTGCAACTCCAAGAAAGCGGAATCCAGTTAGAAAATAGATTTATTGTTATTGATGATTTTCCGGGGTCTTTCGTGTGATGAGTCGCCTGTTATTGTCAATGTCAAATACAGTAAGCCAGGCAGACGGCGCATCTCTGTAGCAGCGGGCGGTTATAAGGCTCCGCTTTGTGCGTCTGATCACGTGGTCTGAGGTGTTGGAGCGCATCCCGTCGCATCCACACCTAGCTGTTCAGCAGAGAGAATAATCATAACCTGACAAAGTTTTCAGCTGTCGCCTTATATGTTGCCTTCTTTTGATTTTCCTCAAGAAGATATGAAAACCAAAGAGAACTATAGTAATCCTTTAATAAAGGGATACTATACAAATACCCCAGCAAAATCATAAGACCATGTAGGAATATTATAGTGATACCACTGGAGCTAAAAAAAAAATGACTATAAGGTAAGATGAGGTAATTTTACACTCACTACTCAACAGTTTAGGTCCCTTACTGGAATATTATAGGAATATTATAGTGATTTTTCGCTAAACCATATTGCAGTAAGGGTGAAATTTTCATGCTGAGACAAGCCACAAGAGTCGTTTCCGTACAGCTGCACGATTATTTCCACCATGCGCTCCAAACACAGCTATCTACTAAATTACATATATCTTGTTGCAGAAAATACATGCCATTTGGTGATTTGAAGATCATCCAAAAACCTAGACATGAGCTGTAGCAGACTGAGGAGACATTCTACTAATTACTACTGTGCTGAAATACGTTTTAATCAAATATTGATCACATTTGAGGCTGAGCAACAGATCAATTTGTCCCCAGTGAATATAGTGTAAACATCTTATAGCTAATTGTTATGCCATACATTACCAGTTGATTCAAATGTATGTACACAACAGAATCATCATTGTTAATCTAACCTTGAGAGTGTAAAAATCAACATGATACCAGTGATTATATAAGTCAACGTAATTTAACACCTTTAGATAGTTTTGAAAGCCCAGAGCCATGTCAGCTCTGCCACCAAACAAACAACTCTCCATTCAAGGCATGCCAACTGAAAAATCAATACTTATTAACACTGGGAAATATTCTGTGCAGGTCTTATGAATTCTGTGTTTCTCAGTCTCTTAGCACTTTGGTGTTGTCATTTTGAACAGGAGCACTGAGGTAATGTTTTTTAATGTTGTTTTGGTTGGACGGACAGTGGAATCTCTCATCTCTAAAAGCGGGGAGCAGAATATTGCAGTCCACATCCATCATGATAATTATCGTCATCATTTCAGTGTCATTTTCACATCAGTGAGATGGAGACTTCAAAGAGCTGTCTGTGATGATGACAGGCTGTTCATATTAATTCGAATAGTTCCAAGTCCTCTTCCGCAGATAGCACTTGCTGTGGACCATTTAAAACAGACGTGGGAGGCTGGGTGGGGATAATAACAACTATTATTGGTTAATCTTTAATGATGAGTGATGTGTGAGAGAGTGATTCACTCAATCACTATCACTGTCCCACACAATGACTGTGCTGTTTGTCTTCTCTCGATTTTAATTGTATTTGTGTCCTTAGTTGCTCTGTAAAGCACTTTGTGATGAACCTGCTTTGTCAAAAGCGCTTTATGAATACATCTGATTGATATGTGTAGTGATTGAGTTTACTTGAACTCCTGTGGAAAGCTCCATAGTGCACCTCATATTTATTTATTCGACTGTTATTTGAGTAAAATCATTACTTTCAGGCTACATAAGCCCAGTTACCAAGTCAGTTCATTCATGAAACAGGCTTTGTACTTTGTTTATTTTGTTTTGAAAACACAGATAAGCAATGGCGAATAGACATGTGCACATAATTTTATTAATTTATTTTAATAAGGTAATACACATCCGGATGGACATACTGAGTGAGAAGTTTCGTATTTCATGCTTTCAGGGAGACAAAGGTGTGTTGAGGGTTGAGGCTCCTGAGAGCTGAAACACATGTGATTACACAGACAGCATGTCACCAGACTAGACTCGAGAGAGGGCTGGCTGTCTCCGATATGTTTGTGTTGAGGGGTTGAAAGACGGGAGAATGTAGGGAGGGAGGATAAGGAGGAAAAGATGCAAAAATAGAGAAGGGGAGGAGGGTGCGGTTGAACACTGCCAGTTCTTCATCCGGTTTATTCTGTTCCAAAAGAGCGAGCCAGTTTTCTACAGTAATTACTATTGCCCCTTTTCACATTCTGCCTGCACTGGCCTGGCCTGGGCTAGTTCAGATTTACATTATTATTTGCTGTTGTTCTTGAATTATAGTATAGCCAGGTGGCACAGCAGAGTCCAGTCAAGTTTAGTTCAGGACAGTGTGAGGAAAGAGTCACAGTTACATCTGTCATGTGAGGAAAAAGCCCTACATAGTTTTTAACACAAATATTCAATAATTTCTAATTTCAAGTAATAATTTTCTTTTTATCATTTAAAAAGACTCATAGGTATGCATCAACACCTGTCATCAGCCATCAGCTGTCTATATATTCACTCTATCAAACAACTATAGGTATCACTCTGGTCTCACTCGGCAAATCAAAGGTGTTTGTTGGTCTGTGACACATTTTCCAAATTTTCTTTGACCGAACAACCAACTCCACACCCACCCAGTTACAAGAGAGAAGTAAAGCCATTGTAGAAGCTCCCCATCCTGCATCTCTCCTGCAGTTTCCAGATTTTCCAGACAGAAAGTATGAAAAAGTTGTGACATCTGTAGGAGGGTGTTTGTGAAATTTAACAAAGGAGAAAATGTCACAATCATTTCCCTTTCCATTCTTTATTTGAACTTCCAAAAGAGATGTGATCAAAAGACAACACCAATATTAATAACAACAATACAAACAACAGCTAAAAATAATAGTAAATAAAACAGCTACAACAACAAGATGAGGTGAGAGGTGAGAGGTGAGAAGAGATGAGAAGAGAACAGGTGAGGTGAGATCAGATGAGATGAGATCCATTAATATTTCACAGTTTTCTACGGGAATCACACAGAACTGTTTACAGAAATTGATAAATTCATCCTTTATCGTTATAATTCATTGTAATCATTTTATTTGCAGTTCATTCAAGTCGATGCACAAATTTCCGATGCAGAACTGGTTCATTTGTTCACTGAAAGATAACTCACTCGACTGTGCTGTGACTGACTAACTCTGTCATGGTCAGTGGGTAGCATCTCCTTCATGCACCATTTAGTCATATAAAGACCTTTTTTATCACAGCGGAACACAGTGGTAATCACAAAGACTTAGCAGGTGGTTCAGTGAACGCTCACTTGGGCAAGCACGATGGAAATGAATGCTAAAGGCTTGGATTACTCACAGGCAGCAATGCAGGATTTTAACTCACTACACAGATTAACTATTTACTTCAATGCTATCTCTCAGTGGTTTCAGAAAGGAAAATTATACTGCACAAAATAACCCTCTTTCCACAGACGTCATCTCTAAGAAGTGATGTCTGTGCCTCACTTGGCTGACTGAAGATGTATACACAACATGGTCACAACACTCCTGGCCTACACACCCAGTAAGCATTTTCTAATCTGTAATCGCCTTGCAGTGCCACTCGCTGATTCACAGCCAGACAATAATTCATTTCCCTCACACCCAGCTGCAGAGCTTCAGAGACTGACGCAAAAGCCAAATGGACCTGACTGGCATGACACTAACAGTCACTTTACCTGCAATCGCGTGCCCCTTTTCTGTCAGGGAGAAGGAAAGTGGTAAAATTGAGATTATTTTTAGTAATTCACCCCTAGCTCTCAAATTCAGATCCTATAGAGAATAGACCTTGTTTTTTTTAAATACCTTACTTTAATGCTAACATGCAGGGTTTGCTACAATTTTTATGTCACTGTCAGCTTAGCACCAGTGTTCTGTTTGAGCTTGTTTCCAACTCAGTAATTCATTGGAAGTGTCTCATGCCCACCTATTTGTCAATTTTCATTCTGCTCACCTCCATTGTGTTTATTCACCTGTTACTGGCAAATGCTTCTTGCAAACAAATTCAGAGCACTATCAAAATTGTAGCTCACAGAAGAGTTGTTTTTTTTTGTCTCAGAGATACTATATATTCCAGCCTCTAGCTGCATCACAAGATGATGAGACTCTAATCAGACATTTGGAAACAACAAAGAAACTTGTTTTTTTGAGACAAGCATTTTTAAAATTGTTTTTGAAATTTGTTTTCCTGTGTTCCTTGCTCAATGCTTGAGGCAGAAAAGAATGGCATTTGCCGCAGGTCCACATTATTGGAAAAGGAAAAGAAGTGAGTAGAATTTAAATGCACAGTGTGGTTGTGGCTCTACGGGGTGTTGGTATGAATTAAAAAGAAACCCACATCAATTCCTGTGTGAATGGCTGTGTGAATGGCTGTGTATACTGGCTACACCATGAGCCAGTCAAAATAGATTTGTGGTCAACACTCAAGAGCAGTTTGATGCAGTCTGCCTCAGTTGGCTTTCCTTGGTGGGAGAAGTTAAGTGTTGATGGTCAATTCAACATGATGCATTGGTATTGATTTTCGGTGAGGTGCAGGGTGTGTGTGCACTCATCAGCGTGTTGGGGGAATAAAAGCAGAATTGCTTTCTGAGAAAACATTTGACATGGAGAAGTTTCCCTTTATTACACTTCAGGTTCATTATTTTCCCTTGAATTTTGCTTCTTTCCATTAATTTACCCCAATTTTTCCTCTGGGGTGCTACAATACGCCAAGACCTTCTAAATAGAAGTGTTACAGAATCCAGTTAGAAATTAAAAGAAATTAAAAGTAATTTAAAAGTCGGCATTTTTACATTACATTACATTACAGTCATTTAGCAGACGCTTTTATCCAAAGCGACTTACAATAAGTGAGAGAACTACTAGTCACCAGAAATCATAAGTGCATTTCCTTCCTAAGCAAGCATCTAAGAGCATAACTAGTGCTGAGGTAAAAGTGCAATAAGTTACTTACTTACTTAGTTACTTACTACCTACTTTTTAATTAAATAAATAAACAAGAGCTAATAAGAGCTCAGACAAATAAGTGAAGACAAATTGAGGCAAGTGCTAAGAGGAAGGGTCAGGGTAGTGTTTCCTGAAGAGGTGGGTTTTCAGCCTGCGGTGAAAGATGGACAGCGACTCTGCTGTCCTGACATCAGTGGGGAGTTCATTCCACCACTGTGGGGCCTGAACAGAGAAGTGACCATGTAGATTGTGGTCGGGTCAGGGTGAAAGGCTTGACCATAGCCTGGAGGTAAGAAGGAGCTGTTCCTTTCACTGCCCAGGGTCTTGAACTGGATGCGAGCTGCTACAGGGAGCCAGTGTAGAGAACGGAGAAGGGTAGTTGTGTGGGAGAACTTGGGGGGTTGAACACCAAACGAGCTGCAGCTTTCTGAACAAGCTCCAGAGGTCTGATGGCAGATGCACCAGCATTTCAACCCCTGTCACAAAGTTGGAGGCCCAGGGTTAATACCCAAAATCAAGCTGGCGGTGTTCAGCAGTGGGCTTCTCCCTCTGAGATAAGTGGATCAAAAAACATCCCACGCACCAATACAGAACCAGCACACTGCAGGAAGCCTTGCAGGTGATTTCTTTATTTTGACTACTGTGTGGTTATTAAATGAGTGTTGGAGTCTTTAAACCCAAATAAACCTCATTAAAAGCCAAGCATAACACATCAATTACACTTTTGTTGTTGCCTTGAAGGATTATTGCAACATTGCTCCAGAGAACAGAACCAGCCGGCTAGTTATTATTCACAAAGGTTCACAGCATCACAACATTATCCATGTTCACATATAAACAAGGAGTACTGTGGGAAGTTATTGGTTCTACCCTGTTGTTATTTTACTCCTAAGAAAGGAAAACAACCCTCCCTGTTTTAAATGGGAACAGGATGTGTTGTTTGGTTTGTTGTGACTGAGGTGCTACAGCTGACACAGATCGCATTCCATATTTGTTTACTTGTTTTTCAAACTTATAAAGCATATTTTTTCACTTTGCACACATCCTGGGTGAGCTGCAAAGTGTAATCATGGACATTGTTTACTGTTGTTTACACTAAAGTGACAGTACAGCAATGTTGAAAAAAAATACTAGTGTATGAAGACAGATTTGATTACAGTCCTTGTCAGGTAGAGTCAATATCTGTGATTCCCAAAGCAATCACAGTCACAGCGAGCTGGGCTGGAAAATAGATCGATCATTGAAGAGAATAAAACACCTCGCTGCCAGGAAGCCACAAGCCACCATGCTGAGACTGGAGAGCAGAGATGATTCTTTCAGTTTGCACCTATAGCCTTGCATCGCTTATCACTTCACAGCTTGTGGGCTAATTGACTTCAGTCTGATGTCATCTGTGGATATTATTCATTGAGATAGCACTATAGTACAATAACATCACCTTACAATATTAAGGATACAACTGGTGCATTTATGATTGTATATAATGTTATGTTTGATAAATACTTCATTTTCACTCTTTTGTTCACCTCTGATTTTATAATCTATGATGGCTGATGCATACTGTCATACTTCCAAATGCTGCGATTTGATTTTCATGACGTGAGTACTTAAAATTCTCTATCCGTTCACTTTCTGCTTTTTCATCCAGCCCTCAGGCAATAGCAGTGAGCACTGCAGAACGCTCGCTGTGTCCAGGCAAAAACAATTACCAATCTTCTTTCTTGGTTACAAATTATGAAGGCTGCACGGTGTCTTTGTTAGCACTTCAGGTACATCACCATGGCGACTGCGTGTCTCCACGACTGCACAAGGTCACCTGGCTTACATAAATGTTTTTGTTGTTTGACTGTGTGTGCGTGTGCGTGTGTGTGCACGTGTGTGTGTGTGTGTGTGTGTTTAACTTCCACAAGAAACCAAGATGATGCAAAAGAAGTAATCCACAGTTGGTTTGATAAAGTTGTGTTTGAAAAGCAATGGATGAATGTGTCTCTGATTTTGTGTTCTGCTATTATTCATGCCTGTCATAGCTGAGTGTATTGGCTGCTTGTTCTTTCATGTCAGGTTTACTGTGATCTCCCGAGCCAGATTGCTTTTTCTCTGCTTATTGATGATGTGTTCTGTCATCCATGTGCCCTCTCCTGCTTTCCTTCAGTGTTATGTAGTGCATGAGATTTAGGGAACTCTTGTTTCAGTGCCACCGCATTTGTTTCACATCATTATCACCCCGAGGGAGGTATTAGTATGTGTGTGTTTTCCTTGAGCAGGTTCCCCACTATGTTGTGGAGTGCATCATTTGTATGCTATGTGTCACTGTATCCGTTCCAGTGGCTACTTCCTCTAACACTTGAATACATACACAGTATTTTTTGGGATGCATGAAAGCGATTGGATTATTATGTTTGTCATTTTGTCACTGTTTTTCATCATGTCGGTTTCACCAAATGGTCAATTCCCAAGCTCATGGTTACACACTGGTTTAAAAATGTGTTCAGATAGATAATTTTACAATGTCCCAATGTAAAATTGCTTGAAAAAGGTTAAAAAATGTATAGCAGTGGTCAGCATTTATATTTTCCTCTTCTATACCATAAACTATAAGAGGATAAGAGGAAACTTGAACGATAATTCAACACTTACTACTATACTATGTACTATAGGCCTATTGCATCTGTCCATCTCAGGTTTGCTGAGCTCATGGAGCACCTGCCTTGGCGATGTTAGGTGACATCTTATATCAGTTGGGTTTGGGCTGTTTAGTTTAGTAACACAGGCTTGGGGTCATCCAAGTTCAAACCTCATTAGTCTCACTCAAATACATGTTCATGGATGAGGGCAAAGGTGATGACCACCAGAACTAGGAGTTCATTGTTGAATTTGGATTGATTGATGGATGTGTCACACAAGGACACCTGTTCCAACAATGAAATTAACATGTTTCCCTTACTTATTACGTCCAAAATCAAATTCAATGTACATTATTTGTTGAATGTGTGGCCTTGTGTGCTATCATCATGAAAATCTCAATTCAGTTTGAGCGTGTGAGCGTACATGTGCTGCGTGTGTGTGTGTGTGTGTGTGCGTGTGTGTGAGAGAGAGAGAGAGAGAGAGAGCTAAAGAGAGATTTACTATTAAAGATTTGTGGCATCAGATAAGGTGTCTCGTTTATGTCTTTGATGTATGAGCTTTGGGAGCTTGGGACATCACATTATTGAAGCAGACAGGTCTGGGCTGTGATCATTTGAAAATGGAATCCATGCTATAAATGTATTAGCAGATATTTGCTTTTCATCTCATCTGAAGGATGTCATTACTGTCCACACTGCCACCCTCTTTTTGCTTTCTGAAGCAAAACCTAACACTCTAAATGAAAGGAGAGATGTGTACTTCAGAACTATGGACATGTGTCTTTCATCTTGTACAAAATGTCACAATTGTTATTGTAGGATGTAATTGTATTTATTCATTTATTTTTGGTGTGTGTGTGTGTGTGTGTAAGTGTGTGTGTGTGTGTGTGTGTGTGAGTGAGTGACTAAATATATAATCATATATAGATGTTAATAGACTATCACAGAACAAAAAAATAGTCTCTAGCTATCTCTGTCCAAAAACTACGGAGCCATACTGAACGTCATGACCATGCATGGGTAAAAAATAGATTCAAGGGTGAGGGTCTTCATCAGACACATCCTGTATCTGTTTG
The DNA here is from genome assembly GCA_034670385.1 of Hoplostethus mediterraneus. Taxonomy (NCBI): domain Eukaryota; kingdom Metazoa; phylum Chordata; class Actinopteri; order Trachichthyiformes; family Trachichthyidae; genus Hoplostethus; species Hoplostethus mediterraneus. The sequence goes on from JAXDDW010000007.1 coordinate 6,613,623, forward strand.
AATCAAGCTGTTATTAAGCCGTTCTTTTTAGTAACCACTGATTGCAGGAAACATATTTCACAATAGGCTCCATTTGACACTGCTGGTTTCCATTTTAATCAGTCTGAGAATAACAGCCTGTGGTGAGGATCCTTGTCTTCACATCCTGTAAGATGGTCGTCTGATTTCTTCTCATGATAGTAATCAAATGGGTGTTAAGTGAACCTTTGTGTAAATTCCAGACAAAATAGCATCATAATATGACAAATTGTGATCAGTAGCAATCTATTAGATTACAGCAAGCTGTTCATTTTCAAACACATTTGGCATTACTTTTGGATGATTTACGTCAATTATAAAAACTAGTGAGCCCCATTTACCATTTTTAAGCAATCAGATTATTGTAATCCAATATCATGTAATCCATTACTCCAAATCCCAGCAATGCAAAAAAAAGCAATAATATTAGAGAGCATTTCATTTGTTAGCATTCACTAAGTGCCCACAGAGAAAAGGGATAAAACTGCATTACTAAACAATATATCTATACATGCCCTCAAAAGTTTGGGGACACTTAGGTTTTAAAATGTTTTAATAAATAAGCATGTTTGCTTTTGTCAGTTTGCAATAACTTAACCCATTAAAGTTTGGTTTATGTTGAAAAAAACAATATCACACGTAAATATTTGTGACGATAACTCAAAACAAATAAAAAATAAAATAAAAAATACTCCCTTAGCAGCTATAACTCCTGCACACACTTTCTTCATACAAACAGTCAGTTTTTCCAGGCGTTCCCTCAGAAATGCTCTGCCATGCCTCTTGCAGGACTCCCCAGAGGTATGTGGAGCTGGTTGGACACCACCTCTCTTGAACCTTTCGATCCAACTCCTCCCAGAGCACCTTGATTGGGTTACAGTCGGGTGACTGGACAACACCCCTTCTGGCTCCTTCCTCTCCAAATATCTTTTGCACAGCTTTGAGGTCTATGTTTGTGGTCGTTGTCTTGCTGGAATGTAAAGTGGACCCCAATCAAACGCTGTCCAGAAGGAATGGCTTGGAGAATGGAAGGGTAGCCATTCTGATTTAGGATACAGATCGATACAGATCCCCAACGATTCCTGCTCAAAACAGCCCCACACCATGACACTGCCTCCTCCATGCTCTCTCTGGTAGCATGCGCTCTCCTGCTTGGCGTCTCACAAAGCTTCGCCTTTTTGACCCAAAAGCTTCAAACTTCAAACTAGCTTTTTAAACTCTTTTCCAGTCCTCTTCTGTCCAATTCTTGTGTTTCTTTGCCCACTGCAGCCTTTTTCTTTTATGTGCTTTTAGAAGCGGTTTCCTTCTCGACGCCCTGCTCATCAGCCCTGCATCTGTGAGTGTTCTGGACACAAAGCAGATGAGACATGGTACCTGGTGTGTACTGTTGAGCTCTGCTGTCAGCTGACGACAGGTTAAAAAGCGATCACAAAGGCTAGACAGTTGAATGTGTTTGTCCTCTCGAGGAGTGATGCATTTTGGCCTTCCACTTCTCTTTCTATCCCTGCTGGAGCCAGTACTGTCCTTTCTCTGAAGGCAGTAGTAAACCACATTTAAAGAAGCTAATTGTCAATAAGAATAACCTTCACCTTTTAACACAACTATACTCAGACGTGTTTCAATGGAAAGCTGTTTAGATCTTGTCATTTTTCTTTGCAAAAATTACAAAACTGAAGGAACAAATAACAAAAATACTACCTTGGGAATAATGATATACCCCACCCAATTCATAACCTTGTTGTTTTGTTACCTCTCAGGTGTTTGAACCACCTTTGGGGAAAACATTTTGTGCAATGTGCTTTTAACTATAGTTTGGAAAAAGAAAACTGTCAAATTATTATTTCGGCAAAACGTATTAGTATTAGTAAATTGATGTTCTCTCTTCTATTGTTAAGTGCCTCGGGTACCTTGAAAGGCACTCTAAAAATGAAACTTTTGACAGGCAGTGTATATATTTCTGTATCAGAGAAATGCTTGTTCTTGGTGCTTATGACGTGGTTGTGAACTTCTGAAAAGTCAATGGCAATTATACTGTATGTAGTGCATACTAATATTAGTCTGGCTGATAACCATATTGATTCATATCATTTGACTAAATGAGAGGCTGCGGAACAATACGTTAGATTGATTTTTTTAATTAGTTGAGTTGCTCATGAAATGAAACAAGGCATATCGCTCCGTCAGATCAGGGCGTGTTTCATCTCCATTTTCGTCAAGATCAAAACAAATGGAAAATTATTAAGAATATGATTAGCTTGGGACGTTATCTTCTGGAATGTCATATTAGATAAAAACAAATTTCACGTGCCCATGAACTATGTACTTAATCTCCTTAAAATGAGATGTGTATTCATTCATGCGTGCAATGACTCCAGCTCAGCGTTGCCTTGTGGGTTCTAAGCCAACCAGCATGTTAGATAGACAAGTTATGAATCCGAATCCAAACCACACACTTTACTAAAGGGTGAGTTCAGTCTCCTTCATAAACTCCCACTGCAAATCACAACACTTAACACAGGCCCAACTGGAGAGATGTGTCAGCCATGTGACTCAGGTAAGGACACCGATGACATGTTAGAGAGGATGAGAGCCGCCGCTTAGGGTGAGCCTCTCTCCAGTCTCGAACACATGAGTCCTTTGCTGCCAACATGATATAATTAGCTGGATTAGTCACTACTGATTGATCTCATTTGAAAGCACACTTGTGAATATGAGGGATAGTATTTCTGCCAGACGATATAATGAGAAAATAATAACACTGAGAGATTCACAGTGAGAGAACATCAAACCCTTTTTGTAAAACCCTGCAACAAAATAGCCACCGCAAATATAATACTCCACTGTCTCTGTTGTGTTACAATATATTGGGTTGTGTCAGTCGGGGGTTTAATTCCTGAATGCCCCGGCATTATTTATTCACAACAGGTCACAAGAGTCTCTTGTCTGAGAGAGGAATATTAAGTATGTTCATTATTGGGGAGTAGCGATGAATCCAAGAGAGCCGTGGCAATCACATTAGCTGATAAACACCAAGGACAAGAAAGATGCCCACGAGTTCCCGTGGGAGAGCTTCCAATTAACACTCAAGCTTTCTCCCTTACATGTTGCTTGGCTTGAGAGTGTGAAGAAAGATGGAAGGAGAGAGAGAGAGTGAGAGAGAGAGAGAGAGAGAGAGAGAGAGAGAGAGAGAGAGAGAGAGAGAGAGAGAGAGAGAGAGAGAGAGAGAGAGAGAGAGAGAGAGAGAGACTTTAGGGATACACACACAGAAAGGCAAATTGATGAACCTATCTGAGCACTTTATTGTTAGGATTTTTATGGTGAACCACATCAGGAAACCCTCATAATTTTGTTTTTAGTTTTAATGATGTTTTTTTTACTTGAGGACGTACTGACAGGCTAGCAGACTCTTCTATATCTGCATGTGTAATCCAGAGTACCTCCCCTGGTGGCTGGTTCTCCAAGACTGTCAAACCTAACAGTGGGTGGGTCCTCCCCTTTTGTGCCTTTAAATTGAGGAAACTGACACTGCTATTGGCTCAGTATTCAGTATTTCAGTATTCAGAGAGAAACTTAGCTCCCTGTTTGACATCTCTCTATTCTCTGCAGATGTTCAATCCTCAGTCCTCCAGAATCACCACACGGTTTTATGTTTTATTTATACAGTTTGTGCTCCTAGCAATTATCAGAGCAGGAGGGTCCTCTAAAGGAAACAGAGGTGTACCTTACCTCTTATGGGGCAGAAAACTGGAATAAATTCTAAGTTAGAAGACAAAAAAATGCATTTTCAAAATACCAAAGAGAATATCAACTGTCAAATGAAATATCTGTGGGTTTTATGAACCCACATATTTCCCCTAATATAATATAAGCTTGATATACACCGAGTATACAGAATATTTTACACAACACACATTTTCCCAGTACTGAGTTGTCTCAATTATCTTAGGGCATAACAATGCTTTTCCCTTCACCTCATGACTGAAGTGGAATCAGGTGACATCTATACAGGATCACAGCTTTCACATGGATTCATCAAGTCAAACTACGTCATGGAAACACCGGATGTGGAATAATCACACCAAACGAAATACTGAGATGTGGTAATTGTTGAAAACAGCATCAAAATGTAACTCTCCTTTTTTATCGGACATTAATTCATCAGCTGCTTTAATTCTCATAAAAGAATTACCGACCACAAGAACAGCAACATTATAACTCGATGAGATCTCAAGATGAGACCCTTTTATAATGTGCAATTCTGCTGCACCTAACTCTAATTTGTTTCCCACCCACCCTGCTGATTCTGGCTGCTGTGTCGTTTAAGGGACCCCTCATGCTCCCCTGTTCAACAGACTGCCAACAAAGGCTGATGTTATTGGGGCAGACAGCAGCCTTTTCAGTGCTGTCAAACACAGAAAGGGCACCGCCACTGCAGGGGTGCATTTGAAGTAGCAAGGGCAGAGGTGTGAGTACAATCTGAGAGTAGAACATAAAGACACAACCTGTAGTCTGACAAACCTGTAGACTGACAGAATGTATCGAAGAGCAAAAGAATAAAAAACAAAACTGGAAGACATGTGTAACATTAAAGTGATAATCTGCATGCAATCCACGTTTTTCTTCTTTTGGCGACATCTTTGGTGCTAAGCAGTCATTGCTTTGTCGGTGCAGCCATCATGGCTATTGCTGCTCATGCTAACTGTCAAGATCTTCTATTTATTCCAAACCAACCATTGTTGCTGCAGCCGGAAACATTAAACGCATCACTTCCTGTGCGCCAGACAGGCAGGAAAGATCTACCCAACAGAGTGTTTAGAACAGCAAATGTAAAAACTTTCATGCACTGGTTATAGGTATATATATATTGATTGATATAAATTGGTGATAGAGAGTAGCAAAATGGAAATTGATTTTTATGAAAATGTTGCAGATTATTGCTTTAAAGTAATATTTACTTTAAAGAAGTAAATATTATTTAGTAGTTTTTTTTCCCATTCTTCAAAGATAAGTTTGAGAAAAGGATGAACCCCAATCATATTTTTCACTATTGTCAAATCATCAAACCTCACCAAACCAAAAACAAATAGTAGTAGTAGAATATAAGACCCCCCCCCCGGCAAGATAGACATGCTAAACTGAGGTGTTAATGTATTCCAGCTCAAAGAGAAAGCAATAACACACTTTGTGCACTGATGTGACAGAAATGACAGAAATGGGACTGTTGAGCTGCACGCACGCACACACACACACACACACACACACACACACACACACACACACACACACACACACAAACACAGACACACATTTGAGAGACCCGACGGGGATATCTTCCAACTACCAAGCCGCTTGTTGTAGGATATGGAACCTTAAGGGCTGGGTTTCTGGGGACTCCTTGAGGGGTGCTCTTTGTTTAATAGTGGCGCTGACAGGACAGGACAGGACAGGACAGGACAGGACAGGCACGACTGACACGCTGTCAGTTCTCTTCAGTCAGCTGGAACCTCATGTTTAAAATCTGGCTCATCACACATGTGTCTCGGTTCGTGAGCGTATGAACTGGCTGATTTGAGGTTAAGGCTAGGATTAAGGCACAAACACGAGTGGACTAATATGTAGTCCACTCCCCTTAGGTGGGACACAAACACACACACACACACACACACACACACACACACACACACACACACACACGTGTCTGTTTCATCTTCCATTTGCCACCATGAGGAGCACATCCATCCATTGTAGCTGTCAAGCTAAACTTCCTAAGGGACCTGCTCTTGTTGTGATGCACGTGTCTATCACAGCCCTCTCATGTGATCGCTCCAATGGATCACCTTGAAATATCTAATGGGCAACTTGAAATATTGAACCCTTGTTAACGTGAGCATAATGTGCTCAGAGAAATATTGAGGGATTGGACAGAGGTTTCATTTGTAGCATCACTCAATAGACATGATCGCTTTTACATTTGTCTATAGTGGGGTTATTTTTATTCTCCAGTGAAGCTGATGAGTTTTTGTCAGCAGCTCTTTTTCAACATCACGCTTTCTCTCGCTGTGCTACATAAAATGATGAGCGTTTAGATTAAGCCTTTATCTAGTACTGCAATTCACTGCAGAAAGGTTAGCAATTCAATATAGGCAACAAAAAATACAATTATAACAATTTAATAACTGAGCTCTCAGGTTTTCAATTTGCGCAAGCATTGGCCCAAGGCCCAAGACACAGTTAATCATGTGAAATTAAGCACATGGTTCACAGAGCGTGTCCCTGAATAAGACAATGGCCAACACATGGGTGACTTCATTGGTTGTCATCTAATTGACACACAATGGAGAGTGGCACCAGTGGGGCGTAAAGTAAGCTGACAGACAGGCCGTGTCAGGAAGCAGCCTTGGTGTCAGCTTGCTGGGCGCTGTTCGACACATCTCCCCCTGTGACTGACAACGACCCCCAATTAACCTCAAACATAAATGCAGACAGAAAACGCACCCCCCCAACACACACACACACACACACACACACACACACACACACAGTAGCTAGGTGTGTGACAGCTGTGGAGCCTTGACTTCATTCATTCGCCACTAATTGAGCTTGCACCTCAGCTTTAGCTTCATCCTTGAGTGTCAATGAAAAAAAACCTTTAGATTATTGCAGAGGGTCTTTTATTGTGAGAAGCTTGTTCTATCCATTCATAGTTCACTTCATTGATTCAAGGTGAAAGATGAATAGCAGCAGCATACTGTTTGAATGAAAAATGTGTGCAGCAAAATAACCGACCTTTGAAATCATCTATTTATTATTTATTTATTTTATTTATTATTGCTTTTTCATATGCTATGGGACTCTTTTACAAAGTATGTCACTCTGGTTCCCTCTAGTGTCGTAGTAAAGTAAAATAGATTTTAGCCCCCACCCCACTCACTTCCACTATTCTGATGATAATTTAATTTACGCAGGCCTGATGAAAGGCTTATGATTGATCTTGATAAATAAATTGCATTGGCATGTCTCAGATTTATGGATCAGTAGATCACATCATCATGGATCAGTAGATCACATCATCCATTATGCTAAAATATGGATTGTCCTGTATCAACATTACGTTTTCTTATCCGTCTTATCAGTTTGTGTGTTGTTATATCCCTGTCTGCAATCCAAAGTTCCTCTACAGGAAAATAAAGATTTGTGTTAAACTGAAATGTATTACATATTTAGATAAAATTTGATCAGTGCTGTGTAGTTTCTTTGATTTTTGTCAGCTGAACAGAGCAACACGTTGACTGTGACCCCCAGCCAGCAGATGACGATCAGACTCTGTGTCCATCACCTTGCTTCAAAAAGACCCTGGTGGAGGAGCAGAGGAGGTCAGAAATAAGGAGCTCTCACTCTGCCCCGATTTCTTTGGAGACCAGAAAATGCTGTCACTGTATTGTGGTAAACTTGGAGGATGCAGTAGTGATCACAGGGCACAAAGCACATTTGCAACTGAAATGTATAATATGATGAAAGAGGAGTTGGAAGAGACTGTCACTCAATGTGTCATTATATCAAGTGATGTTTCTAGAGACATCATGGTCCTCTCTGTGTTGGCATCAGTGTTGGGATCCAGTTTGACAGTCGTTGTGTTCTTAAAATGGGTGCAAGCAGAAATATTACATATGTCTAGAGTTATTACATACACATAAAATTCAATAATATGTTAAAATGTGTCATATCGAGGGTCCAAGGTTAGGGGGGTGTTGTGTGCCATCATTTATTGTTTTCATAATTTTACAAGACACAAGTGAACAGTATTTTTTGTGGATACTGAAATATTTGTGGATTGTCTCCTGTGGGTTACGGATTTTAAAGTCCAATAAAAACTTCCATTCAATCCGAACACGCGACCACGAGTTAACGCCCATTTTTACAGACCGGAAATAGATCTTTGACATCATTAGGCGCAAATCGCCGGAACGGTTCCTGTCACTATTCCTTCAAAAAGAAAACAACAACAGCAGCAGCAGCATCGGGCTGCAAGAGTGTGATCAGTTTATATAAACTGGGTCAATGACTGTGAACCACACTGTCCCACTTCATGCAGTGTGCCGTGACGGGGCTAGTCACCAGATTGCAAATCCATGAAAGGACGGCCATGACATGGAGAAACGAGAGCAAATGAAAAACACCCTCCAGCTCAGCATAGACACATTTCAAGACAAGCTGTTTGGTTTAAGCCGAGATATCTGGAGCTGCCCGGAGCTCGCATACAACGAGAGACAGGCTCATGACAGGCTCGTCCGCTTCTTCTCCGAGGAGGAAGCATGGAGTGTTGAAAGCCACTACAAACTGGCGACCGCGTTTCGGGCCACTTGGGGTCCGTTTGGTGGCAGGGAGGGGGACCGGGTTTTGAATGTAGGGTTTCTGTGCGAGTATGACGCTTTGCCGGGTATCGGACACGCTTGTGGGCACAACCTCATAGCGGAAGTAGGTGCTGCAGCGGCACTGGGGCTGAAAGGCGCGTTAGAAAACCAGTCCGACCTTCCTGTCCGTGTTAAGGTAATGGCCAGCAAAGATAGGCAAAATACATTAAAATGTATTTGGCTACCAAATACATGCCCATTAAATCTATTAAAATAAATTACAAATTACTGGTGTAAACACATGTATGTATTAAAAATACATAAATTGAAATTCTGGTATAACATTTGACCCACAATAACAGTAGAAGTGTCATTTGTCTATTTGTGTCAACATGACAAAAGCAAAAATTATCAAATCACGCATTCAGCCTATAACCAGTGTGTTGCATAAAAAATATATACAAATACTTTCTTTCTTTTTAATGAATGTACATTTTTTTTAACATCAAGTCACTTTTTACTCTTTCTTCTTATTAGTTGTTTTTGAGCACTATTGTTTCTAACATTTCAGCAGTGTGTGGCCTGTGAGGGCAATAGACCATTCCTTTTTGTTGGTGCAAAACATACACTCAGTCTCTACTTTTCCACTCAGCAATTTTATTAAACACTGTGATCCCAGGTAACTGTTATGGGAACTCCTGCAGAGGAGGACAGAGGAGGAAAGATTGACCTGATCATGGCGGGGGCCTTCGCTGACACAGACCTTGTCTTCATGGCTCACCCAGCGCAGCACGATGCTTCATTCCTGCCCTGTGTCACACTCGCAGAGTATGTTCTTCCTTCTCTGGGTCGTACGATGATTTATGAATTGTATTGATTGTGTTCTCTGTTCTCCTCTCTCATTTTCTCCCTCTCCACGAGTTCTCTAACCTCAATATATTGCTGAGGTGGTTTAGATTTGGCCACTTCCCCAGACAGACCCTAAACCTCTATGTTGATGTTACATAGCATGACAGTGAAGTACCATGGGAAGACATCTCACGCATCTGCATACCCTTGGGAGGGGGTGAACGCTTTGGATGCTGCTGTGCTGGCCTATAACAACCTCTCTGTCCTCAGGCAGCAGCTCAAACCAGACTGGAGACTCCATGGTGAGAACAGAGGATGAATAGGCAGAAGTGCAGTTATGGAAGTGTGACGCTACATTTAGCTTCATTTCCTAACTATTATCATTGATTCTTGAAGTCATGAGTCAAGAATAACTCTGATCGTTATTACAAATTATTGCAGATAGCGACTGGAACTAAGTTATCTGCCAAGTGTAACATTTCAGAAAGCAAAGCCATTTTCTGCCTTTTCCCATGTAGAAGCATGTTTGATTTCCAATCAAAAATTCAATCAAAATGTATGGTTTAAGTTTACATGTATTGTTTAGTAATTGTAATGGGTCATATTGGTTATGGTAAAGGTAAAGGTACTTGGCTGTAAGAAAGTGCTATGGATCCATCCCTACGTCCTTCATCAAAACACTTTTCCAGCATCCTTTCTTGTACGTTTCCTCTGTTTTCTTCACTACAGGTATAATCAAACATGGAGGGGTGAAACCCAACATTATCCCTGCCTACACTGAGTTGGAGTTCTACCTACGCACGCCACTGATGAAGGATCTTTGTGACCTGAAGGCCAAAGCAGAGGCTTGCTTCAGGGCAGCTGCAGTGGCAACTGGTTGCCAAGTAAGCTTGCTTAAAAAAATACTTTGTCTTGTGTTTGCTTTCCTCTCAGTGACTCCCTGATTTCCAGATTAAAGGACTACACCGGCATTGTGCGAAATTGGCTGATTGGTTAACTTAACGTTTACAGTATGATAGGAGTACCATCAGTATCATCTCTGGTAGATATCTCTGTCCTGTGTCGTGCTACCATGTTAGCATACAGTACGTTAAGTGGCCATAGGACACTAGTTATCGAGTATTTTCTCTTTCTGCCAATCTTCCTGTCACATAAAGGGTAAGTTGACCAATGAGTACATTTCCCAAAAAGTACCAGACATGGTAAAAAAAAAATATTGATGCCATCCTTAACATATGCCCCAGTGCTGTTATGGACCCCTTTAGCTGGTATTTCAGGGTGCCTGCATTTAAAACAAAGAGAACTAGGGATGTTTGTGAACTGCACATTTTTAGCACTGCATTTGCACTCTATTTAAGCACTTTGTACAATTTGCAATTTGTATATTTTACATTTTATATAGTATAGAATTGTAATCTCCTACTCTGGTGTGATCTTAGATTTTGTACATTATATTTTAGTGTATGATTTTACTTTTTTTTTTTTACAACCTAACAAGTTTTTCCCTGGTGGGACACTAAACATTGATTGTTTGATTGATTGATGTTATCTTTAGGTGGAGATAACCTACCCAAACCATGCCTACTCTAACATTCTGCCTAATGCCACACTGATAAACCTATATGAAAACAATGGGAAGGCTCTAGGGATCCAATTTCAAGAGGTGCCAAATAACTTCTCTGGTAGGTAAAAATGTAAACATTTGTCAGTATAGACAACATCAGGGTTCTGTCACTTGCAAACCGCCTGGACCTCTACCTCTCTGTTTCTCTCTCCCTGACACTTTTTCTTTCTGTCTTTGCTGTTTACTGGCCAGTGAAGCAGAAATGTCCTCAAAAATCCTGTATTTTAAGTAACAGGAGAACAGTAATAAATTGTATTTTACAACTTGCTTTTTGTCTGAATCAACAGTATCATCCCCATAGTGCATGTATTTCATTTATCTTGCAGGTTCCACTGACTTTGGCAACCTGTCATTCGTAGTCCCTGGTATTCACCCTTTCTTCTACATCTGTTCTGAAGCAATGAACCACACTGAGGAATACACTGAAGCAGCAGGTACATCACGGGTCTCTTGGGAACTGATGTGTTCTTGCAGTAGAAATTTACCTGCAGTGCGATCACCTGACAGACATTTCTGGCCATGTCTTTTCAGTTCACTTCGTTTGTTTGTTCCTTTCCTGTTCACCCATGCTTTGTTTGTCTTCTCTCTTCCCTTTCCTGTGCCAGGAGCTGAAAAGGCCCAGTTGTACACCCTGAGGACAGCCAAAGCCCTGGCTATGACAGCTGTGGATGTGCTGTGCTGCCCTGATCTGCTGATGCAAGTGAGAGAGGATTTCTCCCTGGCCAAACTGAAACAGGAGGAGAAATGACTTAAAGGCAGCGATGCAGTGTTATAGGCTCCATACTAAATATATCTACTAAGTAATCATATAAGCAACAATTAATATAGTAAATAATATCGACTAATGGCCATACGTCTGATCTGCTGATGCAAATGAAAGAGGACTTAACTCAACAGGAACTGGTTGAAAAGCAGAGGTATTGCTCTATAGTTTTATATACTAAACACTAAATAATCATATATCTTGATTCAGACTGTGTAAAATTGCACAGGTCTTCCACAAATTGAGATATGCATGTTTGAGCTGTTCCTAAACAGACTTGACCTATTCAGTGGGCATGGTTTTTGGGGGCATGCTTTCCCTTGCACACAGATTTATCCCAAACCTTGGCTTCTTTGTTCTTCCCATCAGCATGGTGGAAAATCAGGCCATGGACTTTTCATGGAAGCTTTTATTGTTTTATCCTTTTCATGTCTTTCTGCTGACATATCACCTTTAAATACTGTGCACCTTTAATTCAGTTTAGGATGACAGTACGCAAAGTTTGAATTGGCAACATGCCCTTGGGACATTACTTAGAACAGAATAGAATATACTTGATATGATCTAGGCTATTCTACACTTTTGCCTGTAAGAAATCACTGAAAGAGCACTCATCTTCCCAAGAAGCCACTGTGCAACTGCATTTTTTCTGTTTTTGAAATCTGTTTTTGTGTTGCTCTGCGTCCTGATTTTCACAAAAGGAATCCAGTATCTAACAAGTGCATAAGCTTTCATTTGCTCCAACATTATGTTTCTCTATATGCAAAGAGAGTAGACAAATGCTTACTTCCACCTGACAGCCAGATGTCACCGCAGGGTGCACGTTTGTGTTGTGACAGATAGTCTGAATCTGTAGTCACAAGTTTATTTTTAGTAGATGAAAGCAACGTTCAGTTCAAAGTGTTCCAATCCATTACATGCAGAGAGTTGAATGTATTCTGGTTCTGTCGCTTCATTCCACGCAGTGTTTAGCTCTGCTTCAATAAAGTTCTCATTTTCAGAAAACATCACATTTATTAAACATCTTTGCCCATGTAACATCTTTCCAGAGTTGTGGAATAATAATTTCTTTTTTTTTGGTCATTAAATTGTCATATAAACTGCCCACATTTTTTTTAATGTACATCCTTTGCTTAAGTGAAAGGCAATCTACCAGATATTACTGTATTAAGCTAAAAAAAAAAAAAAGACATTAAACTATCAACTAATAGGTAATAGTGAGCCTCAAAGCCTCACAACACCGAACAGAGGAGATGAGCTTCAGTTGAATAAAAAAATATTTTGACATTAAAAATACAAAAATACCATATTCAATATGTTTGGGGTTTTCTAAACATTTTTTTTTTTTTTACATTTGTTTAAGTGAATATTGGTATTTTTCTTGTTTACTAAACTTTGTCATGTCACACAACCGCGATACAGTGGCTTGACAGCAAAATAATTGCATTGATACAAAGATCACAAGAAAATTTAGAACATCTACTGAATCATACTACAGTGCTGTAAAAGAAAAAAGGAAACTTCAAGATAAAGAATTACCTGACTACCAGATTTTGAGATTTTCATGGATTGTCAAAGCTACTACTAGTTCATATAAAGGTGGAAGGGGCTCTGTGTGTACATTGGCAACGCCCGAGATCCACACCTTGAGGAAAGGTGACGTGAACGTACAGCGTTTCTTTTCTTGGCTTTGTTGTTGGAGACTGGTGGTCGTAACTCCCTCCGCTCTATGTGTTGAGCATCACTGCAGGGAGAACTGAAAACACAGCTGAGTCACGTTGCACATACTGTGTCCATTTTTGCATTCACCTATCTGCAGTTAGGACAGCCCCTGGGTGCGTTTCCATCAACAGCACTGCACTTTCCAACCCTGAAACCAAGTGATTTGATGGAGTGACAAAACCATTGATGATGACGACCCTTTTTTTTCTTGAACACCACAGATCATTTTCAAATTGATCAGTTTTAAGTGGCTGGGTCAAGAAGGCAAAGGTCCCCATGCATCTTACGAGTAGTCTCTCCGTCTCTGCATCCTCAGTGGAAAAACCTCATGGGCAATGTCATCTCTCTTGCTGTCCACATATGAACCAAGTTATTGGAGTCCCATTGTAGATCGCAGTGTCCGAGACAGACAACACGCCTCTCTCGCTCTCAAAGATGATACACCAATGGGTCCAGGGTTATGAGTAGATGGACCAGTAGATGATGTTAAAGAGAACGTACGCTCCAGGGAAGAAGACCCGCGAGTACTTGTCTATAGCGTGGGTATCTATCCAAATGTTCACATAGCCCCTGGATGGCTTCACCTGGCCGGTGATCTGGGGGTCATTCAGTGCCACCTGGGCCAACATTCTCTCCTGGCGGCCACCATTCTCCGGCATCCCATAATTCCCTGTAGTGTTGATATCCATAGACCCGTAGCCTGTGATTTGCGGGTCAATCATCATCTCGTCGGGGTTACCAATGCCACATGTACATGGCAGCTAGGCGAGGGAAGGGCAGTGGTTAAAAATGCACAGGTGAGAACAGGAAACAGGAAAAGAGCAACTACAATTGTTTCACATTCAATTTTAATTTAAAAAAGAAGATGAAACTTCAAAAAAAATAAATGATAATACCAACATACACATTAGTTGTCCTTTGAAGTCTAATGTTTTTTTTTTCACAACGCTCTGGGCCTTCAAATAACTTTGGCATGAAACATTTAAAGACGGATGTTTGTGCTGGAAATGTTCCTGAGGATATGTGGGCAATTTGGCTCCATATGCCACAACATTTGGCAGATGAAGAGTCGAGGTAACAGCAATATAGTACACAAGCTGTAGTCCCAAAATAACTTACCATAGCCTGAGAGCAGCTTAAAGTCAGCCAATTTAGAAAAAGATCTATCTGTTTACCGGAAATGCACATAAATGAAAGAAATAGCTATAAATGGTAATTAAAAGTAGTTGCTCTTATTTCTACCAATTTAGAAATATTTTGAAAATTAGGTCATTCTTGTCCTTTAGAGAGAGCTATTAATGCTTCTATTACATCTTGTCTTGACTATCATAAGTCTCTTTATTCTCACCTCAATTGAAAAAGCTGTTTCTTACTATGCAGTAACTAGAATTTCAACAAGAAGTAAAAGGAAAGACAATAGGACCCCCATATAGCCTCTCAACACCAGCCTCTCTACAGCTTTAACATTATATTGTCTCTCTGGTGCATTCAGGTTTTATTTTTGCATTTTATAAATAATTCATGAGTTTGACCCAATTTTTGTACCTTAATTAAACTGTATCTTATTAAACTCAAAACAACCAGACATGTATATTTTGGTCACTGAGCAAGAATAAAACAATTTGCTGTTTTATAAGTCTAAAGGTGATGCAGCTTTTGCTAGTAAGCTCCCTCATCTTTGGAGCATTTTGCCTGAAGATATAAACCTGGCAGCTGCTGTGCTCTCTCTTTTTTTAGTCTCTGTTGAAAACACATTTTTGTAAACTTGTTTTTTTAAAATCTTTTGAATGGGAAGCAGCAGTGTCAGACTGTCATCTCTAGTGTCAGGGCTGCTAGTCCTATGATAATACGTTATTTAAAATTGTGTCTTCCAAAGTACTTTGTTAAGTGTTATAAAAATTAGGATTATCTAATTATATGATGGTCAATATATTACTTTTATTTATGCTGCAAGATGTGGACGGCAATGCAGATCATTACATCTGCAAGAAAGATAGTGAGTAAATATTGTAATCTCAGCACAGCAAGAGTGAAAAAACATTTGCATGTTATGGGTTAAGTGTCTTTTAATTGCAGGTAATGAATAGCCAAAGAGAGACACTTACTCTCTCCCTTAGTTTCCTCTCTTTTCTCTCCTGCACAGTGGAGAGGTAGTTGACCGCCGCGTACTCTATCACCGACAGGAAGACGAAGACAAAACTGACCCAAAGGTAAATGTCCACTGCCTTGATGTAGGAGACTCGGGGCATGGAGGCGTTGACGCCAGTGATGATGGTGGACATGGTCAGCACTGTGGTGATGCCTGGAGTGGATACACACAGGTTAGAGACACCAGCCCTTGCATCTATTATCTGTATTATCATCAGTGTTGGATAGACAGCCAAAATCGATCTATCTGATACTTTTTTGGTGCGTTCTAATTTCTCAAACTGAATCTGGGGCTTTGTCTCAAAAGTTAGAGGAACATTTTATCGCGGTGCTAGGTTTCTCTTGAGAAGCCAAGCCCTGAGACGGACAATCTCTTCTACCTAAAGGAACCCTGGCAGGGACGGCCCTGCGGTCAATCCAGAAAGAAACCCAGGACAGCATGACCATCAGAGTGGCAGGGAAGTAGGTCTGCAGCAGGAAGAAGAAGATGTGGCGCCGCAGGGTGAAGTGGATGTATAAGCGATTGTACCAGCCTAGGAAGGTGAAATATTGGCAATATTACACACAGAACGTCATATGTTAAGTATTGATACACCATACAAACAAGTTATCTGGCTATAGGGAGGCTGCAAGGATTTCTGGTTAGTAGTATTTTTTTTTCATTTCAAAGTGAGGATTACAGTCTTCATAGCATGACATTTTAATAACCCCAGGGGACCCGACCCCTTAGTTGGGAAAACTACAAAATAAAATTCTCTACAAAATAAAATTGGGATTCAGTGAAGTTGTGACTGACAATTGTAGACTGCACACACACATTTGTTCTATCTGCCTAATGGATACAGTACTGTACTCATAAATTAAGCTGGTTAGTCTGCTGTGAAGAATTGCTTGTGCTGTGGATTACCTGTGCTGCTGTAGAACGCCAGCTTGGTAGTGGTGTGAAACTTCTGGATGAGGAACTGGGATAGAGATATCCTGTCGTCAGTGTTCAAGGATTCATTACCTTTCTTCCAGTACAGCATTAGGTCATCATCTGTGTACGCATCTGTGTACGCAACAACGCAAGAACAAAAAAAGGCAATAAATGCAACATCAAAATTGTATTGTGGAAATAAGGTAAGTATTTGTTCACATTTCGATAAATCTACTCACAGCTCTCGATCTCCAACGAGCAGGTTTGGGTATCTAGAGGGAAGCGGCTGAGGTCCATGTTGCACATAGCGGTGACGGTGACTCTGTAAGGAAAACAGCACTAAGAACTCTATACAATTTGATCTGCCTTTATTACTGAGTTCTGTAATTCTACTGTCACCCACATGGCAATATATGCTGTCCTTTTAAACCACCAGTGAGGGTAAAGGACTTTAAAATGTTCAATTAGGTCATTTCGTTAGTTGACCAAAGACAAAGCAAATGGTGGGAATTAGGACTGAACACATTGAATTGCTTGATTTAATCCCTCCAGTGAACCACTGGCAAAGCGTGTGGCATTCTTTGCTGATTACTGCAAAGCTGCCATATCCATCTGGTACATTAATTGCCATCAATAAGATGACACAGAAATGTTGTCGGAAAAGAAATACATTGCGAACACACATTGGAGGTTGACATTTCATGATATTCCTATTGCTACACTCGTCCTCTCAACACGCAGAATTCAGTGACATTTCTTCTGCAGACTTGCAGACCACAGATCAAAGTAGTGACATTTTCCTGTTTACAGTATCTATAATATGTCTTCATGTGATTTTTTAAATTACTTTTCTCTCTGTTATACTGCCTACTGTATTGTATTAGACAATAACGTTTTCCATTCTAATCTAAAATCGGTTTGCCAGTAAAAATATCATACAATTCAGTGAAATAAAATCATACTTGATTGACATTTCAAGCCAATTCTTAGTGACTAAGCACAGAAAAATGCTAGATTCTATTAATCTGAGACCATTTTGAAGGGAAACCAATACCTACAGCTAAAGTAAGAAAAAGGGTCAGTGTGCTACCTGAGACTGTAGAGCACGTTGCCATCAGGGTAGACCCTCAGCATGACGTTGTCTGTGGTGGTGTCGTGGATGAAGGACCTCTTGGAGTGGACAAAAAACATGTCAGGAACCCAGATCTTCTTTACTAGACGGCTGTCAAAGGTCATACTCTGGTTGTTGGTGCTAGGGAATGCCAGCCGCTCATCCTTCCAGTAGTGACGCAGATACAGTGTCATAGTGAAGTCCTACGCAGGAGGACAAACAAGATAAAGAGTGTTGTATCTGGTAACGATGTCGGAAGTATAATACATCCTCTTTAAAGAGGATGTCTACTCTTGTAAATTGTAAAAGAGTGGAATTTATTTTCCAAAGATTAGCAATAATTAAAATAGCAGCTGCTCCTTCTTACCATATCCACCTCAGAGATAGTGTCCAGGCTTTCCACCTGAACATCTACCCCTACTGGAATCGGAGGCCCTGAAAGTCAGTGGAGTCACGTCAGCAACGTATACCAAATGCAGAGGTGTTTCTGAATTTCTACTCAATTTAATTCTTGTTTCATTATGGATGTGGCAAAAGGTAGAACAGCTAATATGATCAATACAGATTATTTCAACCTTTTTTGAAATCGTGTTTACAAAAGAACATTGGAGCATTGCATGTGCCACGACGGACTGGCCGGGATTCTACTTTTGACCTATTTCAGCCTTTCTACTCTGCATCATCCTCCCATAGTACACAAATACAATTAGGTCACAATGGATCAAAGTTGATGCTGCAGCGGATGACATCCAGCTCTCCTTTTTATTTCCAGCAGAGTCTCACAAATGCTAGATGGTCTGAATCTGACACACCAAAAGGATGCTACAAGGGTCACTAGTGTGTTTTTATAAAAATATTGAAAGACTGTAATATGATTAAAAGTATCAGTGGTTAGATAAAATTTAAAAAAAAGTTTCTCTCACATCATGAATATGACTGCCATCATGGCATTTTCTTTCTATTTTAATTCAGTTCTTGTGCGTGTGGCCCACGGTTATTTGGCTCAAAAGATAAATACAGAGATTAAGATAGCTAAAAAGATTATAAATGAAATCATATTCCATTATTCTTTTCTACTGCAGTAAAAACAAAAGCTGGCATTTCTTTATCTAGACATAATCCTATAGTCTAAAAAGCTGACATTAAATCCCTCTAATATATACATTGATGCAAAAGGACTTTATTCACACTCTGGATGGAAAGAATGCAGCTCTGCCTGATAGGAAGGCAAATTCTGGCACAGCATGAATGGCATCATTAAGGTTTCCAAGAACTTGATAAGACTATTTGCCCCAAACCAGTTACCAATGGACAGATCTTGGTCATGATGACAGTATAGTCTCTTCAGCTTCCCTGCCTAAGTTGATGAACAGAGCTTATGGGAACTGTACTTCTGGAAACTCAACAAAACACTTTCACTAAACCAGTAGCATGCACTAACCTCCAAATGCTGGTCTCATGGTGAAATCATGGTCGTCTATTCTTAGAAGCTGCTCAGATTTTGTCATTGGAGACTTTGTCATGTCTGGACTTCGTTTAAAAATTGGGCTGTAGAAAAAAAGGACGATAAGTTGTAACCCTTCAAGAATACATTGCTTCTTATGTCCAAAAAAAGTATCAATGGTATTAAATTCATGAATGGAAATTATTTTTAATATTGGCAATGTTTTAACTATTTTTAAAACCGACCTTCCAGATTTGCGACCTCCACCCCCTTCCATTCTTGAGGTCTCTCTTCGTGACCTGTTAATTAAATACCAGATTTATTTATTTAAAAAGAAATCACAAGAACCTCTCACATATGGCACATAGCACAACATTATACAGCATTATACAAATAATAAAATGCTGAAATTGTAATCTTCATTAAATTAACTGTTAAATTGTGGGGAAAAAAGTGTTTTTTTCCATAATGCTATATATCCATTTTTGAAAGAAAAAAAAAGAATGTGCTTCACTTTCATGCCAGCAATAATTTTGTAGGATTCAAATGGTCTCATTTTAAAACGTCAACACGAGTGTCTAGCAACAACAATTTTGCCTATTTAATTTTTTTTTACACTACTCACTTTCTAAGGAGATCTAATACATCCGGTTACGTCACACACATTTTATCCACAAATCACACAAGGGGCACAAGGGCATTTCCCCAACACATCCAATTTGTAGGAAGCCAGCCCTTCTCTGGTGTCAGTGTTCGAGGGGGTTATATACTTGTCTTTTAGACGTTTTCCAGGCCACGAGTAGAAAAAAAGATGAATTCCCAAAACCCTAAACTGGATTAATAGAGTAGAGCATGCTGTGACAGACAGGGCCACATCCCTGTGACAACCACCTCTGACATGGATTGAGGAAAGACCAGAGGCACAGAGAGAGAGAGAGAGAGAGAGAGAGAGAGAGAGAGAGAGAGAGAGAGAGAGAGAGAGAGAGAGGGTGGAACGAGATAAAGATTGGGAGAAAAACAATGCAAATGACAAAGAGAAAAGAGGGTGCTAACTGCAGTGTTCTGATGGGCGATGGGTGCTACTGCTCTCTGTCCATCCAGCAGCTGGTTCCTAATCCTCTTGGCAGAAATGCCTCTCCAATCCCCTGACTGCCTGCCTACGCCACACAACAGACTGCCTGTCTGTACATTGCTCTCTCTGGCCTGCCTCTGTTTCTGCCCTGGAGCTCACCTATACCGTGACCCTACATAGATCGCTGGATGGACACCGTTAGGGGTCATCCCAGACACATTCATGTATGCACCCATGGTACTATGAGTTGCTTTGAATTTATACAAAGCAAAAAAGGTTTTTTCAATCGTACGCTTTGGATGATTATAGCAATGGTCAGTAGAAGAGTAAAGCCTATCTTTTACAATGTTTCAATTCAATCTCCATCAGGTCATAATAGTTTAGATTGCTCACACTCCCATATTATATACTACATTATGCAAAATACTGCATTGATCTGATGAAAATCCACATTGAATCAAATTGTTGTCAGTTAAAGTAGTATGAATGGTGTGGCTGTGGCTTACCAAGTCCTGCAGTTAATTTATAGTGGTGGTCAGAATAACAGCACAGTTAAATAATGCATCCTCCTTCTTTGGTATCCACTGATTCTCAACTCTGCTTGCCCTACACAGATTGCCCTCTCTATTCCCCCTTTGCAAGGCATGGAGTAAAACAGTCTGTCTTGAAATCTCCCACAACCCATGCCAACAGCCGCCAGTGGCTCTCATTGGGGAAGATTGCAATTTCACACTCTGAGAAGTGGGCTAGAGAAATAGGACGCAGGGGAAAGAGTAACACCACTGTCTGGTGTGAGATGACTTTAAACTAGTTTAAAAAATGTGTACAGATTTGATAACAAGAACACACCCTTTACTAAGGTGTATAAAGATATAGTGCAGTATTGAACCACTAGTGCTTTCTGTCCTTCACAGATTTTTCGACAGATGTTTAGATTACTGCTCTTCTTGTAGTTAATGATCGTTTTAATCACCTTGTGGCTGAGATTATCAGTTAAAATGACTGGGATTTCATGGATAATTCTTTAGATACCAAAATAATGCTTTACCCCTGAATTGTTTAACACAATTGTCCCTCAGTATTCAAATATTTTGGGTCAGATTTACACCGTCATGGGATCTGACAGTTTGTGCTGAAGTCTCTAGTAAGCAGTGAGCACATTCTGCCACAAGCATTTACTCCATCAAAATCGAGAATCTTAATAGTGAGCATATCGCCATTTGACTTTTCCTCTGATCTATAAATAACTGCAGTTATAGCATGAAAGTGATACGGTATCTAAAGGAGAAACAGCAGAGGGATTATGATATCAAAGGGTTTGTGGAATACATTAAGTGGATGCAAATCACTCAACGCTGATAGCGATGTCAAAGGCGTACAGTGCTGCACTCGCCTGCATGTGAAAACCTTATCGTCTTCACCAGGGATTAATGCAAAGACGGTTTAGACTGGAGGCTATTGTAACTCTGCTTTCTGATTCATATAACAGGACAGCATTTTCAATGTACGGTGAGCCAACAGGACATGATGGAAAAGGAGTCTTAAGTATCTATGTAGACTTCTGTCTCAAACCCAGTATTTCTTCCTTATTCTTTATGAATCAGATAAGATTACATCACATGTGTAGCCATTTGGCTTTTCAAATACCTGTCAGCATGTTCACAAATAAATTTAAGCCACAATATCCAAAAGTTCAATCCTATCCAATACTTTCTGGCTTAATTGTTATTGTGTGTTCCAAGGTTAAACGGACCAATAATAGTCAGGCTGCAATTCTTGACATTGTTGGTGTTTCAGCACCAAACTTACTCTGTGAATATAAAGTCTGATTAAACAGCAACTTAATCAATATTGTGCAGAATTGGGGATGCTTTCACTATTCACAGATCTAAACATACCCCGACTAAAAGATGTGTTCAATAAAGTACAAACAAGGATCAATTACTCTTGATGAACACCAGAAAATGACACTGACCACAACTGCTGCCAAGGGCAAAGTGTCCATTCATTGGCCTACAGCAGTTACAGGACAAGAGAACACAGCATTCACCAATAGTACATAAATAGATGTGGGGATTTAGGTCTCCCTCTCTCCGCTCTCCAATCTGCTGTCTGAATAAGTCTGATTTCAGACGGGGAGGGAGCAGTGCGGGTGACACAGTAAACACTGGACAACATCGTGTAAACCTAGGAACATCAATAACATCAATAATAACCTAATGAAATCTTCAAGGGGAAATACCTTTGACAATTCAGATCCAGATCTGCATCAAAATGGCAATTTAAGCAACTGATAATATGACATCCCATTGAGACAGTAAAGATGTATATTACATTACAGTTGACTTTGACAGATTGCGCATTCTTGACTCTTTTGACATTACCTGCTTTGTTTGTAGGTCTCCAGCTTGTGACCCCTTGGCTGGGCCAATCTTCCAGCGGCACCCACAAGCCAAACACAGAACAGCACAAGAACAGCATCCACCTGCATTGTTCACATTCCCCGGTGGACGGACCTCTCCTATCAGTCAAAATCTGCTCCCCAGTAGGGCTGAGAGCACTCTGTGTTCCTGAGACATTCTGTTCTTCAGCTTCAGGGGCCGACAAGAGGGAGAAGACACAGCAGTGACAGGCGGCAGCTTCAGTAGGCTATTCTACGGCCTGAGTGAAAAACATCCCACGGTGCTTAATCTCCACAGTGGGAAAAGCAATTTTGACTAAACCCATAAATCCTTGAGCGTCAGATGGTACAGATTTGATCCCTCCAGTGGTGGATGTGCCTGCCTCTCTGTGCTCTGCTGTGCTCAGATATCCTGCGCTCTGATGTGCTCTACTCTACTTTGCACCGCCCAGAAACACCAATTCTCATAATGATGCGGCGTGCTCATTTGTGAGGTCAATGGTTTGGTGATAGAGAATCACACAGGCTTGCAGAAAGCTGTCTGATGTGAAAGGCGTCTTAGCTCCTTCTGCTGATGCTGGCAGTGTTTAAGCATATTAAAACATTTCCCCTGACAGCCTGCCAAAAACTGACAACACTGCATTTCAATATGATGGTTGATGTTTGCTTGATTTCAGTTTTATACACCTTTTATACTTGATAAGTTATTTTCACAGCGGTTTTTAATTTCTTTCTCAGGGGATGCATATTTTTGCATGATTTTTTCTTCTGTCTTATGTGTTATGTTTTTAAGCAGTAACCCTTAACTTTCTACTCACTTTACCTAATGCTGAAGGGAATTTAATATAATATATTAAACTAATATTGTGATTAACGTTTGGCACTTATATCTCTCAAAAGATTTGTGTCCCCCTTTTTGTCCTATGATGGATAAAAACATACAGGACAGACAGACAGTGATAGTCATACATTCATACAGTCATACATTATCATAATTCAGAAACTCATATTACTAGTGTGTTGTTGCTAAAGCAATGCAGATTTTGTATCAACATTTGTCTGTCCTGACATGCTGTACACCTGAATAAACCAATCAAAAAATGTCTGGGCACCTACATCACCGCCAGCCAGGCCTTGTGTCCCCCTTTTTTTTTTTGGCAGACTGAACATTTGGATTATAAAATCATGAATATGGGTTAGTTCCATGGACATCAATCTGAAAATTGGTGCAAGTAATGTTAGCCATTATTTGTGTTTCATATTTCTGTCTCGTCCTCTGGGATTTTACAGTATTCTTGCTGACCTTGTTAATAAAATAAGTAACAATTTCACAAACCAACGCACAGGATTTCAAACAACTGACATTATCTTTCTCATGATAATGATTCACAGACTCATTTATTAATGACTAAAATGCGGTGAAGTGAGTCGATTATTAAGCTTGGTGATTAAATATCATTAAGCGTTATCATTAAGAGTTAAGCGATGATAATACTAATTAGATTAAGAATAAGAAATTAGTCGTTTGCTATTTTTGTATTTAAAAGTATGCACTTCCAATAGCGATTCCTTACTTGTGAGACACCAGATGATTCTCCGAGTGACCACCAGGAATTGGGACACAAGTAGAGAAGGTTATATAGAAAAACCAGACAAGTAGTGTAGGAAATCCCTTACAATGATGGTGGTTTCTGCGTGCCGCTACGTCACGTTCAGGCGCCAGCCAATGAGCGGCCACCGTAGCAGCCATTGGCTGCTGCAGTACTGGCGGGGCATTGTAAATTACATTGACGGACGGTCGCTAAAAAGTAACAACATATGCTCTGTAGTGGCGTATGATGGGAGATATCGAGCCCGATCGAATGCGGAAATGTCATCGATAGTATTGATAGACCAGGCCAAGAAGTGTAATCGTGAAAATGCAGTGAAAGGGTTGTTTATTTTGTGAGTTTGCAAGTTAGCACACAGTTAGCCAACAGTAGCTGAAGTTAACCAGGCCAGGCGCGGCACGTCAGCTGTGCTCAGAGTTGAAACAAGATGAGCTCTTCTCGGGAGATTAAACGTAAGTATTGCTTCATTGTCGCTGTACATTTGCAGCAGTGTTGCTTTTTTTTAATCATCTCCTTCTTTCGATTATTTTCACTGTTGTCAGTTAAAAGTTGATCTTATTTACGCTCGCTCTGTTTTGTTGCGCAGAGCTGCAGAAAGCAAAGAGCAAAGCCCAGAGCAGCAACAACATCAGAGAGGAAGCCAGTCTCTGTAATCAACTGGGGGAGCTGCTGTCCAGAAGTGGTAAATGCTCGTACTTTGCGTGTTGGAATATCATCTGGATATCAAGTGTTACTGCACCACAGACGAGTTTGTAGCTAATCATACGATCAGATTTACAGATGGACGTAAAATATGTATTAAAAATATACGCAAATGTGCGTTTTTAACATTTATCATATGCAAGATATGTACAGGGATAAGTACAGGTCATAGAAACAGATCAGAATTTCAATCAGGTCAGATGGAAGTGGCATATGTACTGAAATATGTACAGACCATTAAAAACATTGTGCAATATCCAAATCGAGGGAATATATACAACCATGACTCGTGACATGCATCAGTGGCCTCCAATCATCATCCCAGCATCAACAAACATGCCATTTCGTCTAATCCTCCTATATCCCAGGTGATTATGAGGCTGCCATTGAGGAGCACCAGCAGGAGTTGGCTCTCTCTGAGGTGCTAAACGATGTGATTGGACGGGCTGTGGCCAATCGAAAGATAGGAGAGTGCTTTGCAGAAATGGGGAACATTGAGGCTGCTTTGAAAGTGAGTAGATTGTACTGTTTTCTTAAAGTTCTTACAGAAAGAAATCAGTTTTTGCGCTATTATCTTGTTTACACAGTTAATTGTAATAATATACCATATCCATTAAATCAAAGTCTCAAAAGCTCTACATTGAATGTATTACCTTTTTAATACTGTGCTACAGAGTGACACAGACCTCTGTCAACAACATTCTGTGGATCACATAAAATCAAACAAGGATGTTCAGGAAGTCGGTGTTGCGTGTTTGTCTTCTCCAGCACCAGCGACGTCACCTGGACCTGGCTCGCTCCGTTAGAGATCACGCTGAGGAACAAAGGGCACTGGCTACAATTGGTCGAACCTTCCTCTTCCGTTACGAATCAGACCAATCGAGGAGCAGTTTAGAGCAAGCAGAGGATGCCTTCAGAAAGAGTTTGGCCATTGTGGATGACCGCCTGGAAGGTGTGTACGTCTGTGTGTTTGTGTTATTTATTTCAATATCAGTTGTTCAAAATATTTTCTTCTCTTTTGTAGAGCTAATTTGTTCTAACCTTAAGACTTAACACTTGTTGGGATTACTCTCCTGTCTCTCCCTCTCTTCCAGGCACCGTGCCAGGACGAGAGTTGAGTGAGATGAAGGCCCGCCTGTTCCTCAATCTGGGTTTGGTCTGTGATCATATGGGGGAGCCAAAGCGTTGCAGCGAGTTTATCCGACGCAGTGTCTTCATTGCAGAGTAAGAGCATACTTGACTACACTGTATATTTCTGTAAATATTCAGATAGGCAGAGGTCAAATTGCCAATGATGCTGCCTTTTTGCCCTTCATTGATAGTTCATAACAGTAGTATACATTATGTGTACTTTTTCTATGCATGTGTTGTTGTTTTCTTTTTTTTTCTTTGAAATCTATTGTTAATTGTGCTTTCTCCCTCCTCTATATTTATCCTGAAAAGGAAGAGCCAGCTGCTGGAGGATCTCTACCGTGCCAACTACAACCTTGGCAACATCTACTTCCGTAACGGGCAGCATTCGAACGCTGTGCGCTGCCTGGAGCAGGCCAAGGAGTGTGCCAGGAAGATCAAAGACAAGTTCAGTGAGAGCGAGTGCTTCCACTGCATTGGCAAGGCAAGAACATTTTCTGAATGGAAAAACACAAATCACTTAAGGAACAATAATTTCAATCATTTGCTTACTAACCAACTGCACTGTGACCCATAATGTAGGCTCCAAATATTGTAATAGTTTGTGTGTCTGTCCACAGGTGCAGCTGTCTCTGGGTGACTTTGCAGCAGCTAGACGGTCTCTAAAGAAGGCCCTCTTGCTGGGCTCCCAACAGCCACTGGACAAACTGTCAGTGAAGAAGGCATTTAAATATGGTGAGAGTGAGATTTGATTCACTCAGTCCAATTGATTATTTGGATTTATTGAAATTGTTATTTTTTTATACTTGAAGTTTGGGTTCTTTGTTTAATTTTTCATTCACCAAAGTTGATGAGTTCATGGCATGAGTGCGTTTTTCTCACAATAACAATCTCATAGCGGACCGGGGCTGTAAGCTAGAGGAAGAGGCAGAGGAGGGGCGCAGTTCCCATGAGGCTGTGGGGCTGGCAGAGCAGCTCGGGGACCTCTACTGTAAGGTTGGCTGCTACAGCAAAGCTCTGGATGCATACCGAGCTCAGGTGAGAGAAACACATGAACAGATTACTGTTGCTTAGATACTTTTGAATGTACTTTGTCTTTTCTTCAGCAGTCCTTACTTCAATCTCCACTGTATTTTTCCTACTCTCTGGTATCATTTAAATGACTGCTATAGTGGAATGTCACAACAATGAATGATATAGGCTGCGTTGTTATTGTGGTGTAGCTGTCTGGTGCTGAGGCACTGGGAAAGCCTGCCAGGGAGCTGGCTGTTATCCACGTGTCCCTGGCTGCTACCTACACAGACCTGAGACAGCATGGCAAGGCAGTGGAGCACTACAGACAAGAGCTGGCCTTACGACAGGGCAGCCCCACCGAGGTACCTGCATCTTTACCCATCATTTCTCTCTTACATGATCGTTCTGTTACAAGAATATTGTCGGGGTGCTGTGGATCTGATCCATGCACTCCCTACTTGTAATTCTGGTGATCTAGGAATTTAAATGTATTCTGCTGTTGCATTTATTGTAAATTGTTCTGGATTAGAGCATCAGCGAATTGTCTGAAATGTAAATCTTGGGCTGGTCTGGGGTTACAGTAAGACTAGAAATGGTTACTAGGGATGGTACTACTGCTATTTCTACATTGTGCTTCTCATTCAGCGTCCATTCTCCTAATGTAACTTATCATCTGGATGTGTCTGTCAGGAATGTAGCACATGGCTGAACATCGCAGCATCTCAGGAGGAGAGTGGCTGTGCCTTTGAAGATACAGATGTCAGCTACAGTACTGCCTTGCGCTGCGCTCAGAGAGCTGAGCAGAGCAGACTACAGGTGAGGTAGCATGACTAGTTCATGTTGGTTAACAGCCTGCAACACAGGGAGTGCGGGTACAAGGTGTCTTATGTAGTTGGACAGTGTTCAGGGTTCATAAGCAGACTCGGAAAATATCTTAAATTAATTGGATATGGTCTTAAAGTTTTTTTAAAAAGTACAAAAAAAGCAATTTCTTTATCCCTGATACATAGTTTTTTATTTAGCTGTGAACCCACTGTCATTTGTCGTAAAGACTGATATGTTCTACCTAATAATATATTACATAGCCACTGTTGGCATACATCATATTGGACACTGACCAAAGAGCCTGACTATCCCTCCCACTACAGAAGCGTGTGTTGAGGTTGTGGCTGGCGGCCCAGAGACGGAGTGGCTCGTCCAATGTTGACGACACGGAGGCGAGGCTGCAAGAGCTGTGTGCCTCACAGGGCTGGAGTGCAGACGGGAGTGAGGGTGAGGAAGATGAGGAGGAGATGGATAACAGCGAACCTCTGGAGGACAGTGACATCCACCTCTCAGACTCAGGTAGGCTGTTTATTGCAGGCTTTGTCTGAAACTGGCATCCTTTTGGAGAATATCCATTCTGCCCTTCTGTCATCTCTTTACCTGTATATGAAATTATAACCAGAATTAACTTGTCATTTATGTCTGGTGGTTGTCATGTTTGTCTTACATGGCTGTTCATATGATTCCTAGATGATGATCTGGATGGCTATGACAAGATGGTTTCTGGAAGGAGGAAGACAGGAAGGGTAAGGGCTGAGTCAGGGCCTCCACCGGCCCAGTTAAGTCCTATGCTTCATATATAGGTTGTCAATTTGCACTAGAAATTATCTCATACTTGCATTCCATGTCTTACCGCTTTGTTGTTTTACACTCCTCTGTCACCCTGCTTATGTCTCCTGTTGCTCCTTTCTCTGTCGTCTTCCCTCAGTGGAACAAGAGGAATGAGAAGGGCGAGACGTCTCTCCACCGAGCATGTATAGACGGCAACCTGAAGCAGGCCCAGTATCTGGTGGAACAGGTGAGAAATAAGTTATTTATCAATTACTAATATCACTTTAATTGCTATTATTTCAAAGCATGGGATGCCGGCAAATCCTGTAATAGCAAACAACCGTGGACCGTATTACAGTCTTCAATCTTTTCTATCTTGTATGTCAGGGTCACCCAGTCAACCCCAGGGACTACTGTGGCTGGACTCCCCTACATGAGGCCAGCAACCACGGTCTCTATGGTAACTGATTAAGCTCACTTAACCATACTCCTAAATTGTTGTGTTTTTTTTTAGGTAAAACAGGATTCACTACTTATTATGAGAATGGGGAACATTGTAGCTCTCTTTTCAATCTCTGTCATTCTTTCTCTCTACCAGAGATTGTAGCCTTGCTGCTGGAGCGGGGCGCTAACATCAACGACCCCGGTGGTCCCCTATGTGAGGGAGTGACACCTCTTCACGATTCCCTCGCTTGCGGCCACTTTAAGGTGGCT
Organism: Hoplostethus mediterraneus; assembly: GCA_034670385.1. Classification (NCBI taxonomy): domain Eukaryota; kingdom Metazoa; phylum Chordata; class Actinopteri; order Trachichthyiformes; family Trachichthyidae; genus Hoplostethus; species Hoplostethus mediterraneus. Next base: position 6,642,809 of record JAXDDW010000007.1, read on the forward strand.
AGACTGCTGGTGGAACGAGGGGCCTCTGTAACCATACGCAACTCCAAGGTGTGTGTGTGTGGTGTGTGTGTTAGCAGAATGCATGTGGTTTATTTGTGTGTATTCATCTCATGCTTTCACCTCCTCCTCCTGTCAGGGTGAGACCCCCATCGACACCCTGCGCCAGTGGCAGGCGATGTACCGTAGAGAGCTGGACCAGGAGACCAAGCAAGAGTGCACATCTACAGAGAGGGTGCTGAGGAAAGCGCTAGCAGGGGGTGGTAAGGGTTAGGGTGACATCATCATACCGTACCAGCCTTGGCTTGTCTTGGTCCTGGATTCAAACACCTTTTTCCTGCTTGTCTCTCTTCCACAGTGCCTGCTGCTCCAGCCCCAACCAAGCCTTTTGACGCCCTGCAGGACAGCCAGCTGTTTGATGCAGAGAACTCTGAGCCACTGCTGTCCACTGGGGGGGGCTGTTCCTCCAGCCAGGACTTGCCGAGGAACACCAGGAACTCAGAGGCGAGCACAGTACCTGCCAGCCCCAAAAGGCGACAGTGTAACGGCTCAACGCAGCGCCACAGAGCCAGAGGGACAGAGGCTGCTGTTCTCTATGGGGTAATGTCTGGTTCATGCATTCTCAATTTGATATCAACTCCTGTTTTTAAGAAATCATGTTTTATTCACACATTCTTAGGGAAGTACTACACTACACCCACAATCCTAGCTCGAATCCTAGTTCCACCAATCAGACACATCGCTGTCTGTTGGAGATGCTACACGCCAAAGTTTCGCGGTTGGAGGTCGGGCCTGACTAAGCGAACATAGTCTGCTCGCTAGCAACATCCTCCACCCTGGTTTCTCTGTCAGGCATGATGTGCTTTTTTAGGGACGGGGAGAGGAGTGTACACAGGGGCGTAAATCACTACAAATCATTGAGAAATCTGTTGAAAATGAGGGAAAAGGGGTTTTATTAAATCACCCGCAATCCCTTATGGGATAAGTAGTTCATTCCCTCTTAAAAGACATTAGGTACAGGTCTTGTACCTTTGCCTTTTTTACATTTAAAAAAAAGATGTTTTCTCTGAATCATTTCTTACAAGGTCATGATTCATCTCGTAGCTGCTTGATTTGGTTCATTACTTCATATAGGGATTTCCTGAAATATCTATGGAGAAAAATGAATGGGAAATTTACTTCCACAACAAGGGCCGCTAAAAAAGTGGGCGGTTACGTTTCAGCTCTATTAACCAGGTCAAATTCCTTTTACACTTCTATCAGCCTTTTACATAAAAGTCAGAGGTGATGTCAGTGACATGTGGCAGGTTTTAAAGTGAAACATCCTGTGTGAAAACTGAATTTCTTTTACTATGTATTTGTTTCTCAGAATGACAGCAGCTTCTCAGACGAGAGTGACTCAGACTGTGCAGTCAGCCCTCTTCGTCCTGTCCGCCCAAGACACAGTTTCCCCGCAGCCCCAAGTCAAAAGGAAGTTCCCCCAAGCCAGGAAGCCAGCTCAATCACCGACTCTGCTAGAGAAAGTAGCAGGGAGTCTGCTGTGCCCTTAGTCTTTGCTAGAGAGGAGTACCACAGTGCCATCCGAGGCCTAGGCAGCGCCAAAACCCGCCTCCAGGGTCTATCACAGCCCCAGTTCACCAGCACACCTGCAGTTTCATGCAGTAGCAGATCTGCGCTGGTTCCCGAGGAGGAGTATCTAGCAGATGATTGGTTGGAGGATGACCTGGGGGAAGTCCAGCCGAAGAAAAAGAGGAGGCTTGGGGTGGAACAGAATGGGATGAGAGGGGAGGGCAGTACCTTGTCTTCAGCAGCCAGAGGTCAAAACAGACACTTAACAAACTCTGACTTGGCTAGCAGAGGTGAGTGTTCAGAACGGCCAAAACATTGTCACAAACACACACGCACACCAGTGGATAGATAGATAGATAGATAGATAGATAGATAGATAGATAGATAGATAGATAGATAGATAGATAGATAGATAGATAGATAGATAGATAGATAGATGTACTTTATTAATCCCAAGCTGGGAAATTGCAGTGCAGCAGCAGCATTACACACAGAGACAATAACAACAACACAATGAATTAAAAAAAAGAACAACCTAGACATATTAAAATGGCAATATAGAATGCAATATAAAAATGTATAAATAAGCATTATTATTGTAGTGCATTGGAGGCAGTATATCATAATCACTTGCTTTGTCAATACCTCTCCTCCCACAACGTTTGATTTATCTTCCTTTTAATGACATTCAGTGAGCTTTCATGTTGTTTTCTTACTTTGCCATCGCTGTCAGGTTCTGCAGTCCCGTCCTCTTCCAGCAGGGGTCTCTCTCTGAGAAAGAATGGCTCCTCAAAGCCTCGCCAGGTCAAGATGACTCATATGTCTGGAATGGTCAGGTTGGGCAGACGAGAGGTCAGCAGGTCACATAGCCCCACCGTTACTGATGATGACGACTTTGGACCTCATACGCCTCCCCCACCCTCACAGATACACGTTACGCAGGTGAGCGGGAGAGTCTCTATAGTTGCTAGGGAGCCTCCTATATTAAAATGCACTCCAGGTACTGTTATGTCCCTTGGATAAAAAAGTTCCTATAATACGACTTCTGTTGTTGTGTTGTGCCGTGTTATCTCATATCATGTTATAATTGGACTGTGGATGTGTCAAAGTCAAAATTCAGAAAGGGAATTGAAGTTGCTTCTTCAACACAAGGCTGACTACGGCTAGATGATCATTAATGTTTCAGCATCACTAGGGGCTATTACTAGAATATCATTTGTCAAGAATCTGTCTTCACTCTTGATTAACTTAAGACAGTGATGAATGCGGTGGCAGATGAGAGCGAGAGAGAGAGATGTTCCAAAAAAGGAGATCCATCTCAGATATCACTAGTGCAGGAATACCATCAGATTTATCCAGGACTCATGACTTGCATCATAACTTTACTGATAGTGGCTGAAAATGTCAGGATGTCTACAACTCATAAAAATGTGTAGCTCTATCTATTTTGTGACTAAGCAATAAAAAAGTATTTCCCATTTTTTGTACAGTTCATAAACCTTTCAAGACCAGAAAAAAAAAACATTTTCATTTTCCATAAATTCAAAAACTCATCTTCCATACATTTCCAGACTTTCAAGATCTGGGTATAGACCTTTACTTTATATACTTGAAAAGGGCCAGTTGAACAGGTTTCTTTGGAGTTGTTTTGTATCATTTGTCTGCATTTCAGGCTCCATCTCAAACATTGGCTGCTCCCATGCCCACGCCACTGCCTCCACCAATACGAATGAGGGTCCGAGTTCAAGAAGATGTGTTTCTCATCCCAGTTCTACAAAGGTTGGCATATGTTTTCAGTATGAATGAATGGTATTTTTATTGAATTTCCTCACAAATATACTGCTGTATCCTGATATTACTATATTTGTTACAAACAGCAGCCTTGATGATATACTTTCTTTTCGGGACGAGTGGCAAATTTTTGGATTTAAAATAAAAATGTAGACTTAAGTTTTTATGGACTGGTACACTAAGTGACTGGACTGGTGTAGACGAGGCAGGAGCTGTAAAGCATTGTCTATCTGTTTGGCATCGCAATTTATTTTTATCCTAATATATTTACAGATATTTAGAGAGCTGTTTAGCAAATCAGATACATTACATTGAAGGAAGACTATTTTAACTGTATATGCATTGCATAATAAAGCCTGGGTAAGTATTAACATGTATGTCACATCCCATTCCTCCATTTTCCAGCGAGGCAGACTCCTGCACTGTGTCGTGGCTGTGTGAGCAGGCAGCTCAGAGGTACTACCAGAAATGTGGCCTCCTGCCTCGCCTCTCCCTGCAGAAGGAAGGTGCTCTCCTCTCCCCACAGGACCTGCTGCTGGCTGTGCTGCACACCAACGAAGAGGTTGGGCTAGTTTCGGGCCAGGCGATAATAAAGAGCCTCCCTTTAGGGGCAGTTTTACTTTACTTTTACTTTTAATTTTTTTTACTTTTACTTTAAAGTTTTGTGGCGTGGTTGATTGCAGGTCCTGGCTGAAGTGTGCTCCTGGGATCTCCCTCCACTCCCCGAGCGCTACAAGAAGGCCTGTCACAGCCTGGCAGTGGGTGAGGAACACCAACAAATACACACACACACACACACACACACACATTTTGATAACCCCATTATGGAACGAGGTGCCTCTTTGTCTCTGATCCCTGCAGATGAGAACAAGCGTGTGTCCCGCCTGTGTGAGGTGCAGGATGGGAGTTCCTCTTTGTCAGTGTGTGGGCTCAGCTTGCCCCCCTCCTCCCTCACCCCTCTCCTGCGTGCCCTCAAACTGCAGGCCAGCCTTACCGAGCTACGTATTTCTGGCAACCGTCTCCACGACAACCTTCTCCCCGAACTGATTGCCACAGCAATCACGATGCCTCGGCTTCGTCTGCTCGACATCTCTTCCAGTCACATTACAGGAGAAGGGCTGGAGAAGGCAGCAAATGCCTTAAAAGGGCAGACCCATCCTGCATTTCCGGTAAAAGCCGTAGCTGGACGACATTTTTATTCTGCTTGCTATCTTTATGTAGTACGTTGCTAAAGGATGATGACATGAGTTGATAGTTTATTTGTGATAAAGCTGCTGATCAATGATCCAGTCAGGATTCTTTGTTTGGCATGACTCAATTATTCATTGCCCTGCACTTTAGACACTTTCCTGTTACCATTCTTTATTCTCTGTATATATGTACCATCCATTCATCTCCAAGCTGCTCTTCCCAGTCTTATTACTTGCTGCAACCTCAGAATTTCCCCGGGCATCAATAAAGTGTCGTGTCGTGGACGTACTCTGAGGCCCCCTCATTGACACCTTTGTTAGTGTGACTAAACTCTAGTGATCACTGCTCCTGTGACAAACAACACTGTGGTGACAAATTGTCACAGCTTCCTCACTCTGCATGCATGCCTGTTTTTGTTTCATATCTAAGAATGACTGGTCATACCGTAACTATTTATAACAATTCAATATGAATACCATGTAATAGAAAATTATTTTTCTCGCACACAGTCACATTTTGTGTTCCTTCCCTTCCATAGTGTCTGGAGGAGCTGGACCTCAGTATGAACCCACTGGGTGATAGTGTATCTGAGCCTCTGTCCTGTCTGCTGTCCTGCTGCCCCCTGCTAGCCAGGCTGTCCTTGCAGGCCTGTGGCCTCACTGCTCGTTTCCTCCAGCAGCGTCGGCTGCTCCTATTTAGCGCCCTAGAAGGTAATGGTTAACAAGGGGTCACATCGCTTAACAATCGCTTGAGAACGTGGAAGTTGATTTTCTAGACTCTCCTATATGTGCAAGTTACACTGCATATACAGTTTCTTTTATCTTTGATCTATTGAGTTAACAAAAACACGACTGGGGTATGATGGAGAAGTGAAAATAGGAAGTTGGTGTGAGAAGATTATCAACTATTCGACTATGATGGATGCAGAGCTTACTTGACTGAAATGGATAAAAATGTTATTGCATTCATTGTGCAAGCGTTGTAATTTGTGTTTGTCAACAAGTTAGTGGTTGTGTGAGCTCTTAGCGCAACGCCTTGTTCCTTGTTTTATTGGTAATGCCTCAGTTTTTTATAATTGACATGAAATACTGTGCTGTCTTACTTGCTAGAGATGAGCATAAATAGTGATTCTCTTAACATTGTGTGCATATATGTGTTATCTATGTATGTAATATTTTGATCAGGATTGATGTTTTACCGTTTGGTTTTGATGGTAGTTTATGTTGTGGGTAAAACTAACATCAGTCTTACATCCTGCAGGCACAGGCCACCTGAAATCGGTGTGTCTATCCCATAATGCACTGGGCTCCACGGGCTTTGAGCTGGTGCTGAAGACTCTTCCTCTCCACTCTCTCACACACCTTGACCTGTCTGCTGTCCGCAGTGGACCCGCTGATCACCCTGCACTTGAACACCTCACCAAAGTCCTCTCGCAGGTACACACACACACACACACACACACACACACACACACACACACACACACATACACACACACACACATACATACACACATACATACATACATACATACATACATACATACATACATACATACATACATACATACATACATACATACATACATACATACATACATACATACATACATACATACATACATACATACATACATACATACATACATACATACATACATACATACATACATACATACATACATACATACATACATACATACATACATACATACATACATACATACATACATACATACATACATACATACATACATACATACATACATACATACATACATACATACATACATACATACATACATACATACATACATACATACATACATACATACATACATACATACATACATACATACATACATACATACATACATACATACATACATACATACATACATACATACATACATACATACATACATACATACATACATAAAATAAATAAATATATATATACTGTAATACATTTGCACCTATAATGTATTGTACATATTTATTGTTTGAATTTATTTAAGTTTTATGTACAGTACATGAGTGCTCTTACACCATATAGGCTCACAAGAGACATGGATCAGGCAGAGATGTACACTCACCGGCCTCTTTATGAAGTACACCTATATTGTACTGGGTAGGACCCCCTTTTGCCTCCAGAACAGCCTGAATTCTTCGTAGCATGGACAAGGTGTCGTCCTTCTGCACACCACTGTTGTAAAGAGCTGTTATTTGAGCATTTGTGACCTTTCTGTTATCTTGGACAAGTCTGGCCATTCTCCTCTGACCGCTGTCATTAACAAGATGTTTTTGGCCACAGAACTGCCGCTCACTGGATGTTTTTTATTCATCACAACATTCTCTATAAACTCTAGAGACTGTAGTGCGTGAGGGCAGCTATTTCTGAGATGCTGGAAGCTTCATATATATTGAGTTGCAGTCACATGATTCGCTGCTTGGAGGAGTAGCCTATTTGCGTTAACAAGTATGAGTACCTAGGAAAGTGGCCGGTGAGTGTATGTGTGTGCACATATTATGTTTACCCACACCAAGACCTGCAAATGCTGACTTTGAAATTAGTACATTTTGTTTCCCTTGCAGGATGAGTGCACGCTCACCCACTTGAGCCTGGCAGGAAACGGGCTGACAGACAGCAGTATAGCCACCTTGGTCAGGTGCGTGTGTGTGCGTGTGTCTCTGTGTCTGTTGAGTTGTTCTTCAATGTGACAACATGCATGGTCCAAGAACCTTTCACTGTGGAAGGTCTTTATTTTGGTGTTTCCTTGTTTCTGACCATAATCTGTTTGTGTCTATCAGACCTACAAACTCGTTTTTTGTCATTTTGAATATTTTTATGATGAATGTCGCTGAAAGGAGGTCTGATCTATGCAGCTATCTATTTATATTTCTAACTTCTTTATTATCCTTCCAGGTGTCTGCCTTCATGTCCAACTCTGGTGTCTCTGAACCTATCAGGAAACCCGTCTGTTACCTCAGCGGGACTTGACAGCATCCTGATTTCTCTCAGAGAGGCTTGTCGACCTTTGACCTTTCTGAACCTTCAAGGTACGGTTTGCTTTTGCAACAGGGCCAAAAATGAACGTGGGCTCTGGGAAAAAGAAAATAAGTACACAGTAGGAGAAAATGTTGGGACCATGCAGCCAGCAGTAGAAGAAAATACCAAAACCCACACAAACTGCATTTAAGAAAAAACAAAACAACCAATATCATTAAAAATACTGGGGGGGAGATGGACTGGTTAGGGGCTGAGAGTGGGGAAAACGGCATTCTCTTCCTACCTGCCAGGAAGAAAAACAAGTGAATTGTTACCGTGCTTACTGTACTGTACTTGCTCACCCTGTGCTACTTCACCCCCAGGTTGCCAGGTGTCTGGTCCCTGGGACAGTGCAAGTCTGGCGGGTTTGTCAGAGCAGGTCAGGGACCTCCGTCTCTGCTCCCAGGGACTCAACAAGCTGGACCGCCAGGCCTTAAAGCAGAGCTGGGAACACGGTCAGTCACACGGACACTTCCTTGACCGCCACGCCAAATGCCTGCTCTCTGCTGCCTCCACTTTATGAAGAGGACTCTTCAAACTTCCAACACCTAACACTTCTTGCTCTTGATCACTGAGACTGAATCCTGGCTCTGTTGAACTGAGAGAATCAAATGTGTACACATGATTTGTTGCTGTTTGAACAGCTCATATCATATCATAAATACAGAACGTGAATTATAAAGGTGCTATTCTTTTGATGTGTTTTGTTGTTTGATTAACAGTGACCACTTGAGTTTGCACCCTTCAAATGGGACATACTGAAAATAACCAATGACGTGGCATCTATGGACATTCTGTAGATACAGCTTATATGTTATGTATGTTGTATGCATTATTTATGTTTACATGTGAAAGTCTTTCGTATGTGTTATAGTATGTTTGTGTGTGTTGTGATGCCCCTGCCTCTTTATCCTACTGAATCCTTGTATGGATTTGATGAAGAAAATTATTAAAGTGAGTCTGATGATCCTTTTGTCCATCAATGGCCTAACTGTCATGCAACCATGTCCCCTTATGAAGGATTTACACCCACACACATGCTATGTTTCACAGTTAATGCTGAACATCACACTAAATTTGTAACACTTTGCCCAGCCCATTAGGCAGGCTTGATTCTCACCAGGGTTGCATGCAACAACTTCCTAGTTAGAGTGACTGATGTTTTGTGTTGCAAAATGCTACTTGTTTTGACCACAAAAACCAAGTGTTGCTTATCTCAGCTGTATACTGACTAGCTTCTGAGCCTGTTAAACCACATATATAGCTGCATGCATTGTGCAGCTATTGTCATTATTCTTCAATGTATGTTGTATCAGCCATTGGCAAAGCTCATGGTAAACATTTTGCCACCTCAATTTCGGTAATCAGAACCAGATTTTCCAATCAGTGCAACTCAAAAGACTTATAAACACTTTCTATATGCACTGGTGTCATTTCTGGGGATGGTTTGGAACTGCTTCAGTTGATTCATACATCTAAAGATGAGGCAAGAATGAACCCTTAAACGTCTTATAACGATAGCATCTTATTAAAGCAATCAAGTCTATTCACTTTGTTGAAAGACGTGTTTGTCATGATCCTCATCTAGTTACCACATTTTTGCACACTGCATTTGACTGCTGCTAGCAGTAGTTGTCGTATAGAGGCTGAAAGAAATACACCTACATATTTCTTTTTCAATTGTGGTTGAAACCGAGAAACCATAAAATCATTTAGAGTAAAAATATTTTTTGCATAGTGGGTAGTGATCTGTCTGGGCTTTCCCGTTGGAATACAGGAATAAAGGAAACACTGGTACTTAGTAAGTGCTGAAGTATCTTTGTGACAATATGATTTATATTGTTTGAGGGAAATATTATTTTGGGAATTACCATTGGTAGAAAGATGGTCCAGGAGCTCGCCGTCCTAAAACACCTTGTCCTTTGCTCTTATTAAATACATAAAACCCCAGAAGCCCTGTAATATATGGATACGTTATGAACAACATCAGATCCAATTAAATGCAAAAGTAATTTTATTGATGTTTATTCTGCACTGATACAGAAAGAATTCACAGCATTTCAAAAGCAATTGCAGTTTAATAATTGTCCATGTATAGGAAGTCAGGGGTAGCCATTGCTTTCACTGGTAGCTTCATCAGTAGGACAGGTCTAAAAACTCCTTTGGCCTAAAAGGTGCAGAAACAAAGAGAATTAGGAAAAAGGAAGTTTACTATTAAGATTTTTGTTCAGTTTCCCAGAGTAGGGAAATACACCAATAATAAAAATTGATCAATATTAGTCAAAACTGTTCAGCTTTCAGATCCATTTAACAAGTGACCAGTGACTCACTTGCAGGCCCGTAAGTTGACACAGATGGTCCTCACATCATCAGTGGTAGAAAGTTCCTCAATCAATTGCCCAAGGTATTTTTTCACAAAACCGCGGCATAGAGATTTTAAGAAGCCAATCTTGTCGCAGACATTTGATACCAATATTTTCAGTTCCTGTAATAGAAATAGAAATAGAAGTGCTCATTTGTAATCAACCATAGCAACTATAGTGGTGCCTGACCAGAGGATACCTAAACCTAGTAAGCATTGAGCAGTGCAACAAACAGATTCCTTAAGTTTTGCTCCTTCCTGTTTAAAATACCACAAGCAACAGAAGCACCCTGGAGATTGCAGTTTCATGATATTCACCTCAGCAGTGGCATTGGCAGGGCAGGATTTCTTCACCTTGTTCAGAGCCCATTTGCATGCCCAGCATACACCTGGAAGCTGCGCATGCAACTGAAAGTGACACAGAGACATTATTGTTTAGTTCAGTTTTCAATCGGACACTACAGTACAGTTAAGATTACAGAAATAATAAAAAATGATATATGATGGTATTTAAGCTATACTCAGGCAAAGAGAGCTTCTAAAAACATTGGTTTTAATTAATAACATAAATGAATTTCTTTCTGCACAGGAGCTGCACTTTTCCTTTTTGTTGCTTTCCTTCTAGTATTTTAGTAACACTTTACCTCGCCTTCACCCACTGTGGTTTCCTCTTCCACCTGGTCAAAATCATCAAGGTCCATCTCAAGGCATTTCCCATTGACTGTGCAGACTGTGAAGGAAAAAGAGGAGCACCTTACAATAGGCAGAAGGAGGCCCGCAGTCTGTTAGTCTTAATCTAACATGTGAAAGTAAAAAATTTGCAAAAATAATAGAAGTCTGACTCAACCAGTGTCTACCTAACTTATCTCAACAGACCAAGCCAATGTGTGTAACATACACTGCACCTTCAATTAATTCAATGAATTCATGAAATGGGTTTTACAATCAAAAGTTTCAAATGTAATACATCACAACAGTACAACACAATAACGCACCTGAACATGTCACCAGGATGCAGGCAAGGAGGACTAAAGACGTTTTCATAGTGCACAGTCAGCTGTCACCTGAGAGCATCTGAGTGTCTCTGGTGTGAAGTCACTTTAATAAGCAGTAGAGGTAAGGGGCTGTGCCTCACTGTCAAATTCTTAGTAACCTCAGACCACAACAACAAGCTGATCAGACAAAGACAACAGACAAAGTGTCACAGCTTGTTCTGAAGAGCCCACCCTTACAGGAAATGTCTTAACACACTGCCCACTCTACTATATGTTCATTTCATCTTGTCTATTTAAAGGATATACATATAGCACATATATGCTAAGAAGTAAGTAAGAAGTACTTGGAAAAAAATATATTTGTGACAGACTGGAAGGAGGGTGTGGGTGAGGCGTAGGCTGGATTCAAAAGAACCGATGAAGAAAATGGCAACATAGTTTGAAATGAATGGAACATGAACTGAAAGAGGTGGTCAATTAATTCAGGTTGATGTACAACGCAGTTGGGTAAAGAATGTTTAATTTGCCATTGAATTCTTCATAGAAACTCTGTTTGTTGTGTGTGTGTGTGTGTGTGTGTGTGTGTGCGCATGTCTATGTTTTTAAAATGTATGTAAAATGTATTTGAACCTTTATTTATCTAGGGAAAGACAGCAGCAGTACCTTTCACATTCACACAGTTCCACACATTCACACCTGGGAACACCCCAGTACAACCACAGCTTCCACTGTTGGCCACTGAGTAGCTGGGAGTTGAGTGCCTTACTCAAGAGCATCTCTGTGTGTGTGTGTGTGTGTGTGTGTGTGTGTGTGTGTGTGTGTGTGTGTGTGTGTGTGTGTGTGTGTGTGTGTGTGTGTGTGTGTGTGTGTGTGTGTGTGTGTGCGCGTGTGTGCACCACAATGCTTCACATTCTTAAATGGTCTTAAATGAGTCTTAATTTGCTATACTGATTTTGTCATTGATCTCGACGGAAGGAAATGACCACAGTCAACATGGAGCATGGTGGCATTAGGGTGATGGCTCTGGACTCTCTTGATCTAAACATTGAGTCACTGAGCCAATCTTAAATGAGAAGAATGAGAAGAATTACACCACTACATTGATATGAAGATTAATCGCAGTAAAGCTTTATTGCAAAGGCAAGTACAGTAAGCACATGGGAATCTGGGAAATGTAACAGTTACATTCCATTACAGTCATTTAGCAGACGCTTTTATCCAAATCGACTATAATAAGTGCATTCAATGCAGGCTGCAACAGCTATGGTAGGCTTTAATCAATTCAGTGCAGACCAAAACGTTAATACTACGGTATTTCTAGTATCTTTTGGCAGGCAGGTGCACATTACTTGCAGAGCCTCAACTTAACACATGCAGGCCTTGGACCCATACCATCAGCTAAGGCATCAATCAGTCGAGCTCTGAATTTTCTGATGATTCTCTTGCAGCCACCCCTGATGAGTCTACTGCGCAGTCCATTGCAAGCAGTGTTCAACTGCTGTGCGATTTTATCCTGCAAGTAAAAAGCACATGAAAAAATGCTCCTTTACAAGAAGCTTTTTGTTTCTCGGCTGATAGAAATAATTAAAACTAGCACCTTTGCTGAAACAGCCCCTGATATATATAAGGAGTAACATCTGTAAAAGAGACTGTTGGTAATAGCTCAAATATTCATCAGAATATCCTATTGCAGTGAAGGCAGATCAAAAGTGTCAATCCTTATTTGAGATGATTAAATGGGATCAAATGAATAACTGAACAATACAGTGATTTGTGGAACAGTATGGTGTCATTTTGCAATAATTACCTTTTCAGTTTCACCGCCCAACTTCTTCTGAATCTTGGAGATGATAAATCTGCAGGCTCTACAGGAACCTGGGAAAGCTTCAAACTGGAATAGGTGCATAAAAGTGAGTTTGCTATAGAGATCTGTATATTGCACATTCTCTTTCTACAAAATGATGTTTTTCTGATATTTTTTCATTAAGGTATCAGCTCATATTTTGTCAGTCAAATAGCTTTGCTAACCCATTATGACTAATGATGAGAGAGAAAGGGCTGAATGTTCAGCTTGCAACGCATGGGAAGGTAGCTGACCACTGTGCATTCTGTGTCATGGGTTCTCACCTCCTCTGTAGCAAGGTGGTCTGCTTCCTCAGTCTCATTGTTTTCACATGCGGCTGGAACATACTCCTCCTCATCTAGTTGGTCCTCCAGAGAGTTCCATGACTCAACAACCACTGGAAATAAAATAAAACGTGAACACAAATATATGACTGGATCTATTTACTTCATAAAATTATTTCACAAATGTTATCATTAACATAGGCTAAAACATTAATTTCTTACTTGCACAGAGCAACAGGAGAGCAATGTTGATGGCAGGGCTCATGGTTCTCATTTTGCCTCATGAAAGTTGTTCTCCACCTAGTGTGTGGGTTTTTATACTTTTATACTTCAGCTTCTTCCCTAAATCGTCTTTCACACATATTGGTTCCCACTAACATATGTATCAGCACTTGTATTAACTTGTCACAGACACTTAGAACAGACACACCAAAAAAAAAAAGAAGACTGCACTGTTGACATTGACAAAAACATTTACATTTGACAAAACTATTCACTGTTGAAAGACGTGTTTGATCCTCATCTAGTTATCATGTTTTTGCATAGGGCTGCTTCCAGCAGTGGTTGTGGTATAGAGGGTACACCTAGCTGTGTTTCACTATCTCTTTCTTTTTAAATTGTGGTGGTTGAAACCGAGAAACTATAAAATCATTTAGAGTAAAAATATTTTTTGCATGGTGGGTAGTGATCTGTCTGGGCCTCCCCGGTGGAATACAGGAATAAAGGAAACACTGGTACTTAGTAAGTGCTGAAGTATCTTTGTGACAATATGATACCTTGATTCATATTGTTTGAGGGCAATGGCTTATTTTGGGAATTACCATAGGTAGAAAGATAAACTATATTTACTAAAGTTAAACAGAACACACTTCCTTATGTTTTGTAGTCAAGTTATAATTGGCAATGGAGTCATGTAGGCCAATGGGAGCTCTGCCCCATTACTTTCACCCATAAATGAAACTTTTGATTCCATACCTCCAATATGCTAGGAAGCAGTTGCAGAGATATGATATGATATGACATGATTTATCGTTTTTTTCGTTTTAATGGTGCAAATGGTCCAAATATCAACATCCTCTTTCCAGCGCAGACAGAAAGGAAAAGCAGCTCCTGGATGAGCATTGCACTTTGAGATGGTCCAGGAGATTGCCATCCTAAAACACTTATTAAATACATAAAATCCCAGAAGCCCTGTAATATATGGATACATTATGAACAACATCAGATCCAATTAAATGCAAAAGTAATTTTATTGATGTTTATTCTGCACAGATACAGAAAGCATTCAAAGCATTTCAAAGCAATTGCAGTTTAATAATTGTCCATGCATAGGAAGTCAGGGGTAGCCATTGCTTTCACTGGTAGCTTCATCAGTAGGCCAGGTCTACCAGCTGCAACCAGAAACAAAGAGAATTAGGAAAAATGAGCGCTAAAAGAAAGTTTACTATTAAGATTTTTGTTCAGTTCAGAATCAGTTCAAGAAATTGTACTTATGCTTGTTACATCTGGAGTAGGGAAATTGATATTGTAAAATGTGTGCAGGAGTTATTCTATGTTTCCAAGCTGAAAAATACACCAATAATAAAATGATCAATATTAGTCAAAACTGTTGAGCTTTCAGATCCATTTGACAAGTGACCAGTGACTCACAAGCAGGCCCGTAAGTTGACACAGATGGTCCTAGCGCCATCAGTGGTAGAAAGTTCCTCAACCAATTTTCCACCGATTCTTGCCACAAAATTGCGACATATAAATTTTAAGAAGCCGATTTGGTCGCAGGCGCCTGCTAGCTCTCTTCTTATTTGCTGTAATAGAAATAGAAATAGAAGTAATCAACCATAGCAACTATAGTGGTGCCTGACCAGAGGATACCTACACCTAGTAAGCATTGAGCAGTGCAACAGATTGCTTAAGTTTTGCTCCTTCCTGTTTAAAATACCACAAGCAACAGAAGCACCCTGGAGATTGCAGTTTCATGATATTTACCCCACGATTGGCATTGGCAGGCAAGGTTTTCCTCACTTTGTTCAAAAGCCACTTGCATGCCCAGCATACACCTGGAAACTGCGCATGCAACTGAAAGTGACAAAAATACATTATTGTTGAGTTCAGCCATTTTTGTGTCGAGTAAGATGACTCTTTAATATGATTAGAAAGATTATGAGATCAAAACACAGCTACAGATTGTTTGGAGGCGGTTCACAGAAGCAGGTGGAAGTTTTCAGTCGGACACTACAGTACAATTAAGAAAAATAATAAAAAATGATATATGATGGTATTTAAGCTATACCCAGGTGACGAGAGCTTTTAAAAACATTGATTTTAATTAATAAAATAAATTAATTTCTTTCTGCACAGGAGCTGCACTTTTCCTTTTTCCTTTACCTTGCCATCACCCGCTGTGGTTTTCACTTCCACCTGGTCATGATCCTCAAGGTCCATCTCAAGGTATTTCCCATTGACTGTGCAGACTGTGAAGGAAAAAGAGGAGCACCTTACAATAGGCAGAAGGAGGCCCGCAGTCTGTTAAAAGTCTTAATCTAACATGTGAAAGTAAGAAGAGTGCCATGACTCAACAACCACTGGAAATGAAATAGAACGTAAACACAAATATATGACGATCTATTTATTTCATAAAATTATTTCACAAATGTTATCATTGACATAGGCTAAAACATTAATCTCTTACTTGCACAGAGCAACAGAAGAGTGATTTTGATGGCAGGGCTCATGGTTCTCATTTTGCCTCATGAAAGTTGTTCTCTACCTAGTGTGTGGGTTTTTATACTTTTATACTTCAGCTTCTTCCCTAAATCGTCTTTCACACATATTGGTTGCCACTAACATATGTATCAGCACTTGTATTAACTTGTCACAGACACTTAGAACAGACTGTGACAGGCTGTAGGAAAGGGAGGAGACACTGTTCTTTGTAGCGTGAATATTTATTGGAGACAGTTGGGGGAAGGAGTGACGGGGGTGGTGATCCGGCCGTGGGGTTGCAGTTCTGCCGGTCCGGGGAGAGGGGGAAGGGGGGTTGCTGCTTTGTCCGTTATCCAATTCTTGTGGTCGTCTGTCGTTGTCTCGGGGTCGGGTTGCCAGTCTAGCCATTCTGGGGGGTCACACACAGAATAATCAGTCACAGTTTTTAGTTCACTCTCCTCTTCGCCGTTCCTTACCCGCTGTAGCGATTCAGTTCGCCCACTGTCTTGCAACCACCTCCTCTCTGACACCTGAGGTGTGCTGTGGGTTTTTAATGGGCCTGCACCCTGGCCCGATTGCTGATGGGGAACAGCTGCGTGTTCCCTAATCTCCCAGGATCTCTCTGTGGAAGTACATGTGGACCACCACTACTCCCAGGTGGCGCTGTTGGGGTCGTGGGTGCTGTGGGCCTGGTCTACCACAAGACACACCAAAAATTAAAAAAAAGTGTTTTTATACTTTCAGCTTCTTCCCTAAATCTTCTTTCTTCTTCTTTCTTATTGGTTCCTATTATGCATCAGAATTTGCATTAACTTGTCACAGACACAAGAGAAAAAAAAGATAAGACATTTACATTTGACAAAATATACATTGTAGCCTAAAGTATTTAACAACCATGTAAAAACACAGCCAGCAGCAGCATTAAGGGTTATGTGATTCTGTTGTTTTTCCCCAAAGAACCAGTTCATTTATACAGAAATTTAAGTTAGAAAAAAATGAAGAAGTATGTTATTCATATGGCCCAGGATAGTGCACTCTATATTTGTTCACATGACCCTCTGCCTACAAGCGATAGAGACCCAACAACCAAACAACTGTGCATCACCAGTATTGTAAAACGTAGTCACTCATAAATAGAGGCAATGAAGAATAAAAAGCAACAACATGAATGCTCCTTTTTTACTGTTGCTATATTTACACGTATGCCAGTCAGTCATTCCACTGTTATCCTATCTTCATTGCCTGAAAAAATTATATTTAATGATTTGAATTACTATTTTTCTACAGAAGAATGTCACCCACTGTGCTCCTTTCCAGGCATTTTAGGTCTCTCTTGTAAATTGGTCAGTCACGTGTTCAGACAATGTTTCTGTTTCAAAGCAAAGGAGTTTTTTGTTTATTTTGCATCATCTATCAGATTTTATTTTGTTTCAGCTTCAGTGGCTCCATGTTCTCCCGCGGAATAACTGCCAAGAAGAAGGCACATGACAAACACTTGTGACAGCTCATCTGTCAAATGTCTCCTTCCTAGAATATACTCTTTACACCTCTTACAACCACATCCGCCTGACACTAACTCACAGCTCATGCATATTAGCACAGTCAGTCCTCTTCAACCTGTTACTGTTTTCATGCACCTTTGTTCTGATCATATTCTGTAAACATAACAATTGTCATAATTTGATTGATAATTGATAACTGATTCTGTCATGCAGCTGATTGTCTATCAGCTTGTCTTAGATAGGCCTGTAAAGTCTTTCGAGGCTTGTTTGTGATAAAAGGCTATATAAATGAACGTGATGTGCACAAACACACATGTTCTTAAGCTGCAGGAAACTTTGTTAATAAGGTTTGTTGATAGAGTTTGGTGAGCCAAAAAGAACAAAGTCAGATTTGTTGTGGCTTATTTGGAGGAAATTGTGTGGCATCCAGCAATTCATTTCTGATAGGCAGGCCTTGAGTCAAGTTAAGGTACTGGAGTTTTAATGGGTATATACAGCTGTCTGTCATCTGCATAGCAGTGGTATAGGCTGTTATGTTTGTGAATAATGTTGCCTAAACTGAATTCAATTACTAACTCTTCCCCTTCATTTTAAACTGTTACCATTTTCCTCATTAGTTCTGAGGCTGTTTTAATTTAAAAAGCTCTTACACACTACACCATTACAGAACCCTCATGTCAGCAACCCTGTAAATGCTGATGTACCAAATGTTGTAGGGTACTCTCATAAACCAACGGGTGGTGCTAGAGTCTTGAGACCTGCTTGAGCCCTGCAGTGATTGCCTGGTGTGTGTCATTAAACAGACGCAGAACAGAGAAATGGGGAGATACTAAAAGAGGAAAGTGTCTGTGATTGTCTCAACTCCTATGGTTAGGAGCCGCTCCAGCAACCACTTAACCATCTGAACAGCTGGCTAATGGACCTGATGAAACCTTTAGGGCTGCAGTGAAACAATCTCTCTCATGGCGGACTATAGTGTGTCCAGATTGCCTGGTCAGATGGTCAGGTAGATCAAATGGGGTACATTAGTGAGGCTTACTGAACTGTGAGATGGATGAGGATGAAAAAGTGGCCTGGATGAATTGAGGGTGCCCTGGAAACATAGAACGTTTACAGTATTTCAAAATTGCTTGGGCCCAGTTTTCACAACAGAGTTTCAGTGTGCCAAACTGACTTGCCAAAATCTTACTTTATGTGCACAACTCACAATCACAAGCTCATGTCTCAGAATACACCCTCCACCTATAAGTACGATGTTCCAAAGCTTATTACTACACATGCAGACAGTTCACTAAATGTATTTTCAATCATGTCTCGTAACAACATTGTCCAGGTTAGCAGCACTGCAACACAATTGCTGTTAGAAAACCTGCATAACTGCTTCTAAAATAGCAACAGCATTTTTGGTTACTATTACTATCTTAATTTTGTGGTTTGTTTGGGTTACTGTTACTGTAAAATAGCATAATGTATTGAGTTTCTATTTAATGTGTGTGTACTGTATTGTACTGTAATTCTTCAGTAATTAAAGTAAATTTCAAAAATTATAAAAAATTATAATTAATTATAATTGTATAATTATAATTGCATAGTCTTTTGATGGAGTCTGAGAAAATGAGTCACAACCCAATTGTTTTCATTGGAACCACGAGCTTGATAGGTAATGGATCATTTTTCAGGGCCCAGTTGAGCGAATGATGAACTTATTATCAATAAGTAATTAACAGACATGAGAGGGAAGCAGAACCATGAACTGTTTGAATGAAACTTTATGAATCATTTTGACAGATAGAAGAATAACTTGCATTTGAAGCTAAAACTACCTCGGGAGTGTGGCTTAATTTAGCTATTTTGGTAGATTTATGTTATGACAGAGTCAGTGAGTTGTGAAATATTCTTTTAGAATTTATTGTAAAATGCCCATTAGTTGACACCATAACAACAAGCTGGTTTCCCGGGCTTAACGCTAATGAAAAGAACAAGATGATAACATGGTGATGAACATTCATAGTCCATAAAAGAAAGGAGGAAATTTCGATGCCACTTAATTAAGCGTTTCTTTTCTTGGGGTTCCCTTACAAAAATATGTTGCGGACAACAAACACCACAAAAATATTTTCATAAAACACTTCTTGTTCTTGTGATAATCAAGGGATTTTAATCTTGTGCATAGAGTATGTACAATATAGTGGTCTTGGACATTCAGTAAAGTCGAGTTTCAGTGCTGTATTATCTTTAAGAGACATACTATACCTACTATGGTGCAACATCTTGACATAAATTCACTGAACTAGGATCTGAACCAGAAATCCTATCTAGATCCAATTTAGAATACGCTGTGCTGAGAAAGAGGAAAACCACAGGAGAGTGATCTATAGCACTAACAAGAAATGCATCATTTTATTTCTTATAAGTACCGTCATGTGTTCACAAGCCATTCCTAGCTGTTCAAATGGACATACAAACATACATATGTGGGCTACATGTCTGTCATCAACAATTTTGTTCCTAAGCTGTACCTTCTGTGTCTCATTCACTTGTCTTTTACAGTGCTGAAACCTTGACCACTCATGATGACACACAGACAAAAAAAAAATCAACAAACAAAATCGATAAATCAATGAAAATGCATTCACTGTAATCAGCCTAAATAAATGGAGTATAGGTTTACAGCACTGATAAACGTTATGGATAGTAAGATTTGTATTAACTGAAACGTCAATACAAACAATACTGTCTGAGTTTAACAGGTTCTGAATGATAAAATGTGTCTATTATCATCACTGAGTAAAACCCCGGATAGCGACAAGTAAGACCACACCACCATTCAGCAAAAGAAAGAGAAGGGGGATACTTATGAAAGAGATCATTTCTGATCTCCTTGATTATGTCAAAGTCCTTTGAAAATACTCCCCACATCTTTCTGTTGCATCTGGTGTGGGTTTTTTTTTCTGTTTCTCTCCCGTTACAAGAGAAATCATTTTTTGGGCCTGTAATTGTACACTAGATGTTATACAAGTACGTTCTTGTAGACATTATGGAAGGCAAAGGAACCAATTCTACTTATGTTCTTTTTTCATAATATATGCTGTTTGTTCTAATCCATCTCTTACAGTAAACCGCACACATCGGGGATTACGTTAGGGAAAATAATCCTACATTTCAGAGCAAAACCTACTGAGTTAAAAGCTAAACTCTTGCTTGGAACATAATGTTAAAGCATGACAGACTACAATACTTGTAAAGAAGAATGCCATTGTACGCGCGCCAATGTTTAAAATCAATCGTTGTAAACAAGTGTGTGCTTCCATTTCTTAGGCTTGTGCGATCAAGTCATACATTCGGCCTGGCAGCTCCACTGTCAAAAACAAACCACAATTTGTTGCAGAATGAAACTAAAGGGGGAGAAAAACAAAACATAAATAGGCTCTCTAAATCAAACTGACTCCAGTGATACAGTGACCTGCAGTCTCCTTGCAAACAACACATGGTCCATAATCTTAGCATCTCTCCCTTTGGGCTGAGAGGGAGTGAGGAAGGTAGACTCAGTCAGAGGGTCTGACCTGCAACAAACTCCACGGGGCCAGAAGCAGCATCGCTTTTTGAAGTTTGGACTCACAGTTCTCCTGAGGGCCAATTCCCTCTTTGGTATCGTGCAGCCATTGTGAAGTTTCAGCGTTCCTCCTCCTTTGAGACGACTGATTCCAGCTACTGTCACAGCCATCACACCCTCGTTCTCTCTCTCTCTCTCTCTCTCTCTCTCTCGCTCTCTCTCTCTCCCTCCCACTCACTCTCCATCTCTCTGAGTGTTTCTCTCAGATGACTTCCAGAACATCACAGGGCACATAGCCTCTCTTCTTTCCACTGGCCACTCTGATGAAGCCGCTGCGCTCACCCTCGCTGCTCACACAAATCTGAGAGAAAAGGGAAGATAAATGGTAAATATTTCTTCAATAGAAAACAAGCTTGAGAGAAAGAAACAAAGCTCAGGATGTATTTCTGTCCTTCCTACCATTTGTTTCATTAATAAATCCTTGTTATCGACCAGAACATGTTGCCTTGGCGTATTTGCTCTAAGCACTCTGCAACATCTTCTACTGGCTTAGTGTTTTCAGTAGCACTTTACATTAGGTTTAATTAACTGGTGACTAACCACGTTTTAACATGTTAGTTAGTTATTAAGTATGCATCAATCATGGTCAACTAATATGCTGATTCATGTAATAACTAGTACTCAATAATAAAATAATAAAACCAACCAGTAACTAACATCAGGTACCATATTATTCAGTTTACATGATTTTGTTTTCTAATATGCTATGGCTCAGGATGAGATTAAGCTGTTCATGATGTTTCATAAATAAATGTATTTTAGTTAAAAGATTATTTATTGAATGAATATGAAGACCTGATTGGGAGGATGTTAGCAAAAGTTTAGTGAGAGGAGCCAATCAAGACCAACTCCAGCTGTGATGTGTTTACTGGACGTAGTCCCAAGCCGTTTTGGATTTTTGAAAATGCAATAACTTTAAATTTAACCACTCAAACAAAATCACTGTTTAACAATGTCTCAATTAATAATATTTAACCTTATATATTATATAGAGGAACATTTTAAATCCATCATTAAGGTTTATTTAAGTAATAAATTATGTCCTAAATGGTTATGAATCAAATCAAATCACATTTATTTGTATAGCCCTTAATCACCGTTAGTCTCTAAGGGCTTCACAGTGCCCAGCATGTGAAACAGTAAATCGTTAGCCTGAGACCATCAACAGAGGACAAGGAAAAACTCCCAAAAAAAACTTTTAGGGAAAAAATTGGAAGAAACCTTGGGAACCTAGGGGATCCCCCTACCAGGACGGTTGGACGTGCAACAGATGCCGAGTTTGGGCAAGCAGCGTATATACAGTGCATAAAGGTTTATTTGGGTGGTAAATTCAGATCTGATGTGGGGCATTACAGCAAGCGGCAGCTTAAGAGTGGCTACCTATAGATTTGTTCTATTATCATTGTATGTATACAGCCTCTCTGGGAGGATGTTCCCATACCTGATCATTTTCATTGATCTTCCATCATGAGCAGATCTTTTTCATCAGACTTTATAGTTGTCTTTATACTATTACTATTGAAACCTTACCATTATTTACTACACTTTGTACCCCTGTAAGTAAATTGGAGAATCCTCCCTCCTTACCTATAATATACCTAAAAATCAGTATTTCCTAGTTAATTAGAATATTAGTTGACCATGACTGAAAAATACCCAATAACTACCACATGGTAAGTTAATGCTCCATCACTAGTTAATTAAGCATTACTAGTGAACCATAATGTAAAGTGTTACTGGGGAAGAAAAGCAGAAGGTCATGGACTGATCTTGCGGTTTAGTCTCGACTAGAGGTTTCTCGCTTTAACTCTCCTCTGAATCATAATCGCACCAGAAGGCATTGCGGGAAAAAGGGGATTTGATCCAGCAAAGTCATTATGCCAAAATGCTAATGCAGTGATAACTGCTGAGAGGGACTCTCTGCTGGCCAATTCAAGTCAAGCTTTTCAGTCAATGCCTGTTAGGGAGAGAAGAGTCGCAGGAGGTAAGAGGAGACCTGGGAGCTGCAGAGGAGAATGAGATGGATAGGGAGGATAAGGACTTGGTGGATAATGTGATTCTGGTGTGCTCTAATTGCTGGGTGTGACTATGAAGTCACAGGTGTACTGTGGAAACTTTCATGTCCATGATAAAGGTCATTGCTTCACAATTCCATAACGACAACTGCATTCATTGGATCAGCCCTATTAATGCTTGGTCCGACTGCTTACTTTGCAAGATTATTCCTTAATGTGTCTTGTCGTTGTGGCTCACTGGGTAGAACATGGCACTAACACTGTCAAGGTTAAACGTTTGTCCCTAACCAAAAAAAACCTATGCTCTGAACTGTGCTTTGGATAAAGGCATCCACCATGTTGATGTTGTTATTATTGTTGTGATCATCATCATCAGCAGCATAGAGATTGGGGGATCCTACCTGTCCCTCCTTCAGGGTGATCTGGCCTTGTTCCTTACAGCCAATGTATGTCCTGTTACACCTGAACACTTGGTCCCCAGCCCGCACCTGATGAGCAAAGGCTGCTGGGAAGAAACCGATCCTGTCCTCAATTAACCCCTGGAAAAAAGACATTGAACATAAAAACATCATATATATATAATGGCAACTATGGGAAGAGTTGCAGGAAGAGTCAGGAAGAAAGTGAAGAAATATATGAAGAGTATATATATCATATTTATGTATTATATATGTATGTGTCTGTATTAGTATTAAGTTTGTTTCTTGACTTGTTAAAGTATCCATTGTTCAACATTAAGGCCAGATGTCTCTGTTTATGTACAGTCTGTGGAGAACAACAGTGTTAAGATGCATGAGTGTCTTCATGGTCTGGTGGCAGTGCGATGCCTCTGCTGAGTCACGTTTTAGCCTTTTTGTCTCCCTAATTTATCTGCCACGCATCTCTGTCCTGAGGCTAGTTGTTGTCTTGCTCCCATAATTTACTGCTCTACTACCTGTAATTTATCAGTCCGTATCTTATATGGACATTCTGGGCTTAGCAGAAAACACATATTAGCTGCAAACTGGTCAACAAACCAACTTTCAGACAGCACATTGGAAGAGAACCAATTTGCTGTACTAGGTAGCAAAACAAATGTTTTAATGACATGAGCTGTGTCATTACTTCAGCGTGATACATTATTGGTTTCATACCCACCTTCCACCAGTCATCATTGGAGTCATCAGCCAGTAGGATTCTGTCTCCCGCTCTGCAAGAAATAGAACAAACAAGGAGAAATAAGCCTAAAATGTCCTTTTTTCTATAAAACCTTTGACAATATCACTGTTAACTTTTTCAACACAAATGCAGGAACATCTGTTAAGTCCTTGATCTATCCATGAGGCCAGAGGTTCTCCTTGCACATATGTAGCAGAGACGTTTGGCCTTTCTTTTTCTTTCTTCTTCAAGCTAGATGTGATATACCATCATCTTGTTTGCTACATCTGAGGTTCTTCCTCATCCAGGAAATGCATGAATCATGTGTACCTCAGCAACTTATGTGTCATAACCACTAGCATCTGTTCAAAGCAGAGAATCAAAGGGACCAGTGTAGTTGGCTGAAATGTGGTTTATGTAGTTTCCTTTCTTCTCCTGTTGTGGTTCAGTTACAACACTGACTGCCCTTTTGCTGGGAATACTAAACATGACTCAGAAAACACTGTTTTATAGTAGGTGTGAAAAACAGCATCCAACACTGTAACATCTTGTAGGACTAGGAGAACAAAGTTGATACATGTTGCTCCAAATACAAGAACAACAAATGTGAGCTGCTGCATCTGTAGTAAATAGAGTAAAGTTAATTACAACATACTGTGCCAAGGGGAGAAAAATGGTGGGCCTCAATTAAATGCAAATGTTAAAAACAGTGTCCATTAAGCAGAAAAAAATGAACCAAGTGGTAGATTTTCTTACTTTAATAATGAAGCACTTATCATCATTACAATCATCACATAGTTAATAAGTAGTCATGTAATCAGAGCAGCAACTCCAAAGTAATCACAAGCCTGATTTCCTGACTTGAAAACAGTATTGAAATTGAACCTTTTCATTATAGAATCCACTTTCCTGTTATGCTTTCATGTGTTTTATGTGTTGGCTTGTGAGGTATTGATTAATGTCTGCAAAGGGATCCTCAGGAGAAAACCTTGAAGTAGGCTTTCATAAGAGAAGAGATTTAAAACAACACTCTGCCTGTACCGAAGCCTGTACTGTACAGCAGCTATCAGTGGACAGGGAGTCCTTGAGGAAGTGTCAATGAATATCAAATGAAGCCTGGTGATTGAAGTTTGTCTGGACAGAAGAGGAAGAGAAAGACCTGTATATGTGTGTGTGTGAGAGAGAGAGAGGGAGAGAGAGAGAGCGAGAAAGAGAGGGAAAGTACACCCATAACTTTAAAGTCTCCAAGGATTTCTTTGAGAACCAGGAGCAAGTGGATATTTGGACTGAAGGGCTGTTCACAAGGAATGTTCTCTTTCCTAAGGGCCTATTTCAAAGGGCTGCTAAAGATGATGCATCACTGGGGGAGAAAATTGGTAGCCTGGGCTTCAGATTGTATTGGAGACAATAAGACAGGCTGGTGATACACGGATAACAGCAATGTCCACTGTGAATTATCATCCCATTACATTTGGCACACGTGACATTTTGCCATCTCACCGCAAAAAGTGTTGCTCCAGAACGTGTGCATCTGTAGTGACAAGGCTGACAAAAGTAAATAGTTGTGACAAAACAAGGTGGCCACACACACTCAGGGGGAATTGTGAAATTTAAAGATTGATGTCTGTCTGTGTCAGGGTTAATGTAGCAAAAGATGAAATTGAACTGATATTAATAGATATTAATAGGCTGTCAAGAAAGACAGGTGCTTGTAATGAGGCCAGTCTGGTCAAAGTATCTTTAAGGAGTTGCTTCCAAAAAAGGAAGTTAATTAGATCCTTCTGTGAATCTATTTCTGCGTACTTTGTCCTCTGGTACTTCTTGAATGCAGGATGAATGATTGCATAGGCTAAAACGGACAACAAACACATAGACACTAATTATTGGTTTATCTTAAAGCAGGCATTAGAGAGGAACACTGACATGGACCAGATAGCTATTCACCAGCAACTACAGCAAAGCAGACGCCTGCCTGCTTATCTCCAAAGGTAAACACTGTGTGTGTGTGTGTGTGTGTGTGTGTGTGTGTGTGTGTGTGTGTGTGTGTGTGTGTGTGTGTGTGTGTGTGCGTATGTGTGTGTGTTTGTGGACTCACATGCCAGTGTGTGTGCTGGTCGGCACACAAGGACAATTTAGAGGAACTGCCATCACCATTACAGAGGCAACAGAAAACACAACAGGACCCATTGAGTAGATCAGTGGTTCCTTTTCTGAGATTGCTCCTGTGTGTGTGTATGGCAGGCCTGCACAATCAATCGTGTATACTTGCACAGTATATCAGGATTTTAGTTTCATAGAATTCAGCCCCACTGTAACTGAAAAACCAGGATGTTAATGTAAGATGCAAAAGGTATAAGTGGTTTAAGTGATTTAGACTAATAATCATGATTTTGTTTATGCAGGCGAGATGTACAGCACAACTTGTAACAGGGATACGTGTGTATGTATGAATTGATGTAGGGGCGCTGGATACAACTTTTAATTTAGAGAAGATTGACATCAAATTCCACAGTAAAGTAGACTTGACTAGACTAGACTGCTTGCAGAAGAATTGAGTGTGCAGCGTGTGAGTCTCTCCTGCCTCTTCCTGCACTCCCTTTCATCTTTTTCTTTAAGATGTTTTGTGAGAAAAATGCATCAAAAGAAATCGTTGTGTGTCAGAGTCGGTCTGCTGTATTTCATCTGCGGTCCCTGGACAGGCAGTGTATTGTTGTTTACTGAGTAATGGGTATTATCGTGAGATTTGTAGATATGCTTTAAGTTGTGCATGTAAGTGTGTGTGTGTGTGTGTGTGTGTGTGTGTGTGTGTGTCAATTAACCTCATCTCCAGATCCTGGCTTTCCTGGGGTGTGAAACTATACAAGGCCACGTAGGTGTTGAGCTGGAGGACGTCTTTCTGTAGCTGGCTACACTCCAACTAGACAACACACACACACACACACACACGACACAAAACACACCATAACCACCATTAGTGTAGTGTTAGACAGTTGATCAACTCAATGACTGATCTTGCTATTTCACCTTCATTTCTTGCAATAATATCTTAATATAGTCTATTATTTTATCATTCACACAAGTGGGAGAAGCCATTGTTTACAATACACCGATAGACCGATAGATAGAATTGTTCGGCAATCTGTTCCCTTTTAATCCATCATCAACATGAGTGGGAGAAGAAGGATCCCTCGGTCGGGTCCTCATAAACTCTCAGGAAATGAAAAGAGGATAGGAGTGTGGGTGGAGAGGAAGAGAAGTGGAGAAGTGTTAGCACAATTAGAAGAACGATATCCGGCACTCTGCCGTTCCTCGCACAGCTCTAAAAACAGAGGGTGATTTCCTGTTTCATCACCAACACCTTGACTCTCACACCAACAATTAATTCATTGTTTTTGTGCCTCCAGGAGAACTGCGCTGAAACATACTTTAATACTTTAATACACACTGATGGCTATTTTTGACAACATGGAAATCAGCCTTCTCTGATGGTGTGGTTATGTGCTGCATAGTTATGAAGAGAAGTGGCACGAAATGGCTCCCCATGCACGGCCCAGGTGGACTAGCAATGGGGCTGATGGATGAGGTGAGTTACTGTGGCCACAAGGCAAACCGCTCCTCTGGCCCTGGGTGAAAGCAACAACATCAACCCATGGCAATCTATTACAGTCTAAACCGAGAGCTCTTCACTGCCTTCACAGCCTTGAGAGCCTCATTATACTTTAGGGAGCCTGGAATAGTGGATGAGGGCTTGGGCAGGCCAGGATAATAGCAGCCTTTGCAACAGAGCTATTGAAAAATAAGGCCAGTATTCAGAGCATCCAGTATTGTGTATGGAAGTGATTCAACCTTTAAGGAGTTCATGAAAGCTTTTACATTTGCTGCTCTAAACACCCGGTAGCACAAAGGTCTTTCCTAGAAAATATCCTCTTAACATGAAGTGAAGCGTTTTATGTTCCCCGCAGCCAAAACAGCATTTTTTTTGGGAGCACCTGCAGAAACTCAAACGTCATGAACAGAAAATCCAAGAAAAAAAGACGTCACAGTACTGGCAACACTGTTTGATTACCGAGACTCTGGTTAGTGCAGTGCAGAAACACCACAGCACTCTTAGCACCAAAGATGTCACCAAAATAAAAGCACATGAGGATCTTGCACATTACCATTTTTAAACCAGGGTTGGTTTAGAATACAGAACTCTGCAGAAAATGTGAACAGATGATCCAGTGTGTGTGTGTGTGTGTGTGTGAGTATTTGCATGGATGTATGGTTGGATGTCTCTGTGTGTGTGCACCCAGATTGGAGGCTCCTTCCTTGGACGAGGAGCGTCAAACATTTTCCTCTGTTCATTAACCTGCACAGTCTCAATCTGTCTGTCTGCCAGCCTGGTGTAATGGACCGGTCGGCAGACAGACAAACAGCCTGCTGCCAGCTGTGCTCGGTCCAGCCTGATAACACCGCACAATGCAATTCATGTCTCTTCCCTGGAATGGCCGACTGGTCCGGGAGATTCTACTGGGTGTGTGTGTGTTTGTGTTTGTGTGTGTGTGTGTGTGTATGCTTGCCTTGCATAGTTATTTGTTCATTTTTGCATTTGCCCAAGTGTCTGTGGTCTTTTTCCATTGTTGACAACGGAGATAAACATGTAAAACTACAAGGTAAACAGGAAAGCTGGCCTCAAATAGGAAATATGTAAAATGGACATCAATACTGCAGTGGTAAAACAAGCAGCTCTCCCAGCAAATTCCTCCAGGGACGTTGAAACGATAGAAAGGGATAGAAAGCAGCACTTTTTGAAATCAAATCTGCTCATGAAATATTGGTTACTCCACAGGGGGTAATGTGATATTCGCAAAAGTTTACCTTTTTTCTTTCTGACATGAATTTTGCACTGTCAGCACTGC
The DNA here is from genome assembly GCA_034670385.1 of Hoplostethus mediterraneus. Taxonomy (NCBI): domain Eukaryota; kingdom Metazoa; phylum Chordata; class Actinopteri; order Trachichthyiformes; family Trachichthyidae; genus Hoplostethus; species Hoplostethus mediterraneus. Next base: position 6,671,760 of record JAXDDW010000007.1, read on the forward strand.
ACCACACTGTAGGGAATAAAAATTACGCAGACCCCAGAGCTGCAGATCTGAACATTAGGGTCACGGCTTATCCCTATCAGCGCATGCCAGTGGCCGAGTCAGCTTGGGTATGATTTGTTACAGCAGGAAAATAAATTTTTCCTCTAACTCCTGGGAAATTCAGTGGTGAAGGTGGAGTCAGGCCAAGTGTAGCAGGCTGATGGACGCAGTATGAACTGGCTCTGTATCAGTTCTCAGAATAACCAGCCAGAGTTCAGGCATTGGTCAGTGAGCACAGTTCTCAGAGGTTTCCCAACTGCACTACCATCCTAGACATGTAGACTATCTAGCTCAGGTGAAATAATAATTAAAACCTTAATGTAGTACATTCAGTCTGTATTTACCTTTTCATCTTTCTATAATCAGATCTTTATTATTTGTCTTCTAAGTTTATTTATTAACAGCTGTGGTAGTAAATGTTGTATATCCCAGTTTTGTGTGCCAGCAGGTTTGAGTCTTGCAATAAGAGGTGGATCCATAAAAATGGTCTTTAATTTACAATAACTTTTATTTGTGGCCTAATAAAGCAGCATTCACTACAAATCAAAACATATTACTCTTTTCTACCGGCGTGAGGACCATGTGACACAGCTGCTCAGGTGCTTAAAGGAGCACAGGAGAAAGGATGAGAGAACTTTTAATAATTCTCATTCCCGTTCAATTCAGTTCAATCTGCTTTATTGACATTACAAACACTGACAAACTAACACATACAGACATTCATTCATTCTCTAAAATCATCCCTCTCTTGATCTTCAATATTAGATTTTCTCATAAGAATATTTTGTCTTCGTCTAGAAGTGTTTGGGTTTCTCACCGGTGAATCCTCAGGCTTTCTCTCTGGTAGGTGGTAATGCTCCGTCCCATTCTCAAGGACTGTGAAAACTAAGAGCAAAACAAATGACTTCATGAAACCATCAAGCAAAATTAAACAACCAATCACAAACATTTAACATTTAAGTCTTAGCAGAAATACTACTGCTGACCTTAAACTGCCCACCATACAAAAGCTAGCTAGCTCCATAACATAATTTGCTAAAGCCACAGGATATCCTAATGGCATTTAGATCAGAACAGACTCGTGTATTTTTCCCTTCAACAAGCTCTCTCAGGAAACTCAAGTAGACATTGGGGGGAATTGTTGGTTGACACGTGGCACAGGCACGAAGGTGAGCAGGATAAATTTAATTTCCTTTTTTTAGTGGGTCAGCTGCTGTTCAGCTCCCAATACCAAGGTCTGTAGTCTACTATTATCACTGTAGTTACTTTTCCTTCATTGCTCATGCTGAATGCTTCAGGATGTAAAGGGTCAATGCTCTGCCCTTCACTAGGGATCCTATTGTACAGCTAGACTGAGCAGATGTCAAATGCAATGCACGTGTGCAAGGAGGTAAAATTAACGTTTTCTGTAAATGTTAACCACAACATGTTCTACAGATGAGTCACAGTGAACAAACTCTAAAAAGGAGTCCAACTACTGGAAAACCTTATTTGTTGGTTCATACAAAGAGAATTCGATGTTGCAACCTTCTCAGTGTCTCTTATGGGAAGAGCAACAGTTATTTTCTCCTGTGTCACTATCTGGCTCGTCTCCAGATGCACACAGTGTACTGCAGTGGATACTCACCATCATCGCTGTGTTTTGTAGACAGCTCCTGACCACTGCTGTGAGCCACTGCTTCCTCTGGAACCTTATCCAAGTCACTGGTCTGAAAGATAGATAGATAGATAGATAGATAGATAGATAGATAGATAGATAGATAGATAGAGAGAGAGATAGATAGATAGATAGATAGATAAATAGATAGATAGATAGATAGATAGATAGATAGATAGATAGATAGATAGAAACACACACACATAAAAGTCAACATTTGGCATAGTAAACAAGCAGTTATTACTCCTAAATGCATTCGGTTTGAGAGACTGCCTAGCCATTTGGGCGAAGTTCCTCCTGTAGCATACATGTGGCTTCTGAGACTGCATTTGGTATCTATTACCATAACCCCCACTGAGATCACATTGTGTCTACAGGCCTCCAGTGACACACACCCATTCACTAACAGCTGAACAGGACAGGGTGGCGCAAGCCCAACAGCTTTCAGATGTCCACTCAGAGAGGCGTGTATTCCAAACTGCAGATATAGCTTAAACTAAAAGTGATAAGCTGTGAAAAACAGCTTTCCTTTTATATTACACACAGAGAGGGAGAGGAGAGGGAGAATGCAGCTACGCTCTCCAATCTGTCCAGTCCATCTAAAGAGCTGTAACGTGAGCACTGACATCTCCCTTCATCGTTGCTTTTACCAGACTACCTTTATTGGTAGTGTTTACGGCTCAACAATGACCATATCTATTTAGACCATCGATCATATATGTATGAAGTGGGGCTAAACCTAACAAGCACAATACCTGTACTGAACTGGGATAATCTAATCTCCTAGAAATGTGCTCATGAATGGAAAGAAAAAGTGTTTTTGTGAGAGACAGAACAGAGCGAACACATTTAATCAAAGGCAGTACTACATTCAAATTTGCCTGTGTTAGGATGAATGTGAGACAAGCCCATCAACTGAACAGAAGTTATGGTATACTGCATTGTCCTTACCGAGTTTCTGTGAGGAGACTCGGAGCCACTGGCCCTCTTGGCCTTTTGTGCAAGCGATGTCCCAAACCTCAGCGCCTCATACACCGGGTCCACCTTGTTGCCGCAAGCTTTAGAAGAGAATGATGAAGTGAGAGACGATAAAAGCTACAGCAACTTGATCACAAACAACTGTGGTTTAGCTGTCAGGGCAGGCCAAGTGGTGATAGAGAGTACTATAAAAACAGGTCGCACTTAACGCAAATCTTATAAAGCAGATGAACTGGAAAAGTGGAACTGGACTAGTGGAGTACTACTTCACTTCAGTGCATCCCATCCTGCAGAGCTAACAGTTAACTGCATTATGAAGATTAAGACAGATGTCCTCACCAATGGGCATGACTTCTTTGATGCACCCAAACTGTTCCTGGATCAGTAATGGGGAGCTGTAGTACCGCCGAAAGCCTTTTGGCTGAGGAGGAGGAGGAGGAGGAGGAGGAGGAGGAGGAGGAGAAGACAGGGGGAGGGAAAATGGAAGAGGAGAGAGAGGTGACAGACATTAGAGTGAAAGACAGCACAGTGCCTTGACACTAAAATACAGAAGGCCATTTCATTGGGCCTCTCCAAGTAGAATTGACTGCAGCGCTAAACTTCTGGCACTGCTCCTCTGGCTTGCAATGTTACGTCTCTGCTCGATCATATTTCACCCAGCAAACCAACTTAGTCTGTCCCAGGCTGGTCAATACCTAAAATATAGATTAAAATTTTTTCTGGACGATTGCCTAATGGACCTTGCTTGCCTTGTACCCTGAGCAATATCTCTATTGCTCTCCATATAGGCAAAGTATAGATTTAACGTCCTAACAAGAGTCGAGCAAAGTGGTCTTACAGTGCAATAGGACAGACTTGTTAACCAGTCATGGGCCCAATATTCCTGCCTGTCAGGTCCTCCTCCGATCTCCCAAGTTCAAATAAGGACAGGCCTTCACACATTTGTCTATCCATTATCTGCCTGTGGTCACTGCCTCCTATTCAATCAATACTTCCCCATCAGTTTTGAGACCTTCTTATATACAGAAAAAAGACAGATGGCTTTCTCATCTGTCCCTGCAGAGAGGATGTCATCTGCAGCACAGAGGGTAATGATTAATGTAAGTGGACCTTATGAAATATGTATAGCACGGCATTTTCAGTTTTCGTTATTTTCCCCGTCTTTGATTTCTGGGAGAGGTCTTGGATAAGCCGTCACATAATGGTCACCCACGTATTGATGGGTGTATACTTTGGCTTTTTTTGTGGTATGACACACACAGAATATGAATGGATCTCAATTACAACAAGAACTTCTGTGCTGTGTATGTAGGCCAACATTAGGGGCCTCCATTTCACTCACATATTTGGTATATCCGAGAGGCAGTTGTTGCTTCGCTAATCAGTCCTGATTAATTCTCCGTTTGACACAACTCATGATGTGAAGCCAACCCAAGAGCTCCTCCAGCCCCTCTCAAGAAAACTCATTAAATGAAAGGTTAAAAGAGACATGTTTGTCGTGAGCCCATCTGGTTTATTTGGCTGCACACAAAAGACGGTGTCAGTGAGTGGCCTTTCAATTGTCACATTCTGATGTTGTGACAGCAGCATTTAAGGAGTACTTGGAAAATATGAAACTACTATTCTTAAAATCTACAATTTTTTCAGTCTGTTATGGATAAAGTAAAAATGAGTGTGAGCATTTGATATCAGTGATGTGTGATGTGATGAAAAGACCTACACCTTTAATGTCACAGTTGTCTGTTGAGTGATGTTTTGTTCAGAAATGTTGAACTCACTTAAACATACAGTTACAGTGATTATAAAGAAACAAAATATGAAGTAATTTAATTTTTTTGCCAGAGGTTCTACAGCCAAGAGAAATAAGCACGGCTGGAGAAGTACCAGCGTCCTGTCCAAGTTTAGAGCAACCTTAATTTAGAGCTGTACTCCACTGGGGAAACTTCCCTTTTTATGCTTGACCCCTCAACTTCATTTTCCACTCCTGAAAGCCCGATCCTATCTCCAAGAGAGGCTCATCCTCAAGGCTTCTAATGGAAAGGAGAGAGAGCACTCGTCCTGTATTTTGTGTTTAGTCTCATGAAACACGATTCAGCTCGCAGGCTCACTGAGCGCAGTGACATCTGCATTGATTGTCAGTAAACCTTTATCATTTCCATAGGTTCCCAGACATTTCATTCCCACCCACTAACACAGACTCGCCCCAAGTTATTCCAAATTTCCAGCAAAACCTTCTAGATGGAGGAGCAGCCGTATACTGTAGAAGAACGAGGTAAGCATTCCCAGTGGAAATCACCCAACATGTGACGACAAACACAGTCCTGCCATCTTTCTCTCTCTCTCTCTCTCTCTCTCGCTCTCTCTCTCTCTCTCTCTGTGTGTGGGATGTGTGTGCAAATGACTAAAGAATCCCAGTTCAGTCATGACTGCCAGTTTTCTCGACTGCTATACAAGACAGCAAAATGATGAATGTCTCTTGGCGCGGGCTTTCATGATTGTGAACAAACCCTGGAAAAACACCCTGCCCACCCCAAGCCCAGTGGGCCCATTCCAACCAACCAACCAACCAAATGGTCTCATTATAATGCAGGCCCACAGACGAAGAGAGAGACGTGATTATGGTGATGCTGCTGCTGCTGCTGCTGATGATGATGATGATGATGATCGTGAATCCTATATAACTCCCAATCTTGATAATTATCACCCAGTAATGAGGAGAGACCCAGACAGACAGTATGTGAATGTATGAGATACATACATCAATGGTTGATGAGTAGGCTTGATGTTGAACAATTATTCATTACAATAGTTATATCACCAATTAGCAATATTCCCTATACTTTGCCTATTTTGTGACACTGCAACTTTTTGCAATCCTGTTACATCTCTCTATGACATGAGTAACAGAATAATTTTTTATCTTTTATCTTTATATTTATATCTTGATTATTACTCCAAATATACTTTTCTGCGCCCTGTAACTGACTGTACAAGAGAACAAGGGTTGACTTGCGTGGTTAACCAAAAGAGTTCAGGGATGAGACCAAACACATCACGATGTATCTCTGTATCTCTAGTGTTATGTATGACATCTTCAATGGTGGTATGATGTTGCTTTGGGCCGATCGTATTGATCCTGATTAATGGTTTACGCTGACAGCAGAACTTGATAGGGGTGAGGAAGTCAACATTTTGTAAGCGGGGTGCTACATTGCTATTAGCTAACAAAATAGACAGACACGGTGATGATATAACGATGATGAGGATGATGACGAAGATGCTCAGATCACAGATGTCCCGGCACACTGACACATACGAGAGAGTGTGATTTCCGAATAAGCACATTCTGGTGAAAAACATTCATACAGCCAACTCTCATGTGTCTGTTGTTTGATACATAATGATACAAAAATGTACATTTCCAGAGAATCTCCGGTACAAAGGGAATAGTCTACTGTCTATAGTATATCTTGTATTGTCTGTTTACCATGTGTGTCTGTATGTACAGTGAAACTCTGTAAGTTGTCAGTACTCCCACTCTCACAAATTCCTGTATATTTAGTCATTGCAATTCTGGTCCTGATTCAGCTCTTACCAGTTTGCCCATGCAACGCTGTTGCCCCACTCCATTCTCACATTTGTGGTGGAGGCTCATCTTGCAGGCTTTGCAGCGCAGGCCGTGCTTCGCCGTGTTCCCCGCCAGGAACACCACATGCTTGGCTGTGGTACCTGATACACACACACACACACACACACACACACACACACACACACACACACACACACACACAGAAAACAGGCAACATGGTCAAGTCCTCTTTTCAGCATGGTAAAATCACTCATGTCAAGAACTGCACTCATATGATATTGATGATTGATGAATCCCATATAAGTAGGCAGAATTACAACAATTTTCAATGAAAAATATTGAACCCCATCGACAATCCCAAGTACAACCTATTACACCTCTAAAACTCATGCCAATAACTCCAAAACCTTTGCTGAACTATTCATCTGAAGTTGTTTTCCCAGTTATATGTTGACAGTGTAAACATAGCCACTTCACTCCATTTCACTGCATCTTTAGGCAAAGGCAAGAACAGTGTAGAATAGTCATAAACACTTCAGACTACACTCATGACCTTCAGCATCATTTGTGAAATGTTCTCCTACTTAAAAAGTGTTCAGAAATAAAGGATATCTAGCACTTATGAGGAAATAAATAATATACTGATTCAAATTATCCATACGACCTTCAAGGCCCCAAACATTCTGTAGTTGAACTGCTGTAAAATGAAAGTGTTCAAATTAAACGGGACCTCAATTACTCCAATACTCGTCAAAATCCTGTCACTCTGTCTCTGCTTTTCACATCCTCCTTTACACCACACACGTCTAGCTGCTGCCGGTAAGTGGCTCACTCTCACCCGTTGATATACAATTCACAGATGCTGGAATAAATAAATATTCATCCAATTTTTTTGTGGTCGTTAACAAAACGTGAACACTGCAACTGCAAGCAGTTGTGTGTGTGAATGAGTAACAAATGAGTATAAAGTGAGAAGCAGAGACTGACAAACAGGCACAGCACAAAAAAATAAGAGAGAAAGCCAACAAAAGAGCAAGAGTGAGAGTTGGTAGGTGTGTATGTCCATGTGAGCCAAATTACTAACAGTTGGGTCCTGTGGGTTCTCTGTAGTGAGTCCACTACAGAGAACTGTTTGATGTAATCATTTATCAATAACTATTTTATTACTCAGTTTATACTTCTTATTCAAGGAATACATTATTTAGAACTGAATTTAAAAAATGTGATTGTTATAGATCAACTATAACCAGATATTGACCAAATTGATTTGGTCCTCTATGTGTTATTGTCACTAATATTGGTGCTTTAATTTTGAAAAAGCATTTCTGTTGAAAAATATTTTTAATTATTAACTAAATTATTTTTGAAAATGATGTCATCTTGTTTGAGAAAAATCATTTCAAATTTGTATTAGTTTTTGATAAATGATGAAACAAAAGGGTTGTTGGTAGTGGACCCCACTGTATGTACAGTATATGGGTAATATTGGTATGTAGGGAGGGCCGTGCAGCTTAGCAGCATGCTCCACATCTGCAAATTCACTCAGTTTTAAGAATAATCAAACTTGCCTTGTTTATCTCAGGGATTTTATATTCAATTATCTCTTGTTAGTTCAATTAGATTAACAGGTGAATTTGTTAGAGCTCGACCTCTCATACCTATGGCAAGTTTAGTTGCCTTCACTTTTAAACATTTTAAAGATCCTGATTTCAACACCCAAAGCATAAGTGATTCTGCACAATGATCCTAACCATCAAGGTTCTCTTGGCCTATATAATTTATAAGAAACAATCTCAGGATGTCAAAACACAGAGGGTGACGGGAAATGAAGCTTTGTCATGACAAAAGACAAGCTGAAAATTACCGCTCCACATTGTAATAGAATCATGCTATTAATTAGCTTGTCAAAAAAATGGTGCTCACAAACATCAGTGGCGTACAGCTTGACAGAGTTACTTCCCGTTCCACAATCACAAAAAAGGGCAGCATTACCTCACATCACAGCGCTGTTATTAGTTGTAGTCTGGCAGCTATGCACCTCCAGCTCTTTATTGATTAATCAATGAGCACGTGCCCTGCTCTGGCCCAGACTCTTTGTGTGCGTGTGAAAATGTGGGCAGGCAAAGGATTCATTGATCTACTTCTCTCACTGGGCATTAGAGCACAGTGAGTACATGAGGTATTGTTTGTCCAAGTTCCATCACTGTAGCTTTGTGTATTTTCCATCTTGCCAAATGAGAAGATTCTACATTTGGGTCAAATTGTTTATGGATTACTGTTAATTGTGGATGGGCGTTGCAAGCAAGCCAATTTAATCACAGAAAAAAAGCGAAGGAATGTCAGACAGCGTTTAGGTCCAGATGGTCTGCATAGTCCACTATGATCAGCAGGGTGAACAAGGCCAGCGAGGTGAGGCGATACTGCTCTGTAAATATGAAACCACCCAGAACACCAGAGGCTTGTACAAAACTGCAAACATGAGATACTGTGTACTTGAAGTGTGACTCCCCTCATGTTTACTTAGCCACAGGGGAAAGAAATCTCTGCTTGTTCCACACATGCTGTAATGTGAACTTCTGCCACAGCTATCTGGAGCTAGGCTACAGTGTCAGGAACTTGAAACTTAATAATAGGTGGAAAACTAGGTCTGTATTTCCCACTTAAATGTCTTGTATTGCTCGGCCAAGCCTCACTGTCACAAGGCAAGGGGAGTTAGTGACATTGAAATAGGAACCAGAGAAATGTGATCCTGGTCTGAGCAGTGTGCAGCAGCAACCACAACAAAGCAACTGTGAGCCGCAGAAGTTGAAGCTGATCTCACAGATACCTGTACAGATTTTTAGGTCAAGCTAAATCAGGTCAACTGACTATGCTGTTTCATAGTCGACCACATTAACAAGCACATATGTCAGCATACAATTTCTCTGACACATTATCATCTGACCATCTCTCAGGCTGGACAGGGACAGGAAGCAAATGAAACCGTTGTCAAACGGTCGGGGTTGTTTGAGCCGACTCATTCCAATAACATGCTGGAATAATGAAATAATAGCTGCTAGGATGGGAACAGACCACTGTGTCTCAGCAGGCAGACACTAGTATCTGACAATGTCATCTTCCCTCTGTAATGGCTGGGTCAGATGGGTAATGCATCAGCTGGGTAATGGCATGTAGTGTGTGTGTGTGTGTGTGTGTGTGTGTGTGTGTGTGTGTGTGTGTGTGTGTGTGTGTCTATTACCACAGTAGTAGACTGAACAACTGCCATACTCTCTTCATCTCCCCTCTCGTTTTCTTTTCCACACAAATTCTTTTTTCTCTGTTGCATATTTTCTCAGTTTCCCTTTGTCCAGCAATCCTCTCCCTCTTTATCTCCCCCATACAAATGATGCACAAACTCTTCATACGCCTCCAACGCCTACACACTGATCCATTACTAAGCCACCGTTCTTACTTCACGCCTCCTAATTTCCTGTGCAAATAATCTTCATCTTGACCGCCAGACTTTCCCTCCTCTTCTTCTACGCTCCCTGTCTCCACACTGACCTGAGCAACCCTATTTGGTTTATTTGCAACTGAGTGTAATTAGTTTTCCTCGTTGGCATTTTATCTTCACTACTAAAAAAAACCAAGAACAAACACACAGACAGACAGACAGACAGACAGACAGACAGACAGACAGACAGACAGACAGACAGACAGATAGATAGATAGATAGATAGATAGATAGATAGATAGATAGATAGATAGATAGATAGATAGATAGATAGATAGATAGATAGATAGATAGATAGATAGATAGATAGATTCATCAACCTGCTCATAAACTTTCAACCCACTTGGAGTACTGAGGTTTAATCCAGCTCTGCAGAAACGTCTGGAAATGGGTTCACCCTGCATCTGCTGGTGCACTAGTAATCACTGCCCAAACATCTGGGAGATTAGTGGACCAATCACATTTGGAATCTGATCTACCTAATACCATTTTATTGGGCTTTTATGGCAAATTAAGATTCGACTTAGCTTTTTTTTTTAATCACAGGGTGTATCTGAAAAATACTTGTCTGTAGTTTGCAGTCAAGGCTGACTAGAATATGTCATATCCTGAACAGATGTAACAGTGATGTAACCTCTAATATGATCACATGGCGTATCCCAAGAGCCCTACATAAAACTTGCACCACCAAAAATGTAACTTTTCTCTTGTAGACTTTTTCCCCATTGACATCCATGTAGCTTGACATTTTAGAGTGCACTCTTAATGGTTTAACAGTTTGTGAAACAACAGCAACACAGTTCAGCTGTGTGTGTGTGTGTGTGTGTGTGTGTGTGTGTGTGTGTGTGTGTGTGTGTGTGTGTGTGTGTGTGTGTGTGTGACTGTGTGCATGTAGAAGGGAGGTATGGAAAAGCTTTCATTAGCAGTGTGATCCCACCCCAAATCTGCCAGCAGGATCTGACCACTTGTGAACCTTGACCTGTGACCCCAAGATTAAAATCCCTCTGGGCTCAATACAAACTACCATGTTTATCTCAGGGATTTAATAGCCCAGATTAGTGCATGTTAATCAAAGCAGATTAAGACTCATTCAGGTTGAATATCAACCTCTCTCAACAATCCCATGAATTTGGCTGCCTTGATTAAAAGCATTAAAATGACCTTGAAAGTATGTTACTGTCCCCAAAGATGGTTGACAGTTATATCCTGTAATAGTATCTTATATTGCTGCATATAGTCTTTGCTATATACTGTAGGAAAAATACAGTTTACGAGGCAGATACAGCACTTATCCTTGAGCTCTTGGTATGAAATTTCTTATATTAAGTAGCAATGTAAAAGCCACCCTAGGAATTATTAGCTCTTTTCACATCTGCACTGTAAATTACATTATACCCTCTATCAACCACAGATAACTCTCCCATTCATTCTCCAGCATAAAGTCAGACGTTCATTTAATAAGCCATTTGCAGCAAGGGCCTGCAATCAATAACTCGGCATTACCCATTATTCAGTCAGAGAATTTTTATGTACTGGTGAAACTAATACACAGCGCCTTCCACAACACGTTCAGCAAGAAGGGCATCTGCTTTTACAAACAAAGGCTACATACGAACTACACAAAGAATACAACCCATCTAGTGAGAAAAAACCCAAGCCATCTTTTCCCACACTACCAACAAGAAAGGTAGGGAAAGGTATCAACATGTTTCAGTGGTGACTTTTAACCAACGTTATTCTTTATTTTTATTTTGGAGATTTTTAATTATTCTGACGAGTGGCAGAAATTATTTAGTCTGATTAATCCAGGAAGACAACGTGCTGTTTGATTAGGTCATTGATTTAGAGACTTTTCACGCTCAAACAACAGGAGCAGAAGAGCAGCCTTATGAATTTAGAAATGTGCCAGAGCGGGTTGACGTACACTTACATTACATTACATTAAAACACAATTTAATAAAAAGGTACACAGACGTAGCAACATGATGCTAATTCCACTACTGTAGTTGTTCTACCTTGAATGAGTAATTTGATGCTATTAAACAACTTAATTTATGTGTGGGCTTAATAGATAGTTGCATTGAAAGATTTCATGTAGCAACTATACACTTGCAACTGAGATCAGCGCTGTTTTCATATTATTCTTCTCATAAAATATAGCTCATGTTGTAATCCAAACATGACATTTATTAGTTATAATATCTCATGTTGGATTACAGCAGGCAGTGATTTAGATAGTAAAACGTTTCACCTTGTTGACAATAATCCTGCTTGCAATCTGTCAAATTAATTGAATGCATCGTGTGAATTCATCTTGTATTATCCGTGTATCATACACATTTTGTCATAAGAGCAAATGCACGCCCACAGATAAATGCTAATAAGTTCAGTGCTCTATTGAATTTTTACAAATGAAGTTATCTCAGCCTTCTCTCGTAAATCTGATGCATGAGTCAGAAATCACTATAATCCAATTCAGCTGTTTTCATTATGGATGACACATCAATTTTGTGCAGACTTTTATGTAATAAAACATCGTCCTCTCGGAACTAGGTGGGTGTTAAATATTTCTAGTCTGCTCTTCATAATATCAGCGTTTTCCTGTTCATCTATTAAGCAGTGATTTGCTGCGCCTCTGCAGACAGATACTTAGAGTATTTATAGTACTCAGAACACATTTTAACTTAAACAATGAAACTCATAACTCATCCTAGAAGTAAAATTGGTACGTTGTGTCTTATCTACAAGATATTTTTCCTGGGTTTCAAGCAGTGTATTTCATGTACATTATGTTCAGTACCACACTTTGCATCATGTAACATGTATAGAACTATGCTGTAGCATTTTCTAATGAATAGCCATTAGTATTGCAGGATATTCTTACAATGGCAGATTCGACCCCCGGCTCCGTCCCCCTGCTGCCACCTCTCTGTCTCTCTCTCTCTCTCTGCTGCTCTCTGACTCTGGGACACTGAATCAGACTTTGACAGTATCATAGAATCCACTCCTCTGCTCATTACACACACACACACACACACACACACACACACACACACACAGACACACACACACACAACCGCCCACCATCCTCTCTCTCTGGCTCTCTCTCTCTCTCTCTCTGGCTCTCTCTCTCTCTCTCTCTGTGTTTTAGGAGGGGCCAGTGCTGACCACCATGTGTTCTCATTAAAGCTGAACAAACGAGGAGGAGCACAACAGATTTTTTTATGAGTGGCCAGAGGGAGCAGCACCAATCACAGGCCAGGCAGGTTTTACATTACACTTCTATTGTAAAGAGACCACCAGAGGGCCATTCAGAACTTCAGCCATTTGACTTACCTCAGTGGACAAAGGCCACACATAACAACATATAAATAACTTTAGTTGTACTTAAGCATACTCCTGTTCGTAAAAGCATGTCGCATCAGCCTTACAGGGGTGCTGCTGCCTTCCTATCATGTGTATTGTTTGTGTGTGTGTGTGTGTGTGTGTGTGTGTGTGTGTGTGTGTGTGTGTGTGGGTTGGTGGCAGGGGGTGGGGGTGCATATTAGGGCTTGTCCGCTTTGGGATTTTGAAGGCCAATTCCGATAACGATATTTTTGCATTGAAGCTGTTGATATTTTGTCTCAATATTCAGTATCTTTTCAGTATGAAAAAACAATATGTCAGTCTAACTACATACATACATACATACATACATACATACATACATACATACGTGTTTGCATGCATGTTTTTATACATACATACATACATACATACATACATACATACGTGTTTGCATGCATGTTTTTATACATACATACATACATACATACATACATACATACATACATACGTGTTTGCATGCATGTTTTTATACATGCATACATACATACATATACGTGCATACATTTACAATACTTTCCATTTGATATATTTTATCTGCTACCAGATGCAATGTCAGGGACTTGTTGGACTTGCAGATGGTGTGGGAAACCCTGGTCACTATGGAGCAGAATGGGCCGTGGTGTATAAAGTCTCAGTGGTCCATCTGTGCTGATGGCTAACAAGGAGGGCAGCAGCCAAGGAAACAGTGGGGGGGTGGGGGGGGGGGGACAGGTAGCTGGGTATTTGTCTGTGTACATCATTATCATTGGCCATAGACATGGTACCTGGCATAATAATGACAGGACACCATATAAAGCATTGGTAAGAGTCATTGGTCCTGCTGTCCCATATGTGCCATATGCCATATGTACCATACATTTATTACACCCTGTGATTAAAGTGATTATGTTTTTCATTCTAATTACATTGACATTGTACTTTGCTCAGAGCGTGGTGGACGGAGGCATCATCACCCACCTACAATCATGTGGTTGCAGACGTCGCAGAAGGTGGGCTTCTTGAAGATGTGCTCCATGAAGCAGTGTCCCGCCGAGTCTATGTGGAGCGGGTTGCGTGCTGGGGAGCGTGATGAGGGAGGAGGGGCGCAGGGGATGGCCGGGGGGACCGGAGGGATGTGGAGGTTAATGGAATGAGGGGGGGCCATCCCGATGCTGCTGAGATGGCCTGTGCTGCTGCTCACATCAGAGAGCAGCTCGGTCTTGTTGTCGTTGCTCGTTCGGAAAAAGTTATCAGCGCTCTTGCTGCGGATGCTCTTGGTCTTGAAGGACAAGGAGCGCTTCAGTCTCTGCAGCTGAAATAGGGAGAGAGGAGAGAGGAAAGAGCAAGGGAGAAAAAAACAGAGAAAAAGAATAGATGAATGTAGCATGAGAGAAAGCATCAAGGGAGAGAATGAATTAAGGATGAGAGAAAGAAAAACCATGAGACTGACAGGACAGAGTGAGATGTGAAATCAATTGATTCCTGTAATAAGCTACTTGAATCACTAGCTTTCAAATCATCAACTAAATGTCCTTAGGCAACACTGATTTTCTCACTCATTTCCTTCATCTCCAGCCAACTCCATTCATGCTGTACAGCGGTGGCCGGTAAATTGCTAGTGGCAACTCATCATTGTTCAGTGGAAAACCTGAGAGGTCCCCCACCTGGAAAGGTAATATAATTTCCTATAGGGCAATGCATCACATCAACACCATTTCTAACACGCTGGGTTGCCATTTCTAGCATCAATCTCATTAGGGTCCTCTCTTACAAAAAGGCTATTTATAAAGCTACACCACTGACAACTCCTCATTTACCCTCACAGTGTGTACTGCCTCTTCTGTGATGAAACCCAGTTAATTCTAGGCTCCATCGTGCAATAACAAATCTCCCAGCTATACACTGTCATGTTATGGTGCTGGTTTCTGTCCGGTCTGTGCCTCGGGGTATCTGATTGAAGAAACAGATCTTTGTGTATTTAAGTAATTCATGACCAGGGAAAGGTCTCCTAATGATGCATTATGTCCTGATACACAGTAGGGGTCTGCCTGTATAATTGGAAATGAACACCTGAGTGGATTTCCTGTAGTTCTGCTGGTTGCTGAAGGTTGAATCGTCCTCTCCCTAAACATGGTAATTGACAACAGGGTTCTAAGTTTGTTTACTGGAGAGCATGAGCTACACACACACACTTACCGACATACACACACTCACATATGCATGTACTGTATATGCACGCACATAAACACACAAACAGACTGGTGTTTGATTCAGTATAACTATGTAGAACTGTGCTATTCTTAGCATCTTAGTTAATTAAACAGAGATATAAAAAACATCTCAAAGGTGAATGAACATGGATTTTGTCTGCTATGGATATTTTGGCTGACATGCATCAGAAAACTTTTCAGAGCACTTGATTCATGATTGTAGTTATGGCTGCACCATCGCATGCATGTGAGTGTTTGTGATGATGAAGATCTATTGATTCAACCGGTCACTCTGGAAACAATCAATATGGACCCCTTCTCTACCACTACCACCCACACACACACACACACACAGACATGCACATAAACACACATATACACATATATTTTCCCTGCAACCCATTGTAGTTCTTCTTTCACAAGTCTGCCTAAAAAGCAGACGAGAAGGGTAGAGAAAAAACACAGTTGGCTCTGGATAAGTCAGCTATATATTTTGTGCCAGATATTGTACAGCCGTGTGTAAATACTGTCTGTGTCGTGCTTATCTACAAAGGCTATAATGGTAAAGGGTACAATGATCCATTCCTCGAGACTGAAATGCAACACTTGTTATATACTTCAAAGAAAATGAACACTTGGAGAGAAATCAGACAATCATGTGAGGAAATGTGTGCATGCACCCAAGAGCTCATGCTGTTGGTGATGGCACCAAATCAATCATATGAGCTTTAATGTATCATAAAGCAGGGAGAGTTAATGGGAAATGGAGAGGGTAATGGAAAAAACTAATTGGCCAACAACATTTCATGAAATAACATGAACATGAATTATATACCTTTTTTGGTGGATCTTAAACAGCGCTTGGAACAAAGAGTTTCCTCTAGAAATTGGGGTGCTAATGGACTTCATCTTTAATTTACCTATGCGTGACATTCATTTCAGCGGGTGACTTATTTTAAACAGAAATAAAAGTTGCAGTGCGAAACAACTTTTATCTTTATGTGCATGCAGGGATGCTGTTACGATGGCTTGAAATCAGCAGTATGCTACAGTTTGCAAGAGTGGAGCTGTTCCTCACCTTGCGCTTGTGATGTTCAGGCTTCACAGTATTCTTAAAAGAAGAATAAAAACACAAACAGTATAATGGCAGAGAGCCTTAATCTTTGGCCTTACTTACTGTATACTGGTTACACTAGTATATATAGCTACTTTGAAAGTCTGAGGAGTACAAGCAAAATCGAAGACCTTCTTTTTTGCCTGTTAAGGTCAGCTACTACTAACATCCCAAGATATTGAAAGCAGATTGCCTGCCAGAATCTTTAAAACTCTGTGAAATGTCAGCTGGGAGTCTCCTGAAATAACTAATAACCCAGAGAGACCTGGAGCGTTAAAAAATGAACGCAAGGAAAGAGGTCATCTCTGCCATCCCTGTTGCAAATGAAACGAACTGACCAGTGACTAACTGCCTGACAAAATAATGTAAAAGTAAAAACGTCCTCATCCTCAGTCCTCATCTGTCCCTACTACCATACAGGAGCTTCAGGGAGAGGAAGTGACAGTGGCTGTAACCATCTACTACCATGATGACTAGGCCACTATTGTAGTGCTAATTGTAATAGTCTGGGCACCATGTGACCCACATAGATGGCAGTGGACTACAAATCGCCCGTGGCAGCCCTGCAACCCAACCACACAACCTACTTTTCTACACCAGGCACCAGCAAAATGTACATCCCATATGCCTCTTGCTCACTGATATCCTGATGTTTGAAACTACGGTACACAATGAAGATGATGTACGGCTACACAACAAGCATACGAGCTACAACTATTCTTCCCATCCCCATCAGGCTATATTGGGTAGCAACTGATTTAGACTACTAGTCTCAGCTTTGTAAAAGTTGTTTACACACTTTGCTTATATAGGGCTGGCTAAGATGTAGCTACATTTATGAACGGCTTGTAATACCACAAGGTCTAAAGCCTAATGTTATTCTCGAGACGACTGTTCAGTAATAAGTCTTAAAAGAAAAATCACAATAATATTTCTATATAATTCATATAGGGACCTACAGGCTGTCTGTGGAGCTCATGTCTACAGTCTAAACTGTTGTATTTTTTGTCTCCTATGATATCCCTTTAATGTTGCTCTTATATATTTCAGTCTGTGGGTTGTTTTATAGTGACCTTATAGTACTTTAAGGTATTTTTAATGACATAAATATAGAATTTTATGTGGTATAATTGTTTGACTTAGCTCTATGATATTTTGAAAGTTTTGCTGTGCCGTCTGTATACTAACCTTCTTAAATTCATTACAGGATTACAGGAGTTGTTTTTGTGGCTGGCCAGTGTGTGAGTCGGCCGTAAACAAAGACTGACAGCGTGGAAAAGTGGAATGCGTTAAGTTTGGCAGAAGTAAAGTAAATAGATTTTTTATTTTATTTTGATGTTGATCGAAATGCGCTTTCGCTATGAGTTGGACTGATGCAGAAAGCGATCACACGGCATATCCGGGTATGGTAATGGTAAATAATAAAGGACAGCCCTACCTTGGTTTCCTGCTGGGAGACGCTTATCGCCGGGGACTGGGGAGTCTCGTCCCGGTCCCGCTGGTCCTCTTTGCCCCCACTTTCGTCCTGAATCATGTTGGCCGGTGGGATCATCCTCTCTTTCTGCGATCTCAAGCAACTGTTGCTCCGAAGACTTTATACTCTCCCCCAAAAAATGTCTACACCATGCTGTTACACTGCCATGCCTCTCTGGTCACCGTGACCCTGGGAGAGAGAGAAACAGAGAGAGAGAGAGAGAGAGAGAAGGCATCCAGAACCGAGTCTCATCCACCGACGGGGAGAGGGGGAAAAAAACAACGACACAAGACAACTTCAAAAAGGGAAAAGTACTATTTGGGTCTCGTCAAAGCGCGAGGTGAAAGTCGGTCGAGTGGAGCTTCCGAGTGTTCTGCCCATTTAAAGGAGACTTTTGCGTTGACATCGTCGTGCGTAACGTTGCCAAGACCTCTCCATGCCCATGCTGCGCGCCGTGCGCCACACACTCCTGCATATGGGCGGAGAGCTGCTGGGGAGGGAAGGAAGGATGGAGAAGGAGGAGGAATATTACACAATAGTCAAAGAGATCCCTCCTTTTTCATGTATCAGTATGGGGTAGTCAACTCCCACATGTCAGATGTAATACAAATATGTCCGTGTTATCAAGACGTTTACTAGATTGTCTTAAAATTGTACTTTTCGTAAAACAAGTTAAAAATGTTTGCCAATGTAATGACATGATCTCACCCGTTTCCAATGCAAATCAATTTATTTAAAATATTATTTTTTTTTAAGATTTCTTTTAAAGAATTTTCTTCACCCAAGTCGTGTTCTTGATACTAATGAGTACTTGAGTAAGCTGCCCTTTTCTGCCTTGTTAGGGTTAGGGTTAGATAGGCTACTGACTCGTGGAACTGCATTAGAAACAAGAGAAATTATTTCACCTTTAAAAATAAAAAACATAAGACTAAATATCACACTAAATGGTTTTGTATTGTATTCCACGACTAATGTAAGTTACTGATGTATACTATGTGATCAAATCCAATTATCCAATCTCTCTCTCTCTCTCTCTCTCTCTCTCTCTCTCTCTCTCTCTCTCGCTCTCATAATTCATTATGATGCACCATCATAAGAACCAGGCAATACTTTTCCCCTTGCCAGGTGCTGAGGTCTCTGTAATTGCCATGTCACGCCTCAGCATCAGGAGGTATCTATTCTAAATTAGAAGATTTGATGAAAAAACTTGGAGCAATTGGACCAAACCCCATGAGATTTGGAATAATTAATATGTGTGATACATTTTTTTTCTGTTGAAATCAGTTTTTCTAGCTTTTCTAGAGAGTTCACCCATTCCTAGGGAATACCAAGAAGATATCGACACTATATCCTACATATTTACAAGCATACAACTTTTTCACCTTTATGTATTTGTCTCGTTATGGACCACAGCACAAGTATGAACCATTGTTTAGGTGCAGACCGTTTTCATGTTTTGTCCCTTGTTGGGGAGAATTAGGCATCTCTACAAGCAAATCACAGCTCTCAGATGGGATAGGTGTGATCCTCACTGTAGTGATAGATCACTGTGCCTCCCTCCAGGCTCCCCTGTGATGTGATGTCCTTGAAGTTATATTGCAGGACGATGGAGGCAGACTGCAGCCTCCTCACTGGAATGCAAACAACAACACAGTGACAAAAAGTCTATATACCTGATAGAAGAATAGAAGAATAGAAGGGTTTCCCTCCAAAATGATATATATCTGGGTTGGAAGAAAAATGTTACCTGGTGTATTATGTCCTCTAATATATGATTATTTTGTAGCTAGAGCGATTGAGATAGCTGATATTGTCAAGAATAATGAATATAGAGTTTTACTATAATGCCAGCAATCATTTTGTCAGAGTAGGTGACATTCTTACCTATTTACAACATCACCAAACTGATGACCTCACACAATTGAATTAACCTTGTTGGAGCCACAACATTTCAAATCTGTTTTGTGGTTCATCCTCTGGACTGACAGTGACTATAGTGTAACAAATGGTATACAGGGTCTGAGAGCACACATGGTGTTATCTGATGGCAGCAGAGTTGGCATTGGCGAGGGCGTTGTGCAGTGCCAGAGATATTATATGACTGATGATATTTGTGTCTGAGTGATGGTTTATATCTAAATCAGTGCTTGAGTTAAAGCTTTTTGCATTGATATTACAAATAGGTGTAAATAGGGTATTATTCAGCCACTGTTTTTCTGGTTTTAGGCAGTTATCTCCAAAGACACCAAAGCTGTTAGGATTTTAGGATCCCAAATAGATTTTTTCACTTAATGTTCAAAAATATACAATATAACCATAGCATAGTGGAAATGTTTTAACTAAACCTGATGTAGGGCATGTCTGTATTTCTTGTTCCTCAGTGTTGTCCTATACAGGCTTTCATTTGTAATATTAATTTGTCAAGTACAAACAGAATGGACATTATACTGGTTTCCCAGTCATAGTTAACATTATCGAGTCCATCAGCCCAGTTTCTACATGCTGTCCTACAGGTTTTATTTTGTTACCTGGTGCTCATGAGTTTTCTTAGTACAAACAGAATGACATTAGGATGAAACATACATTTGTTTGACATCACAAGACTTTTCTCATCACATCAAATCGATTGAGGCAGTATGCTACGACACGACAAGCCACCTCCTTCAATCCCCACTAGAAAAGCACTCGAGTTAGTCAGCGAGTAAGACAGACAGTTAGTCAGCAAGTAACACAGACAGTGTATGAGTCATGAGCGTGTGTGTGTGTGTGTCCATGTGTGTGTGCACGTTTATTGTGAACCATGTTATCGCTGGAAAAGCCAAACGCATGACCAGTCTCACCAGGCAGGAAACAGAGAGAGAGAGAGAGAACATTATAATTTCCTTTCTCAGCTGCTGGTCCTTATGAGGGACCATAGGAATAGAAGGAGGGCGTGAAAAGATGAGAAGGGAGGATGGAGGGATGGAGAAAATGGAGGGGGACAGGATAGAGGAGTGGGGAGGATTGGGGAGAGATAGGGGTTAATTATGCCAAATGAAAGGCCTTGTCTTGTAGCTGAGAACCAAGTTGTGTAATTTCATGCCTCACAGATACTGGTTCTTCATCTGGTCTTTTCTTTCTTTCTTTCTTTCTTTCTTTCTTTTTTCTATTCTTCCCATCCTGAGCATGCAGCCTGTAACCAACAGAGGTTCCAGTTTTCATGATAGAAAGAGGCTGTTTTCTTTTCATATCAACCTTAACAGATGATGAATAAGAATAATTTTCACTGCTTTTTATTTCTGCATTAAGATGTGACATGACCATGACTATGACCATGAACATGAACATGAACATGAACATGAACATGAACATGAACATGAACATAAATCTGAATGAGTGCTGGATCTTCATGAATAAACAGTGCATCATGAAAAATCACCTCCTCAGTGATGACGCCAGAATCCTCCCTTTAATAAGTCCCTTCACTGCCTTGTGTTTTGTTTTGACTGGTTTACAGTTATACACCATGGTCCTGCAGGGAGCCTCCTCCCAGAGTTAATCCAACCAATCCTACTGTGGTCCTTTTCAGTCACTAGACATCCATTCACTGTCTCAGGGATTATAACCATTCAGCACATAAATAGCAGCAGATTAGAGTGGTCAGGATACAGTCGGTACA
Organism: Hoplostethus mediterraneus; assembly: GCA_034670385.1. Taxonomy (NCBI): domain Eukaryota; kingdom Metazoa; phylum Chordata; class Actinopteri; order Trachichthyiformes; family Trachichthyidae; genus Hoplostethus; species Hoplostethus mediterraneus. The sequence goes on from JAXDDW010000007.1 coordinate 6,693,338, forward strand.
CCACAAAATGTCACACATAGAAAACTCTTTCTCTTTCAAAAAAATGCCATATGTGCTTTAATTCAACTGGATTTCTGAATCTGAAATTATCTTTTCATTTCTAAGCAGAGGCTGAAGTCAATCAAAGACTGGTGCAGTAATGCTCAAAAAGTACACACTATTCTTCATAATATGCTTATATACTACTACTAATACTCATATACTGTACATACACCAACAAAATATAATTAATTTACAATATCTATTTCCTAAGCCATAACATTGTTAGTGGCATGCTTTGATTTTTAGAATATGTGGCAGATTTGTTGATGGGGGTGTTTATTTAGAGACGTGCCAAATCATGTGTGAATAATGTTCTGGAGTAATTGTGCTTCACTAGCGGTTTGCAGGTTGCTACCACAGAGTTGTGAATGGCAGTTATACTGTTCCAGTGCTTCGCTGCATATTTCACACAGACTTCACACAGAAATGTGTTATATGTTTAAAAAAAAGCATGTTGCTGCTGTGAATTTCCATCCTGGGAAACCTGTATATGATCCCCGCTTCATTCAAATAGTAATTACTCACAGTTGATTTGATTTATTTTAAAGTCCCTAGTCCCTAAAATTGTGGAGACATTGAGGTCTGAAATTTTCCTTCTAACATCTGACCAAGACTAACTGTTCTATTTCCATTATGTCTAGTCCTCTGTTTTTGTGGAAACATTACTTACAGCAACACTGAAGTTCTTAACTTTCTGTGACACCAGAATCACGAAAATCAAAATGTGATTGTAATAAGTGATTTGTTCTTCAATCATAATGATGCACATTTGAATGAATCTTCAAGGTAAACTACATAATAACATCATAAGATAAGAATGATTTTTGTTGTGGCAATAACCCTGTTGTCAAATGATCATATTAAGACACTTTCATATGTATCAGTGCCCATATCTATGTAAACAAATGAAAACAAAACAACAGTACATGGATGGACTCCAGTGATGCCATTTGCACTCATTCTATCTAAAGTACCAGGATGGAATGAAATCTATTCTCACACTTTCAAACCTTTGTCACACTTGCATGTGCCAAATTTCACATTTGTCTCTTTCTGGTTGGTTCTCAGCCTCTCTGTGAGACGAAACATGTCAGACAGCTAAATGTAGGGTGTAGTTTCTTGCATACGCATATGGTGTTTTCATCTTGTTTTGGTGCCAATAAGAGATTAGTCATGAATCCTGTCATCGGTCTTATCACATATAGGCCCACATTGCTAATGTGTGGCTATATTAAAGATAAATGAAGACCCATCCATCTATATCATCACTTCAGTCATGTGGAATTTATACAAGAGTAACTTTTTAACCGCAGTGTAGAAAAGTGATGGGGAGATGAATTTCTAAAGTTTGGGACGAAAGGTTATTGCAATCAATCTTTTAATCAAGCCTCTGTGCCATGAATCCTTTCTGTTTGAACACTTCAGTAGCTCTATTATTATATGGATCATAAGGCATAGCTTTTCTCTACAAGACTGAGTGGATCAATATTGGAGTGAACAGCATATAATTCACCAAAGCAACAATCAAAGCAGCACATAAAATCAATTCATTCATACACACATGCTTATTTTGAATCAGCCTAATTTGATATGTATCGACTGCAAATGAATGGAGGCATGTACAATATCAAATGATACTTAAATACGTCTTTGACGCTTGTCATCCGCAAGTATACACTTTGGTAATTTATTCTCTCTGTCTTCAGCTCAAACTGGAACTGAAAATGTTACCAATTACTGATCCAGCCCAAACACACACACACACACACACACACACACACACACACATCCCAGCATGTGTTACAGTAATGGGCAAATGGATTCCCTAAGAACCAAGGCTAATTAAGCCAGTTTATTATGACAGATCGGAGGAATGGTCTCTGCAGGGTAGGCGACAAAGTAATGAGAGATATGAGTATATGTGAGTGTGTATAATATATATATATATATATATATATATATATATATATATATATATATATATAGGTGTGTGTGTGTGTGTGTGTGTGTGTGTGTGTGTGAGAGAGAGAGAGAGAGAGAGAGAGAGACATTACTTTCTAAATTAGCAAACAGAAAAGCGCCTGATGCTTTTACAATGATAAATTGGTTGAAGGATCTCTCATGATGGACATTTGTATTTATTTGTTTCCAAGACTATTGCACTTGTTATTGCAAAGTAAGGAATGGAAATCATCTCAATTGATGTGTATTTGTGTGTGTGGATGGCTGGGTGTGTGTGTGTGTGTGTGTGTGTGTGTGTGCAGTGTATGTGAGTTTGTGCATGCATGTATATCTACGTGTTTTTGTGAACATCTTGACATCTTGACATCCCTTAGTGTCTTGAATTTAAAACTCTCAGACAATCTAATAGAATAGATTGTTGAGGGGAAAAAAAACTCAGGTTTGTCAGCCGTCTCTCTGTACTCAAGAATCTTCAGTACCTCTCCCAACTTTACCTTTAAGAGGGGTAACACCCAGCAGGACCCGCTGTCAGAGAAACTGGTTAAAATCAAAGGCTCTGACGATAATCATTTCCTCACTGTATGTTGATCCGAGTGAGCGCACCATTCAGGTTGGGGCATCATCCTCCCATTTCATCCAGTGACGCACATCTGACCCACTAGGACCATGTTACTGGTCTCCAGCTGGTCATTTCTAAATGCCTGTGTGCACCAGCCAAGGCTAATGAGACAGCAGAGGCTAAAAACAGCGCAGAACAGCAGCTGATCCTCTGTCACACTGAGAGCACTACATCTCACTCAGAGAAGGGAGAGTCATCAGGGGTCTGTATAAATAGGTGTAGGTTTGAAGGGAGATAGGCTTAAAAGTACAATTACTGTGAATTTTACAGTAGGAGGTTTAGTATGTTTGGATGTTTTGGTACCACCGTGTGCTGAAAAATATTTTTTGAAATGATAAATGGGAGCATGTAGCAGTATTGCATCTGCTTTCACTTCTGAGGGTTTCATACAAAATTAGAGTTGTGCAAGTTGTGAAAGCTCCTGTTCTGTAAAGCAACTGTGTCATAAAAAGGCAATACATAAAAACTCACAATTTTCTTCAATTCAGACTTCAGACCTTCCCTTTACAGCCACCTTCTCCCAAAAGTGCCTACATTCTGGGAGCCGTGTCTGCTTTTGACATTGCAGAGAAAACAAATCTGGACACACCATGGCATTTGTTTGTAATCAATATATTTTGCTATAACTATTCCTTGCAAATGTTGTGAGGACTTGCAATTTTGACCATGTCATACATCAAGGGCCACAATTTCCCCCCCAAAATAATTTGAATTTCTCAGTAAAACGTTTACAGAAAGTACTTGTCAGAAACCAGATAATGCCATTTTTTATTTTATTATTTATACAATTTTTTCCAATCCTTGTACTGGAAACTAACACTGAAAACATCACAAGCATTTAGATTGTAATAAGAAATCTCAGAGAGACAGAAAAGGAACCTGACAGAAAAGTGATATTTTTCCATCAGTCACTTGTAGTTGACACACTGTAAATAGCACAGGACTTCTAGCTGTTGCTGGTCTCCCTCAAGCACAGGGAAGCAATGCTCTCAAAATCTCCACCGAGACCTTTAATGAGCAAATCTTCCTATACATCCAGTATTGCTAGTTGACTTTAAAATGAAATGTAACATTTTTTTGTCCTCTATAGAAATTTTAATTGACGTGCTTGCTGATTTAAGCCCAGTAAAAACGACCATAACCTGACCATAGTCTGACTCCTAACATGGTATTTCAATTGAAAATCAATCATGCCCTATATGAGAAAAGTCTTTTTATACACACAGTTAGCCTTAAGTGAGATGTTTTATTTATACAATGCAGGTTCAGCCAAGCAATCTGATTCATTAAAGACGGGTTCCAACCGTGCTGATAATTCCCATAAAGCACAGCTAGCCTTTATTGATTGGTTACTATGCCAACTCTTGTGGTAACCAGGGAGCTAGTTAGCGGTCTCTCTCCTCTCCTTCTGGATTCATATGTATTTACACTATTCTGATGAAACGTATAATACCCTTTGAGGACATTCTTTACTGTGATTATGAGTACTTTGGTGCTGCCAGCAGTACTTGGCTGTGGCTCATACCTATTGCATCCCTGTCACACTAAAGTCCACAGTAAAAATTGCCTTCTTCGGTGTTTTCACTATCTTCTAGAGTGCATGCTGCCTTAAAACCCCATGTTGAAAGTGAACTTTACAAATGTTGAGGATGGATTATATCTTGTTTCCATGCATTCTGATATTTTTGCTTGTTTCATCTTAATTTTGCCTTTATTCGACAGTCAGTAGAGATACACAGGAAAGATCAGGTGAGAGGGGGGGGGATGACATGCGACATAGGTCCCGGGTCGGATTTGAATCCAGAACGTCACGGTTATGTGGTATACGCCTCAGACCACTGAGCCACCAGGATGCACCTGCTTGTTTCATCTTTGGTTGTTACTGTTAAGACAAGAGTGTGACACATTCCAGATTCATCTGCGAGGTCAAAAGGTTAGTCTCACACATACTGCTACGTTGAGAAACTGAGCGTGGGTGTGCCTGATGGTAAACAAGGAAACAGACAATGAGTAATGTCACAAAACATATGACTCATCTGTGTTATTCATATTGGGGTAAATCGGTTGATAATAATAAATAAACTGTAGAGAGGAGGCACTTAAGGCTCATGAGCTGAAAAATCAGCGGCTGTGTTCCCGAACAGCACAAATAACCATAATTTAGTGGCACCGGCCCCTGTAATTGTTTCTTCATTTAGTTCATTTTACAATCACAGGCCCCGTTCCCTTCCGCAGTCTTCTCAGAATATAAATAGCCTAGGTTTAATCAGATATTTTTGTTTTGACAAATTCTTCCCCCTTTTTGAAAAGAGTATTAAAAAAAAAGAGAACAAAAGCAGACATGATGCGTAATCCCAATCACACACCAGTCGTGGTAATGAGACAAAAACAGTATTTTGAAAATTCACTGTGTACATGGCCTATGCTACAGAAATCCTGCATCAATTATGAGTGCTTGGTGCCTGCCACATAGGCCATGTTACCAGGGGACCATCTGTGACTGACAAGCTGTCTCTTACCATTTTCTAATCAAACCGTGACCCTGAGCTGAGAGGGGAGAGCAGCGGACGGAGAAAGAGAAGAGAAAAAATCCACAATCAGTGTTCCCACTCCAGCCTTGTCTTCTCTATGTCTCTTCCTCTTTAGTCACTGGAGGCAGGACGTTGGAGACCAGGGCCGAGTTTCTCAAACGAGCCTAACCCTAGGATCATCTGTTTCCATTGACTTAGCAATTATGCTCTTAGTACTATGATGCTATTCAGAGTCTACGATTGGACTATAGCCAGGAGAAGCCATGAGAACCTGGCAGGCTAAAAAAAAAAAAGGCCATGATGATAACATGCTCCAATTTACGGTGTAAAATTATGGATTTGAACAGAGCACAAATATCTGGGTGCTGTGCTGTCCATGTACAGGACCCACCAGCAACCTCATCAGAAAACCCACCTCATTATTTCATTCCCTTTTCCTTCTTTCCTTTTTTGGACCGGACATCTCGGACGTTACAATAAACCAGTGTTAGGAAAGAGTTTGAAGAGGGGTTTAACACAACATCAAAGATATTTTAACAAAGAATCATCTGTAGCACTTTTCATCTGATGTGCAATGTCAGATTGATAGAATTACAGTGAATATGTTGATTTTAAACAAACCTTTGAAACAGCAGTGACGTCAGTGTAGCTCCCTATAGTGAGAGGCAGCACAACTCATTTACAATGCAACCACAGTACCACTTATGGACACAATTTACTTTGCATCACAAAACAATCATGTTTAGAGGGAAAATGCACTAATAAAGCAAGAACACTACAGAGCCCTAAAAATAGAAACAATTGAATGAATTCAATAAAGCAGCAGGCGCTCTGCTGAGCCTTCCCTGTTGTGAGTCATAAATGTTAGTTTTGTGTCTTAATGGCGTAGGAGGATGTGTGGGGGAGAATGGGGGAGGGTTTGAGGGGAAGGCAGCAGATGCAGTGCTGGTGTTCCCCAAAACCCTTGTCATCCACTTAGTTTCAGCAGCATTCATTTGGTTGTTGCTACGATACGACTTTCACCCATTGCGTGATGTTAGGACAAAGGAGATGACACCCTGAGTAAACAGACACGCATACACAGACAAAAAGCTGTCACGTTTTTACAAACTAGTAATCTTTGCTGTTCAGGAACAATTTGAATCTCTTGAGAACAATGGGTGTGAAGTCAAACCAGCATCCTTTTACCTTCGTCACCCTTGCACACCCTGTAAGAACAGTGCACAGTGCGTGATGAACACATCAGGTAATACTTTACAAGATTACTGAATGGTATGGTTCACATATAGTTACCACACAGCTTTCACACGTCTTTCACTGTCTCAAAAAAACGCCTGTGCGTCTATTTAAAGCAGTCTGGGCCTGTACATGGCATATCAAAATGAATGGGGAATAATGAGGCTTTCATGGCGTCTGGGTGATTAGTATAACACTGATGTTCCCACTGTGCTTTCTCTTGGGTTATTTCCCCTCACTCCTCGTGTGTTGCTACGGGTTTGGGAGAGTTTGGGAGCTGTCATGCTCATTAGAACCCTCAATGCTCTCTGGTATTTCCTCTGGTATTTCCAAATTGGCAGGGCATTCAGTCTAGACAACTGTGTCATTAACGTGCAGAAAAAGGTAGCATCATACCCAAACTGGAGAAGGTAATACCGAACGCATACTCAAGGTCACTTGGCATAGTTTTCTTTCTTTGATGATAAAATGTTTGAATGCAACTTCAGCACTCACTGTTAAGAGGTTTTGTACTTTGATCCAGGCATGTTTGGCCTACTGTATCGCCTCAAAACTACAAACAAAATAGGAATGATATGCACTTTAATTGAGGCATGTGAACTGAACTGCTGAATGACCTTAATAAAAACCAAAATATGACATAATGCTGCCACAGTGAGGAGATCATTTACATTTAAAGTATTTTGAGATGTGAACCATGAATAAAGGCATTGGGCTTCTCCATCCTGACATTTCCTATCAGTTCCACAAGGGTGTAAATCTGCCAATATATAATATGTACTGTAAAACATTTTCTCCAACACCTGCTCTGCTGCTCTGCAGTTCTATGAGGATGATAGCTGCTGGAGCAATCTCTCTTCCCCTGGTTTCACTTCAGCTCAGCTGCAGCTCAGAATTACCCTCCCTACTGCCATGCAATGCTTGACACATTTGTCAGAAAGATTAATCGAAGCCAAAGCCATAACAATGTTCTTGCCCAAAGTGAAACTTCATCACTTGGAGTTCTCGCCCCATGAAGGGAAACATTTCAGATTGACAACTGAACAGCAATTCCTACGATCACATTCTGGACGGGAGACAAATGCAAACGTGCCAAATGGTCTTGGCTCTCGACAGCCTCTGGGCAGTAAGGGAAAACTTGTAGGGCATTGGGGAGAAGTTTCTGTTTTCAATAATGGGTCTGCTCATAGCTCTCCAGCAACCTAAGGAGACAGTAATGAAAAGCTCTGAGGTTAAGGGAGATGGAAAAGCCCTGATGACCAGTCAATATGACAGATACTCTACCTGTTGGCGTGTTCGTTGCTTTACTGCCACTTATCACAGGTGAAGAACCTGTCTGGTGTCTGCCCCGTGTGGTGGTTGTGGAGATGACAAAGGACAGAGGCACCAGCAATGAGGCACATCTCTCTTCTTACCAGGATACATGATTTTCATTTGATTTTACTCAGATTTAGGGAGGAAAGGTAAACCAATCAATCAAATCAATCAACTCAATATTTAATATAAATTGATTTTTTTTTATGTACACCTGGATAAGATACCAGCCCCTCAAGGGATCTTAGAGCCACTTCTTATCCTATGACAAATGCATATTAACCTGCTTTGAAAACCCTATTACACGTCTCCTAATAATGAAAATATGTCAATGTCACTCTAAACTAAAGGTCTATATTTATAGTTTTAACAGAGCCACATTTTGACACTGAGCCCTATTAATTGAACTCTCCACAGACATTTCTCTGCAACTAAAATAGGTAGGAAGTCCATAGTGGAGGTGAAGAGGGACAAAGTAGGCCAAGGACTCACACAGAAAATAGACTGACTCACTGAGGGGCCAGATCATCTTGGGTGTTTGAAAAAAAAAAAAAAAAAAAAGAATAGACGGAGATGAGAAAGAATGTGGGTTAACAATAATCCTTGAAATTACAGGCCTACAAGTACAGGCCCCCCACGGTGTAATCAAGTGGAGAGGTTCTACATTTCATGTCTCTGGTTTCATACAGTGAAAAGATGGTGATGGTGGCATGATATGCCAGGCATATAAAATGTTGATGCCTAATATGAGGGCTAGCCTTACATGGTCAAAAGCTGCACATCAAATAAACATTAAATGCCTTAGACCCCCACCACTCTTTCGTTAAGTCTCATGGCTGCATCAGATGCACTGACAATTTTGTTGTCTTAATGATTCCTATAAAAAATGCAATGCATGTTATGAAAAGCAATATGGCTCTTTTCCTTGCAATGTGTGGGAAAAAAACCATGCAAAGTTGCTCACTACCTGATAAAGTGAAACTACACCATGTATTTGGTGCTCCTGCATTGCCACCCTATGGTAATGTATTGCCACTGCATGGAGATGCAAAAAGGCAAGCTGTACTCAATGCATAATAACTGTCCAAGTAGTGCAAAAACAGGATTTCAAAATACCAGCCCATCTTTATTTACAATTCAAAACATGACAACCAAAAAATATGGCAAGAAACATACAGGCAGCGGTGGGCTCAAACTAGAAAACAAATCCTTTATATCAACTGTATTTTGTCACTTCAGCACTAATGATCCAATTGCTAGTTTCCTTTGTATAAGGTTCAAAATCCCAAGTCAACAGACATATCCTTCATATTGTAGACATGTCTACGTGCTAGCTTGATATTTACAACGTTGCAATATACATAGTCCTGAAATGCTCAGCTATGATTTTATAGTTTACAACTTCCACCTACAGTGAGGAAATTAATTTAATGAGAACAAGACCAAAGAGGAGTTACGAGTCCTAACAAGAGACAACACAGAGACCAACACATACACCAACAGACAGATAATATTGTTGAATCAAAATAGATAACTGAGCAGGAATCCCTCTTTCACACTGCAAAACTAAACTAAAAAGGTTCCCTGTGTTCTAAATGTAATAATCCAAACAAGAGTTAGAGTAAAGAGTCACATGGGTGGTGCTAAAAGTGACATGAAAGAACAGCAATCCTTTTGTGAGAAGGGTTGTTTGACAAAGAAAATCAATAATGGCAACTGGTTCTTCACATAGACATTCACTTTAGGTTTCTGCAATGAAAAAAAACATTGGTGGCTTAAGGGTTTAGAAGTTCAAGGGAAGAGGCAATTTCAAGATAAAAACATGGGGCAGGCAATGAGGGGACGGGCTGATAAAAACAAACACATGGCACTTGAACCAATAAATATATGGGAATAAAATCAGGCATTGGAACAGGCAATAGGTTTGTGGTAAGGCGTCAACAGGACAATTCTTCGTCATCATCATCAAGAATCACACAAGTGTCATACCCATGCTTTGACATAACTCTGTATACAGAATGATGTAAAAGCACACATGCAGAAAGCTCAGTTTGTCTCTGTCTGAACTGAATTCACCTCTGCAATGTCACATGAAATCAGGAAACATTGTACAGGTGGTTTCGGCAACCTAATTCCAAAAGCCACATATTCTACACCGTGGGGAAATCCATTTGTGTTTAAAGACTTGCACCTTTGTCTCTGGTGTTGTCTTCCAATAGTTATACAAAACAGCAAACAATGATAGGTACAGATTTCAGACACACACACACACTTAAAATTAACCATAATCATTTTGCCAAAATATTCCATGCTTTTATGCACCATACAACTCACTCTTCAAACTAATAGTGTCTTCTTGCTGTTTAGCCCAGGTTTCAAAGATCTGTGCCCTGTGGTTCAGTGACCATCAAGCTATACGCTAATCACAAACTCAGGACAGGCATAACATGAACTATGCTTTACAGGTGCAGTGGAGTCGTTTTGAACAGGAAAGAGCAAGCAACTGATATGATGCTGTGCACAGAGCATTTGCAGACTCAGTACTGTAAATATGGTCTACCAAGCTCTTAGGTTATTATTTTCCCCATACACACTGTAATAAGCTACAGTACATCACTGTATGTACCCTAGAGCGTTCTCATTTGTACATAAAATATTTTCAAGTATGGTAGATGACTTTATACACAATTGAAAAATCCCCCCAAAAACATTTATTTGCATCTCTTCTGTTGAAAGTTCAAAAGCTTGTCAGAAAAACAAAAATCAGGTAGGAAAAACTTCACTCGTCATAGCAGGATAGGTAATATGCTCCTTGGACAAAACAGCTTGCACACAGAGCAAGTCAGTGAACAGCAGTGAAACCAGTTTGTTGAGTAATTATTCAAAATTAATTTTAACATAAAAGAAAATGATGCGATTAAGTTTCTTTCAGGTAGAGGTTGAATTCAAAATGCGGTGGTGAATTGACTGTTGATATGTCATTAAGAGTAGGCTGTTTCCTCTTCCATTGCACCAGGAAAGTGGAGTGAAGTTCAGATTTGGTTTTGAATGTCTAGGACTGAGTTTTTTAACATCTGGTATACAGCTATTGCCTTGGGTCAGTGGGGCTAGGTTGGGTCTCCAGGGGTGCACAGTCCACAGGCAAAGGTCTAGTAACAAGCATAGAGAGAGAAAAAACCCATACAAACAAAGGAACCATGAGTAACCAAAGACATTTTATCGTTGAACACATTAGACATGTTAACCTACCACTCACTTTCATCAATAGCCCAATTGCAGAGAATGAGGAGAAAAACAATATATGCAAAGCTTTAAAAGAATCCCCTCAAAAGATAACAAAAAACGTTACATGCTTGATTAAATACACTGTGTTGAAGGACTTAGCCAAACACCATCCAAACAATGCTACTGCTCTGTGCTGACTTACATGGAGCAGCAGGATCGGGTAGCGATGAGAGACAAGAGAACAGGCTATTTCCGTTTCACGGCAGCAATATCTTCTTCTTTCAGGGTGAACTTTTTCCTAAGAGCCTCTGAAATCAGAGAGGCTGAGTCCTCCTCTCTCAGGGACGTACAGCCTCTGTTGTACCTGTAAGAACACATACCAGACAATGCAGGCTGTCACTGAATGATACAAAGGATTGATTAAAGGCAGTCTATGCAAGCCTACAAACGTTCAAAAGATATGGCGGAGGGATGAACTTCTAATCTACTCATTCTGTATTTGGATTGTTGCGGTCCACTGTATTCAGTTTGCCTCCCAAACTGCCTTTGATATGGTCAAAAACAAGAAAATTGGCATCGAAGGAGGAACCTGAGACAGACCAAAGAAAGTAAAACTGATGCCAAATTGAAACAAATCTAGCCTTACTAACTTCTACTGTGTTTCACTTTGCGCCATGTTTCTAGTAATGCTATTATACAAGTCAAGCCACATGGCCATGTACTGCGGGTGCTGTCATAAATATACTACTCTCAATTGACCTATGTTGTTAGACGTTATCACAATTGGTGTAGAACCGTTTCAGAATTTATTGCATTTGTTTCACTCAGTGAGGGGATGTGTATGAAGTGCCGTTTGGAAGGAGCGGAAGCAGGTTTCGTCTTTGTTGACATATGCCATTTAACATAATATGCACAAAGTATAGTTTTAAGGTGGCAAAAAATATTATTTTGATTATGTAACATTCATCAGAGGCACCACAATATAATTTTAATTACATATAATAATGTGCATGGAGAAACTGATCAGTAAGGAATATTCTTTTAAGCACAGCCAGGAGGAAATATTAAAGAGACAATGAGCTATGAGGCACTTGGGCCACTGATCCCATACCTGTCCTTGCTCATCTTCATGCGGTTCATGTCCTTCAAGATATCCATGACGTCAGCAAAACTAGTGGACTTGGACAGTGACACCGTGTCCTCTTCTGCCTCCCGGAAGTCCATGCTGGGTCTATCCAGGTCAAAGGTTGCTGATGCAGTCATGGAGACAGGCGGCAGAGGGTCCGGGACCAGCTCTGACACCACAGAGACCACATCTTCCTCATCTTCCTCCTCCTCCTCTTCCTCCTCCTCCTCCTCCTCCGTGACGTCACTGATGACAAAGGAAGCAGCAGCTGTGGCTGCAGGCTGGTAGGACGTAGTCTCAAAAGGCGCCATGGAAAAGCTCATACTGGTGTCATCAGGGGACAGCAGATCAGGGGTCAGGGGATTGGAACCTGAACAAGACAAAAAGAGCAGGGGAGAGAAATTGGTGATTCATAAAAGTTTGACTGGGACAATGTTGGAGAGTGGTGAGAGTCTGAATCATGAGTATGCTAGTGTGTTTTCAGTAGCTCTTCTCTAGTCAGTACTAACCAAGTGCCATGGCTGAGTCTACTGAATATAGTCAACTGTTTGTTGTCTTTACAGCATTTGTTACTTCAGTCCGCAGTGGCAACATAGCTTCGGCGTGTTTTTTTTTAAAAGTTGGAGCTTTTCTTATTCCACCTTCAGACCATATCACAACACTTGTTTCAAAATAATTCGGGGAAAAAATACATGCGACTACATGTCACTTTCTTGAGACTTGCGGGTTAAAATGTCTAATGTGTTAGGCCACACAAACACTGAACCAGGGATTAACTTTAGGCACTGACCTACAACTGATGCCAACACATCTTAGTACTAAAGAGCTTTAGGAGAATCAGGGCAGAATACTTGGCAACGAAGGAATCACTGCAATGCAGAACTGAGGAAGTCTGTATATTTACTTTAAATACAATTGAGCAGAATCACCCAGTTCTCTAAAGGATTTAATAGTGTCCAAATTCTCTGTTGTCTTCCCTAAAGTGAGTGCTTAGTAGTTGTGGATATGAACGTTTTATCAGTTGTATCAACTAAAATCTATTCAATTCTCAAGGCTAATTCTTCTCATGGTAAAGAAATCAGATTTTGTTGGAAACAAAAAAAACAACATTGTATTTTCCCCATGATCACTATAACAGTATATTTGTAACAAGTTGACCTACTCACATTTCAATTATCTTAATGTGAAGTAGCTACAGGCCAAAACGGATCATTTATAACTATTTCTAATGCTACACTACTACAATGCCATCATTCTATGCTAAAAACAGTAATATAAACTATAACTACCAAAACTGTAACTACCATTTGTTCAATAAAAGGATGTTGAAAATATTTTTCCTTCATGTTTAATTCAGTAGGCATATAGGCTATTCATTGTCTGGGTCTATTTTAGCCGTATACCACAGCACAAATACATTAGAACAGTGTAAGCTTGAATATGTGTTCAAGTCATATCGTTATCGCAATATTGCATATTTTCCTCATATCATGCAGCCCTATTGTACATCCACCCTAGTAAAGCTAAGCCAAAATTTAAGGCACTAGTTGTGGTCCGCCATGGTACCATCTAGATTCGTAATGGCTCAGTGTGGAAATACATCATTACTACTTGCTGCACAATACAACTGATGGAGCTTAGTGGTGGAACTCAGTGATGATGGCTCAGTAAAGTAATCCTAGAGCTTAATGGCTCAAAGCAGCCATATAACAAGCACAATTGAATCACAGTATTATGCATCAAGAAGCAGAACTCAAGCAGAATCTCAACTTTATTTTATGTCAGTCTTTAATTTAATAATTTAATAATAATTTGGAGTAATTCCAAGGCATTTCCACATTGGTACCAGTTCTCAGGTCCCAACCTTGGTATTTAATCATGATCCAACATGGATTTTAAATTCATGCTTTATGCCGTAGACTTCACAGAAAATAAGGCACAACTGTGCCATTCCCACTTGGGTTACCTACCGGAGTCGCTTGCCACTATCTTGGCGATCTGTGCACGGAGTCTACTAAGCTCATCTTGCAGGGCAGTAGTGCGGTTCAGCGCAGTCAAACCAGGCTTCCTCAGCCCCTCCACTTTCTTGCCCTCACGGCGGAAGTTGGGTACAGATGAGTTCCTATGGAGTACCAGGAGGGGTGTGGGCCGCCATTCATGTCTCAGTGGACGTGTGTCACTCCTGAAAACCGAAGCGGAGTAAGTGATTAATTGTGATCCAATAGTAACCCAAGAATGCCCCAAAAATGTTCTAATATAACACCAATTAAAGGGCTTACACTGGGTGATTGATTTAACATATTTGGGGAATACAGAGGGCTGAGTGCAGAAGAGAATATTATAGGGCAAAATGAGTGCCTGGCTGCCAGCTCGTCTTGGGAAGTAAAAGACTTATCAGCTATGTGAACTTCCCTCAGTTTAGACTGGTCCGAGATTTGTTACAATACATAACGATAGCGACCTTCAATCAGGCCTGGACTGTATACTTACCGCACTCTGGCATATGTCTCTTCCTCATCTGCAGCAATCCAGGCTATGTCTGCCAAGGTAGGAACCATGGGGCCATCCATAGGCCTAAGAGGGGGCAGGCCTGGTAGTTCCTAATACACAAGGAGCAGGGGACTGCTTGTCATGATACAGCTTCAAGACAGATGAACAGTTATTGTCATGCCAATAATATTAGAAACATAGTCACTAAGTTTGTCAATATATAGGCCTTTATAGGGGATATGATATTTACCTCAAAACATGCCCTTTGTGGAGGTTTCAGTGGAAGAGTGGAACCTATTCTTCTCACAACGCTACGGGTGGATCCATGAGGCTTGTTCTGCCAGATAGGGATAACTTCCTGAATAGTTTGAAAATCATGCTGTTAGTCTCAACAAAAAAGTAGATCCACACAGGTTAAGGTGGGGTAGAGAGCATAAACAGCTAGACTTCTTAGACTTACTGCTTCTGTTTCCATGGTGAAGGGTCAGTCTCATAGGCTAGGACGGTGCACACCTCTGCCGGGTGCCAGTAGTGGCCGAAGATGGGGGTGATTCAGTAGACACAAGTCATGGCAATCCGAATACCAAGTCTTCTGCACAGCTCAGTCAAGTCTTACAGCATCTGTTGAGAGCGATAAACAGAAAAACAGAAAACACGTACACGTTGTGTAATTTCACCCACTGCACGAAAACAAGCTTAGTTAGTAAACTGTCGACATCATCCCGCTGTGGAAGCAATAACATGTTAAATATAACGTTAGCCAGGGCATTTAGCTCTACTCTAACTCGCGAACGCTAGAAATTGTGAGAACTTAGCACAACCAAGCTGGCTTGACTAACGCTAATGACATAACATGATAAACGACAACTAACTCATTTTAGCTCAGTAACTTGTAGATATATCTACCACTTATTTAGTCGGCAATGCCAACACACCGGAACCAACGGTTAGCTTTAGCAGCATCATTCAGAGATCATGCTAACGGCCCTTGGGTTGACCCGTAGCTTTATATTATAAGGTTTTTTTTCATTGCAATTCGCCAATGTTCACAAAATGTTTAGATTATCACTTGCACACAACTTACGGTAAATTATGCTGTATCTGGAAAACTCTCAACTGTAAGATTCTCTCAGAGAAATACGTTCTCCTTTTTGTCTTTCAGACTTGAGTTGTGTTGTCGTTTTTTAGGCCGGAAACATTTTCCTCCCTTTCTGTCTTCTGATTGAGTGGAGTCTAACACGTGATATCTCTCCAACCAATAGAGTTCGTGTGTCAAAATGTATGTAAGAGCGCCACATATTGGCAGGGAGTATTCAATGCTGACTGCAGAATGCAGGTAGCGTTTTGCGGTACAGTGACATAGGTTGCGTACCATTTTGTTTTATTTAATTATTTATTGAACACTTGCAGTATTATCTTCCGCAATGTGTGTTCTATGTGCACGCAGCGGCTCGTCAAACAGTACGCAACAGATGCTTCTGAAAACATTTCTGGTCATGTGAACCTCAAATTTCACTGTTGCCTACTTCCGCCTTCGCTTAAAAGCCATTAGGAAGACAATATATTTTCTTATTGATTAGCGAAATATAAAATGTCTAGAGCTACAGATAACGTTGTGCCATTTAAATACTAAAAAGATTCTGAGTGATGCTGCTCAAAATATCTGCTGTATTCATGAGCTAGTTATCTTACTAACGGACTATTCATAAATATACTAATTTCAGATAACGGTGTTCTGTTCCGGTTTAGCGAGCAAGAGTTTCCATAGCCTGTTACAGGAAGGGAGCTATCTTGACAGTAACTGTGACAGTTAGAGCCCTAGTCTTTGATCGAAGCACCGGCCCTTTAAGAAATGGGCGGAGCATGAATATGGAACTTGTAACTGTTGTCTGCAGTGATATCATAACACTGCAATATGAAGAAGCGCCCATATGGTCGCCACCCGCCTTCATCCCCAGGCAATCTCTGAGACAGGTCAGTTGTTGAGACACACACGTTCAGGTACTGTTTAACATTACTGTCTCGAAATTCTTAATTACTAGTGAGCTGCTAGTGTATTTTTTTCTACAATGGCAGACTCGACATGCCATTTCTAAATTTCGTCAAAATTCTCACTTCCTCCACGACAATGATCGCACTCATGTATGATCATGAACGTTACTGAATCATAGAACAGAGAACGAGCTCTTGAAGGGTGCAATATATGGCTAAGCCTACTGTTACTGGATTTTTTTAGAGATCACAGTTCACTTGGGCCCAGAGGGATGTGAGCCCTATGATGGCCAGTGAGTTGCAAAAATGTGGGTTTTGCAGATGTAGCCAGGTGCATTCTAGCATTATATGAACACATATAATAATATCCTCTTTGATAGTATTATTAGAGCCAAAATTTAATATTATTTTAAGGTGCAAAGTGTCAGTTTGCAAATCTTGGACTCAATATTGGAATCTCAAACTCAAACACACTGATTTCAAGCACACTCACACACACTGATTATATGGATTGAGTGACAGTTTAATTAGATTGGAAACCTGGCTCCATTTTTCTGTTAATGACTAGCCCATTAGCTTATAGTGCTGAGTGGCCACTGGCAGAAATTTTACATTCCACCCCATGCCTCGTCTGTCCCCCTGTCTTTCTCTTTATTGTGTAGGTGATGTAACTGGGGCATGGTAGGCATGGGGAGCAAGAGGACGAGGAAGGATGCCAGCTGAGCCCCTCGTCCCTCTGTGATCACCACTGCTGCCAGCATCAGACTAAGAAAGAGAGAGAATGGCTCAGTCTGTGAGGAGGCCTGAGACTCTCGGAGCCATGGAACATAAGCTCCAGAGGGACAAGAACAGGACCAGCTACTTTGGCAATGTCAAGACCAGGTCAGGCCCACAATTACATGGATTACTGGGGAAAAAAACAACAATTAAAGAGAAAGCATTACTTAGACTTGTGACAAGTTTGGCTGGCCTTTGCTCTCTCAGATTTAAGTATGCTGCAATTCAGTCTTTCATTGTTCTCCTTTGATATTTTGTGAGGGTGACATATCCGACTAGTACCAAACCACGCATCATGCCAGAACAATAAAAGCAGAAATGATGTGTTAGCACATTTCCTTCAGTTTCATCTCCTGTCAATGAACAACTACACACTCTATCAACTGCATCATGTGGGTGAGAATTGCAGAGGCTTGCCAGCAACTCACTTTGCTAGCCATCATACTAGCAACACTCACTCTCCTATAAATAACACAGCTCTGCACAGTAATTCACACTTCCATCTGAACCACTGAATCCTTGAATTGCTGTTATTTAATAGTATTGGGGGCATACATTTAATAAATTATCCCATGCTTTCAGTGTTTGACAGAATAAATAAAGTCCAATGATATAGAATGGCATAATGTCTTCTTTCCTGCTTAGACTGGGTTCCAAGCTGCCTGCTGGTGTCACTCAGCCACCACAGTTCACCAAGGGGCCCTGGGAGAGGCAGGAGTGCACAGACAGCAGCAGACAGCATCACCAACAACCTACAGCAGGCCGGCCCCTCAACCACGTCCCCCACATCAGAAACCCCAAGCTGCGGCAGTACTACCTGCAAGGTGCTCAGCGGATGAGTTGACTTTGCTAACCAGGGCAGGACCTAGGCTATTTGCATTGATAGTTGCCAAAGTAGCTGTGGAGTGAACATCGGCTGAATTCACATTTTATAATGCTCCAGTTGTCGTTAGCATTTGCATGTACTTATTTACATACGTTGCTGTAAAATATTGAGTTTCTCACCCTGACACACAGAGCACATGACTATCACTGCTTCCTTATATTTCCTCACAGTAGGGGGGGGGGGGGGGGTTAGCAGGGTCAGGCAGCTGATATTTTGATGAGAAAGGAAAAAGATGACCAATTTCTTCACAGGGACTTCATGGGAGCTGAACAACACCGCAGTGAAGCAAGGGGAACGGAGTGGACCGTCAGATGACAGGACAAGCAGCAGGGTTAGTCAAATGACTTTTCCGCAGAAAGCCACAACCCACCTTTTTATTTGATATTATTGCTTCTGGGTGCATTGAGCAATACCAGCAGTCGAAACGGGTAAGGGAATGATTGTGGGAAGTGGCAGACGAGGATGTTCTGCTACATCTCATCTCATGATATCTGTCATATAGTATGTATTTGGAATGTAAAGGTATGCTAGTGCAAGCATGGGAATCAAATTTTGTCAATTTTATTTATGAGGGCTATAATATGGCTAAAACAAACACTGCCTGACAAAACCGATGAGATAATAGCTTGCTACACCCGATACAGATGCAACACGTAATTTACGGTCTTGCAAGAGTTTGATAAACCGTGTCCAAGGTTCAGAGAAGAGTGTGTGTGTCTGAGGATCAGAGTGGCCACATCCATTCTCCGACACCATGGGAATACAGGGTCTGTTTCAGAGCCTCTACAATGTATACAGTAGGAGGAATGTCTATTCTAAGGTATTTGGCTGGTTCTAATATTGTTGCTGTTGTCGCTGAGCTGTATAGCATGGCATTAAAAAAGAGCAAGAATTGCTGATGTTTCTGTCCACCCATGGTAGCCTGTACATTGTCATGGTTCTGGAAGTTGCGTTTGTGCTTATAACCAAGTGCTGAAGTCAGATTTTTGCTTTTGACTAATATTTGGTAGTTTTCCAAATTACTTTTATGTATGTATGTGTGTGTGTGTGTGTGTGTATGATGATGACCCAGAGGTTTCTACTTTTTTAGTAGCGTTTTACGAGGAATAAATTCATGCTACCTTTTAAAATCTAAAAAGTAGCACATGTGCAACTTGAGATTAAAAGTAAGGATGAACATTTTTAACGATTTTTAAAAGGTCATGCTCCTACGTTTCTTTCTTGAGCTCCTGAAATATTCAATTCAGAAGCTACATGATCGTTGGTACAATGGTACAGCAGAGATCTGATTCTGGATATCCATTCATTGTTAAAAACACTGAGCCATAGTGGATATTGGGTATAGGGAGATGAATATTGACTTATATTGACTAGTATTGAAAATATGAAAGAAATAGGGCATTCATATGTAGCCTGCATATCTATAGTCCTAATTGTTTGAGGGGGAATATGGCTAAGTTTCAGTTTCATGTGGTGTCAAGTCAGTTTGTCTCAGATTGGTTTCAAACAGTGTTTTAGAAAATCACATGCATCTAAATATGTACATATATACATAGAGAACAATACAAATACACATACACACACAAACCAGCAGCTTTCCTACAACCGAGTAATCTGTCAGGTGCAGATGTAGGTCAGATGACACTCGCTGCACGCTGCTTGCCTCTCAGTTTTAACACTTTAAGTTTGAAAATTTGACTTGTGAACAACAAAAGATATTTTACACATATGGTAAGATCGTGCATAGATAATGGTGCATATGTTTTAATTGATTCTGAGTGGAGGCACTTTGCTAGAGCTACACAACGGATGGCAGTGGGGATTTTAGTGACATTAGACTACCTGTTAGATCTTAAAGCTCCTCAGTGTTGACTCTAGTATCCCTTTCTACATGAAATAGACCATTCAGAGCTTTTGGTATTTGTGTGTTTCTGTCCTAGGGCCTCCCTGGGGACACAGTGTTCAGCATAACCTCTCAGTTCAACAGCAGCAGTATATCTTCTACAGACACGGACAAAATGAACCAGTTTTCCTCCTACTCTTCTTCAAATTTGTCCTCCTCTTCCTCTACCCGCACCCCGAGAGAGGTAAGAGTCATCTGTAATTAGATGCCAGCTACATACTGGATTCAGTCATGTGCCATCTGGTGCACATATAGTAGCAGTCATTTTCCTTTTTCCCTTGGTTTCTCAGTGGACATTTTGGATGACATAGAAGTCTTGTATGTGTTGCTGCTTTTGCCCTTTAGGCTTTTAAAATAGATTTGAAATGTAAAACAAGACCTTTGCCTACCTTGTCTGCTGTATGACTTGAAGCTACATTACGCAACTTTTTCCCTTGAGGAAGGAAGTGTATTTCCTCCCCCCAGTTGAGTCCCCACCATTACATTACATTACATTACATTACATTACATTACATTACAGGCATTTAGCAGACGCTTTTATCCAAAGCGACTTACAATAAGTGCATTCAACATAGGTAGGCAAGAGAACTACTAGGTCACCAGAAATCGTAAGTGCATTTCCTTCCTAAACAAGCATCTAAGAGCAGAACCAGTGCTACGGTAAAAGAGCAATAAGTTGTCATTCAAAGAGCAAAAGAGCAAACACTTGTCATTCACTTTGATGAGCTGAAACAGAACCCAGTATAACCAGTATCCGTAAAGCCACAACAGGGGTTGAAGAAGCACCACTTGCTCACCACTGGCCATACCCAGAGGATAAGGTATATGCCCCAAAACGCCATCATTTAAAAGCCAATTTCAGGCAAATGGGTTGAGGCATGTACACACAGGGTCCCAGACAGACACAGACTGACTGATGTATATTATTTTTGTTTTTGTTATTTTAATGTTATATTTTGCATGTTGTATCTTTAAACATTTGGTTAAAAAACATTCATCCAACTGAGACTCCACAACCCTCATGTGTCGGGCTGACCTATGATAACCACAAACAAAGAGAAGTGGAGAATGCAGGCCTGGCCTGTAGAAAGAGGAACTAGCTACTCCTGTCAGTGTGTTTTATTTATATTAATGAGAGACTTCAAGCGGTATTCTCTAGTTATGGCTTCCATTTTGAATCAGCTACTTGTTCTGAAGGGAAAGAAGAACACCTCCATCATTCAAGGATCTCCTCTACCAGAACTGAACTCAGACATTGATCCTAAAATGAGGCTGCAACCAGAGTTGGACGCTGATCCAGACTCTTCTCTCACACTCCCTGCTCAACCCCACTCCCCTTCACCAGACGCAGAATACGACAAGCTACTGGTAAGAAGCAAAAAACTGCCCTCACTCACCTGTACTGCAACAGACTCAGAAGAGACAGCTTTCACTTTGTGTTTCATTTTTGTGTTTTGCAATGTGTATATGATTACAGTTAAAAGCAAGATAACAGAGTGTTTAACATAACATTTGGCCCATTCAAGTTGAAATGAAATGGCATGAGAATACGAGCATTGTGTTGGTGCAAGGCTAGCCAAATGCTTAATAAATAATAAAAATAAAAAATAGTATTTGAAAAGGGGACAATAAAAAAACAAAGATTTTATCACCACACTGGCTGTAACTTACTGGGATAACCAGTGCAATTGTTAAATCACGAGAATAGTAATCTGTGGTAAAGGGGAACTAACAGAACATGTTACTGTGTAAACAAGCACAGCACAAGCGAAGTCAATCAAAATGTTATTGCACCGAGTGCAGAGTATAGAACGTTTTGCCCTGTTTTGAATGCAGAAACTTTAGAAGTATTATTTTGTTTTTGGCCTTTATCATCTCCTTGGAGTACCACATGGTTAAGATCTTCCTTGAACAGCTCAAAACGTCACTGTGGGGTATCACAAATATGCTTATGTAGCTGCACAAAATGCATTGACATTGCTCAATAGAGTGAGGGTCAATGCAAGCTTCGAAGGACTCTTAACTGGTTAATGGCATTCATTGATTGTTTCTTCAAGTAACTGCTCTGTTCTGTTCAAAGTTACATAGCATTGCCATATAGATATACAACGTTGCTCAAGAGAAAACACTTTAGCGTGCATCAAGGTCTGTGAGACTAGAAAGTTGTTTAAGAGCTACATTATAGAAATGTAATGATTGACTTGAAAGCTTTACTTTTAAGTTGTTTGTGGGTCCATGCACAATGGACTTATATAAATATTTTAAGAATGGAAATTCAGTGCAAGCAGCTGTTAGGATTCTATCGAGACACAAAAGCACATAGATATTGGATTTGAAAGGCAATTGAGAGAGCCTGGGGTGTATTTCTTTGCTAGCTTTCCTTTTCTGTTGGATTACAAAGCTGTATTCTTTAATGTGAATATCATAAGACACATTTCATTGTTAAGCCTGACACTTACGGTATATCTAATATAATATGTGCTACTGCGGTACCATTTTGATATGATTCTGACAGGATGTGGAGGCGGTACCAATGCCTGATGGACAGCTGTGCCTATTGGCTCTCCCATCAGAGTGCTGTCAGGGGGAGGGGCCAGAGGCCATGCCATACCTCAAACTGGTCTGTCGCTACATCACTGACCGCAAGGTGGGTGGGGTGAACATTTTGTGTTGCTGGAACTGCAGCATTTTTATTTTATTTTTTAGAAAAAATGGGAAAGCAACCTTCTAGAAAGACAAATACCTGCAATCCCCCAAAGCCTAGTGATAGTGATACCAGCACATACTTGAGAGTAAATTCAAAGCAGCACTACTGTTTAGTTGACATACACACATCAGATGAATTTTCTACACCAGTTGACATCTGTAAGGCTAATGGACTCATCAGTAACATAATCTCTCTCTCTCTTTCTCTCCCTCTCTCTCTCTCCCGCTCTCTCTCTCCCAGGGTGTGGTGTCAGGTATCTTGCTGGTGACTTCTAATAAGATTTTCTTTGACCCGTGTAAAACCCATCCTCTGGTGAAGGAACATGGCTGTGAGGAGTACCTCCTGTCATGCTCCATTGACTGTCTGGCATCCGTCTCCTTCTTCTCAGACATCACACATGTTCGCTTCAACTCCTCCCAGCACAGGTCAGCATTGATTTACTGTTACTGTTAGTTAAATACTTAACAGTTGGTGCACACACACACACCCACACACATGCATACATTTACATTTACATTACATGAAAAGTCAACACAAGCATTTTTTTTTTTTCAACTTTCTAGGACGAAAGGAAAGAAAATTAAGTCTAAAACTGCCAAGAGCCCAGAGGGCAGCTTCTGTAACCACAAGGGTGAGGCAGTCCCAGCTCTGCTGTCAGCTGCTCCATTAAAGTTGCAATCCAGTCTGGCTCTGAGCCTGACCAAGGAGATTTTGGAGAATGATGGGACAGAGAGCAAAGACATGGCCAAGGCTGAGAGGGAGCTCAATAGCAGCCCACTGGAAGAACTGGTGGAGCAATCTGGAGGGGCCGTGGGAGTGGCTGTCCTGAGCAGTGCTGCCACCTTCTGTTGTGGAGGACAAGATGCAGGGAATAAAGTGAAGCTGGAGCCACTGAACACAAATGATACAGAGAAGTCTTATGTGAAGAATCAGACTGCAGGTGGCAATATGAATTACTTACAAATCTTTATACATGTACTTGTTTGTTTGCATTTTCTTTACAATAAGTTGCCCCTTTCTCTCTCTTTACTTTTCAGTGCCTCGTAGACCATCGTCAGGTAGTCCTGGGGGTCTGATGTTTGTCCGGCTAGCGAGTCCAGTTGTCTGCAGGAAAGAAAAAAGGTCTTGGAGGCCTTCAACTGGGGGCAGCCAAAACCTTACCCAGAAGGGATTCCTGGCTAGCCCTCTCACAGGAGAGGTACAGTAACATAGGCATATGTTATGCTAGAGACTGGATAGTCAAATTGTAATCCTCTTACATTATATGTTAGAACTACCATCATTGACAGACATAATAGGATATGAACTCAGTTTCTATCAAGTCACTTAGGCAAAAATTGGGATTGGGATAGGAAAAAAGTACACTTTAAGCACAAAAATAAAATTATAAGCACAAAAACTGAATAGAAACCATGCAATAAAAAAACTAAAAACAATAAAATTGAATATAAACAATTGTGGGGTTATATAAAATATTGAATATAAATGTTTATAAACATAACATTGTGAAATATAAAATATCAGTATGTATAAGTAAACTTATAAAGATATAGAAAATATCAATATGTATTCAGTATGAAATGGTATATATGCAGTATGTAACACTGAAAGGGATAGAGGAAAACAGATATGTGAGCTTATAGTAATAAACATGATGTACGAATGTGCATCGTATTCACATTAACAAGTCTACAGAAGCACATAATGTACAAAGGGGTCATAGCGTGTAGCTGTGCATTGTAAAAAGCCTTATCAAAGCTTATCACTAACATTACCTCGACCACAGCCAAGGCAGTGTTGTGTCTTTCACAGAGTCCATTACTAGTTTCTAGTTTCTCCCGTGTTGATGTAGTTGAACTATAGGGGTTGTTTGTCATTTCAACAATTCAGAATATCTGGGGTTTTTTTCACCCTGTAGCTCGGACGAGCTGTACGCCTACCTTAGCCAGTGTCGGCCAGACCTATGTATACTTGAGGGAGGAGAGGAGGAGAGAGTGGCAGAAGGAGATGAAGAGGAGTTTGTACTGATTGAGGACAGAGAGGAGGAGGATGACGAGGAAGATGTATTCCAGAGGCACCGCCGCCCAGGGGAAGACTGGGAGGTGAGTGGGTTCGTTCTGGTCTTGCAGTAAAAACTATTGACAAGGCCATATGCTACGTGAACTTTAGAGACATGTTGCCACCTGTACATTACCTCAGGGCAAATGTTGTCACTAATTGATGGATGGTAGGGTTTAAATCTCGATGAAGGTGAGTGGGTTATCATGCCTCACAAACTACTTGAACTACATGAAATACTTGAACTAAGTGGCTCTGTAAATAAATAAACATTTATTTTAGATGGTGTTGATGGAGGAGAGTGGGGACAAGCCAACCCTGGTCATTGACAGAGAACCCGAAGGCCTAAATGAGATTGTGGAGCAGAGCCACATTTTAGAAGCTTCACATGTCAGACAGGTGAGTGACAGGATTGTGAGTTTACACACAGATAGTACATATGCATCACCTATGTACACAGGCACACAGGTGAACGGACACAAATGCACACACAGGCATCTCCCTGTCTATGGAATGCATAGCATGCCTTAGCTGAACTCATCTCTCCTGTTGATGACTCTGGCAACCTCTGTTCCAGCCTGTCCCAGTCAACACACACACACGTGCACACACCTACGCACGCACACATTCAGACTTAGACTAATACTGTATCAGATGTCATGCACATCATATTTGACTCTCAGGCTGTCTCAGAATGGGCTTACATAAGAACTTGGGTCAGGTTGTGCATGTTGACCTTTGGCCCGACCTCCTCCTGTGCTTCCCAATTATGTTTGTTGTGTTAGTGTCTGGCACTGTTCCCTTTCACACTTTTGTACCTCAACTTTATTGCTGGTCTGTTTCCTTGTTCCTTATTCACCTCCCACTTCTTCCTGTGGCACCCCTTCCTTCTTTCGCTCCCTTAAATTTTCTGCCTTTCCCTCCTTTCCTCTCTTCCCAGCTATGTATGGAGCTGCCTCCCAGGATGGTCGGCCATACCTGGATGCTGGCTCACAGCACGTCCCGCCACGGCTCCAGCCTCAAGTCCCTCTACCGGAAACTCAGTGACACAGACTCTCCTGTGCTCATTGTCATCAAGGATACACGTGACCAGGTAAAAACATACCGTACATGTCTTCTCTAATTTCAGTAATTCATGTTGTAATGTTTTTTTTTTTTCAAGTCAGGTGGTTAAATGGGCTCAAAAATCCCAAGTGACCTCAGACAGTTTTGGGGCAGTTAGATTGCTGTATTTACTTATCTGTTTTGTGATTTGTCCCTACAGATGTTTGGGAGCTTCCTGTCCCACCCACTGAGGCCCAGTGAGACATTCTACGGCACAGGAGAAACATTTCTCTTCATGTTGCATCCTCGCTTCAAGGTAAGCCAAATTAAACTTGTCCTCTGGGGAACCAGCTAGCTCTGCTGGTTTCATATATTTCATAACCCATATTAAGCACTCACAAAAGTATCACCAATTTTGCATTTTGTATCATGTTGAAATGTCAGAAAGTATTGAAATGAAATGTTTTACCAGGACTGGTTTCAATTATAAATTTTACTCTAGGGTGCAAAGATATAGATCATTGCATATGAGTTGTTTCATGCCAAAGATTTTTCAGTATTTGAAATGTGAAGAAGAATCCTCAGTTGATTGTACTAAAAGGGGAATGGACTCCCTGTTTCTACTTATAAATTTGAGAAGGCTCCTAAACAATCTGAAACAACTAAAACAAAACTTAGAATATTAATACTGGATCGCTAAGCTTCCCTGTCAACTCGTTGAGGCTGACCATGTAAACCAATGTGATAACAGTATGCATTAGGGAGAAAGGGACAGTTTCACATCATGGAAGGGACGAAGTGGGAATCTGTAATGTATTAATATTTGGACTATGCCTACTGGTACGTGACGAACCAACCACAAAAAAATACCCAGGAGGAAAAGTAATGGGGCTTTGGTATACAAGTATGAGAAAATAACATTTTTGTATTGATATATTGTTAAATGGCTGTCTATTATGGATTTGATTTTGTGGTGATCCTGTCCCTGCCATTTCTGTCTGCAGTGCTTCAGATGGACTGGAGAGAATTCCTTTTTCATTAAGGGAGACATGGATTCCTTTGCAATTGGTGGAGGCAGGTAATGTATATTCCCACTTGTCAAACACTCACAAATCATTTAATGTACTTTTTTGCCTGATATCTAATGAGCTTGTTTTCTGTGACATTTCTATTTATAAAGACACAAAATGGAAAAAAAACAGTGATGGATGATTTGAATCAAGCCAATTTGAAAACAAGAGTTCTCCCTCACTTTCTTTTCC
Source organism: Hoplostethus mediterraneus (assembly GCA_034670385.1). NCBI lineage: Eukaryota > Metazoa > Chordata > Actinopteri > Trachichthyiformes > Trachichthyidae > Hoplostethus > Hoplostethus mediterraneus. The sequence goes on from JAXDDW010000007.1 coordinate 6,720,512, forward strand.
TCCACTTCTCTCTCTCTCTCTCTCTCCATTTCCCAGTGGTCACTTTGGTCTGTGGGTGGATGAGGCTCTGTATCTGGGCCGGAGCAGCCCCTGTCACACGTTCAATAATTGCTGCCTCTCTGAAACCGACGACTTCCGGGTCGTGGAACTGGAGGTGTGGACATTCTGCTGAGGAGACTGCGTGACCTTATCTCTACATTAGTCGTCTCATCTCTTCAGATCAAGACAGCGTTCATCACTGAGCAAAAACACACACAGCTGCTCATGTATTAGATGATAACTTCTAAGTAAAAAAAAAAACAACCACAAATTGTTGCATTTATGTGTGCAATTAAGTCCTGCGGATTGTAGCCAACTGAACTGCACTGAAACTAATTTGAACTTGGACAACTCCAGTGGGTTCTAGTGGTGGACTGTTTCATGGTTGACTCATTCCTGTGGGTTTGGCAGCCAAACAAAACTCTACTGAACTGAGCAGAGCTGAATTAATCTGCAACCGTGGATTCTTTAAATCCTCATTTTTGAATGAAAAGGGGTGGAGGTCTCAGACAGAGGTTGCAGCTTGCTCTGTATTGCAATTCAGTGAAGACAACTTCACCCCATATACAGGTATCTTACCGCTTAGGCTAGTAGGTATGTGAACATTATGGTATACCATATATATATATATATATACCAACATTATGGTATATATGGTCTTCATTGGTACTGTAGGTCCCCTGCCCTTTGTCTTGAAGGTGTAAGATCAAGTTGATGCTGATGGCTTGTGGAGAAATACACATTAGGATTGGGGGTGGCACATTGGCTCAGTGGTTAGTGGAGTTTGCATGCTCTACCTGTGTTTTGTGTGGGTTTCCTCCCACATTCCAAATACATGCAAGTCAGGTGGATTGAAGACTGTAAATTGCCCTTAGATATAAATATGAGTGACTGTCTTTCTGTCTGTGTCAGCCCTGTGATGGACTGGTGGCCCTTGTGGCCCTGAATAGGAATAAAGGCAATGAATAAATAATGAATTTCCCTTTTGAAGGCCTGTCTGCATGTGCACAGCCCACTAGCACAGCTCTCCATTTTCTCAACCACCTCCATGGTGGAGGTGGTTGTTTCCTCCATGGATTTTCATCAATTAAGAGTGGCACTGGCAACACAAATGACTGAAATCAGCCTGACACTTGGAACGCCACTCAGAAGACTCGAAGGACATTTGTACTTTGAAATGCATCTAGAGTCTCACACATGACTATTCTGCACTCTTTTGCACTGAACACATTATCCATGGATTTAAAGGAATAGGTTGTATATGGATAAAAGCATCAGCTCACTGCAGTTGCTGGACATGGATGAAAGTTGGATGAAAGAGAAGCTTGAGAATTAGTTCAAATTAATGCAATACAGTCATCATCTGTAAAATGCTTTAGCCATCCTCTGATAGACCAATTTACCTTGCTTACATTGTACAATATTGTAGATTAGTTAATAAAATTCAGCACAATGTGAAAACATGACAACCAGTTAACCACTTGTTTTTTTTATGATCATTTGTTGTGCTGTGCAGTGTATGCTTGATGTTAGAACACAATTAAATTTATAATAAAGCGTTTTATTTCACCTTGTGCAAACAAAATGGCACTTTCAGGTAACATAATAATGGTGTGGTCCCCCAAAGGCTCCAAGCAATCAGATGATTATTTCAAATGAACAAGGAAGCTGCAAGGCTTTAAAAAAAAAAAAAATCACATTAGACTGAAGTTACTGTTTTGCTCTCATTTACCAAATGTTCATCTTTAATGAGGAGTGTCCTTGGTCCTTGGTTTCTTCTCTCTTTGCTCCCTAGTCAAAACAGAACTTAGGACCTGACATGAGTAAACTCCTTCTGTACTTGTTGAGAAGGGGGAAATGAAAGATTATGTGCATGGACAAGGAATGGCTTTTGAAAAGATTCAACTAATAGTGGTTTTAGATTGTCTAAGATATGTTTTCCTTTCCTTGGAACTTTTCAGGGATCTCTTCAGAATTACATGACTGCATGTGCTTTTCAGTTCAGGGAAGCAAAACATTTGGCAAAGAGATGACCATTTGGTTCTGCTGAATGAAAATAACCATCAACACAATTACAAGTAACAGATTCCAGTTAATTACGCTTAGCAGCTAGTCTAGCTACTGTAAATATAACAAGATTTTCTTTGGTGTTGTCACATCTTAATTGCCATGTGGGCAACTTCCCAAAAATGGAAAATCTAGAAAGAACTCAACATTTGGTTTCACGCTTAAAATACAATAAAACAACTATATTACGCCTTTTATGTGCCACAATGCAGTTTTGTTTTTCCTGCTGCTTTTGTCCCCTGGGACAGAGAAGGGCGTTCCCTCCAGCGGCCTCAGCAATAACATCAGACTTTGCCCAGCTCATAGAAAGCTTTCAGACAAAGACTTCACAAACTGCTGAAGCTCCACTAGAGGCAACAACGGCACCGGCCCCATCTCCAGGCATGCTCAGCAGCAGTCACAAACATAAGCCCACTATGGTTCTGTAAATATTGCACACGCAACATTGTGATATACAAAAAGAGATGTGGAATGTTATGGTGCGCTAAGAAGCAATCATGTTTTGTCATGGGAACAGGATTAATAATGACCTGGCAGACCTCAATCTAAATATTACAGAAAATGTAATCAGTAACTACAAGCAGATAGACCAGATCTAAAATGTGTTTAGATATTTGTTGCTGCTTAGTGTGCATCGCATTTGTACTACATCAAAATATACTGTATTGACAATAACAGTAAAATTAGCATTGCAGAGAAACAATGTCATTTTACCTTAGATCATTTACTTGTAATGTTATTCATAATAAAAAATACTGTTTATTTAAACTAAATGTAGAAAATTTCATTGGCGAGTACGTAAGAGGCCCAAATAAATATTAAGAAATAGAAAAAATGGAACAGGGAGAAGGCAAAAACTTTTTTCAGCTGCCAACACACTTGGAAAAACATCCCTACACAAGTTGGAGTTTTTTTCATTATCTTTGATCATTATCCAGAGGAAATTGCTACCATTTCCTCCAATTTAGTCTCTCTAACACACACACTCGCGCGCGCACACACGCGCACACACGCACACGCACACGCACACGCACACACGCACACACGCACACACGCACACACGCACACACTCTACTGTGCTAGGTGCTCCTTGGCTTTCTCCAAACACTCCTTGAGAAAGCTGATGTAAGTGGAAGTGGAGGGGTCCTCAAACCCCCCAGAGAAGGTGAAAGTGGTTCCTTCCTCTTCTGGTTTCATGGCTGTCTGGTCGAGGAAGTAGTTGGCATTGATGTGGTGGACCTAAAGGATGGTGATATGATTATCAATTAGACCATATCACATTATTTCAGAACAACTATCAGAAGTGACATAACATAACATAAAATGAGAAATGTGCATGTAATCCAAACCTTTCCACACTTTTCAAAACTTTGCAGACCTGCATAAGAACCCTGTTCTTTACTGGAATTGATCAGGTCTTTGAGTGATAGACAAGACTATGGTAAACCGCGGCTAAAAGGTCATTTTAACTAAAAGGTTACTGGAGCAGGCTCATTTTTAGATTGCAATATTTCGTCAATATGTATTTGATTAGACAGGATTTATTGAGAACCTAGCCCTGGATGGTTAATACATTGTAGGGTGATAGAAGAGGAAGGTACTTACAATAGTACCATTGGGCAGTGCCACCATCATCTCCACTGGGAAGTTGTACTTCTCCAAGTGTAGGCGGGCCTTTTCACTCAACACAGGGTTCTGCTCATCAGCCTGATAAATGAGACAACAGTGACATTAACTCCAATATGCATTAGAATTGAACAACTGTACACGGAGGGACAGTAAATAGAGGACAAAGCAACATTTTATTATTCATATTTTGAGCATGAGCACACCAGCCACTTGCACTGTCATGGCCGCTCACCTGCATGTCCTCCAGCTCTTTGACCAGGGACCAGCTGCTAATGAAGCTCTGGTTGAGCAGGGCCAGGACGGGCGAACTTTCCAGGACTGTCTCCCGGAGAGTTCGCCCCGAACCTACAGGCGAGCGGATGGGAGACAAAGATGAAATATTCAAGCACAGAAAGCAGACAGGAATATACAATTCAAATTGGGATTAGAAAGATACTGTTATTTTGTTATTCTAAAAGGATCTTGGTAGTCTATCCTCCAACACAAAACCAGTGGCAAAAACGTTTTTTTTGCACTAACTTGACTTTTTTCAGTCTAGATTCAAGACTAAATTTGCCACCAGGGCTCCCAGACTGTGGTACGCCTGAGGAAGTGAGGCAGGCTAATTCAGTATAGTCTTTTAAATCACTTCCTAAAAAGGCATTTCTATAGATTCACTTTTATGTAATTGTTTGGATTTTACACATTTTTAATCTTGGTTGGTTTTTTAAAGTCAGATTTTAACTATTTCTTTTCACTTAGTTTCTCTTGAATATTTATTTGACTATTCTTGTTTTATGCCTTCCTTTGAAACAGGAACAGAAATTTGCTTTTAGATTAGTCCTATATAGTTTGTAATTGTTACCTTCACTGATCTCGGCTCCATACTTGGATCACAATGAAAATCATTCAGCAATAAGCACCTCATAACTTTTCCTAATACCCTGTTTCCTCAGTTGTCAGTGATAAGTGTATAAGGCTATGCAATATAGTACATATTATCTCACCTCAGCAGGATTGGTCATCTAATGCTCCCCAAAGCAGAATGGAGTGCACTAGCTTATTCTCTGCTTGTGCTCGCTCAAAGGCTTCAGAAAAAGGCAGGTAGGACACCTATGGGTAAGCACAATCCGAGGCATTAATGAAACTTCACATCACTGCTCGGGGCACACAAAGCAACATGCATTGTGAAAATGAAAACAACAGAAAACACAATTCCAAAACAACCAGAGAAAGCCTTTCCTGGATCCAGCTCCGTGAATCGCTGTCAGCCACGCTCCATCGCCTAAAATTAAATGAAAAATGTGGCTGACAGGCTGACAGCGATTTGGTGGGCTGGATCCTGAGAGCCAGAGACAACAACAGCTGTGTTTAGGCCAGGAATGTCATGACTAAATGCTTCACATGCATATATATAAAACGACAACACAGATGGGTTGATGGGTAAACACTTGTGTTGTGGACATTTACCTTCTTAAAGGGGTAGAAAGTGACCTCCAGGCGGCGAGCGGCCTCCTGCTGGCTGATCTCTGAGGTCCAGTGGATGTCCTCAAAGACAAATTGGATGGGGTCACTGCCTTCGCCCCGACTGTCGATGATGTTGCCCTCCTCATCCTGGATGAAGGAGGGAGTGGATGGGCTTGTGGACTGCAGCTCTAACTGTGAACACACATGAAAAGCATGACATACAATCACAAAGAAAGCATTACATAAGCCAGAACTATTGATTTTCTAGGGATCCATATCGTAAAAATGTATATGTCATCATCAATCAAATTTTACCCTTTTAGGCTAATAACCTACAAGCCATAATATATTTCATTCACGATTTTTTACTTTTCCGGTACTCAGGACGGGTTTGGCTTAGGATATCAATTGCATTAGAATACTTTGGGGTCCTCCCGCAACCCACCTTTGGGTCTACACCTACAGAAGCCATTAATATCAGTAAAATAATAGCATACACTAGCAAACATAGCATCACCATAATACAATATCACATAAATATAAATTAATAAATAGTTATAGTTGAAGTACAGATTGCTTTCAGCTGCTTTGATGGTCACAAAAAAAGCTTCAAATGCAAGGTCAAATGTTTTGTAATTGCACAAGATGGCATATCACATACTTTATCAATAAATAAATAAGTAGCCATTCATTCCTTGCTTCCTTCCTTCGTATGAAAGCAGAAATGTGTGGTACTGTACCTGTGGCAGGTAACCGATGTCCACCTCCATGTTGCTGCTCTCACTGGCCCCATACAGCCACTCCATGTCCACATTCAGAGGCCTGGGAGACCATGACCCAGAGAACATGTCACACTAGAACTACAGTCAATGAGTTGGGGGTGTCTGGTATGTGTGTATATACTAACCTGTCATTGGGGACATAGAGGTGGAAGTGGCGGACATGGGATGCATCCTTGGAGAGGACAACATTACCAGTGAACTGGCCTGGGGTGAACCAGAAGGGAAAGTCTGGAACGTCATTCAGCTGGAATTCTGCATGAATCCTGCAGAGATGAACAGAGTGAGTAGGTCAGGTAAAGTTTGATGCTTGCACAGTGCTGTCAGATGCCATGACAGACTGAAGAATCCTATTGGGACGTCGTAATAAAACACCTTTAGTCGTCATTCCCATTGTGGACGTTTGAACACGTGTGTTACAATGGCTTTGTGCCTTCTGTGTGTATAGGGCAGTCTCTGTGGGAGTCTCCTCCTGACTTGCTTCTCACCTGAAGAAAATGTCATAATAAAAGTCGTTGCTGGCACGAATGCAGGCCACTGTTCCCTGAGGGGCGAAGCGCGATTTGATGAAGGGCCGAGGGTGGAACATACTCAGCAAGGAGTGGATGAGAACCTGTGGCGGGGGAAGAAGATCTATCAGGTTACGGATGTCAGTCATGCCCCAGCAAAGCATTAAACAGCAGTGAGTTTATGAGATACCTCTTTGCCCTTTGGTGCGGGAGGGTGGTAACGATTGTTCGGTAGGTACCCCGTGAAGATGTTGAGCTCACTAGGAATCACCCACCAGGTGTCTCCCACTTCACCCTTGTTCTTTGGGGGCAAGAAGACCCTGAACTGGCTGGCAGAGAAGGTAGAGGAAGGCACTGCTGGGCTCTTCCATGACTGCAGGCCACTCAGTGAGCTGTGGGTAACCTGCAAGAGGAGGAGGCAGAACCCGAGGGATGTTATCATTTCACTATCAATATAACCAACCCACAAAGGGTACCTTCATCAAAACTGTAAATCCTTGTATCTTGGTATTCAATCTATGATGAAATAACTTAATGTCCTGCTCTGTCATTACTAGTTCAATTATGGTTTCACATTCTGAATCAATTAAATTGACATAATTTACCCAAACCATGGAGAACCATTTTAGATGTTAATTGTAATATCCTTCTGTGGTGATATTTACAAAAGTTACTTCCACATTTCCTGCTTTGAGAAATCACTGCGATGTCACACAACAGCCACATTACATTGCACTGTAGACGTTCATGGCTTCTGTGGCTAAGCTGTGACCTTTCCTTTCCTTTTACCCACTTTAGAGTTGTAAACCACCATTTGAAAAATACTGCCCTCGGTCTTGGATGACAAATACAGATAGTCATCTATGGAATGGCTTTTGTCAATATCACAACTTCGTTTTAGAAATAAATCAACTTAATATATTGAGAAAAGCAAGTTACAAAAAGGCACTGTATTTTTGTGGGACATATCACCAACCAGTCTACCGTAGTAGGTCACTGCGTATACAGCAGGCAACTCATTTTCTTTCCTGTGTGGTTTATTGCAGACCTGTTCTTGACTATGTGTGATTAGCAAACGTGTCATTGTATCGCTACTGACTGTGTGCAGTAGGAGAGACAAGGACACAAGCACACATTCTACTGTATAAAGGCAGCCTGGTTGGTGTGGTCGGTCTCGTCTTACCCCAAGGAACCCGTCCTTGCTTTTTGTCATGGTGTCGAGCAGCAGAGGTTGCATTATGGCCTCCAAGATCAGAGTCTCTCCATTAGGGTCGTGGGCCACTTCCTCCTCAAAATCCACTGGAGGTGCAATCCCTGCAGGGTGTAATATAAGGGATCGTAAATAAACGTTAAGTGAGCAAGAGTGAGTTTTACTCAGTGAGAGAGGACAAGGCAAAGCATAAATGGGAGAGAGACACAGAGAAAGAAATGTATTGAATGTGTCATACCTGTGAGTTTCTCAGCGATAGGTTTAAACTCCTCAGGACTGAGATACAGGTCATGGTTTGTGTCCAGGGAGGAGAAGAGAAACAGCCCCTCTGCACCCAGAGTCTTTACACTCTCTTCCTATTGGAGGAAGACACACACAGAAGGCTGATCCTTATTGTCATTTCACATGCTCCAGAGAATTTCAATGGCATGTGCTACATCAAAACTGGGACAGCTAACAGTCATAGTATTATAGCAAAGTAGAAAGCCAAATGCACATCTTTGGGGAACCTGACAAAACGTAATGAAATGGATGACAAAAACACAGAGTGACGGCAGGGACACTGGAAAATCTGCCAGAAGCATCTTATCAAAATACAATAGAGTGAGGCAATTGAATGGTGAACAGCAGAGAGAATGTGAGTAGATGAGGAAGCACCTCAGAGGAGTAGTGAATGAAAACAAATTTTGGTCAAATGAAATCTATGGCCCCTAAAAAATATAAATCACAATAACATTCCTATAGTACTTTATAGTAGTTTTTTATCTCCACCTTCTAGGATTTGCAGTGGTATATTGTTTTTACGTATTGTTGCTGCATGATTCTTAAAGTCATGTTTGTGTAATATCCTTCTAAATAGTATTATAGCATGAATATAGTACTGCTTTCCTTAAGTGTCTGTGGAGTGATCCTACATGGTTTGGATGAAGATCAGCCCAGAGGCCAGATTCCTAGCATGCAGTTTTGTGAGACCACCCTTCCTCAGAGCCAGACAGACAGCAAATGCGTGCCTACTAGAGCTTGCACAATGGAGGGCGCAAGTTATGAGACCTACTGAAGCCAAACAAATGTGGATTTCATCAGGGGGCTGAGTTTCACACGCTGGGCCAGACACCCAACCCCCTAATAAAACACCTTGGGGTGAAAAGAAACGTTGCAGAGGTGGTGTTTTTTCTGGATTGACATTACGTGGCAAAGTGCTTGGTAGAGTATCTGTCTGACACTTATCCAAATTAAATTAGTCGGAATACACCCTGACGAGAAAGAACTATAGCAAACCTACAGCAGATTTTAGAAGGATGCTATATAAATATCACAGCAAAACGTCCCTATTAGGAATAGTATAGTGCTATCATAGGTCATATAATGTACAATGGGGTCAGTATAAACTCACTATTGAGTACCACAGACATAATCTAACTCACTATAGGAATATTAGTGGTTTTTCGTTTCGGCTTTTGCATTTGACATTCAATTTAACAAACGTTCAATGGGGATTTGGGGGATTTTAGTAAAAGTTGACTATACAAAATTGTTCCCTTAGAGGCTTTTCAAAATAAACACATCATCAGGTTTATAACCATAGACATATATGTCCAGGTTTATAACACTACCCTATCGACCACGGGATCTACAGATGTGGGTCTCACATGACGTTTGAGGAGCTGGGCATCTTGATAATACTTGATCCCAAAAGCGAAGACGGGCACAACGGCGACCATTAACAGTGTCCAGAGCCCTCTGGAGATCCAGGACCTCGCGCTGCTGCCAGGAGGCATCCCATCGCTTGAAGATCCCAGATTCTGATGCCCGTTCTGCGAGGTCGATTTACTCTCGTCCTCGGGGATCATTTTATCCACGTCCGCGGCCATCCTCGTTCTCCGCTACAGCTATTTAAACGAAGACATGGTCAACCGGATAAGGTCCAAACTGGCTACCGGTAATGCCCCCCTCGGGTAAATTTTGTTCTTAAAGTAACGCTGAGATTTACCAACGACTCTGTTCATCCGCTATCTGGGACCCGCGCCTTTCCGCCCCGCTACACTGGTTGGCAACAGCTGTGAACTGTTACCAGCACAGCTTTTCTATACACACATCAAATCTACAACCATAGGGACTGAGCACCAAGAGAGCCAGAGCTAGTCAACACCGGAAATGTAGCAATTTGCCTCCAAATTAAAAGCATCACTATTACTCAAACGGCTGCTGCAACACATGTTCGCCGATAAGGGTTTTATTTTGAATGCTCTGAATGTTCTTAACTATTTGTTATTTTAGCTGACTTGACAATCGTTGGGAGCTGGCACTGTAACCAATCTTAAAGACACAGACACACTTTATCCCTGGAATGTCTGCTTTGTTAGTCACTGACCATAATCACATGTTATTCTGCCAAAGAGCCTTGCCATTAGAATGTGCGCCTCTCTTTTACCCAAAAGCTACCAGTAATGTGTCAATAGAAGTGGGGGCTTTGTTTAAGCTGGACCAGTTATTTAGGGTCTTAATTAAAGGATTAATATTTTTATAAAGGGGTGATTAAACATTTACCAATACACGATTGAATCTTGCCATCCTTTCAGCCACAATCTGTGGTGAGCATTCATACAGAAGCCCAGTTCAGATGTCATAAATTTGTCACAATCATTTTAAAATCCCAATTGCTCCATTATCAGAATTGAACCCAGCTCCTCCAGTTGAATAGTCTCACTAGATACATTGATACTTTATTGATCCAACCTGCTACATAGCCGAAAGATGTATATGCTACAGAATGGATAACCTCCAATCCATTTGTTTTTAGTTTATTAGCATCTGTGGAAATTTCACACCATTCTCCACACATACGCCATATTTACATATACATTACAATGTCCAATGTAAGTCAAGGTTTTCCTGATTCTGGTCATAGCCAGAGGCCTAACATCAAGTTACATCATGTTTGGGTGCCAAGAGAGATGTTATGTCACAAAAAGCAATTCATCATGCATCAGGGGGCTATACAAATAAATGTGATTTGATTTGATTTGATCAGCTATGAAGAATTGGGCACCAATGACGGCAAGAAACATTTAGCAGTAGCATTGTCCAATTTGGTATTGTCTGTTATTGTTATAAGTCCATGAGTTAAGGTGAACAGTTCTCAGTTCATGTCTTCTTCCATAGGTTGTGTCTTCACTTCAACAGTTTTGGGGGGGATGTAGGAACCCATTCCTGCTGCTCTGTCTGCCTCTGCCTGGGTATAGGGTTCCTCTCTGAGCTGTTTCAACCTGAATGGAAAGAGACATGAGCTCCAAAAATCACATGGCTGGAATTGCATTAGCAGTCATTAGGCTGAATAGGTTATAAGTGAAAACTATGTGACTGCAGGTAAAGTAAATATTTGGGATCTTACCGCTTCTTGTGCACTTTTGTTTTGAAGTGCTCTTTCAAGGATCTCATATCGACAAAATATCTCCTGCAAGATATGAAGAGCCACTCAAAAGCTATCGAACAACATATTTGAGAATATCAACAGTGCTTGTGGTGTGAATTTGCCCCACATCTTAATCTTAACAGCTCTTGTATTTTACAATGCTTATATCATAACTGCCATTATTATTGACAAATGATATTGTGCAACATCAACTCTTGCCTCAGATTAGCAGTTTGGTCAGAGAAGAAATGCAGTGTAATTTTTGTGTTGTCAGTCCAGGAGGCCAGCTTTTTTATTCATCTAGTTCATTAGCTCTGTTAGGCTATAAAGACAAATAAGGAAAACACTTACGCGCAATGTAAGCAGTAGTGCTGGGCACAACCTGTAACATCAAAGTCCACCTCCTGCTTAAGCAGCTTGGCTGCTGTCTCGGGCTTCATGTCTGAGTGGATCTGGTCCAAATCCTTGGTCCTGCGCTTTGTCTTCCATGTCTTGGCAATGTTTTTCTTTTTGTCACTCTTGTGGTTTCCTGTTTGTTTGGACTTACCCATTGTAGTTATCTGTAAAACACGTGGAAATTGTAATTGCAATGGAATAAGAGAGCAAAGTTGTTTCTACGTTGTCTTATTTAAAACGTCAGATTCATTGTTTCGCCCTGAATCTACAGATTTAACACGCGTCAATGACACTGTGTACAGAGCAAACATACCAACACAAGTGGCGACAAAGTTAACTGAATGCGTTCTTACTTGAGTATCAAGTAAAGTTTTGAACGGAAATATTTAGTGCCACACGTCTGCGGAATAAACAAGTTCATGGGAGTTGTTAGCCAACAGGCTATATCATTTGGAAAAAACGCATCTATACAGGGGTTTAACTTGAACTCTAGATTCGTCTGCATTAATTACAGAATTACAACACCAGAAGACAAACAGAAATATCTAATTTTGACTCTAGAAGTCTGAGATTATATATCTATTCTGGAATTGCTTACCTTACACACGTGTAGCCGAAAACAAGGGATTTATTTCCGGGTCAGGGAAATTATGCCAACTATACAATTCTACATCACTAGATGGCACCAAACACCACTTTAAAAAAAGAAAACATCAGGCAAGGTTTTCAGTTTTTCTAAGTTTACAAATTAGCGTTGGATATATTCCTCTAATTAACCAAACATCCAACGTTTATAACTTCATAAGTAGCCATGCATCTCCAAAACATGTTTTATAAAATATGACACAGTAGTTAAATTGTGTTATTAAAAAGAAAGTACGACCACAAAAGGTTTCAATATTATATATATTTTTTTGAGGTTGTTTTTTTTTTATTGACAAAATATAAACATTACAGAATACAACATATCAGGACAATCAGCAGTTACAAAACTGGAAAGATATAGAACAACAAATTATAAATTAGAGTAAAGAAAGAAAGAAAAAAGAACAATAATAGACTCGAGTTTTACAAATTTTAGGCAATATCACATTCTTCACAGATTCTTCTGGTTTTGATGGCTTTAGTGTTTCGTACAATATTTTAAGTTTTCTAAGTATGACAAAAAAATAGCTTTAAAAACGACAATATTAGGACGCTGGTTTAGGTTTCAATATTTCATTCAATGTATATTTTATAGACGCACACAGGCTTGATCACGTAACGTCACAGGCTGCCTTCAAGTGCTCCTCGTAAATTCCTAATTACTATTTCGTATCTTACATGCCACTTAAGGCGAGTGACTGTGGTCGGAAATAACAAAATGGACCCCATAACAAAAGTAAGTTTTGATGACTGTTGTTTTATTGTGGGCATGAAGCTGCACAGGGCTACTTTGTGTAGCAGCAGAATGAAGAAGAGAAGTATGTGATTGATGTTTTAACTGGCCAAAGGTTACATACAGCATACAATAGCCCGCATAATTTACAAAAACGTATAATAAGTAATAATACAATCGCTTTTACCATGACTTGTTGACACGGCTTCCATGCTCTCCAGCCCCTTAACGTCACATCTTGAAAAGTCGGGTATTATAGGAAATTCACACTTTCGCTTTCTTATTTTCCCTCCTTAGGTAATTCATGTGGGGTTCGAATGCTAATTAAAACATTTCCGACGACACTTGAATGTAGCATCAGACTGCACTGCATACGCGCCGTGGCGGAGAGTGAAGATGGCGGAAAATAACGTCGAACCAGAGCCCGAATGGAGCAACTGGGCCCTGGACACAGCCGAGGACACTCTGGTTGCAATGGAAACCCTGCTAGCCACATTGAGAGCATTTGAAGATGTACTCACGCAACAAGAAATATCCGCAATATCCTCCACCGAGTACTGCGACAACTTCTGTCAGGTAATATGTACATGCACCATCAAAAGCTAACGTTAGCCTAGCTTAGTACACAGGATTGTTTTTCTCACAGCCTGCAAGCTAGTCTACGACGGCCTTACTAAAGCCACTGGCCCGCTACCTGACTGAGTTTAGGGTCGCTGCATATTCTGATAGACAATGTGATGGTTATTTTCTTTCATAATCAGATATGCACGTATTTTATACCTCAAAACATGTTTAGCAATCATCATTAGGCCATTGATACATTGTCAGTTGAGTGATGTATATACTGCCTGTCTGCAGACTTAAGTTTAACAGTCAGCTCGCTTTAGTTTTATTGATATAGCTAATCCCTACTTCAGCCAATGCAGGAAATGCATCAAACGTAGAGGTTTAACATGTACATGATGTTGCTACAGCTGGAACAAGATGCAGAAATACATGTGTGTTTGGGGCGGGGCGGCATCTCGTTTTGTTTATCTCAAAATTAGCCAGCTGGAAGGCATGTATGTGGAATAGCTTCTAGGTAGTTTTACAATTGTTAGTTAATTATGCTATTACCCGTGTTTGATGCAAACACAATGTATTTCCTTCAATTACATTGTGTCACATAGTCTGTGCGGCATACTACTACTTGAGCACATTTTCATTTTAAAAATGGACTGGCGATCTGCCATGTAATTTTTCCCTCATCAAAAGTGGACTCCTCCACTTGCATTCGAATTTCACTTATTTTTAACACCAAAGATTTGTAAACATCAGCAAATTTTACACCTTCATATACAACAATATAAGACACATTTTTGGATACTATGACAGAAACTACCACAGTGGCTGGTAAAGCCCCCAAACCACAAACCACTTCCTACACAAGACAGCTAGATTTTTTAAGCAAAATAGGACCCTCAAATAAAACGTGGTCACCTACTGAAATGCCTGGTAGAGAAGAAGAGAAACTGATTAGCCAGATTTAAATTTTACCAGTGTTTAATTGGTGGCAGTTATTTCCCACCCAGGTGATAGTACCCTGGGTGATTTTATGGAATATGGGCACATTGTCTGGTTTCTAACAATTAGCACTATCATGAAACATATAATTTGGGTGTTAATGTATTGACGTGTTGATTGTACTTTCAAAGGTGAATTGAATAATAGGAATTCTATTCTAGGGTTGGTTTTCTCGTCAAAGCAGTCCGGATGTCATTAGTACACCCATGCCAGTCTCCAGGGTTGAGCCGTTATCCTTAGCTCCCCTTGAGAGAGAGACATGTATATTTAGACTAGGGAATTAATTTAGTACCTTTGTAGACAAGAATGGCACCAGCCAGGGAGGTGCCTGCCATCTGGCAAATGGGGCTCTTGGGATGCTGATCGTGCTATGATGGTTCAATGTCAGCTGTGTGTACTAGGCAGTGCAGGTGTAGGTGACAGACAGTTTTAGGGCTGCTGGAAACCTATGGAATATCTCTCTGCCTAACAACAGTTGACATACCAAGTATGTCAATGTAAAATGTAAATTAGATTCACTATTTGCATCATAGCAGGAAATGAGAATGCAGTGAGCATCTGCAAAGGATGCTTTTTTTTTGGTAACAATTCTTGGTATGCGTAATAATTCTAAGATGCTAAAAGGTACCTCAAAACCTTGATATTTTGGTTGTTCATTTTGAAAATGTCTACTAGTTTTGGGAAATTTTATGAAGTCATAACAAAGAGGAAGTAACTCGAGTGTCATTTTAGTACCGATGTCATATTTAAAGTATGTGAACTCTTATTGGTGTCCAAAGATTTCTAAGGATATCTTGAGTCAGATTTTTTAGTGCATGTTCGCTCACTGTTGGAGCTATAGGGCTGTTCAGTCAATTCCCTTTAGGCCCAATCAGGAGAACTCCACACTAGACAAAGTGCCAGCTGGGATCAATCCTGTATAGACTGGCATCTCCCCCAGGTGTCAAAAATGTCTCTCCTGTCTGATCTCACCAACCTCACCCTCAAATCTTTGCCAGGCTTATGCACACACAGTTGAACATCTAGCATGCTTATTAACACTTGTCTGGTTATAGGATTTGCAATATATTTCCATGAGTTTTTTTTAATTTTTCTTTACATTTTCTAACGTGTGTGTGCATGCTTGTGTGTGATTATAGGCACTGATGCACTATGCTGGGAGCAGGAACTCTGTGGAGCATGGTCTGCCTCTTCTGGAGGTCTACTGCCTGTCCATAAACTGCTTTGCTGCTGCCAGGTCCCACCTCACTGCAGAGTCCGACAGCGTGGCCCTTGTGTTGAAGAGACTAGCTTTGTGAGTGCTAACAAATATTCCAGTTAACAAGGATTCATTATGATAGCACATATACTTTATTCATCTCAGAGGAAATCTCAAGTGTCACACCAACAGCAATGTTAGAAACACCCACTCACTGCCAGTACACACAAGCACAAGAGACAGTCACAAGAACAAACAAGGGGAGTAATAAATATTGCAAAGCCGTGTGTGTGTGTGTGTGTGTGTGTGTGTGTGTGTGTGTGTGTGTGTGTGTGTGTGTGTGTGTGTGTGTGTGTGTGTGTGTGTGTGTGTGTGTGTGTGTGTGTGTGTGTGTGTGTGTGTGTGTGTGTGTGTGTGTGTGTGTGTGTTGCACGCAAACAAGCATGTCTTCGCATGCACATTTAGCACTTTGTGTTATGGAGCTGTTTTATTATTAGTCATCGTATTTATGAGAAGTTACTAAGTCCATTTTTTTGCTGTCCTTAATAGGTGAAATTACGTTTGTCTTATCTGCTAGTTGTGGAATGGTGTGGTACATGTTTAGTGTGGACATTGTGTAGTGATTGTGTAGCCTATCAACAATTACTTCATATCACTTCAATGTTTATTACATTTGTAAGCAAGCCCAATTTCACTGTTAGGTTTATTATAAAGTAAGGCTAACTCTTTCAAAATATTAAGATAGACACAATATAGATCTTCCTTCGAAAAGTCAGAATGTTATGCCATTGTACCATCAGCACAATCACTAATGGTATGCACTAAAATTGCTACAATAGCACAATCTGTAAGAAAATTATTGTGTATATTCTTTTAAATCACTACATATTCTGTGTGTGGATTGGGTTACATTTTATGGGCTTTTTACTTGTAGAGCCTCTGCTTTTGGTTCTTTTCAAAAAGAAACCTGTCCAGAATCACCAGAAGTTCCAGAATCTAGTCTGATGTTCTTCACATCTTTCTTGCAGGAGCTGTTTTGAACTGTTGCTGTCAGTGCCTGAAAATGATATCCCATACGAGGCCTGGGTTCAGTTCCACCACTCTGTTCAGGTAAAGGACCTGGTTTTACTAAAACTGGCTTGGTGATGTGTTGCAGATTTAAAGTAATGATCTGCAACTTTTTCAGTCTGTTTGGATACTCTCCATTGCCGAATGATACCATACAGTAGTGATTCAACCTCTACCCATTTTATGAAAGCTTTTACATTTGCTGTTTGAAACACCCAGTATTGGTTAGGACTTTCTTTTGCGCACAGGAAGTGGGTTTGGAATACTCAGTAGCACGAGCAGCGATTTCCACCATGGCTGAACAGATAAGAAAAGACTTGTACCCACAAAAATTTCAACAGAAAACCCACAAAAATATTAATTGTTCATTCAGAACCAAAAGTTGAGTGAACATCGCCATTGTTTTTCTAAGATGTAAAGCACTCAAAGATGAGAATGGACTGAGGAGCAACTGGGGTGTCTCCTTTTCTGTTAGACTGGTAGGTTTTACTGTTAGTTATTAGTCGTAGTCTACATTGAGTGTCTTCATTAGTGCTTTGGGCCAGTGCCAAAATTGAGTTGCAGTTTGTTGGAGCCATTGCTAGCTAACATTTGCTTGCCCCAGTATTTGCTTACAGGTATCAATTTGTAATAGATATGCATTAATAATGTAACTAAACAGTTATTGCCTCATTTTTTAAAACACGTTTGATATATTTATATATTGTAGATATTACTGTCTCTGCAGACATGGTTGCTGTTAGGCACCGGCTGAAATTACTTATCTCATCAGAACAGCCCATGCTTGTTTGTTTGGCGGTGTGGGAGCTGCTGTCAGTCCAGTGACGTGACACTGTTGCAAAGTGATTGCTGGGAAATAGTGCAAAACACCAAAGCAATGACCGCTTATCACTAAATGTGTCACCAAAATCAAGATAAACAAGAATCTTGCTGCTCATTACTTTAAGTGATGAAGAAAAGCTTAATCAGCAATAAATGAAGATATTGTAAGGAAAGTTACTGAAATGTTCAGAGAGCAAGAACATGGGAGCTGAAGTACTTGTGTATCTGGGTGGCCTATCAAAAGCCTACTAGGGTGGTTCAAGGCTGAGAAACTGCTCCTGTGAAAGCTGGTTTTAGCTAGTAATGTTTTGTCACTGTTATCTAGTTGTTGAGCCTAAACCATTAGGCAGCATGGAGGAGAACCACTCTAATTGTATTGCAGCTTTAACAGTTAGTGTTTATAGAGAAATAAGTCAGACCTATGATAAATGATTCTCCTGTTTTAATCCCTTACTAGTTGAATTCAAAAATATGTAGACGATTATAACATGTCAAGCCAACACATATTTCTGTCTGTAAATATTATTGTTGTGTAGATTTATTTGAACAAAAAACTGAAAAGCCCCACAGTCCAGTGAAAATACACGCACATTTTATAATCTATTTTTTGCATTACCCAGTCTTTACTGTTTAGCGTTGCCATATTCCTTATTCAAATGTCCTTCAAAACATGTACATTGTAGAAAAGGTAAACAGGCACACTCAGATCAGTTAAAGAGCATCTGTCTTTGCATTCACACTGGCCTTTGGTTTCATCAATACAAGTATTAAGCCAGCTTCAGATCTGTTTTGTAATGCAGTTGTTTAAAATAATTTCAGCATCAGATGGCATGATGCAATTATTTGCTAGGGAAGTTCCTGTTATCTAGTGAGTACAAACAGGATATTACAGTTAACTTCAGACACTGGTTCAGGTCTTGTGGTGATTAAAAAGGTGCTATACAAAAAGTTATTTATTGCATTTGAATGTTATATATCATTATATTAGTATATTTTCAGGTTTTACTATCTGTACCGGTCTTTGCAATTATTTTTTCCTGCCTAACTGTGTATTGCAGATTGCCCATGATACCTTATTGCAGTATGGGAGCACAGACCTCCAAGCCCTACTCCAGATCACAGGAGAGGGCGGAGCATGGAGCAATCCGGTCCTCACTGCCCTCCTCACTGGCCAGCCCACCAACCCAGAAGAAGGTTGGCATCTAGCTAGCATATTTACGTTGTTTGGAGATGGCACCAGCAAACCTGAACTTTTACTGCTTATTGCCCTATTGGACAGTTACTTATCTGCCTTTCTCTCTCTCCTTACCTTTCTATTTTCCCTTCCCTTCATACCTCTCCAGTTGATGCATACATTAGCTTGGAGGGGGAGGGCTTCATGGAGATGCGAGTGAAGCACCTGGAGAAGATGGGAGAGGTGGCCAAGGCCGTGGTCCTGGCCAAGGCTTGCACTGAATGTTGCTGTATCTCCAACCAAACTACGTTTCGTCAGACCTATGTCTCCCTGCTTTGCCATCTTCTGCCCAATGAAGAAGCTATCATGGAGGTATTACAATACCTCACTGTTACCATTGGGGGTATAAATTTGAACTAGTTTCACTAGCATTTCAGAAACTGGTATGAAACTATTTGAATACTCAAAAAAACAAGAAAACAACATAATGTTTCTCAATATTTTTTTTGAGAGATAAGGGCTGGGATCTGATCCTAGTTCATGTGGCAGCTTTTTGTTTGGGTTCAGTTTTTAAGGCCCATCTGAGATCTGTAGTGTGTACTTTACACTAACTTTATTTCTCCCACTGCACCAATGAAAAAATGATTGCAGTGTTTCATGTCTTCAGTCCAGTGTGAACCATTTCAAATGAAAATTGTTGTGCCTGCCTGTAGGACTTTATAATGCTTTACTGAGTGTGTACTTGTAAAGCCCGTTACCTATATTTGCAAGTAATTACTTTATTTAACACATTTTATTAGAAAAAACCCATGACTCCGTACTGATGAAAGAGAACCTTTTTTATTTGTCAGGCAATGGTCCATCATGTCCGACTCTCAAAAAGGGTAAACCTGGTAAACCTGCATTCTTACCCAGTGATGCCATCATTTTTACTTAAATTTGTTTTGTAAAGGATTTAAACCATCCCCAACATTAGGTTAGTTCCTTTCAAGCCTGGGCTTGACTTTCATATTACCATAGTGATATGTGTTAGCCTTTGGTAATAATATATGGGATGATATCTGTGGTAGGAGTCAACAGCAGGCTGGATTGACAGGCTATTGCTGGCATGGTCGCACACTAGCTGTGAGAATGCTTTTGAGAAGGGAAATGTGACTCTGCATTTAGCTGTGGTTTGAGTCTTATTTCCTTTCTGTATTTACATACAATGCACTGTCTGCACTACTGTTTTGTAATCATTCTACATTGTATTTTCTCCTTGAACAGATATCCAGACTTGACTGTAAGGATGTACTGGAGATCACATGCAACTTGGAGACAGAGGGGGAGGAGAATACAGCCTTCATTTTGTGTACCACTTTCCTCACACAGCAGCTCCAGCAGCAGAGCCTTTACTGCTCCTGGTGCGTAGTCATTGTCAGGAACCAAAGGGATATCTTTCATTAGTTTTCAGAAAATCAGATTAGATGTCTCTTTGTTGCTTACTTATTTTCCCAATGTTATGTCTTTGTTTTGCCCAAAGGGAGTTGACACTGTTGTGGAGTAAGCTTCAGAGGCGAATCGACCCCTCTTTGGAGTCTCTTCTGGAGCGATGCCTTCAGCTAGGTGCCATTGCCAAAACAGTCCACCATTTGCTTTACCTGGTCCGTGTTATACGGACAGAGGTGAGCCTAAACAACCATATTATCCCTTTTGATATTGGAATTGATGCACTGGTTAATTTCTATTTCTTTGTGCAATGTTTCTTAACCTGTGGGGCCTAATGCAAAATGTGTCACAGATTCATATCACAGTATTTCCCACGCTTTCTACAATAATGATATTGTATCACAATATATATTTTAAAAATTCTGAATTTCAACTACCGGTAAGAAGTCTGTGTGAAGTTAAGCTTATAACTGAATGCAGATTATGTTATCACAGTATCACAAATGTAAAACTAAGACATTCACTGAACAAAATATTTTTAATTATGTTTTTAGAGTTTCCTAAAAAATAAATATAAAAAATAATTAACCTTTCCTGTGCCTAGTTAGTAGTAATGGATAAAATCCATAATACTAAATGACAAGAAAACCCTCCTGGCCCAGGAGTCAAACCCAGGTCCCCAGCACTGGTGTGGGCATATACGTATCTGAGTGCGCCACTGCTGCTGTCTGCATAGCATTGAAAATAATTTACTTTGTACTTTTAAAAGCGTCCTCATACGCTTGCTAATTCAAATGTAGAAAAAGTATAGACACTTTGCATAAGGCTGTCAATCTATGATGAACTTGACATATGAGAACCTAGGACTGCATGGCCATATTTCACAATGTGTTGCTGTGTGTGGGCATGTGTGCGTGAGTGTCAGTCGCTCTCATTCTTTTCTGTGGACATGTAGAGTTAGGGACCTCTTATAGGCTGGCCGCCCCAGGATAAAACACTATATTTAATATCTGAATAATTTCATGATCACTAATTGAGGATAATAGCAAGAGACTGTAAGGTAGGGCATTCAGAAAAGCACTCAACTGATTACTCTAGCGCACCTCTGTATCAGATGCTTGAGGGCATAGAACCATAATGGAAGTAGGCCTATAGCTTCTTAGTAGACAGATAAACTGCCTCATTTATTGAAACATTGTGATTGTGACAAGAAATAGTATTTCTTTTAATTTAGCCCTGTGCTTGAAAGGTGCGATATAAATAAAGTTATTATATTATTGCTCACAAAAAAGAATTGCCAATTCATAGACTATTATTAGCCTTCTGGCTCTGGGAGCTCTACTAACTACCTACAGTTACAGTTGCAGCTCTGAAATGGAGCGCAAAGTCCTTGATCAATGAGTGGTAATTTAAATAGAAAAGCCTGTGACAATGATAAATAACGTCAGCGGTAGTGTATGCTTTTGATTAGAAAGGCGTTGTGATGATAACTTTTCCCGTTTCTCCTGTCAAATTGTACTGCTTTGAGGAGTGGGAGAAGAAGGCACTGTGTAGCGCACGTGTATTTGTTTCAAGCAGGTGTCAATCAACTGCTTTGAATAAAATGTGGTGGGAAAGTATACTGGAGAATATTTTTCATGGTCAAAACATTTCAGTTGGCAAAAAATACACTAAATGCTTAGTTATGAAGGCTTTTTAACAGGGATATTTGATTTCATGCCATTTTTGGCATTTGGAAATCTAGCCTGAAACCTGAGAAGCATTATATCACTGTATTCAGTGTGAAAATTCATATCATGGCGTGAAGTTACCCTGGTATATACTGTTATACTCGTATACCGCCCACCCCTAGTCACAGATAAGATTGGATTGATAGGATTGTATCGATGCTAGATACTGCTTCAGTACCAATATTTATGCTATTTCATTAATTTCCCTAAGTTCACTCTATTAGACTAATTTATTTTGAAAACGTGACCTTGACTGGGTGAGAACGAGCCAGTATTGCATCCAGCAAAAGCTTTGCTCAAGCAGTCAAAATGCTGCACTGCTTCAAATTAAATCCATGCTGAATTTGCCTTGCATGCAACATCTTTTTACATAAGTTGCATCTTGCTGTATTTCCATGTGCTTTAGTAAAGTTGGCCTACACTTTCAAGAGCTTAACCTCTCTGGCATCATTGAAATCCACAGAACTGTTCTAGTATAATAAAGCATTATGTAAAGCGTCTTGTATCTACTCATTGTCAGAATGAGATGAATGTAAAACAGTATGAGTGTAATTGGAAAAAACAACCCTATAATTATATCATGGTCATAACAGATGATTTGTTTCTTGGGGCACTGCTAGATATTGATATAGTCTCATTCTCTTTTCAGGCAGAAGAACTGGGACTAGCTTCATCAGTGGAACTTTCTGTTAAAGCCCTCCAGCTTCCAAAGCAGGATGACTCAGAAACAAGGATTTCTGTCTGTAAGACAGTTTCTTGCCTTCTTCCAAATGACCTTGAGGTGTTGCGTGCCTGCCTACTCACAGAGTTCTTGCTTGGTCCCAGCCAAGAGGTCTTTGGTTGTCTTGAAGAGCTCTACTTGCGCCCAGACCAGAAGTATGACCAGGAAAATGGGGTTATTCCTAACTCGCTACGCTGTGAGTTGTTCCTGGCATTGAAAGCTTACTGGCCTTTTGACCCCGAATTCTGGGACTGGAAAACTCTAAAGAATCATTGCATCGCCCTTCTGGGGCTGACGCCAGAGTCAGAGGGGGAAGAGGAGGAGAAGGTTAAACATGAGCCACAAGAAAGAATGGTGGATGCTCTAGACTCTGAGCACCAGAACAAGTTAAATAGCAGTATTGGAGGTCATAAGCAGTATGATGATGAAAAGGACACAACAGAAATTCAAGGTGAATCAGGGGCAAAGAAACATAAGTTCTACTGTCAGATTTGTAAGAGGTCAGTTACTGAAACACAAATCCTTTACCACTCCAAAAGACATGCAGAAGGCAACATCCACCCTTGCCCAGTTTGCTTGGAGAGGTTTCAGAGCAGAAAAGAACTTGTTCCTCACATGAAAAAACATATTAAAAATCCAGCACACTTTTATAAAAAGTATGAAAAGAAAAATGATTTGCAGAAACAGATGGATGAGGATGATGAGATTGAGCCAGGTGAGATCCCAGTTGACCCTTCCTTAATGCTGTACTACGAATCCACACACGATCCAGATGTGTTGCACCACATTGTGCAGCAAGCCAAATCTGTAAATTTGAAGCGTGTTGATGATGACGAACATATCACATTCAATTACATTGACGTTCACTTCAACCTGCAGAACCGGGACGAGTATCCATGTCCAGGAACTCACTGTACGAAGACCTTTAAACATTCCAAGTACTTATATGTCCACTTGAAGGCAGAGCACAAAGACGATGAGAATGTGAAACATTTTCATGAGATGAGAGACAAACGGGAGAAGTGTATTTTTTGTAGACGCCATTTTGCATCTGCTTACCACCACCGCAAACATCGAAGAGTGCACTACGGTGACCAGCCTTACACGTGCATGGTTACAGGTTGTGGTGCTCATTTTAGTACTTCCAATGAACTGGTCACACACAAACAGACCCATGGCTATCAGCTGAACTACCAGTGTGAGCTCAAAGGCTGTTATGTCACTTTCTCTGACTTGGGACAAATTTATCACCATGAAGCACAGCATTTCCGAGATGCAGCATTTACCTGCACTAGCCCTGAATGTAAGAAGTACTACTTTTCCAAAAAGGAATTCATCCAGCATTTATCCACGCACAACATTACATTCTCTGAGGATGACTTTGAGACTCAGATGAAGGCTAAACAGAAACTTACTGCGGAAACAGCCTGTCCTAAAAAGTCAGATGATTCAAAGACTATATCAGAGGAGCTGGTCAATGGTGATAACTTTACCTCTTCCTCAATGAGTTGTGCCTCCTCTTTGCATGCATCAAGTTGCAAGGAGCCCAAGGGAACGATGACCTCCGTGGCAATGTGTTTTGATGGAAGTAAGTTCACCTGTGGTTTCGAGAAGTGTGGCATGACTTTCTCCAGAGCCAGAGATGTCCAGAGACATCTTAAATGTGCCCACCCAGAGCACCTGAAGTTGGAGAACAAAGAACACAGACATGACAAAGAGCGGGGCTCAAAGTCCAAAGGGCTGAAGGTGAAAACTGAACCAAACAGTGAGGAAAAGAGAAATGATGAGCTCTCAACTCCATGTTCATCTAAGGTTGCTGGAAAAGAACGAAAACCAGGCCCACAGTGCAACGAGGCAGACTCTTCAGACCTTGCACAAAATGATGATCTAAAAGAGATTCTTATTGGTCTCAGCAAATTGGACCTGAATTCCTCATGCTCTCACAATGGACCAGGTGAGCCCTCTCAATCCATCCCAGAGTCTAATACATCACAAATCTCCCTTCACCAGGCAATCATGACCAAGTCCCCAGTTGTATTGCTTCAAAAGAGACCTCTACACCTGCCTGAGGAAATGGTGAAAGTCGAATCTGATCAAGCATCAGTAACTAGTGAGGTAAGCAGTGTTGAATTGTTGGCCACTGCTAAGCCATATACCTGTGAGTTTAAAGGGTGCGACTTCAGGACTGCACAGAGTTTCAGCTTATTGCGTCACTACAACATCAAACATGGCCGCACCAAACAACAGGCCAAAAAGATGACTTGTTTGGAAACCACATGTTTTAAGCCTTATGTGTGCCAGCTCTGCTCCAAGAGTCACAGAGAGAAGAGTGTATTGAGGGCCCACTATATTCAAATGCATAAACTCAGTGAGGCTGCGGTGGCGAAAATCAACTGTGTACAGCATGTGGGGAATAATGCCACAGAGCCTGCACAGCATACATCTCACCCCTTGACAACTAATGCTCTTAAAGTGAGAAAGATAGATGTCCCCAACTGGCAGCGGCGGTACCTGAGAAGAAAGATGAGCATAAGAAGAGAAAATGAAAAAAACTTTGACAATCACTCTCCATCTGAAGAGGAAGTAGAGGAGGAGGCAGAGAATGGTGATGAAGACAAGCGAAAGGTAGAAAGCAAGGATGGGACTTCACAACAGGGCAGGACTACTACTAGACGTTTGGTAGCCAAAAGTAATCTCTGCTATATATTAACTAAATTCAATAAGCCCTTCCATTGTGTAGTTAAAGACTGTGATGCTGCTTTCTCCACGCAGGGAGGACTTGTGCGGCACTTACAGTTTGTACATCATTATAATCGCTCTCAACTCCTGTTGGAAAAAGATTTTGATATGCATGAGAATCCAGAAGTCAGAAAGGAGCCCGCAAAGAAAAGGCCTGTTCCACACTCAGATGAACCTCAACCCCAATACAAATGTCACTTCGCCAACTGCAATGCCTCGTACCACCTTAAAAGCAGCTTAGTGCGTCACACTCGTGAATTTCATTGTCAGCCACCAGAGCTAATGGGGTGCAAGTATGAGGGTTGTACGAGAGTGTTTAACGATACTAGTGCACTCAAAAAACATATTTTGTATAGTCACTGTGAATACTATGATTCACTTGTGTTACGTCTACAGAGCACTCACAAAAAGTCAATCAGCGGATGCCAAAAAAAGCTTATAGTCACATCACCTAATCCTCAGAAAGAAGAAGCCGATTTGCCTACCACACAGTCTCTAAAACTCAGCCCCAAGTCTGAAATGGCAGTCCAGTCTGAGGAAACTACGGAGGAGGATATTGAGGAAAAGATCAAAGTGTCAAGTAACAAGAACACAGAAAAAACATATGACGGTTTTACCTACCGATCTCATGAAGAGGCATTACAGATGTGCCAAGACCGCTGTTTGCGCGTGGCCTACCCTTGCATGGTTCAGGATTGCGATTCTGTTGTCAAGTACTTACTGAGCATGCAACGTCACTACCTAAAGGTTCACCGTATGTATAGAGAGGATTTCAGGAAAAATGAAGACAAACTGGTTTTCAATGCAGAGCAGCTTGAGGAACTAATTCAGAGAAAGTCAGCCCGGCCAACCATTACCGGAGCGTGTTCACCTAATGGGGTTCGCAAAATGGAGTATCAGGCAGAACCGGATAACCTTGGGGGACAGTCCACTCCCATGAGCCTACACTCCATCAAGGCCGAAACACTGGATGAGGATGATCACAATCCACTCTGCTTCCCAGAAGAGGGGCCGCCACCTGTAGAGCGGCACAACATCCTCGTTGGTGCTGATGATGTGCTGTACGGTGAACCCAGCACTGGTGGGCACACTGAAGAGCCAGCTGCCACAACACAGAACAGTCACAACCAGGAGGAGAGACTAAGATGGCAAAACATCAATCCTCCTCTTACTCCTGTTGATCTCTCGCCACCATCCTCCCTACGCTTTACTAATGAGGATGGCTTCCAAGACACATCAAGCAGTAAAGATGGTAGTAAAATGATGAACGGATCAGCGGCCTTACTTAACCCTCTTATTCGCCAGCCGCTGAAACGTAAAAACGAACTGTCTGAGCAGCCTTCTAACCTGACGGATGCCCAGCCTCATTGCCCTTCGCCACGCCCCTTTGACATTGCAGCTTATAAGCCTATGGGCTTTGAGTCCTCATTCCTAAAGTTCATACAAGAGACCAGTCCGAAGGAGGAAGATATGACGCCACTTAAAGGACGGGACTCCTTCAGACGCAGTTGTTCCGTCAAGGAGAACAACCAATTGGGAATCACTCACACCCGCAGCAAACGCACTCATTCCCCACTGATGAAGCCTCTTACCATAACTGGGAACTTCACGTCAGTCCAAAACTTGAAGTCCATCTTGGACAAGGCCCTGGCTGGGTGTGGGGACCTGGCCATTAAGCAGCTTCAGTACCTCAGACCTGTGGTGGTCCTGGAGAGGCCTGTATGCACCACCACCCTGCCTGACCTCTTCCCATCAGATACTAACAATAGTAAACTGCTTCTTGGAAGTTAAGCAGAGCACCTTTTAACATTGCTGTAGAAAACGGCTTTTTCTTTAACTCCACAAACTGTTCCAGTATTATTTTTTCTCTCCAAAACAATGTTAGTAGTATGCTGATTTTCTTTCTTTTTTAAGATGCCAAACTGAAGAGTTAAAGGATTTAGCTCCAAAACATTAACTGGCACACATCAGAGACATTATAATTTTGACATTATGAGACTGATTTTTAAAGGTCTGGTATGAAGGTATTCAGATAGCCCTTCCTCTGTTAACTCATGAACTTGTCACAAATGTACATAATTAATCATAATAAACGTGCAAATTTTCAGATTGTTAGAAAAAAAACTGATGGTCAGTAGCCTATTGCAATGCCTTTCACTTGTGTGAAAATGTGACTGAAAACATTTCCTCATTGCAAAGTACTAGAGGAGTATGTTGATTTTTTTTTTCACCATAATTTGTATCAAAACAGTGTTTGGATGCAGTGGACAGATGTTGGCAGACATGTATGTAACACTTTCTTATAAAAAAAATAAATAAAGGTTTAATTGGGGCCCTTTCAAAAATGTGTGCAACTTCTATTTGTTAAAAACATTTTAAATATTTAATTTTTACAGTACACTAGTATCAGTCCCTAGAAGAGAGAGTTGGCAAGTGATGTAGTTCAAGATTTGTAATTGCATTGTTTTATACAACAAGGTGCACTCTATATTTGTTCTGTAGTTACTATATTTTATATACTAGTATTTGATATCCGATAATATACAGTCAGTCTCATGATTAAGTTAAGTGTGATGCAGTCACAGTGCCAATCCAAAGATGCAGTGCAGTCTTGTTCTCCCATCTCACTTTACAGCTCCTTGGTAGGCAGCAAACAGGAATAAGACTGATTTCCATGCCAAGCTTTGTTTAGAATGACTGCTCTTCACCTTTCCATTCAAATCCTACACCAGAAGAATTATTTTGCACTGTGATATTTGTACAGTATCCTAAGAGAGTAATCAACATTGTCTTCCTCTCAAATCCATTTGCCTTTATCTGTGAAAATTTGGACTTTAATAAATATGGGTACAGCCGTTTCACCTAGATCGCAATACCTACGTATACCACGTTATGCTTCTTGGCATGCATTTGTTGGATGCTTTGACCCAAATGTCTTTCATATTATAACTGCAAAGGTTTAGCTCGGTCGGTTTCAGAGGTAAACAAACTCCTAAAGCTGACGGAGTTGATGTCGTGTTTTCCCATTGAGTTACAATACACAGACAACACAACATATTACAGACAACACAATGAGACAACACAACACGTTAAGACAACAAATTAAGACAACACAATACAGACAACACATTACAAACAACACAACACAATACAGAAACCCGCTGCAATTACACCAAATGACAACAGAAGTGTTTCCAGAGGACACTTAAAAGTGATGAACACGTCTGGACAGTCAATGGTGTTGCAAAATGAGCTAAAATGTAAGTCTTTTTGGTTTATTTTAACATTGATTCAGATATTATTGTTGTAATGTCTTGTCTATATATTGTTGTGTTGTCTGTAATGTGTTGTGTTGTCTTAATGTGTTGAGCTCTCAGAGCCACTGTACCATTCTCATATGTATGATACATGAACTTTCTTTTGGCATTTTTCAGGTTTTTTTAGGACCCTCTAATACCTGGATGGATGGATAGATAGGATGGATTATTTGTCCCATCATGCAGCAATATAAAAACTTGAATGAACTTTGAAAAAAAGGAGAAAAATTATTCAAGAATTGAGATTCATGTTGAGGGGAGAGGAAATAAACTGCCCCTCAAAAACTTGTAGAAGTTTTACTACTCCTATAGACCACCATTCTCATATGTCTAAAGGGGTGGCACAGGGTGGCAGTTGAAGTTGAACACTGATACGCGGAGGGAGACATTATGAAAAGATCCTGTATTTTAAAGCACTGTATATGTAGACTCCCGTTCAGCACTATTGTCATCTAAGGTCTACAAACCTACAACCATATATGAACACAGGTAGGCTGCCTTACACAAATTTACAAGATTGACATGACATCTCATCTCAGAGGCTGCCATATGACAACCCAACCAACAACATTTGCTTTTTGATTTGTTAAAAACATAGTATAAGGCTGCTCTATTTAAGTTTAATGGAAAGGTTTGAGATTTTTAAGAGGCCATCCTACTGATCGCTAACCTTGACTCGACTTAGTCAAGGCCCCATCCTGAGATGTTGAAATGTTTTTGCCACTCTCAAAATCACAAAATGTTAAACGCTAAATCATGCTTGAAGTGTAAACATATTTGTATGACTTATATGTGGCGAATCCTATCAGTACTGGACATACAGTACATCAAACATACATGTACATCAACTGCACAGAAACCAAAAATCTGAATGTTCAAGGAGGGAGCTTGGTTAGCAATCGATAGGATAGGCTTCTAAAATCCTTTATAAAATCCTAATATGAGGCAGCAAACACACTGACTGGCAGAAATGCATCCACTGTTTTCTAACTGAAGTTTGACTGTGCTGTTGATGGTAGCATAGCTAACACAGCTAATAGAGGCAGCCCAGTCATGACATGAGCACGATGTCTTCAAATTCACTTGTGCTCTGTGCACAAAAAGTGAGAGAAACGCATTTCCTTACCGTGAAAGGATTGCATTGAGGAGACCCAACTACATAGTTGACGTTGACATCGGGAAAGTATTTCCGTTAGCTCACCTTAGCTCACATGACAAACACGTGGAAATGGTGTCTCCAATTTGTGCTATTGTCTCACAATCCTTTCATGGTGGGGGAAACGTGATCTTCACATTATTTGTGGCCACGACATGTAAACCAGCATTTCAGAGTTTGTGCTCATTGCTCAAAATGTTGATAGAGGCCTGATCTCTTGCCTGTTTGGAGAGTGGTTACCGGTGGCGACAAAATTTGAACATCCCCGCCATCGCAAAGAAAATTAGGCCTGTTCTAATGTTTTGTCAGGGAGGAAGAGGTGATGACGTTACACTGTCACCCTCCAACATGGTGGCATTTTCCCTCGTAGCCGTTGATGACCACTCTCGTGTGACAGTACTCTTGGACTGTTTGCCTATCGCACCCTAGGGTTGCATTTCATGTTTGCCACCCCTCCTCTCTGAATACTGCTAACAATCTATATATCTATATCTAACAATACTACTGACCCTAAGAGCTTTACACAACCTGTTAAATCAAACGTTGTGGTACAGGTATAAAACGCACACACGCACTTCATTGTCTTGTCCAACATGGCCAACAACAACAACCACATTCCTTTTCCTTTTCAGTCGTCGTCTTATTGTTGGTCAAGTAATTGCAGACGGAGAAGGGCAGACCAGCATGCTGTGTCAGCAGCTGGAGGAGCTTAAGACATCTGGTGGTTTCAACGCCATGGCCCAGAATCTCTATGTGGACTACAGGAGCAGGCTCTGCTCCTCCCTCGGCCTGGAGGCCTTCAGAGACCCAAACAGAAGTCTGCTGGTGGCCAACATGTTGGCCGATAAGCTGCTGTCCCGTTCCACCACCCACATTGAGCTGAACCAGCTGGGGAGAGCAACAGCTGAGCTCCGGTCTGGTAAGTCATCTATCTGCTGCTACAGTGTCTCGTCAACAATTTATAAGCCTGTTGTGTCATACAGGACATTTACATGATGATGATATGGATTTCCTCTGTTTTGTTTCCAGCCCAGAAGAACAAGCCCAAGAAAAGTGGCATCGCTGGTTTCTTCCGCAGACTGTTCAAATGCTGCTGCTGCTGCATCTCCAAGCAGGATGTGGATGACTGGGGCGTATCGCCTCTCCATGTTACACACTACCTCACCTGCAACACGTGTCAATATTTACTGTATGATTCTGTTATTTTAATCGGATTTTTACTGTGATTTTGTTTTTTTTCTTGCTGAGCAAAATGTACTTTATTTGTTTGGGGAGATTGTGGTATTGATCAACAACCCGATCAACCCTATCATCCCTATTAGGGATGTTATAGTGCTTTAAGTTAGGAAAATGTGATTCATATAGACTTGTGTTGTTGTTATTATATATGCCATGATGCACTTATACTGTAAATGATCATTGTTGTTTTATGAAAGACAAAATGTTTTGATGTCAAATCAAATGTTGAATAAATAAAGTTATTGACATTTGTATGTTATCATATTTTCTTGATATGTTGTACCGCAATTTAGCGTTTAGCGAGCTGTAAAACCTGTATTGACAAACCTACATCAATAATACAAAAGTACCCAAGTGAATGTAAGAGCTGTATTTAAGGAGGCATATTGGTAAATATAATGATTCGGCTGAGTATTTGATGCTATTTGATTTTACTTTTTTTGAAATAAAAACAACACTATATTCAAATATTTCCAACGTGACACATTTTGTGCTTTTATTTGAAGGCAGAATCGACGTCGCTTATTAGGATGTTTTTGTTTCGGACATCTTTTGGATAATTAAACATGCACCGGGTCAAATTGACCCGGGAACATCATTGCTGTTCCTGACAAATGAACATAACAGGAGGGTTAATTTACAGTCTATTCTGTGCCTGACCATGGCAGCTTGACGCAGCTCACTGACACTGAGTTTGTCAAAATATTTCCTGTTTAAACAGTGTAGGTTTGTTGTGAAGGTTAATACAAATGTATCTTAAACTCGTAAATCTATGGTGGTCCTGAGAGCTCAACGCACTGCAACTTAAGAAAACACATTGCAAGTAGACAAAACACAAGCAAATAAAGAAAACATCTTTATCAATTTGACAACACACACAATGCATGTGTTTTGCAGTGCTTTGAGCTCTCAGCGTCACCGTAGATCAGACTCAGTATAATTAGTTACCAGCATGAAGGTTCTCTGATAAAAGTCAAACAATCATTCAAAAATAACCAATTGCCAAGTGAAAAGAAGAAAACCAAGAAACAATTCAAGCTTATGATATATCACACAAATAAAAAATTGTTGTGAATTGTTTCAACAAAATATACACAAAGCTTGAACCAAAACGTCTGCGGGAGGCTTTGCTCATAAAGGATGTCTTAGTTAGTTGCTTTTGCGAACAATTTTAACGGGATATCGCCACAATTAATAGAAAACAAATCAGCTGCGGAACAAAAGTCATCGCACTCGTTTCATTGACGACAGAAATTGTTGGTACACTTCGCAGACAAGCTGGAGCTCGCATGAATGGCATGATATTATAAAAGCCACGACTTTGGAATGGAAATTGGAAGCAAATGTTTCAGAGTTACTGTTTTTAGCCAGTGGCTTTATATTTAAAGTGGGAAAAATATTCACTTTATTGAACTAAAAATCATATGTTAGTGTGCGCAGAGCAGGAGCTTAGTAACTGCTAGCATTGAACTACCAGTCAAGCTAGCTAGCGTTAGCTTGTCAAGCTAGCCAACCCAGCTTGAATAATATAGACCGAGAACAGAGTAAAGATGACTGAAACTATATTTGACCTCCCGGTCGAAAAACAGATATTTTATGCTGTGTTGGGATTTTCATGGACAGTGTATCTATGGGAGGCATACCTTGCTTACAGACAGGTAAGTTAACCGTCAGTCATTGACAAACTCAGTGGCAGTGTCAAACTGAGTTGTTGCTTTGTAAATTAGTTTTGTACAGAAAAATAAACCCTAAAACAACTTCGACGGTTAAGTCAACTTGTGCCTAGATGGGCAGGTTTCCCAAAGTTAGAATTAAATGAGCCAAATCTTGACAAAGCCACGGAGGTAAGTTCACTAACGTTACTGAATGGATCACACATGTCAACAAAACTGTGAAAGACCACGAGTAATATATATTCTGTTTTTTGTAAGGCCAACGTAACAATTTTATGAAACCTACTCTTATATTTTCTTAGTGATTATCTGATAACGTTAGAATGCAACAAACAATCTGTCATAAATCGGAAATATGTAGCTTGCAATAATACGTCTAAATGGTATACATGACTCCCCATGCTAGTGCCTTGTTGGTCTGTTATAAATTAATAATGATTTAATGTTGATGTCTTTCACCCTTGCAGAGAAGGATATACAGGACTACTACACATGTACCACAGGAGCTAGGGAAGATCATGGATACTGAAACATTTGAGAAGTCACGCCTTTATCAGCTGGATAAGAGCAACTTCAGCTTTTGGTCTGGACTCTATTCTGAGACTGAAGGGACGGTAAGACAACCAGATGAGTGACTCTCATAGACCATTTGACTAAAAAGTTGCTACTTACCCCTTTCACTCAACTATAGTGACCTAGGACATCAAGATCAGGGGTAAGAGCCATGTGAAAATGTGTTTAACCCATATACTCCATGTCTGGCATATCATGTCATCTGCCATGTTGAATGGACACATAGTGTAAAAACATCTGCTTTTGCTAATGTTATAAGATGATAGTCCATAGTATGTGTACAAAGCTCTATGTGAATTGCCTGCTACATGGGATGGAATTGGATTAGCATACCGTAATATTCCCAGATTGTGTGTGTGTGTGTGTGAAAGTGATATTATTCAAGTGTGTAAATGTGAATATTTAGTTTGTAGTAGTCAAGGTCATTCTTGATTTTTGGGCCACATATCTTGAGATTTTATGCTTAAAACCTTTCTTGTCTTCTTAGTTTATCCTGCTCCTGGGTGGAATCCCCTTCCTGTGGGGTGTTGCTGGTTCTGTGACAGCTCGCTTTGGATTTGGACCAACGTATGAGATCTCCCAGTCCCTTGTGTTTCTGACCCTTGCCACTTTGTTCAGTGCCATTACTGGCCTTCCCTGGAGCATTTACAACACATTTGTCATCGAGGAGAAGCACGGCTTTAATCAGCAGGTACACTGTCCAAACAGCTGTCATGTATCTGTCCTGTCAGATCCCCTCACTTTTTTGCCTTCCTTCTCTTCCTCCCTCCCTCTTCTTTTGTATTTTTCACATTATTTTGTCTGATATTCTCCTTAGACGTTAGGGTTCTTCCTTAAGGATGCCGTGAAGAAGTTTGTTGTGACCCAGTGTATCCTGCTGCCTGTGACCTCACTGCTCCTGTACATCATCAAGATTGGTGGAGACTACTTTTTCATCTATGCCTGGCTCTTCACCCTTGGTGTTTCTCTGGTTAGTGCTATATTCACCGTACCAGCTTTTTATGTAGCTGTTCGACAACTGCAAGCCACTTTTAGAGCCAACACACTTACACAACTTACACCCAAACACATAAGTTGATATGGCTAAAAACAATACAGTTGTTCCTTGGCCCAAGGCCTATCTGGCCACCAAATTTCATGGAAATTCATTTTTGCGACATCCTGCTGACAGACAGACAAACAAACTAACAAGACTCTGTATTTATACTCTAGCTAGTTGTTTGGGCACTACCAGGTCATGATAATATAATTTATTTTGTGTTTTCAGGTGCTTGTAACCATCTATGCTGACTATATTGCTCCCCTGTTTGACAAATTCACTCCATTGCCAGAGGGAGAGCTGAAGATGGGGATTGAGACTATGGCCAAGTCTATCAGCTTCCCTCTCACCAAGGTTTATGTAGTAGAAGGTAAAGCTCTGAGAATAAACCTAGGGTGCTAGTAAATGGAGCCACACTAAGCCACTATAAGTAGTGATATATGATGAACCACTGGGATCATTAAAGTTTCATCTTATAGACATGATATTTTTTCATTATTAGTTCAACAAGGTGCAAGTCCTCAAGATATGTTGAATACATGGTCGGTCTGTTGTATATCTAATCATAAATTAGGTAATATGGTAGGAGGAAGACCTTTCTTGATTATGTCTTTAAAGTTCTGTAATTTTTCCAGGTTCCAAGCGTTCATCTCACAGCAATGCCTACTTCTATGGGTTCTTCAAGAACAAACGTATTGTGCTGTTTGACACTCTGCTGGAAGACTACTCTCCTCTCAACAAGACTGGGGAGCCGCAGCCTGAGCAGGCAGAGACTGACGACACATCCAGCGAGACCAAAGCCAAGCCCAAGGTTACAATGCGACACAATTGAGTGACCATTATGAAAATTCTTATTGCAATGGCATGAAAAGCATCAACACCATATGTGTAAATTAATCACATGATCAGGACCTGGCTGTTGCAGGGATCTCGTGACCTTACATGATGGTGTTTCTAACCACTAGGTCATCCTGTAGCCCCCCTCAGTTTCTCAGGCACAACCTGGAAAACAAGTAGATACAAGCATGACTTAAATACTCATTTATTTTGTATTTTCTGTCTTTGTAACACTGCTCTCTCTGTTCTCTCATAAATCTTTGTCCAGAACAAAAAGCAAGGATGCAACAACCCTGAGATCCTTGCGGTTCTGGGTCATGAGCTGGGCCACTGGAAGCTTGGCCACACTGTCAAGAATATCATCATCAGTCAGGTGGATTTATTGAATTACTTCACCATAGACCATTGTCCCGCCAACAAATTGACCTGACTACACATGATCAAATGCAATGACAAAGCATTACAATCAAAAGCTATATGTTATATGTATACAAATGTCAAATGTGGGTTAATCTGCTATTGACCTTTGTCTGTTCTATCTGCAGATGAATTCCTTCCTGTGCTTCTTCCTGTTCGCTGTTCTGATTGGGCAGAAGGAGCTTTTCCTAGCTTTTGGCTTCCATGACAGCCAGCCCACATTAATAGGCTTGATGATTATCTTCCAGTTCATCTTCTCGCCATACAATGAGGTGACCGTGGTATTCCATAGATAAACATAATAACCATGTTTGGAGGTTAATACAAATACAATGCTATTGTCATTTCACTATTTGAGGTCCAACTAGACTGTTCAATGCATACTGTATCTTGTGCAGTTTGCAGTTCAGCATCACATTACCTTCCACTGCTCATAGGATCCCATTCAGTTTAAAACTCCAACAAATATTCCATGTGTAGACCTCCTTATAAATCCAAAGTCATGAAGCAGCATCCTTGTTGTTCATGAGATACTTTCCTTGTTCCTTTCAAGCAATAACTGGCAATGAGTTCCTGTAACCTCATTAAATCTGTGAATTCCCACTTTTCCCACAATTAATTTTCATACTTTCTCATTTTTTGCAGCTCTTGTCCTTCTGTCTGACAGTCCTAAGCCGCAGGTTTGAGTTCCAGGCAGATGCCTTTGCACGGGGCATGGGCAAAGCCACAGAGCTCTACTCTGCCCTCATCAAGCTCAACAAGGACAACTTAGGCTTCCCTGTGGCTGACTGGTTGTTCTCCATGTGGCATTACTCCCACCCTCCACTCCTGGAGCGCCTCAGAGCACTGGGCAACGTCAAGCAGGACTGACGGGCCTGGAAGGGGGAGCAGCGACCACTGCCTCCCCCTAAGGGTCTCCGCAGACCACTCCTGGCCTTGTGATGTCCCCTGGTCTTTTTCTACCTATCTGTTCCCCCTTCTTGTTTTATATTGATTTAGCTGTTTCTTCGCTTGGCCATACATTCAATATGTTTCTCTTTGCTTAGAACCTTGTTTCAAACAAAACCAAAATAGATCAGCACAAGGCAGCCTCAAAAATCTTACTGAGCCTGAAGTGAAGTCTCTGTTCTTTCTTAAGGCAAGTATAGAGACACCTGATAAGCACTTGCTTTGAGAGCAGTACATCAGGGCAATGTGTGTGTGTGTATGTGTGTATGAGTAAAAATGCTTTTGTCAGAGCACGTCACATTTTTGCAAAGGTTTAACCTGAGTTTTCTTTTTGCAATTTTATTTCTTCCTGTTTTATTTAATTATGATATTTTATTTGATTCGAAAAAGCAAATGTATCCCTAAAAAGTTGACATTTATAAAACCTAAATTTTTACTTGGAGAGTATACCTGTTCCAGTTGTGGTGATGATGACAATTTGGTTTCCAACTATCAGAGAATCAGCGTGATTTTTGAGGAACAGCACATAAGCTTGTTTATCCTACAGTATACTGTGGGTTTTATTGGTTGTGTGTTTAAAAAAAGTGAAAAGTGGTCAGCCCTTTTCTTATGTACTCATGACAATGCGTTTGTATATACACAGGCTAAAATTTGTTGAATTGTCCCAGAAGTGCAAGTGTTGCTCATTTGGCAATGCTTCCCCAGGCAAGCTCAAGCTCAAGCTCTGAGTAATGCAGTTGGATTCAAATCCACGGCTGGCAGATTGAGCAATGTAGATGCTTTATTATGGTAACAAAATTTGAGTGCCCCTAATTATCTATGACTTTGGCCAGATAGTGGACACCATTATGGAACAGATAAACAGAATAGTGCTGAAATTAATTATAATTTAAAGTAACTTTTTTTTTTATATACTTCAATTGGGGGGGGGGGGGGGGGGGGGGTTGTCCTTTTCTTCTCTTCCTTTCTAATGCACTTGCTTGTGAACAAAGGTCCAGCCATACCTGTACATATGTAACTTTGATGAACAGCATGTCATATGAAGTGAGTCACAGAAAATCTTGAATGTGGTTTGGAATTTCAAGTTGATATGGTGTAATTTTCTTCGTTTCTTCTCTTGGTTTTGGGTCTCTGTGAGCCCAAAATTGACTGTCAAGCAAAGTATTTATAGCGGACATGGGGGAGGGGTCTGCTAAGTTTCTTTCACCACACAAGTCTGTATTTGGTTTGTTAGAAGAGGGGAGCATACCATACTTTATTTGCAGCATTGAATAAAATCATTCAAAGCATTTATATTTTACTCTGAGTGGTTGTTTTATGCTTTTATTATTTATTTATTTATTTTCATTCGTGTGTTTTTGCCTAGAGACAAGGACACTTTTAAATGACGCAATAACCTGTATGAGCTAAAATGAAAATTTACGAAGCCATCGTAACATTTTCTTTTCAACCGAGCCCAAAATCTCTTATCCGTGTAGTCTCGCGCACTCGCCTAACGGTTAGTACCTACGTAGAGCGTCCTCTACCACGCTGTTCATCGTGAGACCATACCATTACGCCAAAGGGGATTTTTTTCCTCCTCCTTACAACATATTGACACGATTTCATAGGGCTGCTTATTTTTAAATAGCAAATCTAATAAAATTGGAATGTAATAATAGAATACCAGTTCTTATTTGTTCTATTTGTTTTTTTTTAAACAAACGTCAAGTTCATAGTCACCTAATCAGATAATGGCGTAGTCCCGTGTGGCGTATTTCTGTGGACAAGGGCAAGTGTTTTCTGTCACTTGTTTCAGCTAGGGGTAAACATGGCGAGGTTTTTGCGGCCTAACGTTAGGAGTTTTGTCATCTCACAGTTGAGAATGTCATCCGACCATCAGGTAAAATAGATGTCGAATCCTAAGCCACAGCACCATGTTACTGTTGTAAATCAATGTAAATGAGTTAATGGTGACAAAGCATGTGTAGGATGAACAATGTTTGCAGGTATGTCGAATAAAGCTACAGGTCAGGGGAATGTTAAGTTAACGATGTGACGTTGATGTGATTTAGAGTATCCTTCGATGTACCTGAACATTCAATTATTTATGATGAATTAGCTGAGATGATTTTCGATCATGTCTAGTTAATTTTAAATGGAAAGTATTCAGAAAGTAATTCATCCCTATGAATGACTATGTTTAGGTTCCCTCTGTCAGCTAACTTAGCGGTTGCATTGTTAGACAAACAGCTTCTGGTCTGTTCCAAAGACCTCTTCTGGAAACAAAGAGATCGCTTATTTTTGAGTAAAATGTATACTTGACCTTCAGAAAAGCCTCGCCTTAGAGGGCCAGCTGGTTAGCGAAATCACTGTTTGCAATTTGC
Source organism: Hoplostethus mediterraneus (assembly GCA_034670385.1). NCBI lineage: Eukaryota > Metazoa > Chordata > Actinopteri > Trachichthyiformes > Trachichthyidae > Hoplostethus > Hoplostethus mediterraneus. Next base: position 6,759,385 of record JAXDDW010000007.1, read on the forward strand.
TCTATCTTTGGTATCAAATAGGTCACATGGCCACGTCTTGATAACAAGACCCAAGATGGGAAATTCACATACAAAATGAACTTAGAAGAAATTTGAAGAATTAATGTCTAAGGAACAGAATAAAGAATTCAATGTTAGCTTATTGAGCTTATTGTGTTTTGCTAAATGTATTAACAAGCATTTTCCCCTTTGGACTGTTCCCTCACCCCCTGTCTGTCTCAGATGGGTGAGCTGGGTAAAGGTGCAGGAAAAGGTGGCGGGGGTGGAGGGTCTGTCAGAGAGGCAGGTGGAGCCCTGGGGAAGAAGCAGGCTGCCGAGGAGGAGATGTACTTCAAGTATGTATTCTGTCTTCCAGCACAAAATGTGTATTGATTTGTATTGTGCAACTTTCATTGTATTCATCTCAGGCTTGTCAGGTAAACAAGATTTACATATACACCACGTTTTCCTCCTTCTGACCTTCCAATACTATCTTTATCCCTTTTCTTGTCCCTCCCTCCTTTTTCCTCACTCAATCAATCCTTTTGCTCCTCTGTTCTCAACCCCTGCTCTCTCTCCATCTACACAGGCGTAAGGAGCAGGAGCAGCTGGCTGCATTGAAGCAGCACCACCAAGACGAAATTGACCACCACAAGAAGGAGATTGAACGGCTGCAGCGCGAGATTGACCGCCACAAGGGAAAGATCAGAAAGCTGAAGCACGATGACTGAATGAAACCTCCCAAAAAGTTCCAGTGATTCTCATCGTCTTTGCCAAATACTTCAGTAATTACTCAGATTGCTGCATGCACTGTCTCACCGGGCCAGCCATGGATGTGTGGAAGATTGTACTGTAAATGCTTGAAAGTTATTAAAACAATTGCTTCTCATGAAATGGTTGTTGTTGCTGTGAAGTGGGTCCTACAACCACAGATTCCACATTTTGTGTTGTAGGCCATTGTACTGTAAATCAATTCCTGTTCTTGGACAATGCATAAATAAATGTGTGATGCAAGTGGCAATGCTACATTGATACCCTCTATGTGAAAAGTTGAATATACAACTTGAACATGAATTATAGCTACATGAATCCATGGGGGGTGAACTTACAGGTAACATTGCTCCTAGAACCATAAATTTAGAGTAGTAAAGCAGTGGCCAAACATCCACATAAATGCACAGAGTGGCATGTAGCTGATTGTACATAGCATATGAATATTTATTCATCCATCACTTTTTAATTCAATATATGCATAGTCTGCTTTTACAAAAACCGCAGGGTGGCGTAGTAAATCGGGAGATCGTCCTTCAACCTGAAGGCGTGAGTTCAAGCCCCTGCCACACAAAGTATGTGTCCTGTTGAAGTGTCCTTGATCGTTTCCTTACCAGCGCCAGGGTCGCTTTTCTATAGCTGTGTTCTGAAGTCCCTACGGACGTCCCTTCATGAATCGATAGATTATCATGTTATTGTTAAAAAAAAAAACGTAGTAAACTTTGCAAAATTAACTTGCTCCTCCGCCCATCCAAGGGTGGCGATCAAACGTGCATATATTAAAATTATGTGCACACGAGAAAGAAATAGAAATGTCGTCATTTCCGCCAAACCCCTGCCTTTTACTGCGGGGAACCCCGTTCATCTTTCTTTTCGCACATCATGGCGGACCGGTTCAATAAGGTGCGTTACTGCGGGAGACTCATAATGTCGTTATTTGCTTAATAGTGCACGCTAAACCTAATTTTTATCGCTAACCTGTCGACGATTATTATAGCACAACTTGGTGTAGTCGTTGTTTTGCTTGGTATATCTTTTAAGACTATTTTTGAGCACGTCATGTTAGACAGCTAGCCTTACTTGAATAGACATGCCTTCATCATGGCAGCCTCCCTAGCAAAGCCAACGTCGTTAGCTAACATAGCTAACATAGCTAACGTTAGTTACAGGCCTAATCATGTATAATGCTTGACTAACTGGCATGCAAAATGGCTTTAATTTAACTAATACATTACATTTATGTCTAGGAGATACCTAGGACATAAGGAGGCATTATGTTTCATTGTCAATCTCAACTTTTAGTCTCCAGCACAGTTGGATAACGTGTCAGCATGCCTCATGACTATACCGGGCAAATAATCACTGTTGCCCATGTGCTGTCACAAAGCTCATGGTGGTTAAAACACTTCAAATGTAACGTAAAACCCATTATGAAGTTATAATCTTAAGTTAGACGACCATGAAAATACTTAGCAGCCGAGATAAGAAGCACCGGCCTAGCTACCGTGCATATCGACGGCACCGACCATAGTAAGACTTCTGGTCAACGATCTTATGCCATGTCTTGCTGCCATCGTGGCTTAACAGGTTCTGCTGGGTATGTATGGAATTATAGTCTGTTTATAGAGCAATAGTTTGGCTTTGAATGTGCTTTGCAAACATCTGTTAAGATGCATAGTCTCTTGACCTGCCACAACAGTTCTTGCTCGACAGTGATGAGCTCTTTATCCCGAAGCTGATCATCTATTGATGAGAAAAACTTTACGGATCTGACTCCTGAGTTGGGTCAGGGACAAGTTGTGCCTCAAGCAGGAGTCTTTTTAAATTTAGTGAACCTTTCAGTGAACTTAATATCAATGTTAAATTTTACACTTAAATAAGGACATTAACTATCCATAACAAAGTCTTAATGACTGTCTAAAATCACCACTGTGTATGTGGATTTGTGTAGTAGTAATATCAGTCATAACATTACATAACAAATGTGGGTTTTTTTTTTATTCCTCCTATCAGGTTCTGCTGCTTGATGGCAGGGGACATCTACTTGGGCGTCTTGCTGCCATCGTGGCTAAACAGGTTCTGCTTGGTATGTATTGAATTTGTTTGTTATAGGGAGATCGTAATTATGCTAGAAAATAGCTATGTACTAACTAAAGCCATGTCCAGCGTCCCCATGAACATTATAAGTAGCAGTATGTTTATATTGTGCAGAGTTTGAATCTGCTGTATTTCTAGAATTTCCTCCGGGGATCAATAAAATATAAATATTGCCTCAAACTGTCAATGATGATTACTATCTGCCTTGCTTGAGTTTAACGACCATGAGAAAACTCACATGCACTACCATCTGAGACAGGATACAGAACATCACAAGAATCAATGGGTATTGCCTAACTGTTTAAACAGTGCTATTTTCTTTTCTCAGGCCACAAAGTAGTAGTGGTGAGATGTGAGGGCATAAACATCTCTGGCAACTTCTACCGCAACAAACGTGAGTATCCTGTTTTTTGCTGTACACTATAAATGAGTTGCTTGGTGTCAGTGATGTTTACCACAGTAAAGAATTCGAGTTTAACGGCCATGAGAATACTTTACATGCACTACCATCTGAGACATGAGCGTCATATGTACATTTTACCGTTGCCCCCTGTCATAAGTAGTTGTCACATGTTTCAATTGGTCTATTTACTATGGTTCTCAACAGTGAAGTACCTGGCTTTTCTGCGCAAGAGGATGAATACCAATCCCTCTCGTGGACCATACCATTTCAGAGCTCCTAGCAGGATCTTCTGGAGGACTGTCAGAGGTGAGATTGTAAAACAACTCTGGACATCACTAGGACAGTGTAGTTTGAATACTGTTGAAAGATATCACTTCTCCTGAAGAAACAAATGCAATGCTGTTTAAGAATTGAGTAAATGGGTTTGGATGCCCTGCTGGTTTAGTAATTGGATCTCTGGCTTTGCTCGAAACATTAACAGTTGGTCGTTGAAATGCAAGATGCACTTCAATTTGATCTAGCACAAATTGTTCCTTGCTTGACAGTGATGAGCTCTTTATCCCGAAGCTGATCATCTATTGATGATAAATACTTTACGGATCTGACTCCTGAGTTGAGTTGGGGACAAAATGTTGTGCTTGCGCAAATGCACATTGGTGACAGCATTGTCATACAGCAATGGATGGCAATACTCTGCATTGAAATAATTTTTGCTTTGACTAGACTTCAAACTTTCTTTTTCTGCAAACCAGGCATGCTCCCTCACAAAACCAAGCGAGGACAGGCTGCCTTGGAGAGGCTGAAGGTGTTTGATGGTATCCCCCCACCCTACGACAAGGTGAGTAGTCAATCAAAAAGGACCAAGGGCCATTAAGCACAAATATTATCTGGTCCTTAAATGTCTGACACTGCTGTCTATGATGTTAACCTTTCCTTACCTACCTTGTTTGAGTACTGACTCTGAAATAAATTTATATCTGAGACATGCTGTATCCCCCGTGATTGGACCAGTTTTTTTTTCTTCTTTATCTAATATGGTCTTTCTTTCACAGAGGAAGCGCATGGTTGTGCCAGCCGCTCTTAAGATTGTGCGCCTGAAGCCCACTCGCAAGGTGAGCCTATAGGAAAAGGTTGAATTTTAAGGCAGGCCGGTCAGGTTCAAACTTCAAATGACATGAATTGACTTTGAATATGCTTTGCAAACAAGGATGAACTTTGACAACATCTGTTAAGATGCATTCTCTTGACCTGCCACAACAGTTGTTCTTGCTCGACAGTGATGAGCTCTTTATCCCGAAGCTGATCATCTATTGATGAAAAAAACTTTACGGATCTGACTCCTGAGTTGGGTCAGGGACAAGTTGTGCCTCAAGCAGGAGCCTCTTTAAATTTAGTGAGCCTTTCAGTGGACCTAATGTAAAATATAGCAAAACACATAAAATATCCAAAACAAAGTCTTAACGACGTCTAAAATCGCCATTTTGTATGTAGATTTGTGAAGTGGAAATATCCGCTATAACAACTTTATTTGGCACTTTCTGCAAACATGTTTGGAATATGATCAACCTTGTTTGTAATACATTGTGAGCAACCTTTAACGGATGGAATGTCTGCTATATTTCTGTATTGAAACATTCTGAATCTTTCTGATTTCCTTTCCTCAGTTTGCGCTCCTTGGGCGCCTGGCCCATGAGGTTGGCTGGAAGTACCAGGCGATCACAGCCACTCTTGAGGAGAAGAGAAAAGAGAAGGCCAAGCTCCGCTATGCCAAGAAAAAGACCACAATCAAGTTGACCAAGCAGGCAGAGAAGAACGTGGAGAGCAAGATTGCAAAATACACAGATGTTCTCAAACAATATGGAGTCCTTGTCTGAGCTGGGTTCTTCTGGCCAATAAAGAAATAAATGTTTATAGAAAGTGTATTGACTTTTTTTATTCCTGATGTCTGAAGAATGAAATTGATGTGAAATAAATTATTTCCACTTATATGTATTCTGTGTCAAAACGACCAGTTAACTGATAAAATCCATGTCAAAGTCTTTCATGTTGGTTGCAAGTAGCAACACGTGTGCAGTACAAGCAGTTACAGCCCTGTGATTAACGCAAAACCTTGGGGCCCAGTTTGTCAGAACGTAATCTAGATCAGAATTAAACCTTTTTTGCATTTAAGGCACAACCTGATCTTGCTGACTTTTTTTGTTGTGATCTAGATACTGAAGATTACAGAATCTACATGCTGTGGGCAAATATTTGGTCACATCAATGGCCTATTTTATGATGATCCATGTTAAGTATGGAAATGTTTTACAGCAGACCAATGGATTAGAACATGCATTATTGTGGAAATAGTACCTTTTTATAATCAAACTCCTATGCTTACGTACTCAGAAGTTGAGTTTTTTCTGATTGTAGTCATGAGATGTACATATGATATACATATGGTATTTGTTGCATGAATGCAGAAGAAAAGGTCCAAGTGAAGTGTCAGTCTGGTTTGGTAGAGAATTTAATGAAGCCCTGCAGTCACTTAGAATCATTTTTCCCCAAGCCACGATATAAAACTGAGGCGCACACTGACCTATAATGTATCTTTGGCTTTTGTCACCTTTTTGACCTTTGATATCTGCATCCCTGATGTACGGGCTGGTAATTCTGCTGAAGCTACCCATACACCCAGACATTTCCCCCCGGTGCTCTCACAATTTCCTTTACCTTATAAATAATATACAATATCCTGCAACCTGGATTGTTATAAAGACGTACAATCTGGTGCTGCTCCAAAGAGAATGAATTTGGAAACAATCCTACAATAACCTGCGCTCCCGCCATTATATTGTACTGTACACTGCACAGTCCTACCCTTGCCTCTACACACAGCAGTATTTAGTGTCTCTCGGAGTACACTTAAGCCTTCAACAAATTCTAAATACCTCAAAGGAAATATAGGTGAACTGTGTCACAAATATTGTTTCTGTCTTCCTTTATCTTTTTTTCCTCATCTCTCCCTCCGAACAACAGTCTGCTTCTTTATGTAATGAAGACATCCAGACAGAGAGAAGGCAGTGGTCTTGTTGAGGCTAAGATTAAGTTAGCAGGCTTGTGAACAGAAGGTTGTTGTCTTGAATCCGAGGACCAGTGTTGGGGCAGTGAATGAGTAACACTGTACTTGGTCAGCTCACAGATGTGATGCAGGACGTCGCTGTAAAATGATGATTTGATTAATGATAAATGAAAAAATATAAAGTAACGTGACATTAGTTTTATCGTGGCCCTCCCTCACTACAGGAGAGATGACAACTGTTCAGGAGCCATCTCTCCACTTTAACCACCAGAGGGCATTGCTGATGTGATTCTCTACTCCCAGCCAGATGACAAGCAAAAGAACAACCACCTCTGTTTCCTTGAGTACAATGTGACCATCAATTTGCAGCCAAGGCCTGGAGTGGGCTGACCTTGTGCATGAGCCAGATCCTGAAATAATGGTCAAGGTGAGACATCGTCTTCAGTACAAGGATATCACGATTCAGTATGCACATCAGGAAAAAACAGATAGATACCCATGAGATAATTGAAAAAAACCTGTGTGACATAGCTTCATAAAAACGTTTACACAAGTTAAAATCAATCAATCAATGCAAATACTTGAAGATCATTCAAAGCTGAATGAAAGCGCTGTCTTAACATCATCACAAGAGATTCAGTGTGATAAACTATTGATCCCTGATGGAGCATCAAGGGTTCAGTCTCCTTCTCAATGACACTTTAGGAGAGCAGATGCTTGCTGTAATGAGGGATTGAACCCTGGCCTGCTGCCCAGGCTACACACACGGTAGGTAGACCCAGATCCTCATTTCTGTTAACATGAATACAGGACTTGAACAATCCTTTTTGGATCATCAGATGTGGCTGTCTTTAACCAATGTAAGTGACAGTTTGGACCTCAGCTGAAAGTGCTGTTTGTGAAGAGCCTAGCCACTCCTGCAACAGAACACCTAGAGTATATCTTCTCCCAGTTTGACAAGCTGGGGTCAATAACGTCACGTTGAGGACAAGGGCACTGCTTTGAAGGCGAATAACTGTGTGTATGTGTGTATTTCTGCACTGGGGGTGTTGGTTTCTTGAGTGTCTAGTCTTTGCCCTTGCAAATTAAAAAAAAAAAAAACGGGCCTTGCACATAATAAATTACAGGGCTGTATAATTATCAGTGTGTGTTCTTGTAAATTCCCAGTGTTATTGATTTGCAGCAAATCTCCAGCACTTGTTTTGGCAATGGACAAGATGAATAGGAACCAGTTGAGGGGAGAGGAGAAAGAGGCCAGTCTGCCACCAGTCTGCCAGACAGAAAGAGGAAAGAGGTCCAGAGACCATCTCTCTCCGGTTCTCTGAAGGGCCGTGGTGAAAACATTGGCGGGAAAAGGAAAGCTGGTGTTTAAAAGCCAGCCAGATTCCAGGTGACGTCAGACAAATGTCCAGCAGAATTGAATCCCTGGAGGTGATCTGTGCACATTAAACATAATAATCACAAAAAATCTCAAGAACACAACAATTGAAAATTTGGCTTAGCTCTCACCATTTTGTATAATATGGATTGACTGCCCAAGGAATGAAATGAAGTGAACATACATTAATACTCCTTTCCTCTTTATTTTCTTATGCTTGTTGTGGTAACTAAGATAATTTTTTGTAGTTTTATTGTATACAGTTTTGTTATTGAACTGTAGTATATTTAGGCACCTACATGTTTTATGTCCATGTTAAGTATGGAAATATGTTTTACAGCATACCAATGGATCAGACATGCTTTTAAAATGTGTATTATTGTGGAAATATAAGTAACTTTACAATTACAATCAACAGCCAAGATACTGAGTCAACTCTCATTTTAGCAATCATTCAACAGTTATCACATAAATCAAAGTATATTTAATAAGATCAATTTTAGCATTTTAGCTATCTATTGGGGTTTGTGTGTCCAACGGGCCTGTCCTTGTGGGGTGAGGAGGTTTCTATTCAAAGGCCATTTTTAGCTCTGGCTCCTCTGTGATCTCTGTGTTTCATGTGCCATCGTTCTCTTGCCTTTTCCCTCGCTTCCTCTGTGTGATCCAGGTCTTTCTCCTTCTCTTGCTTTGTCTCCATTGCCTTTGCACCTGCCTTTCTTTTCCCTGTCTTTCTCTCTCTTGCCTTTTCCCATGCTCTCTCTGTGATCCGCGTCTTATCTAATCCACGGGGGACTACGGTTTACACCCAGACAGCAGTGCTCTGTGACAGTTTATAGGTGAAAAGAAGAGTTATACACCTGAGAGGCTTTCACAGTTCACTCTGATGACTGTAGGAAAGTTCACTTTCAGTTCAACACAGTATACTAGCACTGTATAATGCAGGATTAATATGAAGTGCTGCAGGATTAATACTAAAGTGTTTCAGAACACAGACTTACAACTCAATCATTGCATGTACATTGTTATTTTTGAGACCCTGCAGCACTTCATGTTTTCTCTGTCACTCATTATCTTTATCTTCACTTTATAAGCGATCTTGTCTCTATCTAATTGAAAAATACAGCATGTTATTTCCCTCAGCTAAATATGGACTATAAAGAGGACTTTTGATTTTTTATATCTGCTGTCATGGCAAATTCAGAAATTGGTTCACGTTGTAAAAGCCAGAGGCATTTGTCCCTTAAAAGATTAACTGTCTGAAAACGATTTTGAAAAGTACGGCAGGGTAAACTGAGCGTGAAGATCAGATTAGAGCGTCTCAGCCATCAGAACGTTTAATCATGTGTTCTTTGGAAATTAATTTAAATGATGACTCACTTTGTCCACAGTGAATTCTTCAGTGTAAGTAAGAGTTTCATTCTAAATGATAAATTGGACACCTACTCGAATAAAATGATTGCTTTGCATGACAGAAAAGGAAAAAGGTTTCTGAAATATTGATCAGTGAACATCAGGTAACATTTCTTGCCCAAAATGGTGCTTATGAACGATAAAGAGATTCAGGCCACAGAACAGACTCAGAAGTATTAACTAGTATTAACTGGAGCTTTAGTTCTGTTTTTCATGTCTGTGCTGTTGCTGCTCTTGACTTTCATCATTTTTTATCTTTATGTTTGTTGTGTGTGCCATTCAGCTTTGTGTTTCACCATCTGCTGGAGCTTGGCGAACCTCAGGAAGGGGATTATGAGACTTGTTTCAGATTAATTTCTACTTTTCTTTCCACTGGGTTATACCAAGACTAGTGATCATTTTAGTATGAGCAGTCACTCACCCTGTGAAGCCACAAGTACTAATGAAAAAGAGGACTTTTTCAGTCAAATATCAATTAGTCAATTACTTATTGTTAGGGTCTCAATTAAGGTGATTAATTGTTTGCTATAATTCTTGCTACTATATCCTAGAAATTATAATTATAATGTTATTACATCAAAATGACCTTCACAAATATTCATTAGTCTTGCTCGACAGTGAAGTCAACATTTTGCAAAATTTCATAATTTGCATTGGAACAATTATATTGTAGGAAATTCATTTTATGAATCAGCAATTAAATAAACGATTTGATAATTATTGTTATTAGTCAACAACATTTTTTTATAATCAGGACAGACCAACACAGATTTATACTTATTTCCTATCCCCATTTCCCGTTCAAGTGAACTTTTCCTGGCAAGACGGTAAATTGACTAAAGAAGTGTAGCGTTATCAGGGTGCAGTGTTCCCTTCAGAGATCATTTCTCTTACTGCAGTTGAGCCATTTACCAGAAGAGGGTAGTGTCACACTTAATAACCCCACCAAATAACTCCAAATTGTATTTTTTTTTTCCGAAGTAATTGTAGGCAAAACATAACTAGAAGATAAAAAGGAATAAAATAAGTTAACTACAAATTAAAACCATATCTTTATAGGATATATTCCTCTTTTCCCGCTGTACGTAGTTTATATCTAAAAAATAAACCCAGGTTGTCTCCTTCCCCCAACTTTAACTTTAAAAAGTGTTTTTACTAAATATGATGCAATTTTATTAGAACCGACTTTGTTTTGGAACAAATCTCTAGAATCTACTTGGACAGTCCAACAGAATTGTTCGAGCACTATAACATTCTTACTGAAGTTGATCTTGGGAGATTGGGGAAATAATCCAAAACCCTGTCAGACTTATATCTGAATCTTATAAGACTCTGACAAAACTATACAATATGATTGTATTTGGAATCTTGACATATTGGATTTTGCTTTTGGATTTCTTGACTTTTTACTTGGGCAGTTCCATCATAACAATAAATGATGAAACTGTACTTGCCTTCAGTGCCCTTTTCTTGAATCTTCTGAACCTCCTATACCTAAAATAGGACAGACTTCAAATGTTTCAAACAAGCAGCGTCACTGCCCATCTCTCTCTCTTCACCAAATTGATGAGAGTTTCTTTTCATCTAGATTTATGCATCAATTGGCCTGCATAGAAAAGTCATCAGTCATGCATTCAGTGAGTTGAAAGTCTGCATAGGAGTTGGTAATGGTAAATTGACAGGGTAAATTGTATTGCCCCCTTGGGACCCTGAGGACCTGACCAGTCTGTCATAGCCTCTATAGAGCGCTTATGGATCATATGGATCATATCTGTATTATCAGGTCACCTCCTCTCGTTCCCTTTTTATGTCTCTTTCCTCTTGATCCCATTTTAGCATAATAGACCTATACAGGGAAAAGATTTTTAAAAATATAGCAGAATCCTGTCTGAATGTCTACATGACAGCTTGTAGCTTGTGTTGGCCCGTGCTGCAGCTGGATTCTGTTATTGCAACAAATGCTGAAGGACATCCTTCAACAAAAAGCTCTCCATGCACCTGCCTCACTGCTTCTCTTCACCGCTTCTCTTCACCGCTTGTCTTCACCGCTTCTCTTCAGCTTCATATAATGTCTTAATGTGATTAGTTGTGGGTGTGTAGGCATTGTATTTGTGTCATAAGGTATGTCTTGTTTCAAGTGGCTCCAACTGGAAGGCAAAACATTGGTTATCTCCTTAATTAAGGCATATGTTTTGTGGAGAATTGCTTGCGTTACCAAAAGCCGACAAGACAGTCCCATACTTTTTTATCTCAGTCTCTTTTTCTGTCACTGTCTCTCCCTCTCTCTCTCTCACACACACACACACACATACACACAGATGCCCACAGATGCCCTCCTTGTTGGCATCCTAAAACGGGGCCCTCCAGGGATCAGGAGGAAGGCCAATCTGACGCCTGTCTACCTGAGTTAAGGAGGGAATCCGTGTCCCCAGCAACCAGATGGAGAAATCACTGTGACGTCTCTAAAAATGAGATTTTTGGATGTTGCTGCCTGCTGTAGATTGCTCTCTAATCACAACATCTGAAACAGATTGAAAAGACCATGATTGCCTGAAACTGCTCCTGCAGGCCCAGCTTATTAAGGGCTCCAACAATAATAGACGTCCTCTTCGTCCTCCTTCAATTGGCTGGTAATTCTCGGTCTCAGGATGGGAGCACTGATCTGTGTGGGAGCCATGGAATCGTTGCTGGGCCAAGTTCATATCTCCAAAGCTTACGCCCTTGCGGCATTTTTGAACCAAAATGATCTTCAAAATCAGATTAGTGAATGGGCAAGCTAGTGTGTGCATTTTGAATAACTGTGTCCACCTTATGTTAGTCATTCCTTACAAGAACTTTGATTCAGAATTTAGATACATGGCTCTTTATAGGAGCCCTGCTGATGAACTCTTTGAATTGGCAGAGTAACTCCACAACACGTTTTTTTGCCGATGTCAAATTCATTACAAAGCTCAGCGAATGGCTTTGAGAAAGACAAATAAAGGGTTGGATGTTGGATAACTGTAAAACACGGCTGAGACTGAGACGCTGAAAACCTGTCATCCATAAATCTATAACTTGCAACTGCTATAGGAATGGAATGTTCTTTTCACCAGAATTGCATTCTGTCAACTATAGCAGTTATTTTTTGATGTTCATTGAATGCCCTATACTGTGTTCCACGTTATTAATACACACCGTACACAGAAAGAGGAATAGAAGAAAGAGAAGACTTGTCATGGCTCATTCATGTAGAGCCCTTTGTGTTTTCAGTCTTCACTTGATGATGTCGCACCCACCTACAGACACACAGACGTTTAGTGCACACAAACACACACACACACACACACACACACACACACACACACACACACACACACACACACACACACACACACACACACACACACACACATTTTTCAACTCACACAGAGCTGTTGATGACAAGTGCCTTTTGTAAATGATGTATGTACTGTGGGACACAGGTATGCACAGCTGTGATAATGCATCTTCATGTGATACGGTAGCTCATGCCGTACATTGTTTCTATTCAGTGACCTCCCACCAGCATAATTGGAATGATTTAGAATGACAGAATTACGACTCACTGCATTGAATCATGCTCAAGTCATTACATCCATATATGGGCAAGATCAATTCAAATTCAGAGGGGACAGCATTTATAATAAATTGCTATTTGGCAAGCAGGGCCACAAATTGGATTCAGAAATTGAGATCCATGAACAGAGGAAAACCAATCACAGACACCCTAAACAACATTGTAATGAAACACCGCTTAAACACACAATACACACATACATGCAGGCACAAAAAGCTCACGATGCAAACTCAAGGGGTGGCAGGGTGGCTAGAGAGGCATTACTGTGACTGGAAGGTTATCATTTCATCCTCTGTGACAGCCAACGTACCAAAGCGTTACCAAAGTGTCCTTCAGCGAGAAAATACAACCCTACAATGCTGCTTTAGGGGCGCCGCGAATGGCTGACCCTGCACTAATCCTGCCTGGTGAAACACACATGCATGTCTCACGGGAAGGCATGAAGAAAACGAATCCCTCATGTGTAAGTCGATACAAACACCATCAGCTTCTCTCTTTATCACACTCATGCACACGCACACACACACGCACACACACACACACACACACACACACACACACACACACACACACACACACACACACACACACACACACACACACACACACACACACCTATTCTAGAATTCTATGTCTATGTCTTTCACCAGTGGGCCAACTGAAATCAATTAGTACCAATTATGGGTACTTGTAACTACTAATCAACAACACACACTCAGTTAATTTATATGTGGAGCCATAAGAAACCTGCTGTGTGAGAACTATGTTGAACTATATCATGTTGGACATAAAGCAATGGGTCTTTACTTTACTTTACGTGACCTCATGTAAATTACATGTCTTCACATAGAGCCTGACTTTACTTACAATGTGTATAAAATATTTTAAAATGGTTTCAGTGAACGCTGCCATGTCTTCTGTAATAGCACACAATGGATATGTAAGTACTTTGGACTAGGCTAGATCTCAAACCGATGTCAAACCTAAGTGAATTAAAGAGTCTGACAGCTGTTGTTATTATTATAAGGGAATCATATGGGAAAATACTCAAAAGCCTTTATTTTTTAAATTTAAGTAAAATTACTAATTTTCAGTCCCTGGACCTGTTGGAAAATGTAGCTTCCCTCCAAAAGTGCCCAGTTGCCCCAGTAGAGCTGCAAAGTGTACAGGAGTACAAAACTGTAGTTGAAATGAGCAGCTCTCGTGTGTGTGTGTGTGTGTGCATTTGCACCTAACTCTCCCTCCTCCCACATGTGCTCCCTCAGGCTATCGCTATATAGAAGAATGTGCTCTTGCTTGGTAAAATAATTATTTTTTGGTAATTGCCTGAGTTAATAATAATGTGTGAAATAGCCATTAGAATAGGCTACAAACATCAATGTACATTATATGTTTTTCACTTCTGACAATACAGTCAATAGTAGGATATTGCACTCTATGAATTGTATTAGTTGCAGGCAAATTGAGTAATAGGTACAGGCAAATAGATTACAATAGGGCTGTGTAGATCAAATCATAATTTATCAAATCAAATTGAAAGCAATAATGCTGGCATGCTGATATTAAAAATGTTGAGGTTTATTCAAAAGGTTGTTTGTTTGCGTGGAATGGTTCATGTGAATGCTTCGTCTTGTCAAAGAGCTAGTTGAGTGTTTGCAATGGGAGATACTGGTTTAAAGATGATTAACCATGCCTGGTCATCTTGAGCTGTCTTGATAAAGGATCCTGTAAAAGAGTTTTTGATTGAGAGGAAAGCTCCAAATGGGTGTCACATCGATGGATAGACTTTTATACAGGGGTGTCCTGAAATCTGGGTGTGACAAAAACTTCACAATGTTTAAATGTGAGACCAGGGTTTTTCACTTGGGTAGGAAATTACAAACAATATAAAATAGAAGCAGGTGGACAGAATAATGGAAACACCTATTTATATAGGAATATCAAGTACCTTATAAGGAGTAGGCCAACTTTTGCCTTCAGAACAGATTCAGTCTTGCTTGGATGGCTCTCATGTAGTTGGATACTGGGTCATTCTTCGAGTCAGACAGCCTCCAGTTCTTGAGGGATGAGTGAGGAGGAAATGTACGGTGCACTTGGCGCTCCAGAACTTTGCTTAAAGGTCAATGATGTTTAGATCTGGTGATTTGGGAGTCCATGGAAAGTGTTTTACTTTGTGGCATTCGTTTAGCAGTGTGTGGGCACATTATCATCAATAGTGTTTTGCACCCTGTAAAATGGCCATATAACGACCATGCAGAGCAATCATTAGCCCTAATGACTTCCATGAGATAGTTGTCCATTCCATTACAGATGCACCACTATGTTTAACAGTTGCCAACAGACATTTGGGTTGAAGGCAACCTTTGGCTCTCTCCAAACATAAACCCATCCGTATGGAGGAAAACGAGTGAAAGATGACTCATCGGACTACATTACTCTTCTCCATTACTCAGGGTCCAGATGCAGTGCTGCTTTTACCAGGTCATGAGTCTATGTGTATTGCCCTTGTGTGCAAGCAGTTTCCAGCTCTGCCATAAATACCAGCTTTGTGAAGCTCACAATATAATGCTGAGTCTGTAATACAGAGGTATTGATTTGATTCTGTGGTCATTTTTGAGGCTGTAGTTTTGTGGTATTTAGCTGTGAAGTGTCTGTCTATCCTTGTCAGTGACCTTTGACTTGACAACTGGTTACTCTTTATCTGTTTTGCCCCCCGTTTTGTCCGTGTTTGGCATATGTTATCATGATTTTCAAGATTATTCCCCTTGCCACATTAAATAGTTATTGCAGTTTTGTGAACAATGAACCTGCAATGGTCACAGACTATTTGGCCTATTATAGGCCTGTTAGTTGCCTCATGTTGCTCACATATAAAAGTGGTGATTGTCAGACCTCTTTTAAAAATGACACACTACACTATTGACATTAGAGTGAATATAACACCATATAGCTGTCTTTGTTAATTGTAACCGATTTAGTAAAAGTACCAATTCACTTACTTCAAAGTTATTTCGTTCGTTAGTTAGTTCAAAGTCCTTTTTCATGTGGTGTTTCCATTATTTTGTCCCGCACTGTGTACTTTCCATGAGTATATAGGTTGGATATGTAGCAAGCTGTCTCTCTGAGGGGTTCTTCCTTCCGCCTGCAGCTCTAACTAAAGATTTGATCTTTGAAGAACATGATTAATGTTTACGGTGAATGGATCTAGTGCTCAACCTTATATCCATGGTAAAAAGGTGGGTCTACTCTAGGAAAGAATATAGAGGGCAGCTTTAACCTAATCTTCTTACGTTGCTATAGAAATATGATATAAATATAAGAAGCAAAGTAATTACCTTATGGAAATAGATCAGCTTTACAGACACAAACAGCAGACACATATTTCCACTACTTCAAATTTCTGCTTAAGGCTATTTACAATCAAACATCCATCCGTGCCTCGCCTTACAACGCCTGCCTTTGTCTGTCAGTTCAGAAATAGCATTAGTAGCAGTCATGTTGAGCATCCACAGATTTTATTGGTGAAATGTGCCCATGGGTTGAAAAGAGACAAAGAAACTGGCCTAAAATGTTCGTCTCATCATTTGGCTCCATTGAACTCTTTGTGTTTACAATTTACTCTGCAGCTGCATTGATTATTCAACCTGAGTGTGCACAACAGGGTAAAGAGCAGTAAGGTGCAGTACAGGATTATCAGAGTTGATGGATGGTCGATGGTCGATATTACTCTCTGGGGTACAATAAACAACTGTTGTGTATTGAATCTTGGTCACACATTTGCTGGATACTGTATGACACCAGACATGGTGGCAACAGATGCCCTGGTATATTCTGTAAAACAATACCTTAAATGGCTGCTCTTCAAATGCAAAGGCATTTACCATGCAGTGATATGAAACAAATGGATTTCACATGGAGCTAATGCTCTTACCAGAAGCATTTCTAAGGCTCTCCTGCTGGCCTTTCAGTCTGTATCAGCATGAAAAGAGGTTTAAAACTGGCATTTGAACCATAGCTTGGGTACATTTCTTTTTTTTAGCAGCACAGAAGACCTCTCAGCAGCGCAGCATGGAAGCCATGTTTTCAATTCCAATCCTATCCCTTCACACCGACGATGACGTCCTAAAACACTGAAAATCATTGATGCAGACAATATAAGGACAAACTGAAAAACAGCAAGAGGATTTCCTGCACATATATTCGGGTACTGTAGGTAAACTTAGTATAGATTTTTGTGTGGGATCTGTGGGAAAAACAAACCTCCTAACTACTCAACATGCATACACTTGCACACAAACACGCAGGGGAATAAGATGTTATGAGCTAGATGCTGCAGATATGGAATCGCCTTAAAGAAATCTGTCAATACAGGGATCCCCTAGAGTGTGCTGGTTATCTACCAAAGAGACAACACACTGGATTTTAGTACATACATGCCTACATGTACTTGTATTTGTGCCAGTTCTTTTTATACACTCCATATTCACTGAAGGCATGATGAGCCTTATAGAATGCTTGACGATGGCAATGATGGTCTTCATAACTCATCCATCTGTTCCCTGCTCAGCCTTGAAAGGCATCTTAAATCATGTCTGTTGGTTTTAATCTCACCTACCTGCTTTGGACGCTTCGGGTGTTTTTGTGTCTAAATCAATCTGTCCTCCTCCTGTTCAGTATTAAGAGTGAGGGTTGTTTAAAAAGCCCAATCCCTCAAATGTCCCTTTTGAAGCATATATTTACATAAAATTCCACTCGTAAAATGCCACCTGTTTGGTATGCTAGCATAGCTGGATATGTGTTTTGCCTTTTATATTATATTATATTTTGCACACATTAAGGTCCAGATTGATATGCATTAGAGACATGCACCACCTAAGGAGGGTGTGGGCTTTTGCAGTTTAATGAGAAGAGTTTAAACAAACTTCAAGTTACAGTGTCTCTTCAAACAAACAGGGTTATACTTATACCCAGCGTGCTCCCTCACCGTGTTTAGAGTGAGTGAATAAAACTCTTACCCCTATGGTACGGTTCATTTAGGTGAGAACAGGGTTGTTTTAGGGTGCGATCACACCTATATTCTTTGGTCCGAACATTAGCTGAAAAGTAGCAGCAGAAGCAGGAGTAGCTGGTTTGTTGAACAGTTTTGGTAACCTGTCCTCCCATGGGATTCAAAATTTGGGCAGTCAGGGAACAGGAGGAATCAAAACACATCCAATTCCAGTCCCTGTAACTTTAGCTAAACATATGGTCTGTGCTGCTTGCTGTAATTTACCATCTCTGGTCTTCATACCAGGTAAGAACACATGAATGAATAATTGAATATGAGCATCAGTCCAGACTGTGGTTTCCCCTCGGTTGATTTTTCTTATGCTAGACCTTCCAAACGTGAGTAACTGCTGGCTATCAGATATCAACATCTGTCTCCTTATACCCATACAACCCTACGGCAATCGTTGCTACGTGAGTTCTCACTTGCCTAAACAAACCAAATTAACGAACCAAGAGTTCGATTAAACTGTTCCAAATGTGCTTGGTGTGAACTCGCCCTTAAGTGGGAAAACTATTTTGACTAAACGCTGTGCATTGTGGGGTTACAATTTGTTGGCAGGAACAGTATATATAGCCATTTTTTATCTGGTCAGTGGTCAGACTGCATATAAGCTTTAGCCTACCTCATTTGTCTTACAACTGGGAAGAGATTATGATAATGTTGCATCACTTCCAGCCTTCTGTCTGATAGCAGCGTCTTGAAAGCTGTTCATATTCCGTGGTGTCCTCTAAACCCATGCTTTGGTACACTAAAGGAGACATCATTTTTAAGCTCACTTGTCAAGGGCTGGTAAACTGCCAAGAATAATTTTTACTGGCCTAAATAATAAATATATTTAATCATTTTCTTCATAGAAATACATCACCCAACCCATTTCCAATGCTATTTCATTTATCAAGAACTGTGTTAATTTAAACCTTGCTCACGTTATACAAGAAATAAAGTTTGTAATTCTTCATGAAGTGCAACACAACTCATTACAACTAAGGCGTTCAAATGTTATCACCAGCCAGCATGGCGGGTGACCCTTACTGATTTATACGCCAAAGACAACTTTTACTGCCATTTGGCACTTGGCTGCTGTTAATTTCTCTCTGATCACTGCCATCAGTGTGATTACAATACGGGGCTCCGTGATTTACGGTGTGTGAATCCTTCAAATAACTTGCTACCAGCTAACTTCCTGACCTATGAACGAAAGACCAACTCATTTTTCACAATTCTAGTCTGTTTGGTTTGGAGCAATGTGAAAGTGAATCGGACCAATTGAAAAAACAAATGTACCGCCAGGCTGTTTCAGGCTAAACACACTGATTATTAGGTGAGAAAGTGCCCCTAAAGGGAGAGAGAGATAGAGGTAGAGAGAACGATGTTTGCATACACAGAAACTCACACACAACAAATATGTCTAATGAGCTTTTCTTGTTGCAAGACCAAACCATTACAGAAAGATCACCTACCCACTCTCTATAAGTCACTCTGGACAAGAACGTCAGCCCAATGCACAGAGTCTCAGTAACCAAGTGGTCAGCCAGTGGCCTACTGTGTAGCTCACAGTGGCAGGGACGACCACACACTGCTGTCCAGGAAGCAGCTGGTGGCTTTAGAGTGGACACACACACACACACACACACACACACACACACACACACACACACACACACACACACACACACACACACACACGCTTTGTCAAATTTATCAAGAAGAGGAACAAGATATCCCTAACAAAAGATGACACAACGCGAAGGAGCACCCCTTGAATCTGAAATGAATCAAGATGAACAGAAATGAAGCTTATAGATAGATAGATAGATAGATAGATAGATGTACTTTATTAATCCCAAGCTGGGAAATTGCAGTGCAGCAGCAGCATTACACACAGAGACAATAACAACAACACAATGAATAAAAACATTCATTGTACATTCAGTATTGATTTTCTCTCCTGTAACATGGAGTCCAGATTGATCTCCAATCGTATTTAAGAATGTCCTTGACAATCATTAATGGTACTAAGGGTGAATAAGACGTGTTTGTATCGCCAATGTGACCTGCAGTGCAGTCACAAGAGACACTCTGCTCTTTCTATGTTCTAGCCGCCTCCATTAATCAATTCTTCAATAACCAGTGTGTCTTCAAGATCTACGACTTTTCATTTCCCTTCATTCCCTTCCTCGTTCTTCCATTTCTCCTCCTATTCAACATTTATTATTGCTTTTCTTTTTTTTTTTTTACAAGTAAGTTGATTTTAGTCATTTGATTTGACGCATCTAAAGTAAATGTAATGCTTGTGAATGCAATTTGATGTACATTATGTACCTTCTTTGTTGTTAATACAATGCAATACAACAGGCCACATGGAGGTGGACTTTTACTATTTACTCTACTGTTATAATAATGTCAGTGTGAGTCCTGGCACCAACAAAAGGGTGTACTCCAGCTGTGGGCTGGCGACCGGAGGGTGTTTGGTTCTACCTCTACAATGCTGAACCATCACCGCTGAAATGCTCTGAAGGAGGCCACTGAACCCCAAACTGCCTGAGGGGCATTGCACTGCAGGTCATCTGAGCTCTCTGAGGAAATGCATGTGTGTGTGGAGTGGTTACGTAGGAGGGATACGTAGGAGGGCTACGTAAGATGGATTCCTGTTACGTTGTCTTTGAATTGGCCAACAAAGTAATCTTTCATCTTTGAGAAGTCCCATTTCAGCTTCATTTTATATTATACTGTGGCTTATTTTAGTGATACCGGTTGACAGGGTATGCATGGTGACAAGTAAGATGGTTCATCAAAGCGAGGTGATACTTTGAACAAAAACAAACAAGCAAACCAACCAACTTACTGATTGTTTCTCTCAGTCGCTTTACTTCTTTTACCACCTTACCTTTCTCCTTTCTTTGATGAGGCTGTCTGGACTGTTCTGGAGGTTGCTTTTAGCCTCAACAATAAACCCACTACTATTCACCATCTTTATTTATAGTGCCATTCCTCTAACCTTTATATTCCGATTTTGAGAGAGAGAGAGAGAGAGAGAGAGAGAGAGAGAGAGAGAGTCTATTTAGGATGTAATTGGGACAACAAGTGAGTGAATGGATGTGTGTCTTGGTGTCCATTTGTCCCAAAACACTTGAAAGAAACTCACATTCTGAGTTAGTACTAATTGGTGCGTACAGCTGAGCTTGGTCAGGTCAAATTTATTCTTGAATTGGAAAGTTGGAGCTCTAACTTTCACCAGAAAAATGTGCAGCATGTTTTGTGAAAACGGCTGTCATCAGGGTCCCTTTTTGTGTTTTGATCCAAGCTGCTGAGATATGGAACATATGGTGCAACTTGCATGTATTTGAAACCTACTTGTCATTCAAGTCAGTCTTGCAATCTCCTACAGTATGTCCTATATTCATATCGCTGTCTTTTCTTCTTCAGCCTGGTCCAGCAAGAAAGAAAGTGAAGCTTTAGAGAAGCCATTTGATCAGTCAGCACAACCGTAACCCTGTGAAGAGGTCAAAGGAAGTTCACGGTAATGGAGAAGCCATTGATACTTGAAGTGGAACAAAGCCCTATCATCCTCAATGAAAAAGCAGTAGAGATTGTGTCTTAATTGACAGAAACCTGGACTGGAAGGAGTAGTACTGTAGGTATAATGTGCTTTTCCTCTCAGGAAACTCAGAGCATTTGATTTCATCAAGAATCTCCTGTATACATTCTACCACTGTATTCTGGTTTATGTTCTTTTGAATTCTTTAACAGATTGGACAGACTCGCTCCATCACGGGAAATCCCTTTTACCATCTGTACCATTGTAGCATCTACCATTAGATGCTACAATGATTAATTTTCTTTGCTTTTGCCCAGTTTAGACTAATGTGTGTGCTGTGTTGTTCATGTTTCTGTTTTGAAGAATAGTTTGCGTATTGGGATCAATTCAATTCAATTCAATTTGATGTTATGAATGCAGGACAATGCAGGACTTTTTCTATGATGGGTTTGCTCTTCTCTGGCTCTTGAGAGGTGATTTGGATGTGTATAAAACCTTTTCCATTATCACAATGCCCAGCTTTTGAGTGCTTGAAATGTGTGCTATCATCACATTTTGGGGATTTACAATATATTGTAATCTCATGCTCACATGCTCAGACTACTTTTTACAGATGTAAATAATGCAACACATTTTGAACAGTAAAGCATGAAAAATAGGTGTGTGTGTAATGAAAAAATAGAATGAAACACACCACGAACAGAGATGCCTGCTCCCTTTTCTCTCCACAGGGACCAGGGGAAACAATCAGAGGGCCATGTATGAATGCTTACTTAGCTCACAATTTTATTCATGATGTTCCTTGAAAATGACTGGGAATAAATCACTCCTTCCCAGAACTCTGGCCCCTGTCCCCCCTCATTTCTCTGGAGTTTTCCCTCAGTACAGGAGTGGCTGATAGAGAGAGAGAGAGAGAGAGAGAGAGAGAGAGAGAGAGAGAGAGAGAGAGAGAGAGAGACTCTCGCTCCATGAGGCAAACAAGAACTCAAAGTACAGTATGTTTGCTCACTGGTGCATTGGCAGTTTGATGCTAGGTAATTGCTGTATGAGTAATGGACATATATTAACCCAGATGTATAACCTTCTGGGAAGAAAATAAAGAAGGAATAGAGGAGAATTGAATGTAAATATGGCTAGCGCTCAGAGTGACAGAGAGAGGCACAGAGAGAGCAGTATGGTTTGATTTGGAATCCCATTTGGACGCCTGGGACAACAGGGCACTCCTGTATCTCGCTTCTCTGCTAAATCCTCGTCATTAGGAAGCCCTCAGGGTATGCAAGGCCAAGGGGGGAACCTGGGGACTGTTTTCTTACATCACAGTAAACCTTTTAATGACACTGCCTAGGGAGGTGGAGGTTTCAGAGGGTTCTCACTGACTAGGGGTAAGCCCCTGCCTTTGCCCCTCGATGCCCTCAGAGGTATATACCTCCAAAAGCCAATTACGAAGAATCGGAATGCATCATGCAAGTCCCTGAAAAGCCACCTGTTTGACCACCTCCTCTGTCTTGGGCTGAAGTTGATCCAATTACACAACGTGTCCTGGGGATGGGGAATAGGGGGCTATTTAGTCCAAGAGCTTGGGTGATGGACAGAAAGACAGACAGGCCAACATACAGACATGGGACACAGACAGGGAGACAGAGTGATGAGACCGTCAGATGTGTCAGTCTGTGACTTGTTATCAGTCTGATATTTAAAATGCCCAATGCGTCCCCATTTCTCTTCACCTATCCTATTTAAATGCCATTCACATGTGGGGAGAGAGAGCCTGATGACATAAAACATAAAATCTGGTAACACCTCTGGGAAAGGGGAAGCCCGGCCGTGAATGACAGAATGAGATAGAGGATGTGTGGACATCTGTGCACCCGCATGCACATTGTGTTGCATGCGTTCATATGGATGACATACACATTTGCGCCCACGTCCTCCTTCTCCGTCTGTTTCTCACACATAGACTAACACACACACACACATGCACACGTACATTAAAATAAACTCTCACAAATCAAATTACATTCTTTATCCATCCCTCAATTCACGTGGATTATGTTTTTATCTTCTACTGTGCTGCGGGTCTATTCTATATGGATTTCCTTGGAGACGCCAATATTCTACTCTAACAAGCATGAAAGAAGGAACAGTATGGCAGCATAAATCTCCCCATAGGCTATCTGTGCCTTAGGTCAGAAACAAAGAAAAGATTGTGGTTGGAAAAGCCTTGAAAAGACGAGCTATGGTGCCAGCTGTGTACACCACAGCACATCAGCCGACTGAGTCATTGAATAATATATCTGAGATGGGATGCTCAGGCAGCATGCTCATGCAGACAAACAAACGTCAGCACACTTGTTATAATTTTTCCGACAGATAAGTGCAATCTCCTCTAGGATAGAGGGATGGATGAGGGGGGGGGTCTGGCTTAAAACCTCATCGGGGTGGGGATGTCATCTATTTGGGTTGCCTGCCGTATGTGTTGGTACATTACTGTGACTAGATTTTTTCGCTATATTTACATTAAATTCTCAAGCATTCACTGCTCTGCAAGGTGGAAACTGCTGACTAGCACAAACCATACAAACCAAGCGACTAGAAATGACCCTTGTGGGTACTTTGATATAAGTTACTTGCAAGTCAACAACTCGACCGCACACCAACTTGAAAAAACTTTCCACAAATCATCTTCAGCAGCAGCAGTAGCAGTAGCAATAGCAGGCCTTCTCTACGCCAGTGAGGATGAAGTCTGGAGACGGTGCATCGAATCACCTCTTTTGCCTGAACAGTAACTTCAGACATAAGTTTGGATAGTTTGCTTCTTCACTTCTCCTGCATGAACTATTGATGTGTATCTTTCCTTTCTTCGGTTCTACGCCAAAAGCCCCTGAATATATTGAATCTGAAGAGGTGAGAGATAAATCTTGTGTGATATAGTGAGAGTGTGTGTCTGAGAGAGAGAGAGAGAGAGAGAGAGAGAGAGAGAGAGAGAGAGAGAGAGAATGGCTCTTTCGGCATCAGAAGAGACTTTAATCATCAGCCGCAAGGTAAGAAATGCAGAGCGGGCCTTTCTGAATAGGTCTATTGTTCATCTCCGGTGGTCCCGGGCATAAACAAACAAGAAGATGACGACAGGTGTAGGTAATCACGCTGCCTTTCATGTTAGTCTCTCTCTCTCTCTCTCTCGCTCTCTCTCTCTCTCTCTCTCTCTCTCTCTCTCTCTCTCTGCCCTCTTAAAATCACTGACTATATACAGCATGTAGAGTACTGGTGAAATCTCAATAAATTAACCTTTGCTTCAGGACAGAGTATAGATTATAGATTAGGTTTTCCTACACAATGCTGAATACGTTACACTTAAACTGATTTATTACAGCATTTCCCCCAGATATGTTTTATTATTTGCTTACAGCTTTTGAATACATCTTACTATAAAAAGACACCCAGTTTGGCACTTGGGTGTAGCCGTCCTCCTGTGACTCCATTACTTGCCAGTATTTGGAAGAAACAAGCTCCATTCAAAGGCGTAATCCATTGTCATCCTAAGGGAAAAATCCCTCATGCTGAGAAAAAAACACAACATTGGTCTTTTCTTCTGCCTTACAAAGAGGCAACTGGAAATTTTAGCAAGAAGGCGATTTAGTGGTTCTATGTTTGGCTTTGTTGAATGCTAGCGTTCCCCTTTGGCCTGAAGAGACAATGTGGAAATTCCCCCGTCACACTGCTGGGGGGGTCAGTGGGAAGAGGGTAAAGATAAAGGTTGGTTGGTTCATGCTATGTCAAATCATATTGTTTAGGCTACTGCTCAGGGTGTGTCAGTGTTTGTTAGTTTGCTGGTTCATTCATTTGTGTTTTCTAGTTTCAGTATAGTTCAGCATTTGTTGAATTGGTACTTCGCCTACTTGTTTGCATATTGGTGTTTTAATTTTTAATTTTTGCTTCCCTTTTTCCCCTACAGATGTGAATTTGTTCCATGAACAACAGTTCTGCCTGCAACCACAAAATGGATGAGAATTTGATTACAGTTGTTCCAAAGTTTCCCAGTTCTCTATAACTTTTATTTGAAAAAGCACAGCTATAAATGCCTCGCAAAATATGATTGGGGAATGGTTGAATGCATCGCTGGGGTCGAAGCTCTGGAGTAATTTTATTGATTTATTTTCTGTTTATTTTCGATTAATGCTACCTAATTAGCGCTTGCCAGCTAGCTATGTTAACTCGTTAAAACTGCATGAGACCACTGCACAGAAATAATCGGAGACGCTCACACCGCCCACAATTGATCAACCAGTTTCTTCCCAGTGTTAATGCCCTGCAAGTCACCACATTAACTGAATGTTTTGTTCAGCACTTTGTACTTGGTTGTCTTACACCAAGTAGAGACTCTTAGCATAGCAGATTGATTAAATCCCCAAACACCTCAGTGGCATATGACATTGACAGGGAACAAACAGTACAAATACTATCAAGATGGTCAAAAAGATTGTTCTAATTCAATAAAATATACAAAAGGCATTACTAAGTTATAATCTCTCTCCCCATGTTTGCCTTTTTCCTTTTTCCTATTGGAGTGAGTGGATTGTTGAGTGGATGAACTAATGTCTTTGGTGCTTTTCTGATAAAACTTATTTATGTGAGAACTAGACAATGTTTTTTTATATGGGCTGATCGTACTCCAGAGACAGGAGAGGAGTGACGAGAGTGATGAGGTGAGAGAACAACAAATTCAAACCATTAATCATGACAACTGATTGCAATTTGCAATGAGAATACCTCAAATTGCTTTCCTGTCTCTCACATTCTCATTACCACCACTCCCCCTTAAATCTGTCTGTCTTTCATCCTCTCTCTCTGTCTCTCATAGTCTCCCTCTTTCCCCCTCTCTCTTGTTTGTGACTTGTTTGGCAGAGCAGCATTGGCAATGAGCTAGATTATCTGTTTCTTCCAGTAGAGAATCTACTCAGCCTGAAATACAATTAATCACTGTCAATACAGCAGCAGTTAAATGTAATTGCATGCACTTGGCAAGACTTTAGACGTAATTTACATTGGCTTAAATAATATAGACTTGGGTACTTAGGTACTAAAACTTCACTCAGAGTTAACAAGAAACTGCTTTTATATTTTTGCACACAGCATACCCCAAGGCAAAACAAGTCTGGACATGAGATGAGCCAAGATATGTTAAAATGAAAATTTGAGAAAATCTGCAATATTAGAAAATGTGTGAATTGATTGGCTGTTCATACAAGCTAAGGTTTGTCTACTACCAAAGCAGTGGTTTCTCAGAGAAGGCAGGGGTTGAAAAGAAACCTTGACATGCGTGAGCTCTCACGTTACCATCATTTTTTCATGGATGACATATTTTATACTAGGGTTCGACAAATGATATATGGGATGTTGTGTACTGTATATATGAGCTTGCGAATCATTTTACTTTTACATTTACCTTCCTGTGTACCAGCTTGTCTTACATGACACACATCTCCAGGAAATGTATTTTCAAGCCCTATCTGACAATTCAAATGATGGAGGCAACAACAGAGGTAGCGCTGCTTTTTCTATTTCACCACTGTCTGAGAAAAAAGAGCGTAGTTCCCAAGAGCTTCCATTTAACTACATCTAAACATTATACATGGACTTGTGGATAAGGTGTCTGCCTGCTTCCCCTCTCCTCTTCAAATGAAACATGCAGCACACTGCATTATGTTAAGACAGAAATCTAACAACATAAAATGAAAGAGATGAATATGTGGCAATATAAAAAGTAAGTAATGTAGTAGTAATACCCAAGAGGACATTCTTTAGTGTGGTTATGACAGTGATGCAGCTATATAGAATTCAAGAGGCTTAGTACAATCAGAATCAATGAAATAGACATGACATGACATGACATGACAATGGACATGAAGCTCATCTCAGATACTGTGGTCCTTGTAGAATGATTAGAAATGCTTATCTAACATCAACGTGCTGTAGATGCAAAATAATAGAAAATATTGAGCAGGAAAATTAACTATTTGGAATTTGGTTACACTAGTTACCATGGCAACCATTTCCACATTTTATAAGATAGCTGTGCTTTATGGGAATATTGACATTAACTGCCTCTTTGCCCAATCAGATTGCATGGCTAGAACTATGCATTAGTTAATGCGTTTTGTTGTTAGCCCTGCTCTGTTGTTCTTAATCTCCTTAAAATACATGAGTGTTGACTTATGCCACCTTTAATATTTGCTGTACATTGCAGGCCAAGGTATCAGTTGAATGAAATATAATAATTTAATGTCATTTTAATGAAAGTTTCCTCAATTCCTCTCAATCTCTGACCAGCCCTAGAGAAAGCACTGGCAAAATATTATGCATTGTAATTGCCTTCTCCAAAACCATAATGACACTTATGTTTGATCGGATGAATCTTACACCTAAAGCGTAACAGAAAAACTATCATCAAACATGACTTCTGCTCTTAAACAGTTTGTCTGGGCATACGGACATTTTCACAGTGCCACCCTTGTCCAGATGAACTGAAATCTTGCTGGAACTACGTTGTGAGAGGAAATAAGAATGCAATATGGGTGCTGATCAGCCCCGCAATATGAAACTTTTTATGTGTGTTTCTCTCTAACTACATGTCATACATGATTAATGGAATTGGATTAATTTTGAAACTGAACATACGGTAAGCCTCTCCTTCTAAAGGAAGAGAATACACAGTATAAACATAATCAGCCTAATCCAATGGAAAACACGATTATCCAGAGATTTGTACAGTATAATGTAATGTAATGTATACATGTATGCAATGACTGCAATGAACGTGCACACACACACACACACACACACACACACACACACACACACACACACACACACACACACACACACACACACACACACACACACACACACACAGTTAGGTTTAAATTAGAGGATATTATTGCCACTTTGGTAATGATGTACCCAGTAGCATCTGCACGTCTGCAATCAATGAGGTGGCCAGGGAACGCTGTGACCAGTGAATATTTTCTTGTTCCGTGGTAATGACCACAGCGCTAACCCAAACCCAATGTGTGGTACCATCCGTTTACCAGGCTGGCAACAGCAGACTGCCTGACCACCACTGTGACACAGGTAACGTAAACAATTAGTGGTTATGATGCAGGTAATTCAAATCTACCAATTTATTGTGCTCAATATTGTTTATAAAGTATAACCAAATCACTGGCCAGCCCCTCACAATCTTCTGCACGCTCTTATTAAAGTAACACCTGGCTCAATATATGAATTGTCAAATACGCTTGAGAATGGTTCAACGAGCTTGCCAAGACCCTAAGGACATTTTCCCATGTCCTAATTTGATCACAGTATTACCTAGGTGTAAACAGTGCAAGTACCATGCAAGCAATATCAAAACAACTGTCCGGAAATTCCATTGCGAGGCTATAGCGGCTGATCCAGCAGTGTTCTCATGATGTTTGTTTAAACCCAATGTAGAACCATTTATGGAGACGTTTTCTGTTTGATTGCCATGGTAATTATGAAAACAGATTTATACATTCGGCAAGGCGTTTTTCTGTAATTCCCACTTTTGTTTACTTGAAAGATCCGTTCACCCTTTTGGAGGCCCGGAGAACCATTTTTGAGTGTATTTGACATTTCTGTTATTGAGCCTGGGGTTAGGCTATTTTTACAAGCCAGGTGTTTACACATGCAGATGTTCCTAAGGTGATAACTATTAAAGTGGTGGCGATATTCTCTAATGCATAAACACATGAACGTGTACAAAATAAATCTGGTGTGGTGTATGTGTAGCGCATTTACACTCTCTGCCAACGTGACATGAATGCTAAAGATACACTACATTATGGAAATGTTGCACCTACACTACATGTGTCTGACAATTGTGTCCCCATTGCAAGTCATCATCACCATTTTTTTTGCTTTTATTGCATCAAATACAGACAGACATAAAAAAACACCATGTAACATTAAATCCTAGATATGTGACAACACAGAAGGACAACAAAGAATGCATGGCAGTACATTTCTAAAATGGACATGGAGATAAAACGGTACATTAACTCAGTGTCAATACTGCGGGTAGGGAGATGTGGCTTGTGTTGACTAGTGATGTGCATGTATGTCTGTGCTCATTTCGTCCAATCCTGATTAGGCATTTGGTATGTAGAATTTATTTCATTCATTTGTTGGTCACTCACTAACAAAAAGATTTACAAGTAAGTACACGTGCCTACTGCTAGGAATTCTCTCTGTCTCTTCCTGTCTCTCTTTGGCTTTCTCCCTTACTCCCTCTCCAGTTCCCTTCCTGCTGGTCAAACTCTTCTCCCTCCTACCTCAAAAGGTCACGCAATAAAGCAACTCCTGTTCATATAAGACAAAAACAGGAAACTGCCTTTTCTAGCTTTATATGCTATGATCCTTTAACTCTGATTGATCAACATGAAAGGCTTGAAGTTCAAAGATGCCTTTTTTCAGATGCTTAGCCTGTAGGGGTAAACATCTATGACAGACATCTTGATTTTTTGAAAAAACGTGCAGTCTTTGTGAAACTTGCTTGTTCAAATTTTCTATTTCAGTTTATTATATATGATGGGTGAGTTTTAATTATGGATCTTGGTTGTACATGTGAAGGGAATAGAGTAGGGCACACCTGTGTTTCACACATTGCATCAGTTCCAGGCAGATGTTAGTAGAGTCGGATGTCGGCATCCCTGCAGCACCCCTGGCTTCAAAAGGGTAATTGCTGCTGTTGACAATCTCAAAATGAGGCTGTTCCTAAAATCTTAAAAGTTTTACTATATACAAGTCTTTCATCCGGGAGCAGGTAACAAGCATCCCTAAATCAACATTACAACAAGCTTTGCTGCTCTGACTGAGTCATGGTAGCTGAATTATCAGGTGAATTGGAAATGTGTGGTAAGGAGAAGCTGCCTACAGTGTGATCATTAACCTTCATGGGGACTGTGTGTTACGGATAGAGAGGTGTTGCGAAACCATATTCTGCTACACCAGTGTTCACTCACTGGGATGTCTTGCCATTTCCAATGTGGCGGCTGATTGGCAGGATGTTGATGATGCTGCACAGCAGACATGGAGTCATGGAGTTCATGGAGTCACTTCCCTGTTTGGGAGAATATAGAGTGATGGGCATTGTCAACAGCCTCAGATAACTATTGTCTTTCATGCAATGTTGCACACATTTCTCTCTCATACAAAGCCTTTCCCTATCTCTCTTTACTCATTGTTTCTCTCACTGTCATTTTATAGTATAGGCTCCTTTTTCATCTCTTTTTATCTATTCCCCTAATTGTATGTTGACCATGTCTGTCAATTCTCATAGCAGCTTCCAACTGCTTTCCTGTAGAGTAACTAGGTGGATACTATTGAAGTGGACATAACTCTCCTCCTTTAATTAGAATTGGAGTGGCTTGTTTATGTTTGATGTGAGGAATCAAAGTCATAGAGGCAATGCACTCATCTCCTGTGGACTTTCCTCGATAGTCAACACAGTTTGAATCATTGCACCAAACCACTTCTGGCCATGTATTTACTCTGGAGTTGTTCTTCTGGTTTGCTTATTAAATGATGTACTGCAGATAACTCTTGCTGCAGGTAAATGTTTTTTCTTGTTTGTGGTAAAAGATTTATTTTTCTATCAATTATATCAATTGATAGACCCCAAAATAAAGCAGATATGGACCCATGTGAAAAAGAGAAAAGCCGGCTTTAATAAGGTGCAACACAGTAAACAGCAGACTGTGAGAACAATCTGCTTTGAAGAGACAAAGAAAAGTGAGAAAAGTTAAGCACTTGGGTTAACATTCACAGTCATTCTCTGTTTCTATTTTGATTCTTGAAAGGACAATTTTTTAATACTTGTAGTATCCATAATGCTATTTTGCAGGGATAACATCTACTTTTCTAGAGACACAGCCAATAGAGATGGTGATGCTGTGATCATTAAAATTCTTCAACATTTCTGCCTCCCCTGCAGGCTCTCTTCCTCTACAGGGCACAAGGTTAACTACAGTGTGTATTAGCCAACTATCAAAGGGGCAAGATCAAACGATGCAAGCCATGGGCAGCTTTGAGGTTTGGGAGTAGTGTGGGGAAGAGGAGCAGTGCAGACAGAATGCAACATGAATTTACTGTCACTATATTCATTGTGCATTGAACCTCATTTTGCAATCGGCCTTTAAGAGGCACAAAAGTAAAACATTACACTAAAGCCCTTCATTGTAGTCAAACTCATCTCCTGACTCTCAGTGAGGTCCCCTTTTTACCAGGCATGATTATGTAAGACAAAAAAACTGAATAAAAACAGGAGAGATACTAGGATAGAGATATTGACACAGTGTAAATAAAGAATAATAAAGAAAGAAAACAAATTAATAATATTAATAGTTTTACCCGCACAATAACACATAATTGGCATGTGTTAAATGCAGTAATGATCAGGCAGATTCTATTTCTATCAGATGCCTTTTTTAACCTATTTCTATCATACATTTCTACTTGTGTCAACAGCAAAAAGGATAAATAAATGCCAGGTTTAACTGGGTCCTGTGGGATCCTGCAGAATATATTCTCAAGGCTGGACACAGTATGTATAATTCCAGGAAACATGTTGCCTGAGATTACACAAATAACTTTAATAACACTCAAATAATTTTTCTAAGTCACATTTTTGTATTTTTTTACATCGTGGGACTACATGAAAACAAATTGTTTACAGTCTATTGATCTTGCGTGTAATACATAGTGAATTGCCTTCGGCTATAGGGTTTCTCAGTGGCACAGTATGTAAACAAACAAACATGAAAACATGAATGAATATATACAACTTTCTAAATGAAACGATAAAAATAATCCTTACTTTGCCGTGTGCCATCTTGATTTTCTACAGTATGCCTATAGAGCAGCAGCAGTATACATTGCAAGAATTCAAAATTCAAGGGAAAAACTTTCAAATAGCCAGTTGGCTATTTGAAAAGAGCTCATGTCTCTCTGGCTGGTTTAGATCATCGTTGTTAAATGAACTGTGGATGGAGAACCACATCAACATTTGAGATCAGGTCAGTTTGCCATGACTCCAGACACACACACACACACACACACACACACACGCACGCACGACAAACAGTCCTTCGACATCAGGTCAGTCTGACAGTCAATCCACCCTGTGCATCATCTGACACATTTTCAATAAGACAGTAATCTTTTCCTTTCCTGGATTTCCACTGATCAGTAGTCGTTTAATTTCCTGCTGGGTGTGGGGTAAACAGAGCGCACACTCATGCACACTCGACCATGCACACACCCACGCAAACGCACACACACATGAACACACACTGAAATTGACAGTCCTGCAGAATGCATTCAAACATGATCTATGATTACTGATTAGTGATTAGTGGAGAAGATTTTGAGAAAAGTCATCTACTTTTGATGTGCATCATTTAATTAAAGTTCAAACCAAAGTCCCCGCAGCCCTTGGTGTTAGTACTGTGTACGCTAGCGGACCCAAGAGCATGATGAGATGATGATGGGTATCAGTTGAAGCACCAGCAGTACGGAGAGCTCTCAGCGACACGCCCACAAGCCTGCAAGGGAGAGAGACAGAGAGAGAAACAGGGAGAGAGACAGAGAGAGAAACAGGGAGAGAGACAGAGAGAGAAACAGGGAGAGAGACAGAGAGAGAGACAGAGAGAGAGACAGAGAGAGAGACAGTAAGAGAAACAGGGAGAGAGACAGAGAGAGAAACAGGGAGAGAGACAGAGAGAGAAACAGTGAGAGAGACAGAGAGAGACAGAGAGAGAGACACACAGAGAGACAGAGAGAGAGACAGTAAGAGAAACAGGGAGAGAGACAGAGAGAGACAGAGAGAGAGACACAGAGAGACAGAGAGAGAGACAGTAAGAGAAACAGGGAGAGAGACAGAGAGAGAAACAGGGAGAGAGACAGAGAGAGAGACAGAGAGAGAAACAGGGAGATAGACAGAGAGAGAGACAGAGAGAGAAACAGGGAGAGAGACAGAGAGAGAGACAGAGAGAGACAGAGAGAAACAGAGAGAGAGACAGACAGAGACAGAGAGAGAGACAGAGAGAGACTAGGGAACAGAGGCAGAAGCTGGCCCAGCTGTGACACATCGATCAACTGTGTATAAAACCCACAGTTGGATCCTACATTCTACATGTTAATACAAATCAGCATGTACATGTGACAAGAGATAATGCTGATATTTCTTATGTGATAGCCTGCCATGCAATCTATTTGGAAATCAACAAGGAGAGAGGTCTGAGAGACTTCAAACTGAATACACCAGCGGTCCCGGTCCGTACACTCTGCGGTAGTATATAGTACATAGTGCCTGGTAAAAATGTACATCCAGGCATCTAGCTGAGGCTCTCATCCAGAGTGACTAACACTGAGTCAGCAGGGGCTGTTTTAAAATCTTGCTGAAGGACATTTCAACAGGACACATTGCTGGGATTTAGCCGTGCACCTTTGCCTGACCCAGTGGCTTCAACATAATCACAAATCATAAGTGCCGTCCAGACAATCGGCAAAAGTTTCAGCTTTGCTGAAATAGACATAGCTTTCGACAGGTATGTGTTTGTCTGTTTGTGGTAAACAGAAGTGAAGGTTAGGAAGGTTAGCTCGATAGGTGATGACTGATAAAACTGCTTTAGGAAGCTGGATGCGCTGATATAGGAATACAGGAGAGTGTTTCATGTTGTATAATGCATACCAGTTCTTATGTCGTACATACTGTATTTCATATATTTCAGCTGCAAAATGAATACTGTTCAAATGCTCAAGTGCCACCATAATAGATATTGTCCATGTAGGTCATCATAAATATGTACTGTATACCATCACTTTGATAATTCAAAAGCCGGGAATCAAGTTCAAAGAATTCCTCAGCAAGTAAGTGGCTGGATTTAAAACTAATAAGTGGACTGTGACTCATGTGGTAGTTGTTTTGACTGCCTTAGGGGCATTTTTCATCTCTACAGTAGGATATGGACCAATAACATTACAAAGGACAGGGGAGGCTTGATTCTAGAGCAATAAACGTGTGCTTTGACCATAGCTTATACTGTAGCAGTATGTCACTGCTGAGAAGAGATCTGATGGGAATATCATGACTCAGTCCTAACCAAGATGATAAAAATGTTGCTAGCTGTATAAGTTAACAGGTGTGAATGTCTTACACCAGATAACTGGTCTGAGATGCATGAGGTCTGTCAGTGCCGCTCAGACTGAGCAGTATGAATGCAACATGCTCATTCTCATCCCTTTACTTTGCCATTGATGTTTGCATTTGTTAAAGAAATGCACTCACGTTAAGTATAATATAACATCATCATGTCTCTGTCATGAGTCACTTAGCAACATGAGAAATATGACATGATTTATATTCGTGCACTCAGTCTCATCAGTGAGGCATGGTGGAGACCTTCATCTCTTGTTCTCATGAGTGTAATATATTCCAAGCCAGTGCCGGTTACTCCCCTCGTGGCGCAGAATAGTGACATATTGAAATATACTCATTCAGTGAATCAATCACTCGGTCTCACCAACAGTTAAAATCTTCAATATTGTATGACAAATTTGTCGCAGACAATGACTAATGAATTAAATAATTTAGCAACCAGTCCTTCTCATTCTCCAGGCTCAGGCTCCTCCGAGTATCTTGGCTCATGATTTTCTTATAGCATCAAACTGGTATAGTATTATTCAAAATATCTCCATACACAAAGTTAGTAGAAATTTGTTCCTTCACATCACACATAAATCTACACCTTTCACCAGAGAAACACAGTTTCAGCACCCAGTAACAACAACAGTTCAATGGACACTTCAATAGGGATGGACACATTGACTGATGTAATGATTAAACCTCTTTGGTTTATGGGTCAGTCGCTCTAACCACTAGAAAAAGAGTCAAGAGAGCTGTGATTGTGTGTCTCTAACCATGCAGAGGCACTGAAGCAGCCTCCAGTGTAGAGTTAAGATGCCAGCCATCAAAATAGCTTCATGAACGCAACATGAAATAATGACTGTTAAGCAGCTATACTGGGGGCTATAATGAGCAATAAGCAATGAGCATTTTGATATGAGACATTACAATAATTTCCCCAACAATCACAAATAAATAAATAAATGCTAATGAATGATTATGAATAGTTGAGCATCTGCTTAACAGCTATGAGTAATCTTATGTGCAAGCTATTAAGCTATGTCATTGGGGGAGAAAGATCTGTGATGGTGTTACAAATATTTTCTATGATCATGAACCTGATCAGACATGAGTGCGAAAAGTAGCTAAAATATAAAAATGCATGTACTATGGACTATTTGTTCCTTCCATTTGTTTGTTCATTTGTCCGTCATGCATGAAATCTCCATGAAATTGATGCTTCTCACCACTGCATTGTGGGGTTTTCAAAATTAAACGGGGCCCGAGGGGGGGGGCTCTAAAATTACTGACTGGCGGTGAAAGGGACTGCATCAATTGTAGGGGACGACATATTTACTGTTGCCTGCAATGTTTTATGACTCAAGGTGTTCTCTGAGTGATAAGTATCTATTAGACCCACAATGTGGCAGAAGTAAGAACATTAACTCATGGATACACAATACACCTACACACGCACGCACACACACACACACACACACACAGCGAGCTCTGAGGTCACTCTTGTGATGTGTGGAGTGTGTTTAAGAGGGGATTGTGATGAGTTTCTGTTGGTTAAAAGTATGGTTAAAAATACACACACACACACACACACGAATAGTCTTTTACTTACAATGACAGATACAATGACTGGTATACAGCAAATGATAAAGCTAGTACCTCTAGACTCTGGTGGTGTTTGTCTATCAAGCATTGTTGTCCCTGCATGCATTTTACAATGGCCTATCCTCTTGGCTTGCTCAGAGAGCTCATTTGTCAACAAGCGGCTCACTCTATCAGGGATGCATATTGTTAGCCTGGGACGACAGGGCCTTGTTTCACAGCTGAATAAGTCTCTCAGCAAGGGATCCTACCACTGATTAAAAAATAAAAGGAAAACATCCAGTGGAAATCTAACAAATGATGAATAGCTATGCTCAGAGGGAGTTAATAGCGTTTCAGGTGAAGCAGTGCCAAGAAGCCTGCAAGGGACTGCAGTTATGTGTTTTATGGCCAGCAAATGAGACATGGCTAAACACATGCACGCACACACACACGCGCATGTGCACATACACATACGCATTCATGAATTCACACATGCATGCAATTCCCATTACAACACATGTGATACAGTGCACTAACATGGCTTTGGTACGTGGAAAATTGAAATCCTCCTCCTTGCCTTTGTTTCTCGTCCAATCGTTTGTCTTGGCAGTAACTTGTCAGCTTCTGTACTCTATTTCAAGCCTGTATTTGGTGCAAGTATGAGCACTCTACCATTCCTTTTGGCTCTCTTGCTCTTGGAATACAATGCTTTTCACACATTCCTACTGGAACTGAGCAATGTAGAGTTTCTTATTTCTCATAGGGATCAGTTTAAATCTCCTGCGTGTTTCCAACTTGGCTGAGTTATGTTGAAACTGCTGAATAAGCACTTTCCGTAAAAGGCTCTCTCCCTTTCATACTTCTTTCATGAGGAGATTTGGCTTTGTTTGAGTTCTCTCTCTGTCTGACAATCGATCATCAACATCATCATCAATCTCAAATGCTAGATCGCGGTTCTAAACCAATTATCCTGGAAATTCAGTCTTCAGTCAAATTCAGTCCATGGACACTTGCCATGGTAACCAAGCTCATGAAAACACAACAGTGCTCTTGTGAAGAAAAAGAAATGGAATAAATGTAATGATTTGCAGTATCAGTCAAAAGAACACTACAATGTTAGAATCATTTTTTTCTCTCTCTCTTTTCCTCTCTATAGGAATTAAGGACTCATTAAGGACTTATATATGTACAGAGAGCAAAGTTAGATAACATAGCATAGTGTAGAGATAACGTTATTGCCCATCAGCTATTGTAGCTAACTCAGCTAATGCATCAAAAACTGGTCAAGGTGGTTTGTTTTAACGTGCCATAGAAACTTTATTAACCGTGATGATAATAATCTAGCGCTGTGTTGCACTTTGCACCGTGTTTCTAGTAATGTTATCATAGAAGTCACGCCACATGGCCATGAGTAATTACTGCAGGTCCTTTCACACATATACTCCTGCTAACTGACTTATGTTGTTAGTTGTTATCACAAAGTACATGTATCACAATGTATCACTGTTGAACCGTCTGAGAATTGATTGCATGTGTTTTGCTTGGTGGGGGTGGGGGAGCAGGTGTTGTCATTGTTTTGATTTAGATTCATCCTTCATCGTTGCGCCTGCAGGGGGTGTGTAGTTTTAACTGCCTGCCTTCAATAAGGTCATTAATTTTAAAGTGACATACATTATGTTCACTGCATTTACTCTAGCACTGACAGTCCTTGCATTAGCTTTAAAAAATGATGGTGCTTTCCACTTAACTGAAAGTAGTAAAGTTAATAGATTTATGTATGACAGTGGAGCAAAAAAGAAAAGAGAAAAAAATATTGTGATTTACATTTTTTAACTGGCTTCTGAAAGTGACTGGACTATCATTACCACTGGGAACAGAATTGACATGGCACATCTCTTTACACGGCACCTCTATTTCAACCTCTGGAGGCAGGCCTATACCTCCAGGAAGCGTTATCATGGTGACACAGCCCTGCGACTTGCTCCACTTGTCTGTATAATAGGGTTGTCCCCCAACCAGCAGCATGCTACAGAGGTCTAATGT
Organism: Hoplostethus mediterraneus; assembly: GCA_034670385.1. Classification (NCBI taxonomy): domain Eukaryota; kingdom Metazoa; phylum Chordata; class Actinopteri; order Trachichthyiformes; family Trachichthyidae; genus Hoplostethus; species Hoplostethus mediterraneus. The sequence continues at coordinate 6,797,519 of JAXDDW010000007.1, forward strand.
GGAGGATTGTTCCAATACCATTTTCTCAATCTGCAAATGCCTGGTACCAGCTGTTACAAGATCATACACATGCATGGGGTCACATGTAGAGGCACAGACAGACAGACAGACAGACAGACAGGGACAGACAGTTGCCAAAGCAAGGTTTCTGAATCAAATCCAATTATTATTATTATTGCTATAATCCGAAAACTCCATTGCGAGAGAGAGAGAGAGAGAGAGAGAGAGAGAGAGAGAGAGAGAGAGACAGAGGAGTGTGTGTGAGGGAGAGAGAGAGAGAGAGAGAGAGAGAGAGAGAGAGAGAGAGAGAGAGAGAGAGAGAGAGAGAGAGAGAGTACATTCATCATCCTGTCTTGGTCTGCTTCTTCATCCATTCCTTTTGATTTTTTTGGGAGAGAAGCTGCTTTGTTCCTGACAATGATTCTTTATTTTCCCCACTCCCTCTTTCTCTGGATTAAAGGTTACCTGGCATTGTCTCAATGAAAGCTGGGCTGCTTTTATCAATACACCTGCCATAAGAAGAGATTTCTATTTCATCAATGAGTCATTGAGGAAACCACCGCCCTGCCACCCTTCCTCTCCGTCTCTTTCTTTCTCCTCTGTCTGATGTGCAAGTGCTTTGGGGAATGATGAGAAATATGGTGATTCAGTATAAAGGCATAGTCCCAGAAGTAACACTTTATTAGTGGGACAAGCCTGCGTATGAAAGGGGTCAGCCCTGCAGAGACATTGGGATTCAAAATTACAATACAAACAGAACTTTGAAAGATTGCCAGGTAATATCAAAATCAAGGAAGTAATATAGAAACTCTTTCCAATTACACCTGCCAAAGCCATTCCTCAGCAAAGTTGGCATTTGAAGTCTCAACTCAGGCCACTGTTTGGATGGAGAGGGTGAGTGACAGGTGAGCGAAAAAGTCCAGTCATAACCGTTGAGTTATGATGACTATTGAGCGCACTCACAATTTTTTAGTCAACTTCTACTGTTCCCCATAGTAAGGTCATTGAGGTTCTCTTTCCGCACTGTACAGTAGATGTCTATGTTTTGTCTTAAAATGTCTTAAATTATATTATCTAAACTCAAGGCCTCAAATGGTCTCGAATACAGTTAAATATCTTAAATGTCTTAAAAATTGTGCACACTGTTCTTCCATTGAAAACTTAGTCCAGTCTTATATTTTATTCTAACTGGCATTGAAAATGTATTAAAAAGTGATACATTTAAGTTGATGAAGCTTGCAGATACCCTGATGTTGCAAAGCATTGTCAGAGAGTTCTGGATATCACCTACAGTACCAGCCAGACTTAATCATCTGTAATTATATTCTGCCTTAGAAATATCAGCACCACAGCAGTGATTTCCAGCTGTCTCCCTGCTGTGACAGACAGGCCAATACAGGCAAGGGGACAGCTTTGTAATAATGTCATTTTATATCATATTAGCCTTCAGGCAATCCTTTTTTCCCTCTGCAGCTTTCCATGTTTGGGCCATGTCACAGTTTTGATATAGTCATGACTCTCCCCATTCTACTTAAGGGGAGAAAGTCACTGATGTGGCAAAGAGAGGTGATCAAATTGTGTCTTTCAATATCATTTAACAGAAATATAGTCTCACTATAGGGATAGAGGAACATGTGTGTGTGTGTGTGTGTGTGTGTGTGTGTGTGTGTGAGTGTGAGCGGGAGAGAATTGAATTTAAAAATTACTTGGACCTCTTCAGCTTACAAATACATTCAGAAAACAGAAAAATGCATAAACCAGCACGAGGAGGCATGTAGCTTACACTACCTCCAGCCATGAACAGAAAACAAAGATTAAAGATGAAAAAGCTGGATTCAAAAAGTCAGTGAAAAGGTGCCATCATCCAACACTGTACACATGTTGGTATGTTTGTTTTTTTAGTGGCTTTGTTAGCGTATTCCCTCCCTGTACCCAACCCGGGTCTGTATATCCTCTATAGGCACCGTGTTTAGGTTAGTACGTCATTCTTTTGACACCTGAATAGAGCTTCTGTATGAATGCTCGCCCTGGATTATGGCAGAAAGGAATGTAACATAAAATCCTGCATATTGGTAAATGCAACCCCCAATGCTGCATGTGAGCATAAACAACGTCCAACGTGTCCACCAATCTCCAGTACGCATGCTCCAGCCTGAGGCAAGCTGCCAGCAAACCAGTGGCCATAGAAACAAGACTTACAGATTCCACACCCTGAGAGAGAGAGAGAGAGAGAGAGAGAGAGAGAGAGAGAGAGTCCCTACATAATGGGCTCCTTGCCACAGCAATAAACTGCTGTATTACGATTGTCTATCTTGTTCTATTTGATTGTTTCATCAATATGTTGTCTGCCTGCATTATGGTTAACCAGCAGTCCTCTGCCTGCCCTGCATGTTTATCTCGCGTCCCACCTGTCGACCTGTCGAACCGCTGTGATCGCTAGACAAGACGATGGAATTATTACCATAACTCAAAGCGAATACTGTGCAGTGCTACTATTTCTCTTGCTTGTTCTAGCTGTCATGTTCATTGACTGTTGGAGAGAATTCGAAAATAAAAATGTTCGTGTTTTTGTTTACAAGTTAATAGGTTCTCTACTAAGGCCCTTATCGCCATCACACACACACACACACAGACACACACACTCAACAAGGTTTATTTTTATATTTATATTATATTTTTAAATCCTTGCAAACATCCCAATGTAGAAGTTTAAGAGAGCATGATATGGGGCTCGGGCTACTGAAAGGTCACAGCGGTGGCTCTCAGCTATCTTATTATAGGAGGCCCCATCAGTGAGGAAGATGCTGGGCTTAACATTGTCCTTGACACGGTAAGTCCTTCACTGAAGAAAAAGCACCCTGCATTTGCACTGTCATTACTGTGTCATTTACCCAGCGCGATGATGCTGGCACGGTGATTATTTGAGCCCCTGCATCAATGCCTCTCGGTAATAAGGTCTTCAGGAGTCACTCACTGAAGAATAATCTCCTCCTGATCAATGCTCCTAGACCAGGCCTGTAATCGATCACAACTCTCATGCTCATATCCCCACTTGCCCGATGCCAGGCTCCGCACTCAGACACTCACACCCTCATACACTCAAACTCACTCATACTACTAGAAACTAGAAGCTAGGCAAATGAAGAGAGGCAAAGACATAATAGGACTGTATATTGAAATGCTTATTCACTGTCTCCCTCTCTCTCTCTCATGCTCACCCTTACTATATGTGGCAGTATGCCCTTTTGTTTTTCCCTTTTTTTAATATCTTCATTTCCCCTCACGTTATTACTGGCTGGTATTCTCTTCTTTATATGAAAGGGTGTGGTATGTGCCCCTTTTTTATTTTTTTTTTATTTTTATTTTTTAATTGCAGAGGTAATATAAGGGGGTAAGAATAGGCAGTCTGGTTCCCAATTCACCTGTCCCCGGAAACGCGAGGTGCGCACCTGTTGGAAAGCACAGCAGTGACGAGACGTCAGTCTTCTTGCCTCAGGCTGTGCGCTCACACACTGTTAAGTAGAAGGTAGGCATTGTTTTTGAATGTCTGAAATAATTTAAATGGTTTCTACCTTGTTGCTTTACCCTGTAGTAGACGTTAATTTAATGTCATGTCTATTAGAAATCTGATATGCCGATGGGGTCGGGATCAACTGGAAGGAACTGGCTACTTCCTGGAAAGTGGTGCTGTGGTTTTGTGCATCTCCGCATCTCCGCTAACCGCTGTTTTTTTTAGACTTATTTCATACGTTTTGTTTGTGAACTTCTCAATGGTAAATCTGTATTCTCTACTGATTATTTTGTACGCGCGCACACCTGTTCTAGCTGGCCAGCCGCGCGGTCGGTGGCTTATGGTTCTATTGGGTTGGCTGGCGAGTTTAGTTTCGCATTTTCTTTATTTCTTTTCTTATTTGTTTATTGTTTTGTTTGTTTCCTGGCATACTACCCAGCCTCGCATGCAGTCAGCTGCGGGGGAAACTAGTTAAGATTGAAGGGTGCTTCATTCACACTGTATGCTGCGGGGAGATTTGTCCCGTGATCAATTTACTTGGGTAACCTGAAAAGTGTTGAACTGTGTGCAGTGCGTCAAAGATACTTTTGTTGATGTTTCCAAGTTGCATGCAATAGTGTTGCTGAAATTCACTCTCTTTTCTTTCACTCTCTTTTTGATAGAGCTCCCTTTTGAATGTGGCTATTTATTTTCCAAGTGTGCTGTTAGGAGGTACATGCTTGGTATTGTCATTTTATTTATATTTATATTGTCTATTTTTACATCAACTTCATTGTGTCATCTTAACCTTTTTTCAATAGATGAAATAAATTAAATTATTCTTTTCTAAATAAGACTTTCTTGGTCGTATTTATCAGAGCGCCCCTTTGCTCTAGGCCTAAACTGAGGGGTAGCGCAGTCTTTACTCCTAAGGAGGGCGCTACATATATACCTACATATACTCTTTTTCTCTGTCTCTCCCTCTTTTTCTTCCTTTTCGCTCCCTCCCTCTCTCTCTCTCTCTCATTCTCTTCTTTCCACAGATTGCACACAGATTTACAACCTTCCACAATACTGTAGATCAGGACATCCTGTGTTGCCAAGGCGTTGACTGAGGGTTCCCAGAGGAACGGCTCCTGATCACCTGATCATCTATTACCCCTTGGCAACCAGCTCTTGGCTGTAGATAGCCATCCCCCCTGGCCTGCACCGATCTTTAATTACTTGACCCATTCATTATCCAGCCTTCACAAAACTATCAGAACACAGCGTTCATAGACCTCCGATGTCTCCCTGTTCCGTGGGATCTGAGGATTTTAAATTAAATTTTTCTCGCCATGATCAGTATTCTGTTCTTTCGCTGTATATTTAACGGGAAGGTTATATTCATATTGTTAGGTCCATTCCACTGTATATCCTTCCCACCTGCACAAGGCAAAATGCAGTGTTATTAGCTTTGTGTTGCACAGAGACACTCTGCAGCTGTAATACTTTCTATCATTAGCGTGGGTGAACTTAGCGTTCCTCTGGGTCTCAGAATCTCAGAACACCCGAGGGATGTCTGCCAATGAATATTACCTGTACAGAAACTTACTAAGCTTAATGACTTCAATTGCACATTTAATGTATGGAAATGAATGGAGTGTAGGTCTCTGGATGCATTATAGGATGAATTTGCACATGTCTTCAGGCCAGCATCTGTTCCGCACAGAGAAAGCAATCACACAGTTCAATCTAAGATGGGAATTACCAAAACGTACCTTTTCCCTCTCACCACTTAATTTGTTCATTTCTCAGATCAACGTGAGAGCGAAGACGTGTTGTGTAGGTGGTCGATATGTACAACCTCAATTTCCCACTGCATTAAAGCGCAATGGGTATTAAGACTACTTTTACCTTATCTGTGGCACAACACTTGTCTTGGACTGTGGAAAGGTAACCATGGGATTCTTACTGACATCTCTCTGCTATCATTACTATGTCTGCACAGAAACTCATTCAAATAGTTGAATCTCCATTAGGCAGCATCCAAAGAATGCTGCTCATGCTAATCTCTTATATTATGTTAATGTCAGCCTGTTCTCATATCAAATTTGTAGTTACAGTTATGAAATGTAATGCACTGTAATTTTGTATATTCTACGCATTGAGTGAAACAGGAGGCAGAGCTCATGTGACAGAGGCAGTAGTTGGACACTGAAATAGCACGACGGAAAGCATATGTCAGTGTTAGAGGTCAGTGTGGCAGAGGGGCCTTCCACTCTGAAGGTTCGGGTTCAAGTCATGTATAGATGTTTTCTTCTGTGAGTTAAGTTTTCATTTTCAGTGAAAATTGTTCTCATTCAACCATGACCAAAACCTTACATGTAACCTTAACCAAATTGTTTGTTGCCTAACCTCAACCAAATTTGAGTTTACTCTTAGTTAACTCTAACCTTAACCTTAAAGCCTAACTTAAACCAGAGTAATTATATTTGCACACACGCAGTCAAAGGTTATGCAGTCGGCCATATAGTATGAATCAAGGGGGCATACATTTTTGGTAAGATATCACATGACCACTGTTGTGAGAACGTGTTGGTTGATGTTGTGTTAGGCTGTTTCAACTGAGGATCATTTTGAGGATAGAAATAGAGAGACAAAACAATTTACAGATCACTCACAATATTGTTTGTAATATATTTGTAGGTAAATTGCAATGAGTAGTAGTACAAAAAAATAGGAGATCAAGTAATTGATGCGTTGTTACGCACTACCATAGCTTTCAGGACCATTACGTTCCTGAGCCCTAAGAGAATCACAAATAAACTGGTTTCCCATTGGATGCTTCCTTTGGTTTCATTTAGCCATGCCAGTGTAATCCATCAGAGAGAAGCATTTGGAAGGTTTGAGAGCTAACACACCGACACCAAACTAATTTTGTTTTGTTTTTGTTTGGTTTTGCACTCACAAGGCCAAAATTCAAATTCTGAATATCTGGATGTTTTTGGGGTTTCTTTTCCATTGCTACAGTTCTCTGTATGCGCCAAGGTCATGCTGACAATGTTACAGCACAAATAGAGCTCAAACTATTTAAAAAAGATAATTTAGACTTAAAATAATTTAAGTCTACAACCCTTCAGAATTGCTGTAGGAGAATGAATTTCCTTCAATATGACATTTTATTAAGAGACCTCTTCATTGTTTGTTGAACTTTTTAGCATAAGCTTGTAGTTCCATTTTTAGCAGACAAATTGATATTCAAATCAGCAACAAACTACATTTACATTACAGTCATTTAGCAGACACTTTAATCCATACGCACGCAATTTGCAAAATATGCTTTTTTTCAATATTGAATTGCATAGCATCATTCTTTTGCATTGCATCGTATCGCGTTGAATCGCATTGTGTTGAATCAAATTGTGTCAAATCGCACTGCATCACAATAGGGGTGAATTGTATGATATCGCATTGGTAGTTGCTTCAGATGTATCTGTAATGTATCAGATCGTTGGCAATGTATCGAGATGCGTGTCACATCGGTCTCATGATAGAGATGCACATCCCTAATAGGCATGCCTAAATAATAAGGTTAAAGCAGCAGAAGTCAATAGAGGATGCCTACTGCAGTGCTGTCATACACGCACACACACTGATATATGCACTACAGTGTGCGTGACCCGACGAAACATCTATATGTGTTCAAATCATGTAATGAACCTGATGCCATGAATTCGTTTTCCAGCAGTGTAGAGTGTTGTGCTGGTCTCAACAAACCGCCTCTATTTTTGCTCCTCAGTGAGATAATTCCAGCTGAATTAAATGAGTGGAGCAGCAGCAGGGAGGTAGTACCTAGTATTGCCCAGGCTGTGTTTGGTTGCCCCCCGGCTCCTCGGTCTGGAATTATTAATGGGTGGAGATAGACAGGATGTCTGCTGCTGGAATTACATACCTGGCCTGGAGAGGGAGGGATAGAGAGGGATATTAGTTATGCACCACAATGAGTAACTGAGGGTGTGAAATTACAATTCAGCGCTGACAAACCTTTCTGTTCAGTCGCAATCCATGCCTCCATTAGCTTTGTGCCCTCGACCGTACCGTAGACAAGTAGCTTGTCTTCCCATCTTCTCGGTTGGCTGACTAGTCCACCTGCCAAACTCTCGGCTTGACTCTGTTCCTTCCTGTGTTCTGGCTAGTTAGCTGATTGAAAATTAAAATAAAACTATAAGCTTGTCATTATGTGGTTTATGATCAGTAGATAACTTTTTTTTATTATCTGTGTCTCTCTGTTTATCGTTTGATATACAGTGTATTTCTTTCATTCGGTTTGGATTATTAATCAGGATATGATTAGTGGTGCCCAGTCTCCCTAAACCTCTCACCCACAACTACAGCACACATTCACTGCAACTCAAGCTATGTGTTCTGTAATCAAATTAATCAAATTAGGTTTCCTCTCAACCGTGTATCATCACATGCAATTTTCATCTTGTGGAACCTGCACTACAGCAGTATGTGTGTTGCTGAGTTACTTAGAACATCTTTTTTCATTACAGAGCAGAAAGCACAATATGGAGGCTACAAAGTAATATTTCCACCAGAGGAGTTAACAAGTTGTTGTATTACCCTATTAAGAATGTAGCTTAAATGACTGATTCTGTTGAATTAACTGTTATAAATATGACCACCTGAACACATTAAACCAGGTGCCTCAAGGTACAGGAAGCTGTTATGACTGGGAAATACAATAGGAGAGTATAGATATGTGAAAAATCCACCCTAAAACTGTTAAATCAAACAGTGAAGTGCCATGCATTCTCATGTTCATTTTGTTGTTTGGTAGGGTATTTTCTTATTCCCGTGGCCAAATGTAGACGTAAACAAAAGCAAACATCAGGTTTGGTAGCAGTCTCTCAGAATCAAAGAGCAAGGGCTTCTTTCTAGACTCTATTTGCACTGACATTTAACAATCATACAGGGAGAAATCCATCAAAGAGGAGTAGCCTCTTAGTCAACAGTAGCCCCAATGGACCACAATACAATGCAGCCACAACTGGAAACCCACAGTTGGTTGCCTTTTATTTTTGCTATCGTTATTGCTCTTTCCACCTACACTAAAAAATCAGTTAAATACAACCTGAGGCAAGTTCTCTGGGTGTCCGACCTCATTCTGGGAAATATAGGAAATCACTAACTGAAGCAGAACGAGGCAGGTTGACGGAAAATTGATACAACTAAAAGGTAACTTACAACACTTCATCACAAAATAGGCACTGGAACATCTGTGATGCTCAATGCATGATGATGAACAGTGTAAGAGTGTCTAAGGATGCAATTTTCCTTTTATTACGAGTGTGGATGTCACATGTACACACACACCACAAACGTCAAGCTCTGCATCATTTAACAGAGATGTTCAATGGAGAGATGGGCAAACATCATTCATGTGAGTGATTTTATGTAAATGGTGGTGTAAAGAGACATTCTGATCTGATATTTGACATGGTAATAGATTATAATGGATTTTGTGCTGTTTAAAATGTGATTCAAATGGATTGACCGGCCTTATGGGGACAGTTTACTTATGAAAACTAACTGGGGCCCATACATCCACTGTGTTGATTCCTTTTTTCTTGCTTTATTTAACAACAATATTAATAACAGTAACAATAATACTAATAATAATGACAACAATAATAATGATAATATTATTGATAATGACCATATATTTGATTAGAAATGAAGAAAATATTTAAGTAAACAAAAAGTACACATTATAATAATAATGAGGGAAAGAGAGATAAGAGAAAGAAAAGAATAAAATAACTTCGGTGTGTGTGATGCGTGTGAGGTTTGGTTTTTGATGGAGGCAGATATTTTTTCCATTGATATGCATTCGATTAGTAGATTTTTCCAAAGTGTAATATTGATTGTGAAGAGATGGATATTGTTAGGTCGGACGTGGAAATGATCTTATAGATTTGGGATAGAAGTTTTTTGAAGTGATATTGATCAGGTTTGATGTTAATGGGGGAAGATCAAAGTTAGATGATTTAATGTTGATTTTGTTCTGAATAGTGTGAGTGTTATTATGGAAGATGTGTTTAAGGTGCGTGATACCATGATGAAAAGATTAGTGGCTTTCTGTTCATTAAGAAGTCAGGATTGTTCCAGATGGGAGTGTGTCTGTTAGGTGAGATTGTGGTGTTAGTTATATGATGAAATTTCCACCAGGCTGTCAGGGTTGTAGCTTTGGTAGGATTTTTGAAAGATGGTGTGCGAATGAAAGTCTGAAATATGGATTTCTTTGCACAATGTTCTATATCTGTCCAGGAGTTGTCGGATTGATTGGGATCAGTCCATTTGTGAATGTATGGGCAATGAAGTAATAAAGAAAGTTTGGTGCTTCCAGACCTCCTTGGGTTTTGGATTTTTGTAAAGTGGCTAGTTTGATTCTAGGCGTCTTGTTTTTCCAGTAGAAATTTGAGATGATGGAGTCTAGGGCTTTGAACCAGGAGGGTGGGGGCTGGATGGGGATCATTGAAAAATTGGTAGTTTATCATGGGTAGTACGGTCATTTTGATTGTAGCAATTCTGCCTATGAGGGATATTGGTAGATTCCTCCAACGTTGAAGGTCCTCTACTATTTTGAAAAGTGGGTTGAATTGAATCATTTACCTGTGCTTCCATATCATTGTGCTCTTATGCTCACCCTCCAGGATACCAACATTAACACATTTTAATAACGTGATAGTGAACCATAGTTTCAGAATTTGGCAGCAATTTATTTGGTACTCTGGTTTTCATGTCTTATCTCTCTACCACTCAATGCAAATTCTCTTTTCCCTCCCTCATTACAGGAGTGGGTGGGGGTGTGTGGGTGTGTGTGTGGGTGTGGGGGGTGCCCTGAGTGTACTCTGTGGTTATGTAATTCTAAAAACACTAACAATTGTATTGTACCCAGTGACTTGAATGTTTGATATGTAGAGATTTCTATTACATATTAGTGAGTCCACTACCAATAATGCTTTTGTTTAATTATTTATCAAAAACAAGCAGGATTACATAATTTCAAAAATAATTTAATTAATAATTTAAAATAAATTGAAAAAGGTAGGTACTTTTTCAAAGTTAAAGCACTAGCAGTAGTGACAATAATGCATAGAAGACCTTATTAACTCAGTCAATATCTGGTATTAGTTGTTAAAATAACATACTGTGTCAATTCAGTGTTTTAGGAGCATAGGTGTGTTAATATTTGAATGAAATATACAATTTGAGAAAACCTTAACAAATGTTGTGCGAGCAAAACATTCTCAAAGATCCATGAATCTTATGAGAAGTAATAAAATAAGTAAGATTTTTTAAGTACGTTTTTGATAAATGATGAAAAGCTTTCAAACAATTTAGGATTTTTTTTTTTCACAGCTCTTATAATCATCTTGTCATCACTTGCCGATGTCGTCTGTGGACGGCCTGATTGCTGGTGATTTCTATGTCCTCCAGTAGTTTCTTCTTTAGCACATTCAATATTGTTGACTTTGGAATACACAGACATGACCTCCATTCTCAGTACCCAGTTCTGTGAGCCAGTGGGAGTTGAGCATGAATAGTGGGGTTCCGTTGTATGAAGTACACAAACTTTCACTTATTTCACCTTAGCAGTCCACCAAAATCTGTTTCTGAACAAATTTGAGGCGAGAAATAAGCTATCCAGTTGCTGAATCTTCACTCATATATAAAAGTTTGTTTCGTAAGGTAAGATCACTAGTGCACTGCCGGTCGCCACCGCTTTCTTGGCCGTGCTTCAAGCTAGTGGGGGACACCAAAGCGAAGCAGCAAAGGCCCAAACAACTACACAGGTAAGTAACGTAATCTAATACTACTTTTATGTCATCAAATATAACAATAACACTGATAATGTTTTCATATTTGTATTCAGAATAAACGCTTTGTAAATAAATGCATTTACTGATCCGACTGCTAGCCTATTAGCCTACTACTATAATTTCCCATAGAGGTTACCAAGTTAGCTAATGCAGTACCTGACCTGACACTGAAAATGTACTAAGAATCTCACCATCCCTTCATCTTTCCACACGTCGCTACATTGCTCATCTGACAGACAGGCAAGCAACGTGCTGCTGCTCCATCAAAGCTGACAGGCAGGGATTAAGTCGTCTGTGCCACCATGCCACATTGACTCGCATCGTCACTGAGAATCATTACTAGCTGTCATGCATCATGGAAGGGCTCTGCAAAAGTTAATACATCTTTTTGCCGCAGCTGGGGTAAGGCAGAGACTCCAGGGTGTCCTCTCTGTGAGCAAAATGAGCAGCACATCCTCAGCAACTGCCTCGAAGCGCTAGAAGAAGAACAGTACTGCTGGCAGCATGACCAAATCCTGAAGGTCTTTGCAGAATCTTTCCACTCAGGAAATGAGAAAGCAAGCTGGATGTGTTCCCAATCGCAAAACATCATGTTTGTCATCACCGGAGAACAGCCTTGGCAAATCCATCAGCAGGAATTCTGGCTTCCACACATGACCGGCAGCTCTTAGGGGACCTGGAGGAACAGCACAAGTTTCCCAAGAACATAGCAGATATAGTCCCCATGTAGGAAACTCCCAAGCAACTTGTCCTGCTGGAGCTGACAGTCCCTTGGGAAGGGTCTGGAGGAGGCCTTTTGAGAGGAAACTCAAAAAAGTACAAGTGGCTGCTGAGTGACTTCCACCGTGGCAGCTTGAGAGCAAGATTCTTGCCAGTTAAGGTTGGATACAGGGACTTTGTAGCCCGATTCCTTTTGGCGGCCTTCAGCATGATAGGCATCGTGGGGGAGAGGAGGAGAAGAGGCATCTGTCAAGTGGCAGAGAAAGCCTTAAAGTGGCTTTGGACCCAGAACACCTGAGGATCCCAGGAACATCACTTAAGATGTGTCTAGGTTGGAGCATCAGCAGATGCATCAGTACAGCCATTCTCTTCTCTTCTCTGCTTACACTAACATTACACAACTATGACTCCATACATGTGTATATACAAATGCAATTTCTTAAAGAAGTACATGAAGGATTTACTCATTCATGCATTGCAGTGAAATAATTGTGACGACACATACATTTATAGCAGTGGGGAATAAGTAATATATCTACAGCAGCTCACAGGCGCGATAGAATGCAGCTGTAATGTTATTGGAATTCATTTGGAAATAATGTTTTGAGAAAATCCTGCATGGATTACATAAAAAGAATCAAGAACTGGACATTATGTCTCCTCTGGAAGGATGTACAATATGTGGAGGAGTGGAGCTGTAGTGGGTGAACATATGCACCATGGAGATGTGCAGTGCTGCTCCTGAGGCATTGTGCTCTGGCATAAATGTATGGAAAGATTAAAATGCATGGAGGTCTGTTGCACCCCCCCCCCTTCTTTTTTATTCCCACTCTGGATGCAGTCTGCTGTGGAGTATAGAATGAAGTTACAGTATGTAAAGATATGGAAATTTGTGGAGGTATGCAAGACCTTTTGTACCCATTTCTCCCAACTCCCAACAAGACACCACATTCTGACTATAAAAAGATGTAAAAAAGTGGAGGACTGTGGAGATGAGCAGGCCTTTCCCTTCTATCCCCAGGCACCAGACCTGTCAGGGGGATTAGACACTTCTGTGCCTGGCAGAGCCAACAAGTTCACCACCACCTAGCCACCCCTGTCACAACAGTCCCCCATTGTGAAACAGCCCCTGTTCGTCTGCATTAAATCTTTCCAACATAAGACAAGATGTTAGATGGCAGTTCCAAAATACTGTATTCATCCCATGCTTACGCTTTTCAAGCATCATGTTGGTGTTTTCCATGATTGGTCTAACTGGATAATAACTTCCTGGATGCTAACTTCTTGCCCACCTGCGTTACGGTATAGCATCCTCTGATTATGTTAGATTAGGTGATCCGGAATACCCTTTCCTCCCTCTAGGGGAATCAATTACAAGATGCCACAACGCTATATATTCGGACACCTGCCCCATCCGTGTCTCTGTGATTTCAGGCTGCAATGCTGCTGCGCCCAACTGCCTCCCCATCACCACAAGTGCCAGCCTCCAGTTGGTCGCCAGTGGATCCATTCTGCCCATCGGAAGCGCAATCTACAGGGTTCTCCTTTAACCAGTGAACATTGACTTTAACTGGAGCCACCACCAATGCTCACCTATTTTTTGTATTCACTATCCATTAAAAATTGTATTCAAATTTGCAAATCTAGTCTCTCCTGATTTGAATTTCAGATTACTGAAAAAGCCAGTAGTGAAAAGTAGTAGCAGGTAGCAACAGAATGTTTGGTTATAGTGTTAGACTTGTGCTAATGCCATGTGAAAACCTAATGTTGTGTTCAGCTGCACTTTAGCATCAAGCCACCTCACACTGTGAGGTGAAAGATGTGGGGGGAAAAAAAAAAAAAATGTACTTGTGCCAATGTTAAAAAAATCTTCCCGTGGTGAGGAGAATGCAAGAGACATAGTTGTCACCAACAATGGATATTTCTAAAACAATAAGATTGGCAGTGGTTGTATAGAATAACAAATCCTTTTGACAGTCTACTCAGTATGCAGGAGGCGTTGGCATGTTGAGCCTTTAGGCAGCACCAGTCAAGAGTGGGGAGAGTACAGCTCAAATAACATACTGTATAATTTATGTTGTGCCTGTACCCTCTCAACCCCGTCCAGCTAAATAATACATATGCTTTTCCCACCCTCTCTCCGCCATGAAAAAAACAAAACAAAAAGCAACGCTTACAAGCACCCTTGTGCTCTCAGTTCAAAGAAGCTTTAAATTTATATTAAGAATAAAATATAGCAACAGGGCAGTTATGATCTACGCAACAGATCAATTGACACCTTTTCATTTTGTTGTGCTATTGTAGAAACCACACCGGCTATACCTCAAATATACCCTACAGCAGATTAATAATTTGTAAAATGGAACACTGGTAAACCCATTTGAGCAGAGGGATAATCTCTATAAATGAGCATCATCTTTCTTCTTCTTCTCGAGCTTAAATAATAAATGTGGAATAAATGCGTGCATGTGCGCATTTATTCAGTGGGGTTAAGTACCAGAATGTGAAATCAGATTACTAATCTTAAGAGTGATTCAGCCTCATTCACGAAACTCCGTACGATCAAGTTTAATCATAACGTGTTCATAAGAACGTTTCTACGAACACAGTCTCATTCATCATTTTTGTTGGTATCTGAATTTGTTCATTGGTACGATCAAAACGTGTTCAGAAACATGCAGGAAGCCTCTTATTCTTTATGCAAAATCAATTACATTAGTGCTCATTAACATGTTTCAGTGGCAGGAAAAAAAGAAAAAAAAAGACCTAATAGGCTGCAATGGCGTATTTGCAGAATTGTCCTTATTTATAACAATACAAGATTATCATCCTTGTTGATCACATGGACTGAAAAAATACAGAGAGTTGAGTCAGTGGACTGACTCTCCCTGGACCCAGCACCGGCTGTGGCCAAGTAAGGCCGATTGCAGCCGGGCCCTTTTTAACCCGTGTGTGCATATGTGAGCGGGAGAGTCAGAGTCAGTGTCAGAGCCTGACAGAGTGCTTAAGTCGACAGCAGATCGGGAGGATCGCGTCAGCAGTATGGAGCGGTGAGAGCAAGCGGGACTAGCAGCAGGGTAGGTCCGCGGAGGATGCAGCCTGGAAGAGCTGCCCAGCCGGTGTTGGAGTGGGCTGCTCCTGGAAGCATGAGGGACTGGCAGCTTTGGTGCCCCACGGCTGAGGGGGGGTGTGCCAGCCATGAGAAACTGAGCGGGAAAGCGGCCGTCGAGACCGGTTCGTATTATGTTGCTGGTGCAAATAAAGCAACTCTGCCATTGCTAAATTTACCATCTGATGAAGATGCATCCTGAATTTGATCTCTGTCCAACTCCAGTGCCGACTGGACACCCGACAGTGAGGTCAATTATGGAACTAATCCTCTGATCCATGTCAGATACTGTCACAGTGCCCTGCCGTCCTCCTGTGGCTAACATGCGCCGATCTTTTTTTCCCCACATCACCTTTATTTTTTACCTCCGCAACTGTGCATGTTTCTGCTGAAATGGCATTGACAGCAATAATATCTTTTTGCCATGCTGTACTTTTATCAGTTCCTGTGACTCCACTGCTTATACTTTTGAAAATTATACATACTTTTTTTTTTTTTTTTTTCCTCAGGCACGCATGAGAGCAAAACCATTTTTTCTTTTTCATTTTCAAAACAATTTCTGACTCTGCAAAGTTCCTCACGCATCCAGTTTGCGAACAATTGGCATGGATGCACATTAAAACGAATTTACAAAGTTTTGTCTTTATTTCTCTTAACTGGAATAGTACTCTAGGTGCATTAAGTAGATATAAGTAATAGCCGAGGCATAAAGTTGTGATTTTTATCTACGAGAAAGGATAGAGATGACGTGATATCATCTGCAGAACGACCTTGATAACTCCCCCATCAACACACATACGCCATCACCTTCGGGTTCATCCCACTAGGTTACCCATGTGTGGAGGTGGATAGTCTATTACTCACATCTGACTTCAATGTAGTTAGGGGGCAGAAAGCCACGAAACATCTCCTTGTATTGCAACTCAAAAATATTTATTATATGGGTCACACGGATGTTTGATTTTCAGTTTTTCAATTTAGTTTTGTCATCATTTACACACGTTTTCTGAAACTAAGGCTCATTTTCTAAAAACAAACAGAATGCAAAACATCACAAATCTCCTGCAACATGAAACATTACATTCAAAACTATGTTATCACTTGTAACAATTGTTTTTTTTTTTTTTTTTTGCATCAAAACACACACACATTATTCATAGGAATATATATGAGAGAGAAACTTAGGCTGCATCCTGCCTCCTACTGGGATCCGGCCACAGCACCTTATCAACATCACAAGCTATGTTCTCTCTCATTAAACAGTGAGGGATGTGTTGCCTGGAGTGGCGCATGCAGCCCTGGATAGCACCCACATCAATATCACCACATGCCTCCTCCATTGCCTGGCGAAGAGGCATGCGTGCACCTTTCATCGCCATGCTGAAAATACCTCTTCTATGGGGTTCAGAAATGGAGAGTATGGTGGGAGAAAACTGTAAATTGTGGGTGGTCCATGAACCATTTGTGGATCAGAGCAGCCTGGTGGAAACTCACATTGTCCCAGATGACAACAAACGTGGGCTGCTCTGGGCCATCTCTCTGATGGGATACAATCAATTGACAGTTTATTGTAGTGTAGCTAACTTTCACTTATTCATAGCACTGTCTAAACAGTGTGGCTTTGTATGGGAAAGGCATTTTAGAACTAGCCTGACAGAGGACTACAAGTGTGATTGGATGCAGCATGAGCGAGGTGGTTTAGGATTTAGGGAGACCTTTGTGGAGTAAAGGCCAAAGTACGCTTCTGCGTAGATGCACGTAAACGTCTACGCAGAGCAGGGTTTTATGGGTAAGCGTAGCCTGTAGCCTTTTGTTTACTAAAGCCTGCCCCGGAGAATGGCGGTAAGTGGTGGCAGTGCTCAGGGAACGATGGGGAATGAAAAACAAAAAATTAAACACTTTAAACAGCGATATAAAATTGCTTGAATATCGTTAGAAATTTCATATCATAGGAGAATCGATATATCGCCAGCCAATGATATAGCACACGCTAGTGCGTAAGTTCTAAGAACACTTGTAGTTGTTTTGATGTTGAGTCAGCTAGTATGCTAGTGATGCAGCAGTGATGCAAGGATAAAGTGTAGAATGGTGTGAGTCAAGGCTGGGGTTATGCTTCAGGATGATGGAAGCGACTGTTGATGGCCAAGGTACAGTGGGAGAACTCAATGAAACACAGGAACATCTCTATTGTAGGAGAAGGTGAGTACTCTGGTCATTACCAAAGACTGAATATAATGCAGTTAAACAGAAAAAAAATCTCAGTCTGTAGGGTGCTGGCATAAGAAAGTTGGTGATTCGTAGGCCAACTCAACGAAAATCTGAACATCTCTATTTAATTAGAATGAAAGGAAAATTTCATCAATGGACAGTTAGGCTCAAGACCTGAATGGCTTCATTACATAGGTAAACAAATGCTTTAGCTATGAAGCATTATTATCAAGCTTGTAGGACCCAGTGGGACCCTTCCACCAACACGTAAAAAGACCTTTGGAGAGACATTTAATGATTCAACTTCTATTATATTTGCAAATTGAATTTATTTATGAAGAACTGAAATGGGTCTCAATAGAGGAAGGTAATGGTGAATCAATGGTACAGATATTTAGGCCATTACGTAGGAAGTGCTAGGTAGCTACTGTCATGCATTTATGGTGTACAACTTGAAATTTGACCCCAGTCGACCTCCCCAACAGCCTGTAACAACCCTTAAAGTGATTTCTGAGCAACATAGATTTTACTGTGTAATTGCAGAAATAGCAACTAGGCGGGCAGTACAGATCCTCAAATTAGACAGGGAATGTGGTGAAGGCAGATATTGTTGTCAACTACATTCTGTACTGTCTTGAAGGCTTATTCAGACTCATGCATTGATGTTTTTCTTGAATTCAACATTGTGATGGTGCTAGGAGAATGGAACAAGGATTCATTGACACTGAGATGCAGGACATGACGTTGAAATTGTTTTAGAAATTTACAATAAACAGTATGATGTGTAGGCACATGAACTCCACAACATGAACTGGTAAATAATATCCTGGAAAATTAGTTTAAAAGACGACCACATTATGTTGCAGTTTAAATTCACTTATACTTTTTTAGTAGGCAGTCAGGATGTATTCCTGTTAATATTCACCTTTTTGGAAAAATCAAAAAGGTCTTGTTATAACTATTAGAATGAGTACTAAACGGCGAACAGCAATTAGGCAACGGCATAAAATCAGTAAAATATACTATTTCAATCTTATCAGAATGACAGCTCTGTTCCTCACCTATATGATCACAGCTTCAACAGCCAAAACAGACAATAGGACAGAAATAATGACAATGCCTTCAGTTGAATGGGCATTCTTAGTAGTATTGTATTCCAAACAGTACATTCACATTATACTTGCAATTGATTTAAAGGTGTCATAATTTATGGGGCATCCTGTGGAACATGAATGGCATAACTTATGTGAATAAATGTAAACCTGGCTTTAAGCTGTTTGCCCCACTCAAACTATTTCACTTCACCCAAATCCCCTCTGCAAACGCAATCTTAGTGAACTGGACCCAGTTTTTCAAGGATCGGGATTCTAGCACAGGGGGATGCAACAAGACAGGATGAGACAGGTGGTGAGCAGGATAATGTTGTCCACATTCTAGACGTCTTGGGAGGGCTATTGTCAAGAACCTAGAATTAGATGACAGTGTGTTTTCATTAAATTCAAATTTGATGGTTTGAACAGAGAGTAAGGAACAGAGGAACTGAGAGGATGAGGTGGAAATTTTCTAAATGCACAAATTAAAGCCAGATGATAGGCAAAACTCCACCAAACAGTGAACTGGTAAAAAATCAACCTGGAAAATCTATTTAATCAAGAATGCCACTTTTACTGTTACTGTATAAATGAACTATATTATTTTGTTCATCAGTCAGATTTATTTCCTTTTCAATATTCACCTTTTTTGAAAGTAAGGTTTCTAAAATAGTTTGGGTTTAGTACTATTAGAATGAGTACTAAACCCTGTGCCTGACATCTTTAAGGTCCAACCCAAAAACGTCCTGACAACGTCTAGTCAAATTCTGACCCGAGCCCGGCAGCTCGAAAAGCCAACAACAACACATACAAGTTAGACAGAACAAAATGAGACAATGGATTCAGTTTGAATGGGCATTCTTAGTGTAACTACTGTATATCAAAACGAGCACGCAATTTATACTTGCAATTGGTGTTAAAAGGGGCTACTTGCTTGGGGGCTTGTGTGCGCCACAACATGAATTGCATAACTTATGTAGTGAATAAAATGAAAACTCTGCCCTTTTAGCTTGAGCAACTGCAAATATTTTCAAATACTTGCACAAATT
Source organism: Hoplostethus mediterraneus (assembly GCA_034670385.1). Taxonomy (NCBI): domain Eukaryota; kingdom Metazoa; phylum Chordata; class Actinopteri; order Trachichthyiformes; family Trachichthyidae; genus Hoplostethus; species Hoplostethus mediterraneus. The sequence goes on from JAXDDW010000007.1 coordinate 6,817,057, forward strand.
TCCCTCGCAACGCAATCTTAGTGAACCTGGACCTCAGTGTCTTGCTCAAGGACACTTCAGCAGGGTGGATGCTTAACAACACAGGGGATTGAAACCAGGTCGTCCGGCTGAAGGACTACACTGCCCAAACAGAAGTGGCATGATAGCTGCATTTAAGGTGATTCCTGCTAGAGTGCCTGAACATACAGGCAGGTAGCACTATTAAACCTACATGGGCATATACCCATGTGAGTTTTATACCCACATGCCCATATGTAATACCCATTTGTAATGACTCAAGGTGAAAGCAGCAGCAGCAACAATCAGCACACAAAGCGATTCGATAGCATTTGAGGTATGTTATTTAAATAAATTGCCTGTAATTATAGTGAGATCTAATTAAAGGTTACCTAATAGCTATTGGCAGACCCACTGGATGTATTACGCTGAGTAATATATATTAATACCTACCTTTGCCCATTATGAGGTCTTTGATTACAGGCTTACTGTACTTGCTGCTCAGTCAACTGTTAAGGTTCAATTATTGATAATGATTTTTGCAGTTTCTCTTCCACCATTTCTCACTATTTTGCAGAGGAAAGGTAATATCAGGCTTAAAAAAACCATTATCTCAACCATTGATTTATCAGTCACTGAAAGAGCCCAATGGGCTTCATTTTCAGGCCCACTGTTTTTTTTGTAAAACAATAAAGCTCAGAAAATGCAGAATGCCCTTGTTCTCCACTAACTACAACAAATGTATAGCGTCCCAAAAATGAATGTATATTGTATTCCAGTGAGGTATTAAAACTGCAAGAAGAAAGCACAAATAATCTGTATTCATCATATCACATAACTCAATCTCATATGGTTTCTGCATGGGTCAGTCTTCTGATCTTGAAGTGACTCTCCAATATGGCTAACTATTGACATCTCTCACTGGTTCCCAGCAGGGGCTTGGAAAGCAGAAACCATATCAACATCTTCAAAAGGTAGATAAGGGCCGGGACAAGGTCAGGGGGTAATTTTGCTGAAAGCTGGAAGATGTATGGGAAGATGCCTACAAAGGAGCAAGCCAGCTGGTTTTGACAGACACAATTCAGATTTATACCATGTACCTCTTGTTTCTAGAGTTAAAAATAAATATAAAGGTTGAAACTAGGAGTGTAGTTGAAATGACTAATGTTGCTGTCTTGAAAACCATCCCAATCTTTTGACTATATTGAATCTAATTCATGCCATGCTATTGCCAACCATTTTCTTCCTCTTCTTTTTTTCCTACTTATATATTTCCACTGTACAATCTGATGAACTTTAACTTTTTTGTGTTATCTCTCTTTCAAGGATAAATTCAAACCTACAGAAGAGACTATGATAAAAGACTGCTGTTTAACATCCTCAGATTTAACTAATGCTTATTGATCTAAAGATTAAGTGATTTGGATAGGAATTTCAATAGATTTGCCTTTGATCACTCTGTACGCTACCACTCACCACTGGTCCAGTTTTTCTCACATTGGAAACATAATGCTTGATATGTGCTTTCTCTCCCATGAGGACCATGTTTGAATTTTGCTCATTGATTGTAATACAAGATTGCTTGAATATTTATCACACTGTGCTCCACATTCATGATAGTGCGTGCCATCATGAATCGAAGGTCCATGAAGTTACTTTTATTTGAAAAGGCCTTTGTTGCCTTTTTATTGTGGAACAAGTAAGCATAAAGAAATATTCACATTACAGATACAGTAGTGGAAGAAAGCAGAAAAAAAAAATCACTGAAATAGTCTGATCTGGCTCTATTTTACTGAGTTGCTGGATTCTTCTCACTGAGCACTAGATGTGTATTGCCCAGTTTTAGTGTAAATATCAAAAATGTGCACCAGATAAGTGATAAATGTGCAATGTGTTCATTTTTGTATATGTCTAATAAACTTTCACTTTTAAACCCCAATTTAATGTGCAAAGCAAAATCTTCTTCACCATGGTGTTATCTTGAATAATATCTTCTATCTTCTATCTATAATATCTATCTTGATTCACTTTCATTTATTCTGTGTTTGGCTTAAGGTCATTTATATTCCATATGTTGGGTTTGACACATTTGGTAAGAATGTATGATGATCAGCCCATCATTTTAACATTTTTTACTCACCATACTAATGTCCATGAAACTTGATAATTAAAGAAATCCTCCACTGATGCTGTTTTTGTTATTTTGGGAAATGCCCTCCCATTGTAAAAATGGGAGAGGAGAGGAAATAATTATATTAAAAGAACCGTCTGAAACCTCTCTGTTCCCTTTACTCCTCACACTCAGCCTTTAAATGTCATTACCTTTAAAGAAATATGTGTATTTATTACAATCAGAAGGAATGGTGTGCAAGTTGGAGTGCTATTTGTAAAATGTCATCTGTGTAAAAAGCTAATATTCATGAAATTAGTCACTGCTGAGAACATTTTGTCCTTCAGTGATAATGGACAAAAGGTTGAAAACTGCTCTAGAATGATAGGCATCACAACCTCTCTACCTCCCAGCCTGTCTGGCATACTGATACAAGCATAGGGTGTCATTGTCATAAATGAGCCCTGAGTGGATTACCTTTGATCTCACTGAATTAGTAATTATTCTAGGAGTGTGAGCATACACCTGCCTGTATCAGAGTTTTGCTTCCCACAACCACTCACCCTGATAACGTGCTGCATCGACGGACAGAGAAAAATGGTGAGAAGAGAAGGATTTGTATCTGTTGGTGAGAGAAAATGTGGATGAGGGGACAAGCAAAGCAACATCATCTAGTTGAAGTGTGGGCCCAACACACTCTTAGAAAAAAAGGTACAGTGACAAAAGTTTCAACTCTGTCCCTTTTTTCTGACAGTGCATAATAAGTCAATATAATGACAAAAACATCTCTCTCTCTCAAAATGTCATCTCCCCTGTCATTTTTTAAATTCATATGCAAAACAATGTTGTGAAAGAAACCAAGTAAGAGTCTGTTAAAATAACAATAACACCCAGGAGGCTGTTCTTTATTGTCATTACAGCTCCTCTGGTGCTGATGTAATTACAGTAAAGAACATCCTCAAGGGTATTTTGACTTTATACAACTGTCGGTTACCAACCCATGTGTACTTTCTGAAAAAAAAGAAAGAAGAAAGCAGGAAGTTGCTAACTAGCTCCCTAGTTACCACTGTGAGCACTGTGAGAATCATGTTTTTCGACTTCTCCAGTGCACACCATCCAACCACTCCTGCTCACAGAGAAGCTTGCAGCAATGTAGGTAGACCACGCCATGGCACGTTGGATTACGGATATGCTGGTGAGCAACATGGGTGTACAGTACTGTCGCCATTCTTGTTCACCCTCTACAACTCAGACTTTCTATTCAATTCTTGGTCTGCTCATCTCCAGACGTTCTCTGATGATTCATCCATTGTGGGTTGCATCAAAAAGGACAATGAGGATGAGTACAGGAGTCTGGTGGAGAGGTTCGTCGGATGGTGCGACAACAACCACCTACAGCTCAATGTCAGCAAGACAAGAAAGCTTGTGGTGGACTTCCGTCAGAACAAGAGGTGACCACCACCACCTGTGATCCTCCAGGGTAAGGAGGTGGAATCGTACAAGTTCCTGGGGGTGCACCTCAGCAATAAACTGGACTGGTCAGACAACACTGATGCCCTCTACAGGAAAGGTCAGAGCAGACTGTACTTCCTGAGGAGGCTGGTCAAGAAAGCATGGCTCAGTTGTGGGAGAGAGCCTGGACAGTCTGGAAGAGATAGCTGAGGGGAGGATGAGGTCTAAAATCAGATCCATCTTGGAGAACCCATCCCACCCCCTCTAGGATGAGATGAACGGGTTGAGAAGCTCCTTCAGCCACCGTCTCATCCAACCCAAGTGCACAAGGGAGCGCTTCAAGCACTCCTCCAACATCAACCCCTGAGCCTGCTGCTTCCTTCTTGACCCCCCCCCCCTAGTTTGTTGCCCTTAAATGTGTTTATTGTATAGTGATGTGTGCCTCTCTCTTGTTCTGTACTGCTGCATAACTGCAATTTCCCCTCAGGGACAATAAAGAGCCATCTAATCGAATCTAATCAACCAGTAAAGAACAGCAAGCTGGAAGTCAGATTGGAGATTGTCTGAAACTGCCTGTTACCTACCAATTTACAGCACTAAATTACAACAACATTCTTACCTTCTCAGGTAATTTAAAGAAGAGAGAATATGATGGTGAGAACAAATTTAACTGTCATCCTTCTCCCAGTCTTATTTCGTTGTGCCTGGCCTCGAAGACAGAACCCGACTAATGGTAAGCTGTAAGGAACATGCCTATCCCAGAGCTGAGACACATCACTGAGCCGACTCACTGATAGGATTTGACACTCCACCTTGTTTCCTCTACCATACAGACCAATGAGCCTCAATGGTGCAGTAAGAGAGCGAGAGAGGAAGAGAGAGAGAGGTTGAAGAGGGAGGAAGAGCTGGAAAGACTCTTGGAAATACAAAAACAAGATAGAAGAAACTGTCTGTGAAGTAAAGCAGAAATTTAAAAAAAACAGTACGAAAGAGAAAGAGAAAAAGAAAGAGAAAGGAAGCCAGTACCCAGTTGAAATAGAGCTCTGACCTTTTCAGTTTGCCTCAGCCTGTTAGCTCAGGGTGACAAATGGAGACGTGAGGAAGTGAAATGGCCCAGTAATGACTACGTATGTACTACGAATCTGGATTATGGGGTTAGTGAGGTAACTTCAGGTTTAATCCAGGGTTTTCCGTGTCACGAAGGTGGTTTACTTTTTATCAGAGTATGTCGCCAAAGAAACTTTGGTTGGGTTAACTGTGGAGCAGGTCTTAAGCATACAATATTTAATACATATATCCAGATGTCATTATTCAGCATGGCCTTAATATTAAAAAGATGTTACGCTAAAGCTATCATAATTATGTAGTATGTGTTCCAGAAGCAGGAACTTCCTGCCTTATATATAACAACTATATCACACAAAAATATGAACTGTGATCTAAAAACTAGGTTCTTAATAGGTTTTTAATAATGCTATAATTACCAATTAATCTTAATTTGCTGAAGTGTTATCTCCCTAAATGAGCACCACACTGGTAATGATAATATACAGTATCATCAAATATAGGAGGAGAAAAGATACTAATGACTTAACCCCTGATTCTCTAGCTCTGTGTACTTGATTGAATGTCTTGGATTGTCTTATATAGATATACAGTTTCCTGTATCTGAAATAAAAGTACCCCATTTTAACAGGGTAACGTTGTAGTAATTATTGGGTTGTGTTGGGTAAACATGAGTTAATATATAAATTATTGTGTTTGTTTTCTGGTATTAACAGGAGAGGTATTTGTATAGCACTGTAAGTTAAAAAATCTATTCCTTTGTTCTCCTTTTCTTTAAAGTCTCAATACCTCGCTTTCAATTGCTTTTATATTGGGACCTAAAGGACCTAAAGTTGTCTATGAAGACACATGTATTGACACGTAGCACTCCTCATGCCACCTAACAATCTACCCTGGGCTAAATCTATCTGTCTTTTGCTCTCTCTTATGGACATAATGCGGTGTGTTTTTTTTTTTTTAAAAGGTATGATCGATAATTGTAATTTTGGCCAATTTTGACAGCGCTGCCGCTTAAACAGAGGACGTCAGTTGAGTAGGCGGTCCTTCAATGTGACCCAGCACGCAAGAGGATGTGGTCATATTGGTTCTCGACCACCTCCGAATGTGGTCTGAGTGATGCGATATTAAATGCGATTTGGGTGCTTTTACACTAGTACTTAGAGGTGTGAACTTGATATCGGATATCCCAATTCGGATCTTAATGCAGGGCCTCTCTCTCTCACTCTCAGTCTGTCTGTCTGTCTCTCTCTTGGTCTATCCCCCCCCTTCCCTACTGATAGTGAGATCAGAGAGAATAAGCTTGGGAAGCATATGCTGATTTATTCGTCTACCCCTGCTGTTCGCTGCATGCTGAGCCAACACAGCACATTACCAGGGAATTACAATCACTAATTCACCTTCATAAAACTCAAAATGACCTCTCTTCCACTCTCTGAATTCATTGCAAGATCTGTGGCACTGGGTGTGTGAACTGTTTAGTGAGGTCCCTGTCAATCTGTATTCCTACATATTTGATGTAATCATGGTCCCGTCCACTGTTTTTATTTGAACCATGTGATGCTAAAAATTCAATAACTAACAGGTAGCCAGTGTAGAGAGGCTAAAATAGGGGTAATAAGATCCCTTGATGTGTGTTTAGTCTTTGCCAATCACCAATCAAGGCTCTTTGGAGAAAGGTGCTAAATACCCACCGCCCTGTTGAAAGACCACTGACAAGTTCGTGGGACACAAGCACCATGTCATTATAGTGGCCTGTTGGTGAACCTACATGAACACATGAATATATGACAACCTTTTTGGTTTGCATTTCACACACAAAATAAGGCAGTGTTATCTGATTAGTGTTCAGAAATGATTCTACTGTGGAACTCCAAGTCAACTAAGTTGCACAGAACTGAAGTTGGGTTCCAGTGCCACCACCAGTAAAGCCAGCCTTACACTAAGGCCTTTTAGTACGCGTGTGGAGAAAGTTCTCAAGTTTTCTTGGAGAAAACAACTTGAAAACAAACACAGAGAAGCATGTTGATAGTTTGAGATGAACTGTGTGCTTGGCGTGGTGCATGTGATCAGACTCACTGCTGTTCATGTTCCCTTCTGTTTCTGTACTATAGACTATAGCACTGTTTGGATGTGATGAATTCTTCTCATTGATTCTCGTTGGCCAAGTCATCATTTGAAGCATCCTCAGCTGGCAAGTTAAACATCCCTGACCACCTTTAGTAAATAGTATTAGCCCGAGAACTGAGCTGCACGTAATCTTTGATGCAGAAGAAACATTATTATCAATAGAGGCTAAACATCTTTTATAGATGATGACAGATGAGAACCAGTCCAGAGCAAGCCCATTTCACAATCCATCAATCAAATAGCATTTTCAACTGGATCAAAGGTTCCGGGCAAGCAGTACCAACACATCAATCTGCATTCATCAGGATATCATTAGTAACCCAGAGGGTGTTTTGTATTATGAGGTGTTTTTTTTTTTTTTTTTTAAGTATTTGCCTTTTTCCCCATTATTAAATTGAATTGAAGGCAACTGTCCAGGCTGCCAAGTTGAACGATAAACCCATGGACAAACATTATTAAGAGCTGACTTGTTCTTAACCCAGCCCTGAACCAAAACAAAGTGGGCAGCACTTTATAGTCATTGAAGACATTGGACAGGATAGTGTAGCTGAATCACTGTCTAGGTGAGGGTCAATGTTCTGCTGTAACATAGTCTGTCTTGTCTTCATGCCGTTCATCACAGAATTCCAGTCGACAGCTTAAAATGTGCATATTACACCTGTCTTCAATAATCTCTTGGAGTGATCCATCTTTTCCTAAGCCTGGATGTGAGACTCACTCAAGGCTCAAGGGTGGCCCTCCTTGAACTTGCAAAACCAAGTCACATACAACCTTGGGAATGCAGTCAAACATCCATGTATTTGCACGCACAGTTGCATGTGACATACCACGGCAGTGACAGGGTCCCTGCATGTAGGTGCTGTAGCAAAATCTGTGACAGCTGTACAAAACCAGTATTCCAATCCTTTTTCATAACAAATAAAATACCCTGTGATCTGAACTATACTATAGTGTGCTATGGTTTGAATTTCTTTGCTTATACATGCACAGGAAATGATTTTAATTGCAAATTACTTTTTACAGGACAAATTGGAGAACTGTTCTAAGCATCTTCTGTCCTCTAAACACCAAATTATGCATTTTTGCCACTGCCTTAAATGAAAACAAACAACCTATACATTTGTGGGGATAAGAACAATGGATTATGTATTCTAATCTATGGCAAATATGCATTTTTGAAAATATTTCATATTCTATCAGGTTCAGACTATGAATCATTCATGAAGTGTAATACATTTAAGCACATAAAGAACAATGCAAGCTCTTGTAGTATAAACACACACACACACACACACACACACACACACACACACACTTCTTATCCACCCATCTAGTCCAATTAAACCACCAAGGCAAAATAGCTGGGCTGATATGAGGAAGGGTGTTCCAGGCCAGCACCAAAAATCTCTCATTTACCCTTGATGAGATTTATTGGGAAAATGGAAAAAACGCTGATCGCAGAAACACTTTCACAATTAGTAGATACAATCTTTTGACATTTCCCCCAAATTGGCCTTGCCGTTCTGCCTCTGAGCTAAACTGGCCATGACAGGAGGTTATGTGCTGCAGGCTGGGGTAGGGAGGCATGTGTTTGTGTGTGTCTGTGTGTGCATACAGTAAGTGTGTATGTGCATATGTGTGTAGGTACATTCTACGATTTCAGTGTCAAGTATTTGAAAGATCATTGTGCAGTCAGCCTGAGCATTACCATTGATTTACCCCATAGGCCTTCTCTAATCCTCCTCAACACACACACACACACACACACACACACACACACACTGATGCTTCTCTGCTGCTCTTGAACAGCTTGCAGTGAATATTAAACCAACTGCTGAGCAATTACAACGCCAGTGGTGTGTCTTATGGTGTAGCATTGTGCAGATCCCACTAGTGTTGGCACATCAGACAACCCTTATTAATATATGCTCACCTTGCAGAGAAGAGGAAAGAGAGAAAGTGAAAATTAATTAACCATTTTAATTTTATCAACACAAGCTTGCGCTTGTTTCACAGTGGGGGTGGTGGTGGTGGGGGAATCTGTTAGCGAAATTACAGGAGGGGAAACCTGTTTAATTTGGCTAATCTCAATTTGCTGACACCAACATTTGCTTGTGCAGGCTGTTATGTTCTACTACAGCTAGCGAAATACAGGGATGAAAGAAAAGAGGATGTCATTGACAAGAAGTGTTTGCCATTTATCGCAATAATCTCATCCCCTATATACCACCTGTTTCACTTACAGAGAGACAATATTGTTGCATCTGCCAATCAAAATGTTTTAACTGTGTCTATTTCACATTATATGTGGATATATGTGGAAGGATGAGAAGAACTTCCAGCTAAGTGGTGAAACTGAAGTGCACTGAACTATGAACAGTACAGTATGCCTGTAAGATCAAAGAGAATGATGTATGTAGGGAAAAACACACCTGCCCATCAGAAACTGTAATGTACAAGCTTGCTCACCATATGGGCAATCATTCGGGGAAATCTCTCCCTCCATCTCGTTGACGCACAAGGAAAACAAGTGAGCTGGTAATGAGAAAAACTGGGACTGTATGTCAAAATAAAATGTTGTTTCTGTCATGAGTAGTGCCCAGGGTAGAAGATGGCTGAACTGAGGCTCATTATGGATGATTCTGTGCGCCTGTGGTATATCCTATTTAAACCCCTCTCTGTTCTCATTTCAGTGCTTGGTCTTGGTGTAGTTTTCCCACCTCATGTCTGATAGTTCTTTGTTGAGTTTTCGCCCAACCTTTGTCTGGTTGTTTTTGTTGCATTCAAAGAGCATTGGATTTTTGAATTCTCTTCAGTAAAATCCTTTTCCTTTAACTGCCTGCCTCTGTGTGCTTCTGCTTTTGGGCCCTACCCTCTGGTCCTCATTAAAGTTTTATTACCTCTCTAAGTAGCAAAGAGGGAGAAATACATTTGTACGGTTAAAATCATCCTGGAAATTAGCCTTTGATAGATGTTTGTGTTTTAGGTAATGATATAAACCCAATAAAATCACTGCCTTTTTGTCCTTCTGCAGGTTCTACGTACTACTGACAGCAGCATGGTCTTGCTCCTCACTGATTATCAGTGTGATGTTTGCAGCTGCAGAAAAGGTGTAAGTTGTTGAGCTGTACAGTAGCTGAGTTCTGGTCCACTGCTGAATAAACCTCTCCTGCATTCTCCCCAACCTGTCAGAACATGATGGCACCCCTTGTACAGTAAATACTGACTTTCAGTGTAACTCACTATTATAGCCTATAGCCTCCTTTTATAAAACTGAAACACATCGTATCTCTTAACTTTACAAACTGCACCAGAGAGAAAATCTGACCGTTGTTTACTGATAATTAAGAGACACCAATGACAATGTAAATTCAGCATCTGGGACATTTGGCATTAAGCTTATTTCAGAAGGCACACCAAGTATGGCTAATATATCATTGTGGATATCACCAGACACAGGTCCTCAAAATTCCAACTGACCAACCACCCGTACTGGAAATGATGAAAACATGGTCCAAATAGGGACAATTTCAAAGATCATTTGTATGTTTGGAGAGCATTAAAACACCTGCAGGAGACAGTTTGCTGAGAGCCAGTGGGAGGAGTTCCTCTAAATGTCCAATAACCACAGCTCAGCTCACTCACATAATGAACAGCTGCTAACAAAGGCTGGCACACACACACACACACACACACACACACACACACACACACACACACACACACACACACACACACACACACACACACACACACACACACACACACACACACACACACACACACACACACACACACACACATATATACACGCACACGCACACGCACACACCAGGATCCAGACTTCCATCACCATTACAGAAACTGGTCATCCAGGAGACTGAATCTGAACAACTCAGAGATGCCAACTACATTCAAAGTAGTACTACAGTAATTATTGCAGTAACGGCATAATGTTAGTGCATCCTGTTCTTAGTAAGATACAGAGCAAACCACTATGCCATAGTAAAGTTGATTACCTCTGAACCAATAAATAAATATCCTGGTCACCCTAGTTACAATAGGATATAGATAAGAACAGAGCAAATAGAGAGGATTGAAGAAGGATTTTGTTGTAATTTACATCAAAGGACCATATTGAGGGTAATACAACACAAATAAATAGATCATGAAAGAAAGAAAGAAAGATTGTGTCCTCTGCAGATGTTTTTTAGTTTACCAGTCCAAAATCTACAACATATGTATATGCTCATATGATCACGTATACTGATGGAAGAAAAATATGTAAGAAGAACATATGTTGTGAAATGTGTGGTAGCATATTAACATACAGCTCAGCAGCTCAGTGGATGACGTGGGTTCGATCCCCACATAGTGTCAACTATCACCTTTGTAAGTCGCTTTGGATAAAAGCGCTAAATGACTGTCATGTAACAGAAATGTGCACCAACTCATATTCAGAGATACGTGCAGAACAACTTCCTGTTCCTGGTGATATTACTCCTTATGGAAGTTTAATAGAATTTTTTTATACTCTGCTCAGGGCACTTGAAAAGGTTATTTTTCCTTTTGTACTGTGCAAGATAATGCAATGTTCAAGTTGGGATGTTTTGATCAAGAGGATTATAACAACAGCTTCATATTGGCTCTGAGACATATTTGTGTTAACAACTGCAGCATAGGCACAATCGAGGATCCCTGTGGGTCACTGGCTCAAAATCCCTCACAACAAGCCTGCAACACATTCCAACACCATGGACCTTAACAGGAACTCCTAGCCGCGCTAACGTCTAATCCCTAGCCTAGCCAGCATGTGAGGGTTGGTCTGCTTGGTGGGATTTGAATTGACAGCCCTTGGGTGCCGAGCCAACTTCCTGGAGCTTTTGGTTGCAGCTGGCAGAGGGAGTAGTGAGGTGATCATGATTCCTTCAGTTCCACTACAGAACACAACTATAAGGCAGCATGGAGAGGAGACACACTTTACTCTACTTAAGTGGTATATATGTGTGTGTGTGTGTGTGTGTGTGTGTGTGTGTGTGTGTGTGTGTGTGTGTGTGTGTGTGTGTGTGTGTGTGTGTGTGTGTGAGAGAGTGGACACACTGACTCAACTGCATCAGACAGGTGAGTCAAGTGGAAGCAACATTACCCTGGGGTGAACTGAAGGGGACAGAAAAAAAATATAAAGTATAAATTGGATAGGAAATCAAGGAAATCAATTAGGTGTGTGTTTTGTTTGTTGTTGTTTTTTTTTAATCCTGGACAGCCAAAATGAAGCATCAGTACTCATCAAAATGCACAGGACATGAAGGAAAGCCATTCCCATCAGCTGAGCTTCAAATCAAAATCAATTACACAAAATTACAATAAAAATGCATTCATTCATTACCATAGAGGGTCTGATTTATTAACCCATAGTTCTGAAAGTTTCTAATCAATTTGGCAAAACAAAAACAAAAAATCATTAGTGACTTAGTGGAAACAAGTCTCAGTACTTTGGTTGCAGGAAGTCAGAAACTCAAATTCTGTGAGTTGATGTTTTTCGGTTACTGGCCAGTCTTAGAGCATGTAGGATCACGCAGGTATTTTTTTATTATTTGAACAAACTGCTCAGTGATTGGCAATCCTCCAATGAGATGTTGAGTAGATATTGGTGCAGTCACAGCAGGTCTATTCAAAAATTGCTTTTGTAACCAAAACAATGGACTGATGAGATGAAATCTTTAAAATAGCTAAAGAGGGAGAGAGCAGATGCACCACAGTAAGACAGTAAGACAGTAATACATTTTGACAGTAATTTCTCTTTAGATGGAAAATGCATTAATTTCTACCACCCACATTCAACCTGTTCACTTTTCAAACTGAACATTCAAAACAGCTTAATTAGTCACAAATACTACTGCATACTTATACATATGCAGTACAACTATGCATATGCAATATTTTCATAGAAAGCTAAACTTGTATGGTCCCCATTTGCAAGATAGTACCACAAATGGTTAAATCTCCCACTTTAAGGCTCCTCTAATTGATGTCAATTACAAAAAAGTAATGAAGTAAATGGGGTCCCTCTTGGACTCATATAAAAATCTTGAATGTTGTATTTTGTCCCACATGAGGCTTCTATTTAATATTTCATGCCTGAGAAATCCTAGGATTGTAAGGAATAAGGAAATAGCAGCTTTATTCATTAAGTTTAATTTATTTCTACTGTTGTCGATGTAGTGAGAAAGTACAAATATGACTGAAATGAAAATGCAAATGAAAAGTTAATTATTGTATTTGTTGATATAGACTTGTGAATCTCTTTGTCTTATATACCATAAAGTTGCTTGCTTTTTCAATAATTAGCCAGCTGTGGAGGTTTTTTGAATCTCTCAAGCTTATCTGTATGTAAAAAAGTGTTGTCTAATGCGATGCTCTGTTTCAATATTTCATGTCCAAGCAGGCCTGTGTCAAGGGGTTTCATTAACATCACACCAGCCTCAAGGCTATGGGTGAAGAAAATGAGAAAGTCCACCGTATGAAGAGGTGAGAAAGTGTGAGACGACTCAGCAGAGCAGTCCAGTTCATGCTACCATTCATTGCATTGTAATTATCTCAAGTTGTGAAATTGTGACCAGGCCTGGATCTACTATACTTTAGTTTTTTCACTAATGCTTTTGTGCTCAGCAAAGTGGAAGATTCTGACCAAGTAATCACAGGGGTACAGACGTTTTGAGACTTAATTCATTTAACCCCACTGTATGCATACATCTACTACATGCTCTACAATATGTCTTCGCATAAAGGAATACCTACAGCTGAAGAGAATGAGAAGGCAGATAGACCTATTTAACAATAAATGCCCCCAAAAGAAATATTTTATTTTTGGAATTTTTACTTTTATTTACTCCAGTTTTTGGGGATGTTTTTTTTTATTCCTCCTCAGTGCTGATATGCACTCCAAGGTCCAGAGAGCACCAGAAATGTGTGACCTTAATTTGCATGGCAGCTATTGGTAAATCTGGCTGTATTTTAAGTTTGTGCCATTTTTAGCAGATCCATGCCCCAGTTTTCAAAATGCTTGCCCTTGTTATGTTGTAATGTCCTAATATGGCCCATTGGAAAACATTTAATTTACAGGCTGCTCATCACATTACATGACAGTACAGTCCAATACAATACAATACAATGCAATACAATACAATACAATACAAACTACGTTTAAACAAATACCTCAGAGTATCAACCCATTAAATAAATCATTATATTATCATTGAATGATATAATATTGTGGGTTGTTTTCAGTATTTATGTGTGTGTTTATTAGGAAGAAAGTGATGCGCATGTGCAGGCATGAGTGTATTGTCTGTGTGCATGTGTGTCTGCATGTCAGATACACCCCCATATCACTGAGGAGTAAATCTGCTTTAGAAACAGTACCTGACAGCAGTGTCAGAGCTGTATGTCTGTCTGTCTGTGGGTATATTGGTGTGATAAGCAGGGGTGGGGTCGGGGGCGTATGATTAAAGGGGGATAGGTGGATATATTGTCGTTATCAGGTACTATCCAGGAATTTAGTACTATCGGTACTGGACCTTTCCGACCGGGGGAAACTAGCTCCAAAAAGGTTCCTCTTGGATAGTTCCTGGACACACAAAAAAAATCCTGTTAGCGAGGTAGTACTTTTTGGGGGACCAGGAACCATTGGGGTGGAGTTGCAGTAATGAGCAACGCTAAGTGGTCAATACAAGCTACGGAAAAATCATCATTTCACCATTCGCCATTTTTAAATACCAGCTTAAATACTGACTTGTTCAGTCTCTGCTTTAACTTCGGCGCGTCTTGTTTCCAAAAAACGATTCTCATATCATGTTCATACCAAAGCAGCAAATTGTAGAATTTTAAGTTTCACTTTTGTTTTCCCAATGGGGTATGTGCCTGCGGTGTGTTTACAAGCAACAGCTGAGTGAAAGCCGGCGAGATTAGTCTCCGAGGTGCAATTTAACAAGATGCGCAGCGTTAGAGATCAATGTAGATCAATTTCTATGTATTTATATTTTATTTATTTGTGGTGGATCAACACCATAGATGCTTGCACCTCCATGTTTGCCGTGTTGAAATTGGCACAGTTGTTGAGGGGGTCGTCGTTCCTGCTGAGAAAAAGTACTCTAAAGGTTCTAGTTCCTGCGGTCGGAAAATGCCTTATGAGGGAGAAAGGGGGGAGGCATCTCCAGTACAATGGAAGTCAAAGTAAGAGGTTGTAGTTGTGTATGTGTGTGTGTGTGTGTGTATGTGTCAGTCTTATTCCCATCTTTGTATGAGTCATGCAGTATTGTGTGGGATAGGAACAACTAGTAGCATTCAAATCACTGCAGTTATGTAGATTTGAGAGAGAAGCAGATGATTCAGTTTATCTATTGAGGATTATTGGACAGCACATGGATCTCATGGTTGTATGGACCTCAAAGACAAGGAAATTGTGTTTGGAATTGGAACAGAAGTGTGTGTAGCTTAGACTGAGTTTTGCCACTAATGCACAAATTGATACAGATGGCAAAATACTCCCCCCCCCCCCTTGTAATCATTCTTCATTCCAAGTACTTCAAGTAATGCATCAAGTATAAAAAATGTACCTTTAAAGCTGCATTTAACAAACAAGAACCTAGATGTTATCTAACCATAAACACAGGCTTTTATAAACACAGCCATAAACACTCTAAAACCTCTGTAACTATAGAGTGCTGCAGGGATGATGTATTTTAGTAGGCTAACCCGGAAGTTCCCTTGACAAAAAGCCAATGGGATTTTTCCATTGGATTTTGGATTATTGCAGAAAATAAGCTCTGTGGCAAACAAAACTTTGTGATACTGAAGAATGCTAACAATGCTTGGCAAACCATTTTGGAGAAACCTGAAGGATGAATGCTGAAACCTTTCTCCCATAATGCAAGTGCCAGCTAGTATCCATGTATCCAAGTATGCATATAATCCTTATAAATCTCCAAGGGATCAAAGTTGAATACAAATATAATGTTTTGTGTTGTATTTTTAAGTCATTTTTAAGGTCATTAAACCTTAGAACTCTGACCGTTAATAAAACCGTTCATCCCATTCATTTAATTGCTTGTCTTAAAAAATGTGTCTTTGCCTTCTGGGTGTGATAATTTCTTGTCATAGTGAATGGGTACAGTAACACCATTGTTTTGTGCTTTGAACAGAGGGAGGAGCTCTCAGTGTTTAATCTGTGTTTAAAGTGGAAAAGCAATAAAGATATCTGGTTCCTTCTTAGTAAAAGCCACAAGCCAAATGTGCTTCACACACCCATGAATGCATACATTCACATTATAAGTATCATAACCAGTTCCATAGTACCTCACCCCTCTTGCATTGTCTATAATTCTGTCAAATAAAGATATGCCAGGATTTATTGGAGTCTCATTGTTACCATGGTGCTAATGCAGCAGCTCAGAAGTCACCAAGAGGCAAATTCAGGTCTGTCAATTTGGAGGTGACCGATATGATCTGACTGTGGCCATCTACTTTCAAGTGCCTACAATGGGGTGCTTCCAAGTTCCAACAAAGGTGTTGTGTGGATGCATGGGCTGTATGGGTGGTTGGGTGTGGGCCGGGTTGCTGGTGTGTGAATGGTTGGTTGCATCTAATAGACTACTATCAATTAATAGATCAGGATAAAGCATTCAAGTTGCATAATGTGACTCAGAATCAGTTTTATTGGCCAAGTAAACTTGCACATGCAAGGAATTTGTCTAACTGTTTTGCTCCTGTAGGTCACATTAAACATAAATCATTACAAATGTATTAATCTTATCAAAGAAGTAGTATGTAAAAAATGTAAGAAAATTTAAATTGTGGAATAGGTCTCTTAATGAGGTAATATAGAAATAAGTAATGTACATGTAGTAGTAAATAAAAAACTAAAAATAGAAATTAAAGAGAAGAACAGGAGTCTTGTATATACAGAATGCAGTATGCACAATGCTCTCTGCAGGAATATATACAGGTCTTGGGAATATTGCAATGGGATCTAGTGTGGCAGGAATTTATTAACTTTGAAGAATCCAGAATTTGTGACAGCTCAAAATTATGCACAAAGCATTTCACAGTGAATTGCTTCACCAACTACATAGAGTATGCAGTGGGCAGTCACTGCATATGTCATTTTGTTTGTTATGGTCCAGCCAGCCCACTTATCAACAGTCCCTCCCATGATCCGAGCATTCTTTTTCCATCGGAAATACATTGAACTATGGGAGCAAGATGGCATCAAAATGCCATTGTGACGTCTTGTGACGTCAATCAAATTAAAAGGTGAATTACTGTAAAAAGCCAATTGGCACACCTTAGCTGTGATTTTTCCACACAACTCCAATAAAACCCATGTAGGCAAACTCTGGGTTTTTCATTGATTTGCTTAAATGGACATGAATCTACATTTAGCTACATCTTTTAATGATTGTAACACAACACATACTCATTTTTATAATAAAACACATTGTTGCATAAGGAGCACCTCTATGTAATGTAATGTAATGTAATTTAATGTAAGGTATGTAATATGCTATCAGCTATGTTTGCCAACAGTTCAATTGCTAACCTTAACCAGCAAGGGCTATCCTAACATTACTATTGTATTATCCATAGAATAAATTAAGGCAGGCAATGAACTAGGGAGCTACAGAGCTGACATCACATTAAAATAAACTGCTAATGAATTGGTCATCGCCATGAATGCACCACGGGAAGGTACAGAATCTGCACTTGAGATGCAGTCCCTTTAATGAAATACCATGTACACTGCTTCCCCATCTATCCTATGGTCCTCAGTCATGGCAACAGACCACAGACCACAGACCATTGGCTGAGACATGTAACAACATCACTGCACTGAAAACTCAAGTCTCAACTCAAATCTTATGACCCCACTGTTGCTGTTCATACGTCACAGAGAAAATCATTTCAAAGGACTGGACTGCGAAACCAGTCTGTAGCTAGTTCCCACACGTTCACCCCTCTTCCACCTCTTCTAGGGAGAGAGGATAGGAGCAAGGATAAAAGTGTCCATTTCAACCTTAAAGCCCAGCCCATAAAGTGTGTGTTGGTGTGTGTGTATGTGTGTGTGCGTCTGTGTGACTGCACGCCTGCATGTGTGCACAAAGTCATGTGCTTCATTCCCTCATTAACATTTATATAACTTAAAGAGCTTGTTAATTAGCTTTCATAGGGCTAGTATTGATTTAATTAGAGATAAAATAAAACAGGAGACAGAAGCAAAATCCATGAACTAACTAAAATTTAATGAACTAACAAGAACCTCCTTTCCGTGCTGAGTATGGATCATGTAAAATTACTTTAAGATGCATTATTCTTACTTAAAAGTAAGAAGTACTCTCTTGAGATATATTATATGAAAGCAAAACTGATTTAGAAAAATTATAATATAGTTAAAGGGAACTTTTAAAGGAAGGTGGCATTTTAACGGAAGGTGACACCTAGAGGGTTAACTGACATAGACACACTTAGCCTTGCCTATATATACCATAAGCCTGGATTGTGTACCTATTTAGGCAGTGTATAACACTGAAGATCATTCTGACCATTCTGATAGTCTCTGTCAAGGAGAACCAAAGGGGGCAGTGAGTTTAGAATGGGAAAAAAATATTTAAAAGGTCAAATATATATAATATATATAATTTATATATATATAAAGGTCAGATTTTCAAACTTTGAAACACCATAACTGCTACACCACTAAATTTGGTGAAACTTGGAGGGATGATGCATGTGTTGCTCTGCTCTGACAACTCCTCCCCTCATTTTTTACTTTAAGTATCAGTTGATCAATACATGTATCCTTATCCCTCATCAAAGGCTGATTCAATGCATCTTTATTCTACAAAATATTAGGTCAATTAAACTAAATAAATCAATACAATGAAGTAAATTAAACTAATTATGGCAAGTGGGTGAAATCAACTTGATGAATAAACTAAACTGAATACACTTTAAAAGATGTGTGCTCATCTTATTAAATTGTGGATGGATTTCTAAACCATAGGGGTTTAAAAGCTGAGACTTAAAGATTTAAAGAGAGAGATTGAAGAGATTTAAACATTGACACATTTTTTTTCACATATTTTTCACCTAATGGCCCCCTTTGTGCTCCATAGAAAGGGCATCAGTGTGATGAAGCAGTAATGTATAAATGGATTTTAACAGAGGGGTGTCACTCATCCCCTCAGGGGTTCAATTACAGTGTTTTCAAACACCACTATCTCTGAGTTTTGATGCACTTTCCTTTCACAATGTGGTCTAAAGCCCCACAAGCCAATAGGTTACAAGAAGGGTTATACACCTACAACCATCCAAAACACCTTTATTATTAATGTCCTCAATACTATTTTAAATATGTATTCATCTCAGGGGCCAAAACCTTCTAAAGAGTCTGAACACTGTCTATGTGGGGAAAAAGTGAAACTTAGACGAAGTCAATGTACAATTGAGATAATTTCAAGTTTATTCAATTATACTGAAATTAAACTATTCCTAATTTTTATGTTGGACCACCTGGGACTCCCTCAAGGCCTCCCGGAGGTCCCCGGATCCCGATTTGAGAACCTCCGCTATGCATAGTCATAGAGGGGCGGACTGTCAAGGAAATCCGATGAATTATTTGGAAAAACTAAAGTGGTTGGATACAAATGCACGTACAGTGTGTGGCGGGCGCGCTCCATATTTCCTGCAGCCAGTGCCCTCCTAACCTTCTGCATAGAAACGCACGTTTTAATGCAACTTGTTGGCGTTTTTTTAATATCCCCAGGAACCGATGGAAGTGGGTTTCGTATCGCGTCAGCACCGGGAAGCCCCTGTCCGTCTCCCCGGGGGTTAAATTGTTGTTGGAGGCAACCTACAACGTGCTGCGCCTCGAGGCACCAGATGGAGCAACCTGCTACTACACTTTTTCTACTTTTTAAACACGTTAGAGAGATTTGACTGTGGTCATAGCGGTTGTTATCAAGTCATTGAATGACCTGGATGTAATGACATATGGATGCTTACTGAGTCGCTGAAGTTTGCGGGACTATTGAAATACCGCTTTTAAACATAGTCCGTATAAACCGGGTTCTCCGTGTAGCCTATAAACTGCAGACGCACTCTACCTTATAGAGCTGTGAAGCAACCTCAGCACTTAGCAGTAACATCTAGCTGTCTGCTGAACCCTTTGAATGTAACGAGTTTGTGTAGTGGACGTGCGTAAATGAAGGACATAAAAGCTGGGATTCCCCGATTGTCTCTATTTTTGACTTTTGCCAAAGAGCAAGCAGAGGGGAAATCATCACCACATGGGGAAACATGGTAAGTTTAACCAACATTCTTTTTTTAAATTGTCCTCTCCAACAATACGGATCCGTGTCTGTCACCATTACGCATGGATGTCTGAAGGCGCAGTGTCTGGTAAAAAGGAAACAATATTTCCTTATAGGATATTAACGACATTTTAATGACTATATAAGATTATATTATGAGTCGGTAAGGAATAACGAAGTACATTCTTAACACTGCCCTTACAAAATCAACTAAACTAATTCTATAACATATATTTTAAAAGGATACCATACGAATATCGCAGCCAAACTTTAAAATACCATGCAGCTACTATATTTTAAATCCCGCGATTAGGAGATAAGACATGCCTTAAAGCACGATAAGGTCACTGCAAACTCTGTATTGACTACAACACTTTAAAGTCCCTATACGAATATGAGATAAAGAATACCACAAATGGTGATGGGGTTCATGGTGACCCTATCACTCACTGTGGAGTACCACAGACACACACTGAGTCCCTGTACGGATATTACAGGAGCATTACACTGGTTGTATGGTGTTAGGATGTGTGTGAGAGAGGCAGAAATACAACTATATAAACCCCCGCAGATAACCACAGTGCGAAGAAGCCCGAGCGCGCTGAAATTAATTGCAGTCAAACAGGGAGGATGCTGGCTTCCAAGGAAGGACATAAACGCGTTAAAAGGCAAATAAATCACTTGTTCACAAAAAATGCAGTGGACACAATTTATAGTGTTGACATATTTCAACTCGCCAAGGTCATTAATTGCACTCATTAAAAACTTGATGTATGGAGACCTGTGACCTGTGCCCTGTTCCCTGGTGTTCTCACATATTCATGACCTTGGCAGAGTGCTTTATATCAAAATATTCATAATATGGAGAGGAGTGCGACATTTTTCTGATGCCTCAACTGTCATTATAAAAGTCTGGACCTCCTTGAATTTGGCAAATACTGTAAATATCCAGTTATTACATGCAGGGTTAAGTTGATGGCAGGCTGGAACCATAATATACAAAGCTTATTTAATAATGAAGGTCTATGGCTCACCTCCAGCCCAGTTGTGGCATGTGCTGCTGCTGAGTGGAGTGACATTATATGGGGTCAGTGACCTTATAGGGTTAGTAGGTTAGTAGGTCACAGGTCAAGGCCAGGGCTGTGGGTAAGTGGTCTGTGCAGCTGGTGGACATTATAACCATGCATGTTGAGTAGACTGGAGAGGCAACATTGTGATTGTGTTGTAGAGATGATTTGGAGTCACGCTGAATGAGGAATGATGCAAATAAATGTCAGATTTTTATCACCCTCATATTCTAAACCATTTCCGTTAGCTGTCAGTGGCATGAGTTAAGCATGCAAGTCTCAAATGTCTTCACGCGTCAGCTTTCAGTCCTTCTCCAAGCTTCATTCTCCAAGACCTGAGTATAGACTCTCCAAGGTCACTCGCATCTGACCACCTTCTCCATTTTGAAAGGTGGAGAGGGGATTCAAGTATTTCAAGATTGAATGATGTGAGAAGATTCACCTCGTGCCATTACTGGGTAGTGGCTCAGGAGGAGAGGCGAGCAACCCAAAATCCCATATAGCATTAAGAGCCACCTCAGTCCATTTGAGGTGGCTTTAGTGCTCTCAAGCTCTTTGAAAACTCACCTCAGTCTCTCTTTGCAGTTGTACACTTTGTGCTTTAAGTAGATCACTGATGTGAGAGATTCTGAGCGAAGCTAAGAGAGCCACAATCACAGTACTCGATCGAAAAATATTTTCAGCTCAAAATGTCCTTTCATTTTGTTGGGAGACCTACACACATGTAGAGGTGTGTTCTCTGTCTCTCTCTCTCTCTGTCTCTCTGTCTCTGTCTGTCTTTCACTCACTCACTTACTCACTTACTCACTTACTCACACACACACACACACACACACACACACACACACACACACACACACGCACACACACACACACGCACACACACATTCACCTTAACTATCTTCAGGGTGTGACTGAAGAGAGAACTTTTCATGGATAATCCATTAAAATGACAGAGACTGCTATCCATATCACTACACCACTCACTCTACTTAATGATGGTGAAATTAAAAGCTTTAGATACAAGGAATCCTGGGACACATGCTACTGATACTGTTGAATATGATATTTTCTTAGACAATCATAGAGGATTTTTTCCTTCACATCACAAAGAGAACTAATTTGTGTCTCATTAGGCGATGTATAAAAATATCTTTTCATAATTAATGTGGGAACTGCATGCTTTTACTATTACTCTCTTATAACATAATTCTCTGTAGATATGCACTTTCACCTTTTCACCTCTCTCTCTCTCTCTCTCTCTCTCTCTCTCTCTCTCTCTCTCTCTCTCTCTCTCTCTCTCTCTCTCTCTCTCTCTCTCTCTCTCTCTCTCTCTCTCTCTCTCTCTCTCTCTCTCTCTCTCTCTCTCTCTCTCTCTCTCTCTCTCTCTCTCTCTCTCTCTCTCTCTCTCTCTGGGAGGTATACTCACAGAATGTCCAGCTGAGATTGTGCCTCTAGTCTACAGGACATTCACTCCCCTGGACAGCTAAATCACTGTGATCAGTCAGGGACAAGTGAATTCATACTGGCAGTCTGGAGGATGTAAGGTGAGTGAAGTGGACTCAAACTCACAACTCACAAACATCTCATCGCAAACACATCCGTACAGCTACACGCACACACAGACACACACAGACACAGTCATAGTAAAATCTGGATTTACTGGACTTTCCTCACACCTTCATTGTGATTCATGGGCCGTGACATAGATATGTATAGCTCACCCTGTAGAATGTAATGCATATTTATGGCATTCATGACAAGAGTTGATGTAACTCAAGAGCTGGAGGTAATTGCATTAGGTGCCTGAGTTTAAAGTGAGGAAACAAAAAGCAGATATATGCAGCTGAATGAAATCATCCCACAGTTTTAACATTTGTATGGCACTGTTGGTTCCATACCCCATGATATATAGACTTGCAAATGCACATGTCCATGTTCACACACACACGTGCGCATGCACACACACACTCCATGCACACTTGCAAACGCACTTATTCAACCAACCCTTTCTCCATTTCATGATTCGCTTCTTTTCATAAAATCCTCTCATCACTTGTTATCCAGCTGAGTTTTCTTTTTAACACCAGAATTAGAGCGATCCAGAAAATTGAGACTGCATCTGTAGTAATCCCATTGGACTTTAATCCAGGATTATTCACAGGGGATTGGACTCGGTTTGAGACAACCACCAGTTTGTCGGTCACAAAATAACACGCTTCTACAAATCTCTCCTTTTTCTGTTCATCACCATTTTCAAAAACATTTTTTTGAAAGCATAAAATCTACCTCTTTGTGCTGTCCCTGGGCATGTTAATCATGCTTTTGTTTTTATTCAGGGTGATTTTAACCTCAGTAACCTTTTACATTGTGTCTGTTTTAGTAATTTTTTTATTCCTTAGATTTTCCATCTCCCTCTGTCTTTGTTAATTTCTTTGTTGATCTCTTTTCTCTCCTCTATATCTTTCTTCTCTATTCTTTCCCCATGGTGCAAGACATGGGTATCACAAGCCAAATTCAGGTCTGCCAATCAGACACTTAACCCCTATATGCCAGTGAACTATGTGGTACTTGCCAAAATAGTGTTCTTTGTTTTGTTTTCTTTGGTTTATCAAGATAAAAGTAAGTAACAGTTCAATACTGTGAACATTTAATTACACATTTTCACACAAACTGGATTTTTTGTTAAACTCTCACAATCCATTCTTTGTATTCAAGATGATCATCTGATTGGCTCTCTCCCATACTGCACACTCCCCCATTTATGTCTCTCTCTTCACCCACATTTCAGTTGGCAGTGTTGATGCTGATGAGATTAGTCAATCTTTGGCTAACTAGTTTAACAGTGTGTGTGCCGATCGCCGATTGAAGTGATGCACTTTGCGGGTTACAGTGCCTCCTCACTGCTAGCCTGACATTTATTGATTTTTCCCTCCATAGTCCTGAGGTAACACCAAATGGTGTGCTGTCGTATTGAGTGATGCTCGCTTGCCAAGTGTTAGTCTTGCTAATGTGTGTAAGATTTCCAGTGGCGTGACAAAAATGGTGAATATTTTAGTTACAACTAGAATGTGCTAACACAGCAGTTTTGCACAACATGTGTGAAATTAAATAAGTTTGGGTAATGCTAACGAATAAAATAGTGTAATAGTATAGTAGAGTGGATCTATTCTTATTGGCAATACATTGGGTGAATGATGTGGTGGTTATCCTGGTTATTCCAGGACTGAAGTAATTTAACTACAGCAACAGTTGATGCTGCACACCTAGCAAGGCGCCATGGGACTGTACAGCAGCTGGACTGTACAGCAGCTGGACTTGTTTCATCCCCTTCCTCTTTTTATCTCATCCCATCTCATTTCTTCCTGTTTCAGATCTTTCTATCGCTGTATCCTTCCATCTCTGTGTAATCAATGTCCAAGCTGTCAATATAATTAGAGCTGCATCCTAAGACTGGGCACTCCAGATGAAAGCCTGGTAATTATGGATATGACAATTTATCACTCCCCATGATAATGACGCCATGTTAGAACCCGTACAGGCCTCTATTCTCTTACTGTGCAATCATGGCCACAGCACAGCGAGTAACGCTATTAGTGGTCAATGGTGATGCTTTAAGGTTGAGTGCTTGTTGAAAGATGCCTGTCTCCATTACTTGAAGCCAGGTTAGGGGAGGTGGCTGTCTCACATTGTCCAAGAGGCTCTAATTGATTGCCTGAAAGCCTGTAGGAAAGGTTAGAGGGGTGGGAAAATGCCTCAACACTGTAAAGAAAAATATAAGATTTCTATAGAACTCATCTTAAGTCTACTTGAGTCTACTATCTCTCTTCTACTTGAGCCATAATATGTATGAGGTAAGACACTGTAGAGAAGATTCAAGTAGTCTCTCTAAAGCCTCTGATGAAGGTCCTTCTCCTTGTCCCTGTTTTCACGTTGTAGTTACAGCTATTTTTAAAATGCTGTTCAGGTGAGGAGAATACTTTACACAGCACTTATTTATGGCAGCCCCTATCCTGATAGTTTTGCTGTCCTACGAAAGTTACGAAAGCTACGAAAAGCGTGCTTTTTTTCTTGTGGCTGCCCTAAATCATGGAGAAAAAACAGGGGTGGTGATTGTGTCAGTGGGGTAATGTTCATCCATATTCTATAATCATAATACTACAATGTCAGCAGAATAAGATTCAACTGCAGTTAGACATCATGCACGCCCATATCGGCCTAGGCCAGACTAAAATCCTCACAACATGCTACAACTATAGGACTACTAATGCCAGTCAATGTGTTGCTGGGAATGTTGAGAGTTTTGTGACAGGTACAGTGTTTGAGCTTTGAAATAAAATAGGGATATAAATTAAAATGAAGCCGTAGTAAGGAGTGGGAACTTAAATTAGGCAATGGCACCGGCTAGCCCAGGCCCTTATGCTGTGCTACGTAGCTGAAGGTTTACGGTTTGCCCAATGGATGGATTGAGGTCGACTTCTGGTGTTTAAACAGGTTTGTCATTGTATTGCAGTAAAATCGACCAAAACAAGGCCCCTGCTGTGAGTACACTGTGTTGTTTTGAGATGCTTTGTTAGGAACATTGTGTATGATATCAGAGTGTCCCTATTGCAGAAAAGGAAATGACTGTTCGTCTTTGGCCCTGTGATGGACTGGCGACCTGTCCAGGGTGTACCCCGCCTGTCGCCCAATGTCGGCTGGGATAGGCTCCAGCCCCCCCGCGACCCTGAACAGGATAAGCGGTGATAGATAATGGATGGATGGATGTTCGTCTTTGTTCTCTCTTCTTGTTGTGCATGGTTGTTAAAAAATACTTAAGAATTACCGAAAAACGCAATATTGACATATCTGTCAACCATAGCCTTTTGCTGACTATAATGCTTTCCTTCCAAAGTACACTGGCAAGAAAATGTCACCTCCTACCTGTGAAATATGGCCAACTTTGTAAATTTACCTATACAATTTACTTTCAACTCATTATCTGAGTGAACAAAACAACGAATGAGTAGACTGACTTGTCGATCTCCTTCATATTGTTAATAAAGTACTCCAGAGATAAGACAACATACCCACTGCACCCCAGATAGCAACCTGTCAATACCCTCAGCATCCCAGTGCTGATAACAAAGAGGTGAGGCAGTTCTTACAAACACCCAGCCAGCCAGGGAACGAATCGAGCATGCGAGTCTCTTAAGTCAGCTTGTCTGTCTAACATATTTCACAGACCTCTTGTGTATCTTACCACAAATCAAGTGTGTACACATGGTGCCTCGAAAGGCTCCTGGAAAATATGAGGTCAAGGCAGACAGAGCTCTCATTTTTAACCCTACAAGACCAGGGGCCAAATGTATAAACCATGCGTACACACGAAAAATGTACTTTCCACGCAGGAGTCCAAATGTACTTGCGTGGAAAGTGGCGGCGCACCTTTCACACCATCACTTTCCACGCAAGTTTCCAAATGTATAAAAATCCACGGGCGGCGAAAATGTGCTTACCGGTACGCATTCTGAACACCATGCGTACCATACGCATTTTTCGAGTTTGTATCCAAAAAAAGATCATAAAAGTGTGAATTTGGATGACATTTTATTTGGAGCTTTTTTCTTTCACTACATTGTGTTAGGATGTAATCTATAGTTTAAAAAAAACATCCACTATGATTATATAGTGATGCGTTTTTTTGACAAGCCTTCATTTCGTTCTATCTTGAGTAAATATGTTTGTCACTATGCATGATAATAATTATAATTATAATGATAATGATACAAATAAATACATGATCTTTATATAAATAAATATTATTATTCTGTCGTGTATTATTGGGGAGTAAGAATAACCTACACTATAAAGGCTGTAGCCGTGCGTAATGGCTGTGCCAAATGATACTGTTGCTGGAAAATACTGCTATTGCGCAATTTAGGCGAGAACGAGTCTTCAGAGACCGTACTGGTTTTCTGGTCCATGATGTTGACTGGCTAATGCGCCAGTGGATTTCCAAGAGCTGTTCTCTTCTAATTGTGTGCTGAACTGGGCCCTGTGTTGGAACGGCACTCTCGGAGAACCCTGTCATCCCCGTCCATCTGCAGGTATTGACAACAATCGGGTTTTTAGCGAGGGGGACGTTTCAGCTGAAGCTTGCGAACAGATCAGGGATATCCTGAGCTGCCCTGAGCCGGGTCATGCCCATGGCATGGGGTGGCATCATTTCTTTGAATAATAAATACATCAGGTTCCCTTACACAGCAGCTGAACAGGCCAACATCAAAATGCAATTTGCAGCGATGTCCGGTTTCCCAAATGTAATATATGTATATAATATTGTTTTGTATAATATGTATATAATATTTTATACCCTCAGGTGATAATGGGTATGCATTGAAGCCATGGTTATGCCATGTACAAACCCCCAGAGCCACAACAGACGCGCTGTAATGTGGTGTACAGCCGTGCGCTCTGTGGTAGAGCGTTGCATTGGGCTTTTAAAAGGGAGATGGTTTCGTTTACTTTCTGCCATTCAACTTGTTTCATTTGGTTGGTAATGCCAGAGTTTAGGCTTCTAAATAATCCGCGTTTTCTTCTGCCATTTTAATCAACCATTAATTCAAGTTCACAGTCGTAAAATTGCGCTTCTTTTCTTCTAATTCTTCTTAAATGCTTCCGCCGTTTGTCCTCAGAACTAAACTAAATGCTGGCCCTTTATATGCAAACCAGGCAGTTGGGGGTGTGTTGGAAGCCATTTATAGTAAATTGTGGGCATGGTCAGAAGGCTCGTGCATGTGCACGCAATTTAAGGATGATTGAGATGTATGAAGAAAAAACACGTGGGAACAGACGTACATGGGGTTTTATACATCTGAGCGTATGCATTTTTCCTGTTTTGTGCGTACACAGGTTTCTACACCTAAATCTACAGAGAGTTTTATACATTTGGCCCCAGGAGTTGAGACAATAGAAATCTGTGGCTCTAGTCTGGTTCTGAATGGAGGCTTTTTGAAAACTGTTAGGAAATTGAATTTACCTCTCCCTTGTTATGTCCATTAGTATGTTACTGTGAGAAAGTATACAACTGCCCTGTGATGGACAGGCGACCTGTCCAGGATGTTTCCCTGCCTTCTGTCCAATGTATGCTGAAATAGGCTTCAAGCGCCTGTCACCCTGAATGAAAATATGTAACAACCCATGGTCGATTTTTATAGCAGTACGGTCTCATCTTGACTATGCCTTCTGTATTTCACAAACTTAATTATAATTATTTTGTTTGTTTCTTCTTCAGAGTCAAGAATCACTGTTCCTTGTATTCAGAACTTGGCTTATCAACAGTTTCTCAGAGTTGGGCAATGTCTCCAAATTTGCAATGCTATATGGATGTATGTCAGTTAATTGACACTAAAATCAATACACCATCTCCATAAACATTAGAGCTGTCTCGGCAGAACTCACAAACCAACCAACACTGTGTATTTGCTTTATACTTTCTGAAATATCAGAAATCTATCAGAATTTCTTCTCTGAGCTTATAATTAAAAGTCATCACAACTCTTGCATATTGTTCAATGTATCAACTCAACATTAAACTCACCAGTTACAGTATTAAAGCCTCTACAGAGAAATGTCAAGAGTTTCCTTTTTTTCTTTACCAAAAAGGTTGAGAACAATTGACTCCAAATCTCCACTCCTGCCTGGAATGTATCTGTTATCTCAGAACATAATGCTGTTTTAAGCTCATTTCCCGATCGTATTTAAGACTGAAACTGTTGTCTCATATGAGATCAAATGAGATAGATGCCCTCCCCACCAAGTTTCTCAGAAAGCTGCTTGATACTGTTGACCCCAGCATTTTATCAATCATAAACAATTATCTGGCCACTGGTACTTTCCCTTACAGCAGTGGTCTTCAAATCTGGGCCTGGGGGTCCAGAGTACTGCTGGATTTCTATTATGCCAGGTAGATTCCATTCTAGCTGTCTAATCAGGGATTGAACTGGGATGCCAGGTGAATGCAATTAGGAGACAAATCCAGCAGCACTCTCGACCCCGAGGCCCAGATTTGAGGAACTCTGCCATACAGTTTTAAACATGCAAGAGTTCAACCCCTCCTTAAGAAAGCTTTGAAGCTTTTAATCCTTAATAATTATCTCTAAGCTGACATTTTTATCACACGTTCTTGAGAAAGTATTTTCCAAGTGTTAGCCAACGGAAATCATTTTTAAACATTTTTGAGAGGAATGGAGGGAATGCAGGAGTTCAATTTTAATCCTTTTACACCTCAGTGTCCTTGGAAACCATTGACCATCCAATTTTAATTGAATGCCTTAAGCACTCCTTACCTTACCAACAGAACCTTCTCCGTCACCAGTGGCAACTCATCCTCATCTTCAGCAAACTCAATTCTTGGTCCAATATCGCTGTACATGCTACCTACAATGTTTCATTTCACCACAATGCCGATGATACCTCGCTATACCTCCTGTTAAAACCCAATCATCCAAACAGCCTTGACACTCTAAACAATTGCCCCCATGACATCAAATACTGGCCGTCTCAGAAGTTTTTACAACTCAATAGCAAATCTGAAATAATTGTATCTGACCCTCCCAGTTCCAGAACTATGATTCAAAACAAACTAGGTACTGACTTACGACATTAAATCAGTGGCCAGAAACCTGGGGGTGGTTTTGACATTGATCTGACTTAATGATGATCAGCAAGAAGACAGTGCAGGAACACATCAAAAATCCTCAGCAAACTTGGAGAAAGTCTTTCATATTTTTACAGTATATCAAGAGACCACATCACCCCAATATTAGCATCTTTACAGTTTCAGAATTGATTTCAAGATTTTGCTGATTACTTTTAAAGTTCAGCGAGGTCTAGCCCTTTGCTGTACCGCAGACTATAACCTCCCCATGAACCCCCTGAGAACCTCTGGCATAACTCTTCTAATGGTTCCTCAGTCTAGACTCAAGACTAAAGCTGACTAGACATTTGCCATTAGGGCCCCTAGATTGTGAAACGGATCAAGAACACATTTTTAAAATTTCTTCTTCAGACTCATTTATATCAATTACTAATTGTTATGTAATGATTTATATATATATTTTTTTGTTTGCCTACAATGTTCATGTACTTTGTAAACTCTGTCTTTAGATATGTTCTAACTTCATTATTATTTTATTCTTTAATATATCCTTATTCTTATTTGTAGTCCTTTTCATGTGGGAAATCTAAAGTCTCAAAAGGCCAAAAGTGTTTCATGTTTTCATCTTCAGCCCACTTGCCTATCCACATCCTGTCCTATCCTCATCCTCTCTTGGATGGATGACTCTGTTTCCCTAGTTTTTGATGAATCACTGGCTCTTCACTTCTTCACTCAAACATAGAAGACAATGATCAAAACACTTCTTTTTGTCATCATTCATTGACATGAATTTCAATTGCAGTGTTACATCAAATTTAGATTTATTGATATTGTTGGCCGTTTGGAAACTGCATCCTCTTCCTATTCATTCTCATTCCTTCATCTGTCCTTCACACATGATATCTCAGACACCGCAGATCCGTTTTTGACAAAACTTGGGGCATGATGCATCTCACCTTTTTCAATGTAGCATTTTCAAAATTACACTGACTGACCCAAGGAGGACCCTACAATGTTCTTTTGTTTGTCCATGTGTCATCTGCAATATACACCACTGATTTCATTGTGACGTTACCTAGGGTATCCATGGGATTTTTATTAAACTTTGGGGAAATGATGCATCTCACCACTGCACTCTAATGGGCCAAAACAAGATGACATGGCTGTGAGGGAGGACAACATCATTTGTGGGGGACGAAATGTTTCCTGTTTCGTTGTTTTCATTTAGTGTTTCCCTCATATCATGGTAGGAATAGAGCCCTTAATATTTAAAACAGGGTAAACCAAACATTTGAAGTATGTTTTGTTGAGATGTACAGCAAGCAGATCCCCACTGGTGCTCTCTCGCTCTCTTTTTCGCTCTGTCCTTTCACTCACACACACACACACACACACACACACACACACACACACACACACGCAAACAGGCCAGGCTGTGACAGATATAACGTCCACATCAACATATCCTAGGCCTACTCTCGATGCAGTGCCTCTCAGGTGTCCTAGATTTGAACTGGACTTGTTCCAGATTCCAAGGGCCATGTACATATTGAGGAGTGCATCATAGCAGAGTGGTTGTAGAAAGACACAGATTGGTGGGTAGACTGTCTCTGCAAATGGAGGCTTTGATGTGTGGATAACTCAAAGTATATTTTTAACAAGACAGGAAGATATTTTAAAATGATGCTTTCCACACCTTTCTTCTAACCTCCCTGCCTCTTTTTGTGTTTTCCTCTCTCATGTGTGTCTCTTTCAATCTCTGTGAGGTGTGAGGAAATTTGTTTTGTGTATTTGTTTAGTGTGTTTTGTGTGTGTGTGTGTGTGTGTGTGAGAGAGAGAGAGAGAAATACAGAAGAGAGTGAGACATATTCCAACAGAAGAGTAAGGAAGATGGGTTGTATTTAGCAGAAAAAGAGGACCATTCCTAGAGTGATGCAAATGTATAAATTAAAAACAAATGAATAAATAACAGATACTAAAAAGGATAGTCAGACCAGCTGACTGGATCTGACACTCCATTTTCAGCATATGGTTCCCTTCACTATCGGCTTACTGCAAAATGTGTCATCTAATCTAATACTGAGTAATAATGACTTCTTTCCAATGTGTCATTTTCTTGGTACTTGTGGAGTGAACTCCCTCATCCTGCCTTGTTTCAAGATATTTATACATGTTTCCATAAAATCCTGAAACAAGTGAAACTGAAATTTTTTTAAATTTCAACATAGAATGCTAGACAAAACTACTTGTTAAGATGGATGTTTCTTGCAGCAAGACAGAGCTGACAGGCCAAATCATCCCCTCTTTAGCAATCTGTTCCTTTCCCTATCAGCTTACACTAGAGCAGAGATTATCCTGCCCAGCCTCTGTGGTGAGTCCAGAGGTTTGCACCCAGCTTGCACTTTACAGACCATTGTCACTGTACCATCGGTTAACTTCCTACCACTACCTCATGCATTAGCACAGGAGTCAGCATAACCAACATAATTATGTTCCTGCAGATAGGAATTGTTTGGTATTATTTGTCTATGCTTGAATTTGTGTGTGTGTGTGTGTGTGTGTGTGTGTGCGTGCATGCGTGGGTGGAGGGTGGTGCAGATGGTGCATGTATGAGCGTGTGTGATTCTATGTGCGCATGCTTATGTGAACCACTCACCCACACAGACTGAGATAAACACCTACTCTGCATGCTCTTAGGCACCCTCTCACAATTGAGATAAGATAAACCCTTAATGTTGCTATTTGATTTTCCCTTTCCTGAGATGGTACAGCAACATGCCTGCAAAGCCATTCATGAAATGTGTTTTGATGCACAAAACAGAATGTAGAACGTATACCAGAATGTATATCCTTGGATTAATAACACCCATTTACCTTTGTCTTTGTCAAACTAATAAATCTATGGGTGGTGCTCTATCCCTAACATGCAATTCAGTGAGTTGCCATTATTCTGTATTGCCATGTTGCTATGGCAATGAACGTTATCATTACGATGATTATAGGCACTGACTCCTTCTTCCTACTGACTATTTTTGATCATAGGCACTTTAATGTTGATGCTCTACTTTGACAGATAGAAGTTATGAAATCATGTTGATCGTTCAGACATTCTTACTAATTTACAGTGGGGTCCAAATGTCTGATGGGACAAAAACTTACAAACAGGGATATTTTGATGATATTTTTGATGACTAGTTTTAGCTAGGCCAGGACAGCTTTTTATTTGGTTAGTTTATAAAGTTTGCACTTTTTAATTTACATTTGTAGTTTTGGGAATGGGGTTGTTCGATTTTAGAATATTGCCTTTGTTCTATTGTTCTATTTGTTCTTGTGCTTTCACATCTGGCACGTGCCAAATTTGCTATCCCTTTCACGTAGGCTTGCTTGGAATCTAATAATAAAAAACAACCTTCAGCCATATATGGTTTTTGATCTGCCTACCACAAAATGAAAGTGTTGATATTGGTAGTGGTAGCGCAGCCCACCCTTAGAACCAGGCCGGAATAAAGATATCATATCTTTGTCTATGTTCCCTCCTTTTGTGGGTAGAGGAACTACTCACAAAGTATTGAAAACCCTGATGCTCTGCAAAGCTGCCAGCCTCAATAGATCCCCCAGACTCCTGCTCTATCCATCCATTCATCCATTTACCCCATCCATTTCCCTACCTCTCTCTCCATTAATGTCCATGTAAACACATTATGTCAGCGCTCACCTACCACTTAGGACATGCTCGGATAAACAATGAACATTAGCCCACAGTAGAATTAGCATTGCTCCCCTGAGCTAAATCAATTAGCCTATCCCATGGGGCCATGCTCCCAGGCCTGATTGGTTCAGAGGGTATTAGTGTTTAACCCAGCCCAACAGGTAGGCTGTTGTACAGGTCGGTGCATCTTCTTGGATTTAGCCCAGACTTAAATGGATTGGAACTGAAGTGAGTGGACTGCGATGCAATGGGGAGGATTGTGCCGGGTTATGCTTTGGTAATTCTAGGCACTAATCAGACCAGATGAAGTAATATTTTTTGTTTTATGCATTATTTTTGTGCATATTTTAACCTGCTTGGTGTACCAGATGGTTCAGATTTGATCATTTTCTTTGAGATTAATCCCAGAAAAAGGAATTTGTCCGTTCACTTGCTCCGCAGGTCAGAGGTCAGGGTCAGCTACAGAACATCACCCCTGGAGCTGGTAGGGATTCAGTGTCTTGTTCAAGGAAGCTTCAGCAGAGCGGATGCACATCTGGTCTTACCTTGATTAAAATAGAGAAGAATAAATCAAGTCCTGCGGTCTGGAATGGAATACCAAGGATGTAATTTCATGATGGTCCAGTCTGGGTTGGAATGGAAGATGTGGAGCTCAATTGAGTTTTGCTGGGGTGGGTATGGTTTACAGGACTAGGCAACCCTTGGCTGGTCTTTTCTCGGCTCAGAATGGCTGTTGGATTGAGCCATGCTGGTATTCCATTTTCAATTTCAAAGGCGGACGTAGAAGCTAATGTATTTCACACAGACAAACAGTATACAGCAGACAAGGCCTGTTCTTGATTGCAAAATGTTTTCTTCACATCCATTCATTAAGGATCTCATTATCTCATTGTAAACCAGAGCCTATGAGATAAGACTTATCCTTGACTTGATTGATCTGTAAACAGATTCAGCCATCCATCAAAGACACATACGTCTATGGGAAATGAGATGCACCAAAACCATATTACAGTATGGTGGCTTGCAACAGGCATCAGTGAATGAGGACTGAGATGCTGTGCACCACAACCTTATGTAGCTCACCACGTGTACCCTTTAATACTTCAAAATTGTATTCCATTACAGTTACTAGTTACCTCATCAACATTGTAATCAGTTATGTAATCCAAACTCAGTAATGTATTCTGATTACTTTGCCATATATAAGGTATAAAGGTACCATAAAACTTACCTGGTATGCCTAAAGGTGGTAGAATTGTGCTGCTCAAATTAGGCCTGTAGCCTAAAAATATTACTAGTATAAGCAACTGATGTCAGGTAATACTACTACTACTACTAAGTACTTGTATCCATGCAAACCAGCCTACATACACATACACACACACTCGCTATTGTGAGAAGCCTGGTCTTTATTGGACGTTTACACTACAGATAAGAATAGGTGAAAAATTACAATGTTCAGGAAATTAATTTCAGGTTTGCATACAAACAGAAATTTTCTTCTGGTACCATATTTAATAAAGATGTAGAATGCCTGACACTATTTAAATGGCCTCCTGATTTTCTTGCTTTCACTTTAAAAGTATTCCCAGAAGTAATCCTCTAATTATTGACAAGTATCTGTTATAATTTTTTAAGGTAACGTAATGGAATACAGTTACATTTGTCTGTATTTAGAATGGGAAACACTGTATTCTGTCACTAACCAACCCTGGTCACACAGAGCTGTAAATACACCATGCACGTAACTGCTCTTCAGTGTTTCCTTTAAACAGAGTGCTTGAATCTGAGCTAGAGGCGCAACTTCTTTCACCTTTAAATGCCAAGCACAATGGGTGCAAGGAATTTCACCTGATTAACACAGTAACACAGTACAGGAAGACTAAACATAACAGCAAGCATACAGAGCCAAATAACTCTTCTATGGAGCAGTATTGGCTTCCCTAATTAACAAGATTGATAGATAGCTTGTCATTATATATCTGCAGTTTAGCAGGGTTCTGTGTGTGAGTGTGTGCGCGTGTCTGTGTGAAACAGGGGGTTGCCTGGGTGGACAGGGTCAGTAATAATCTTCTTTGCTCTGGACATGTGCAGGCGTTAGCCGACTGCCCCCTCAATCATTCGAATTTCATGCTGCAGTCTTTCCTTGGAGCAGGATGAGGCAAAGTCATACCAGTGATGGATGTTGTGAGGCTGCTTTAAATGATCAGTGTGTAGAATTGGACCAGGAATTGTCTACTTGTCCAAATTGAATTGTTGGATCTTGTAGAATTGGACTACGTGCCACCAAAGCTGGCTTCCCACTGAAAAGATACACAAAGATGCACACAGGCGTGGATGCACGCACACATCAACACTTGCTCATACACACAACTCAGATATCTTCAAAAGCATTGTTATTGTGTGGCAGGAAGGGAAGGAGGGTTAGATTGTTGAATGTTGTTAATGTTCTGCTCAGTGCCACCATAACATTTGAATTACAGGAGTTATATGGGGCTTGAGCGATACAAACATATATACACTGATTTTTAACATCTCACCATAAAACCACATCATTCCCAACTAGACAGCAGCTTTTTGTTAAAATTGTTGCTAAGGGAACTGGTTGTCATGGAGTCAAAACAAAAACAGGCACAATGATTTGACTCTGTGGCTTTAGCCAATTCAGGGTCATAGGTCATAGGGTCATTCACATAACCTAACATCACCTCGAAGGCAGGATATCAACAAAACTCCAGGCTGCAGCCTCCATTCTCTAGAACTGAAAACGGAAGACTCAGATTCATAAAATATTAATTTAGGTTGTACTTGGACTTTGACACAAGCTTTTATTGGATTATTATTTACATGTTTGGAAAAAAATGCATCTTTGTGAAAATTTTCCAAGGTTGTAAATGTTGCCCAGTTTGTAGCCCAGATAGGCTACAGCTAACATTTAAAAATTGCACATCTGACAGAACAGTTGCAGCACTTGACAGACTGAAATCAATGGCTGATCACCATTCATTCCATCATTTGGCAGAATATATTCCTATAATAATCTACTAATAAAATATCAGGTGTTCTGAAAACTTCACAGACTACAATTTAAACTGAGAACAATTCCATCCCCTACATGACCATATGACCTGGGCAACAGAGTGTAGTGGTAATGCCACATGGGAGACTGGGGTTCAAATCATGTTGCCTCAGAAAAACTTTTCTGCTTTGTTTTAAATAGGATTTGGTAATTTATTTACAATTCATACAGGTTAAGATAGAGCATCTTACGTACTAATTTGATTACTCATCTATGGACCGGACACACTCATACTTTAGGTTACCTTAAATTACCAATATGTTAATTTGTTTGTAATTTGATTTATAGGTATATTTCACTCAAACAGTATGATTGAAAGGGCCAGAGTATTTTCAGGCCAGGAATTTCATTACAGCTTTTGTTCAAATGAGGAGAAACCAATTTTGTAAGCTGAAAACAAGCTTTAATGGGTAATGGATAGGAAATCAGGTGAACATTGGCAGTGGCTCCAGTTGAAATGGAATGATCATGGGTTAGAGGAGAAACCCGGGAATCTCTTAGGAGCGGGAAAATCCCCTCTGTAAATTGCTCTTCCATTCGCAGAATGGATTTACTGACGAGCAACTGGAGCCTGGCAATGGTGGTGGGGAGGCGGTGGAGAGGTGGTGGGGTGCAGCAGCGATGCAGCCTGAAGCGATGCAGCCTGAAATGACAGAGATACGCATGGGGCAGGTTTCCGTTCATGCTGATTGAATAACTGTTTGAATAAGCGAGGCCGATGCTGTGAAAATACCTGCAGTAGTAAATATAGTAGTAAGTAAATATGAGGTAGTCTTCCTGATTGAACTTACGCTGAGCTTAATTTATACATTCTTAAACAAACCTGCGCCTGACCAGTTCAGTCACGAGCAGTGTGTGTGTGTGTGTGTGTGTGTGTGTGTGTGTGTGTGTGTGTGTGTGTGTGTGTGTGTGTCCGCTTCACTGCCAGGCTCCAAATCAGCTTGGTCACCTCATAAAATTATCACTTCCTGACACGTCCAACCTGCCTACACACTTACCAGACCACCGGGATTCTTCCTAGTTCTCTCCATTAGCCACACCATGTAAGCCTTTTGACCACAGCACATAGACCATTCTGTGCCCTCTGGCCCCTTAAATCCCCCTTCACTCAACCGCTAATATTGGTTCTTGCTGTCGGTTAGGGCCCAAAGTCTCTCTCTTTCAACTAAATAAATGACTGTGGAATCTCATCTCTGAATCAAGTCATGCTTTGCCTTTGCTTTCATCAGATGGGGCTTCATTCAGTATAGCAAAGTAATTGAGGAGAGCAGAGAGCTACTGCCTCCCCCAAATGTTCTATATGATGAGAGGTCTACACATGCCCATCTGTCGATCTCTCTCTCTTCATATATCTTGGGGAAAAATGGTTGCTTCTATAGTTTGTTTGTTTGTTTGTTTATTTGGATCTCTTTTAGCCCTATTGGGCTATTCTTCCAAGAGTCCATAGCATAAAAAACATTTAATACAAATAACAGTAACATAATACAATATACAAATATAAAAAAACATACATTCAACACATTCACACACAGTGATGGCATAATACACACAACACAGCCTATACGTATAACGTATAACATATAACGCATACATGTCATACCACCCAATCATTCAATCTTACAGTTATACTACATCCACACCAATTTACCATATATACAAATCTTCAATTCAGGTTACCTAAAAAATACATAGCAATACATTGTCAATACAAGTACAAATATTAGGAATATGTAAATATTAGAACACAATTTCCTATGCCTAATGTACCATGACAAATACCTAGACCTTATAGAGTTACCTATACCCACAGTTAAAAGTGACAAGTTACATGATCATACTGAGCTTGGTTTACTTCCAATGTTCTTTAAAAATGCATTTTATGTTTTGTTTGAATTGTTTTTTTGGTAAGCTCCTAATGGGATCAGGTAAACCATTCCACAGCTTGACAGCACGATAAGAAGTTATTAGCCTAATCCTGGGTAGTACATAACCACTTGTGTTAGCTGCTCTTGTGTTAACTAAATGTCTAATGCATGAAGCTGGATTGAAAATATATTGAGTGTACATCATTGGTGCATTGCATTGATTCTCAAACAGATTTAAGTCAGCAAATAAAAACTTG
The DNA here is from genome assembly GCA_034670385.1 of Hoplostethus mediterraneus. NCBI lineage: Eukaryota > Metazoa > Chordata > Actinopteri > Trachichthyiformes > Trachichthyidae > Hoplostethus > Hoplostethus mediterraneus. Next base: position 6,855,793 of record JAXDDW010000007.1, read on the forward strand.
TCTCTTTTTCCTGTATGCCCTGCCCCCCGCCCACACCCAACTGCTAACTTTCTTCTTGTCTGACTCTGCGAGAGCATCTCCATGCAGAATGAAGCAGTCATTCAACATAAATAATAGACAAGGCTCCAAGGCAAGTTGAGATATATTCCTGCTCACCTGGGCATCTGCAAATAAATGCATTAAACAGACGAGGCTGTTTACATCCATCTTTCAATGTGCCTGTTTATTGTCACAGCCGAAGCACAATATTTACCCACAAGAGCCCAGCTGTCAATCAACTCTTCTGTTAATAGAGGTGATTTGCAGGGACAATCGTGCACTCAGAAATCAGTCTTGGCACTCATAATGTGCCAGCAGAAGGATGTGCAAGCGTGAAAGACAAATGTTTTTGTAGCATCGCTGTGTTTCCTCTAATTTAACAAACTGTTAAGCACCAAATCCCTTTGTTCCTAAATATTTCCACAGCACTTCAAAGCTTGTTGATGTGTTAAAAGATGAAATAGTAATTAGAACTCTGTTCCATTAATCTTGTACAACTGTCTCGCTAATCCAAGACTGGTTTGATGTTGCGAAATCCTTCCCCTATGCACACTTATAACTTGGGCTTTTGTAAGGCTGAGACGATGTTGCACATTTGTAAAAAATACTATTTTCTGAACTAGAGATGATACAGTTCAGGTAACCACTTGTCACCATGTTCATTTAGTCATACCCATACCCATATCTAGTCATTGTTAGCTGCATTTGCTCTGCTCATTGCGCTACAATGACAAACTGTTACAGCAGTCATCATTTCCCATTTTATCTGCTATTAAACATAACATTGTCATTGCTTATCTCAACTGCTGTATGCTATTTTCATTGCCTCAGTTTTATAAATGGCATACTGTAAACTTGGTAAACTTGAAACCACCACTACCAACCAAACCTAAGATTAACCATTTTTTCAAACCAAACATGACTGGAGTGACAGTTTGCCTGAGAGACTGTGGTTAAATGTCTTCAGCACCTTGTCAGTTCTAATTGGACGCTGGAGTGGACAGAACGAGACCTTTCAGCCGGTGCGCCTGTCATTTCACTGTCTTCACTGTCCTCATTCTATTTTTACTCATTTTACTTTGTCTAATAAAAAAAACAGGCCATTTCAGCTGGCAGTCTTGTGATCATTTACTATACCTGGGGGCAGCTTGGTCAGTGTTATTCTTGGTACTACTGTGCTCCAATTTCAGAGCAATATTAACAAAAATGGCCAGCAATAACAGTGTCATCCAAGAACAAAAACATATCTGGTCTTTACAGGGGTCTTTACAACACCTACTCAGTCAAACAAAGTTGCTTTGTGAAATTTGCTTGCATTGCGTTTGACTTTGTGTTATTGGAAGTGCGAATCTCTGCCAATTCTAAACAATTCCCAAACTCGCTGTTATACCCAAATCCATCATTCAGATCAATTAAAATTTAAGCTAAATTTAATCTCTTTACTCTGCAAACATTACACTTAGGATTTGGAATTGAGTCTCTATCTCTGTTAGTTTCATAATTTGGTCTTAAAAGCGATAATTATCTAATGGTGGAAATCCCAAATCTAATCAATTGTTCTGTGCCCCAAGGGGTATCTGTCTGCCAGAATTCATGGAAATCCATTGATGTATTTTTGAGATATCCTGCTGACAGACAAATAAACTAACTAACTAACATAACAACCTCCCTTTGCGGCGGTAATAACAATGACTGAAATGAAGTGGCACCAGGTAAACCTCTGTACACTTTCCTCCCCAGTTTCAGTATCAGTTGTACTGTAAATATGGTGAACATGATGGAGTGAGGTGTGTAGGTGTTAAGTCTATGTTTCATGTGATAATGCTCCATTTGCAGGTTGAGTTTACAGATTGTTTATCCCTATTTGTGTGCCTCTTATGTGTGGGCCATATTACATTACATTACAGTCATTTAGCAGACACTTTTATCCAAAGCGACTTACAGTAAGTGCATTCAACGTAGGTAGGCAAGAGAACTACTAGTCACCAGAAATCGTAAATGTATCACGTGGGTTTCTATGTATGTGTGTGTGTGTGGTGGTGGTAAAGTGTGCTATATTATTTGAACATAGCTAACTCAAACTTTGTTTTCTTTTTCTGTTTTTTCTCTCCCATTTGTCTCACCTAGGATGAAAATGCTGCAGAAGAAGCTGGATGAAAGTTTGACTTACTGGACTAAACCTTGGAAGCTTTCCAAGCTCTGTGGCCATCACAGCTGAATGTTTATCTGACAAACAAAGCTTTGAGAGAAGAAAAAAAGACAACGCATGCTAAGAAGGAAACAAAATATTCTACTGAATATTTACTCACATGGGCTGCTCACTTGAGATCACTGGGCACCTGAGCACAGCTTTGCTGATGATTGCATTTCAGTGAAAGTTCTGCACAACTGCCAAACACAAAGATGGGTATTGAAGAGTTATCTGTGTGCAGACTATCTTGTGCTGATGTGGATCATGTCATTGTAACATTCTAGGTTTCCCTTATCATCAAAGACTTTAGGATCACCTAAGTTTCAGCAACAATCTCAATTTAGAAGGCCTCATGTTGGCTTCAAATTAGATGGGAAGGAGGCGACAACAAAACCAGTGTATCTGTTGACATCATCTTCCTACATGGATTGCAGCTCCCTGCATAGGTTTATTGAAAAGGCGGAGCCCATTAAAGCATTTGATAGATAGGAAGCCTCGGCTGAAGGTGTTGTTGCTGGCTGACTGCTGGTTGGAGATGAGATAAGAGCATTGGGAAGAGAGAAAAGCAGTGCCCGTCTGAGAAGAGCTGCATTCAAATTAGGATTCAGCACTCCTTCAGCTAGACCACTGAATCAATAGTAGTGAACAGAAAAGGACAAATGAGTCAGCTTCAATTACAGCACCACTAGTTGTGCACTGAAATGGTGAACTTAGGTGTTTGCTAAAGGTTGATATCAAATTGCATTGCAATGCAGGGGATTGGAAATGAAGGAACACATTGAAAAGGGGATACAAAGGGACTTTGTGCATTTTCCAGAACCTTGTCAAAAACAGTGGTGTCACCCATGAATACAGTCCTTCTCAATGCCATGCCTGGACCGATCCATATACAGTTTTAGATGGTGGTGATGATGAGGCTTGTCTAAACCTTCTACAACGGAGGGCTGACGGGGGCATAGGCGAGATGGAACTGGACAATAGCTCGCTGGAGCTCTACTACACCAGCAACACCACAGAGATTCCTAAGATCATTACCTCTGCGCCCAGGAATGAAACCACCCTATTGGGCCTCCAGATCTCCCTATCTGCCCTCTTGGCCATTGTCACCCTGGCAACTGTGTTATCCAATGCCTTTGTCATCGCCACCATCTTTCTGACGAGGAAGCTCCACACACCTGCCAACTTCCTGATTGGCTCACTGGCTGTCACAGACCTGCTGGTGTCCATCTTAGTCATGCCCATAAGTATTGTCTACACTGTAAGCAAGACCTGGTCACTTGGGCAGATTGTTTGTGACATCTGGCTGTCGTCCGATATCACTTTCTGCACGGCCTCCATCTTGCACTTGTGTGTGATTGCTTTAGACCGCTATTGGGCGATCACAGATGCACTGGAGTACTCAAAACGGCGCACCATGCGTCGGGCAGGGATCATGGTTGGGGTGGTGTGGGTGATCTCCATATCAATCTCCATGCCTCCGCTATTCTGGCGGCAGGCCAAAGCCCATGAGGAGCTGACAGAGTGTATGGTGAACACAGATCAGATCTCCTATACGCTCTACTCTACCTTCGGCGCCTTCTATGTTCCCACAGTCCTTCTCATCATCCTCTATGGACGGATCTATGTGGCTGCTCGTTCTCGCATCTTTAAAACGCCAGCATCCTCTGGGAAACGGTTCACCACAGCACAGCTCATCCAGACCTCTGCAGGATCCTCTCTCTGTTCTCTCAATTCTGCCTCCAACCAGGAAGCACACCTACACTCTAGCGCAGGAGGGGGAGGAGGAGGAGGGGGAGGATCGCCTTTATTCATGAATAGTGTAAAAGTGAAGCTGGCTGACAGTGTGCTGGAGAGGAAACGTCTGTGTGCAGCACGGGAAAGGAAAGCAACCAAGACATTGGGCATCATCCTGGGTGCATTCATTGTCTGTTGGCTCCCATTCTTCGTGGGCACACTTGTCATGGCCATATGTAAAGAGTGTTGGTTTGATCCGGTGCTTTTTGACGTCTTCACCTGGCTGGGATACCTGAACTCCCTCATCAATCCGGTTATCTACACTGTCTTCAATGATGAGTTCAAACAGGCCTTCCAAAAACTCATCAAATTCAAAAGATGCTCTTGAAAGCCTTTCAATTACAATTATTTAGAATTGGCATCTTGGAGATCTTGAGGATTTTATGATGAACTGAATGAAATAGACACAGAGGATATTGAACATATATATACAGACATATATAAATATATATATTTAGAGAGAGAGAGATACGTATATATAGATATACAGAGTGTGTATATCTACATAGATACAGATATATGGCTAGAGAGAGAGTGAGAGCAAGAGATTTAACACGTCCATGTTGTACACACGTATGCTATATGTAATATGTTTTTGAACTGCCTTTCTTTTTTACATTAAACCTTTATCAGATGTGCCATAGCGCTTTAGATATATCCTCCATATAGACTTATGCATGCATGTTAAAAAAAGAATATCATTATCCTCAAGGATTATGGAGCTCACCTTCTAAAAAAAGTCTATTTGAAGTCTATTTCATACCAAAGGGAGATAGTTATTATGTCTTGGACAAAGGAAGGAGTGTTACTTTTCTAAGGACTGGTTCATCTATATGGAAAAAGGGAGCTCAAAGAATGATTGGATCTAATCCAGTGGGAATGAAAAGCCATGAAATATATGTTGTCTCAAACTCAAACTGTTTGTGTCATATACTGCTGCTTCCATATAATGTTTCTGTGGTACAGTAAAGTATGTAGAAAGACTATACAGTGTAAAGATTCAGTAAAACTATCCATCTCACTACTATGTAATTGTACTTCAAAGTGTGTGTGTGTGTGTGTTGGTTTGTCTGTGAGTTTATGTGTGTGTGTGTGTGTGTGTGTGTGTGTGTGTGTGTGTGAGAGTGTGTGTGTGCGTGTGTAATCTAATATATGCGTGTGTGGTAAGAAGGATTGTGACATTTATTCATGCTTTTCACCATTGTTACTAGAGACTGAATTTGAAACATCATTCCCACTCCACTCCCGAATAAAAAGGAAAACCCATTGCCATGGCAACAAATAGATTCTTCCAAAAACTTCATGAGATGACTGAGATACTCAATTAAAAATGACCAGGTATGGGTACATGTGCAGTGCCCTTGCTACTGAGAGCAAATTGAGTTGTTTTTAAAAAAAAAACGTGTTCATTGACAGGTCATCCTATGTTATTGCTTTCATTGGATGTAAAACGTTTGACCTTTGCTCTTCCGCTATTGAGAAGACACATTGGACAATGTACTGTATACAGTATTAATAGTCAATGCAGCACCTGAATATGAGGCTCTTCATCAGAAACTGTAGTATGCAAAAAAAACAACAACACGTCATAAGTTTCGCAAACATGATTTTCAAGAGTTTTATTGGTGTGTAAGGTACTTTACAGATATACTGGAAGCCTACAACAGACATGAATCTGTACAAGAGTACTACCATATATATCAACAATGAAAAAGTATACAAAACAATGCTCTGAGCTTTTAACATATTTTAGGAAAAGATTGACAAAAGACTAATTTGTCACAAATTGCCGATTGTAATCCTTTCAATCCTTCTTGTAATCCTTCTTGCGCTGGTTGGTGTGGCAGTGTTCATCTATTTTTTACCTGCCATGTTCACATACCTTGCCACGGCATAGTCATAGCAATGTCATTGTCATGCAAAAGAGGAATGGTATTTTGTACAGTGTAAAAAACAGTAATGTGTATCATACAGCGATCAGCCACAACATTAAAACCACTGACAGGTAAAGTGAATAACATCTTGTTACAATGGTACATGTCAAAGGGGTGGGCTATATTGGGAAGCAAGTGAACAGTCAGTTCTTCAAGTTGATGTGTTGGAGGCAGGAAAAAAGCACCTACAATGGGCACGTGAGTGTCAGAACTGGACCATGGAGCAATGGGAGAAGGTGGCCTGGTCAGATGAATCAATTACATAGTGTGGATGGCCATGTGTGTCTGCGTCGCTTGCCTGGGGAAGACCTACACAATATTACAATATTAGGCAGGTGGTTTTAATGTCATGGCTGATCAGTGTATATTTGACCCTCCAGTTAACTGTAGGAAAGCATTTTGGAGGCATGTCAAAAGGAAAAATCCATATTTGTATTACATATATTACTCCCAACCTCATGTGCTAATCAGTGAGACTGAAATGAGACAAGATGAGAAACTGTGCCCTGTCAGAGAAGATCAGAACCACATAAATGTAATTTATTTGATTGTAGATAACATGAAAGCCGGACTCACTTTATCCAAGCTAAATGTTTTATTGTGTCAGGCATCAGGAAATTCTGTGATATCATGGAATAAAACTATAGTGATGAAAAACTGAACGGATGGATGGATGGATGGATTAATAGGAGTATGGAAAAGGAAGATAAATGAAAGAGAGCAAAATAAAATCGGAACTGGAATCGGAATCTGAACTGTGGTGCAGGTGGATCCAGTCATTCACCAAGCCAAACAATATTCATTTTCCCTCATTTCTTTGAGTTGAGCCTTAAATCCTTGATAGTTTTCAACAATTCCAAAAAGGAAAAGTGAAAGTTCAAAGTGAATTGAGTAATTGGATCTTGATTAACCAATTACATATCCACCTGCATGAGTTTCTCCAAATCATTTTTTGTTTGGCTGGTCAGAGTTCAGCTACCTTCAAAGGCACTGTGAGTGCCATTTCAAGGAGCTGATCCCAGGCAACTGACCGACACCTCACAGCAGCGGTGGAGCTCCATACACGCTCCATAGACTCACATCACATGAAGACCCAACCATTTCCATCTCTGGAGCAAGAACACAGGACGACCTAATGGACCTCCAGCTGTTTCTGACATTAATTATTCATGGCCTTCTGTTAAAGTGCATGGTACCATAACGTATAGCCCAGTATTGAGTGGACAGTCATTGGGCTAGTCAATGCATTCATGCTGGACCAGTCCACCAGTCCATGTGAAAAAAAGAATGAAGAACCATCAGCCACTCACAGTCCATTTATTATTAATGTGCAATTTATTCTGTTTACATTGCCAAAGAATGCTACAGCTGAACCCTTGGCCCACTGTAAATCTGTACCTGATGTTCAAATGTTTCTAAAATCATTAGATAAGATGTTGATTACATAATTACCATGCACGCTAATACGTGACCTTCACAGTGTGAAATTAATTACAGTGTGAATATACCAAGCTCTAGGAAGAGAGGTCTAATTCCCCTTGCAGTGCACAAATGTTCTTTCTGAATTGGGTCACATACAGTATGCCAGTGTTAAATAAAATAAATAAAACCCAATTATTCAGGACATAGCATGAAAAATACCACATTTAGCTCCTAAGCTATTGGTTTATTTTGGGAATCACAAACAAAAATGTGCCTTAATTAATTACTATTTAGAGAAAAAGTGGTAACAAAAATGATGTTGTGTAATGCCCCAAAATTAGAAAGGAAGCCCAAAGTAGTTCTGTCACTCTCGATCAGAGTGGATAGGAGATGTTTGGCTGTCTTGAGCGGTGAAACCAAAAGGTCAGGGTGCACCATAACCTCATGAGATGGGAGAATGTCACTTCTTGACTTAAACCCGAAAGGGAACTCAGAAGAGGAGAGTTAGAAGAGGGAACTGATAGGGAAATGGGAATGACAGCCCTGCAAACAAATAGAATTAGCCCCCTGAGACAGAACACTGTCTCGGGTCAGGTCACAGTCCAACAGACATTGTTAACTAAGTCAGGCCAAAGGGTAACAGAGTAGGTGAATTCAAACCATTCACCATGTAAGACAAAGATATACACGAGAATAAAACATTTGAGGATGTTGATTAAATTACCCAGTCCAAAATGGTGTCTTGTTGTTTATGGATGAATGGTGCATTCACTGCTTAAAGACATCATATTGCTCATTTCTCACTCCAGTCTGTCTGTTTGACTGCCCTTTTTAAATCGCAGTGTCCATATTGTGCCTTCCTTATATATGTTTCTATTCAACTCTTCATATCTCTCTCTAGTCACTCACTCATTTGCTTACCCACCCACACACTCACTCGCTCACTCACTCACTCACTCACTGTGTCTATGACCTAATATTCTAGCTCCAAAAATGATTTAGATTTGAGAAAAAGTTTGTTACTTAGCACAACGGTCATTAAATCAAATCAAATCAAATTATACAAATGTTTAGACAGCAACTGCATCACGCCTCTTAGGTGTCAACATACTGTGAGATAAAACTATGTGAGTGTGAGGGAAAAGGTTGCAGTAGAGAGAGGGGATATATAAATTATGCATTCAGTCCCAATATGAGACAGAGTGCACTCCATAACTTGCACACACTTTCATTAACATGCATGTATGCAATCTGACAACCCTCTCCCCACCCAATCAGATGCTTAATCAGTCAGATTGCACTCACTTACATCTGGAAACACATGCATGCACATATAGCCTATAGGCCTCCTCTCACACACATACACACACAAACACATTTATACACACACATTTAGACACCTGCGTCCACTCTAGAAACAAGCACCTGCACGCTAACATACATGATCACAAACATGGGGCATTAATGATTGAAGAAACCCAATGAATATTTTACATTTCTTGTCTTCTAAAAGACAGTCAGTCCAAATCCCTCAACACATACTGTCAAGGCACAAAGATAGTAGTGTGGAATGGTAATGGAATGGAAAGGCTTGCTGGATATTTCATTCAATAGAATGAAATATTAAAAATATTTCAATAGCATATAAATTATATTACACTGTTACTGCCAGAACATATAGAATTCTTACTTCATATGGAAATAGTAAAATATTGCAGCATATAGAAACTATTCAATTTATGAAGATCAAAGACCCATGGCAACATAAGCTGAAATAATCAATTTTGTCCCATCTCCTAACCCACAGGTAAACTGAGCTAGTTGAATGATAATGTAGCAATGCGTGCTACCAGGGCCAGACAGAGACAAGGCAGGAGAGCAGAGTCAACTGGCCAGCAGGCCGTTTTATTTGCAACATAGCAGAGCAACATAAATCTCAGCGCCGTCTTGATCGGCTGGCGCACCTCAGTCTCTCCCAGCGGGTCAGCCGGCCAGTCCGCCAGGCTTCTAGGAGCACCCCGCTCCAACCCCAACGGCTGCACCCTCCACGGACCTCCGTCGGTAGCTGCTGCTGGTTCCGCTGGCTCTCTCCTGCATAGACAGTCCGACCTGACTCCACCAGTCCGCTGTCATACTCAGTCGTTCATCACTCATTCACACACGCACACACTGGTTAAAAGTGCCTGGCTGCAATCATCCTCAACTGGCTGCAGCCGGTATCGGATCCAGGGGAGAGTCAGTCCACCGACTCAACTCTCTCCTGGAGCCAGCCTAAGCCTCACAAAGACCCTCCCCCCAGTCTGCCACACTGAGATACAAACTTAATAAACCATGTCAATCATGAGATCAAAGCCACTTATGTATAGTCACACTCAAAATACAAATTAATAAATAATAATAAAAAGCTTACTTTGATCACTTTGTTCTTTTCACTCTCTAGTGTGTGTACATACAGCCAATGTTTTTCTCACACAGCCAAGAATTCATCTTTTATGTATGCAGAGGAGCAAGATTACATAAAAACATGGTTAAAAGATGCATGAGCTTAAAACACATTTCTAGACCCTTGTCATATGTTATAAAGTTGGTTGGTGTTCTTTTGTTTTTCTTTCAAGTTGTCATTTCATATCTCAGTATTTATGCCTTGAATAAGCACTTACATATGGTAATCTCATCTCAAGGTCATCACTAATGTAAGTGTACTTTCAAGGCAGTGAAACTTTGACTTAGACAGAATAATGGGATGATTAATCTGTGACACGCTTGATATTGTAAGAAACTCATGGAACAAGGGGAAAGCAGATTTGCTGATTTCACAAGAAGCTACAGATTGGATTGAAGGTTAACCATGCAAGGAAATGGATTTGGGAAATTTGAAAGAGACAAATGGACAGAGATAGACATGCAGTGCAGCAGGCGGCAGGCTGGTTGGCAGGCTGTAGGACTAAAAACATGGAATAAGTGAGCAAATCACAACATCAGTAAAACTGAGACCAATTCTCTTCTCTCTTTTCTCTCTCTCTCTCTCTAAAAAGCGAGTAAAGCGAGAGTAGGGGTAGAACAATATATCGGTTTGTCGATATATCAAGCCAATATTAGTATGTATAAATGTAAAATTATTATTAGTAGTAGTATTATTGAGAGTTTTAGTGTCTTTTAGTGTTCAGATAAGAAGAATTACAGTTCTGGAGGAAACCCTTGATACCTTATTATATTTTATTTTATTATATTTTATTATATTTATATATATAAATATCTCTATATTTATATTTATATTTTTTACATTAAAATTATCAAATTTAAAGATCTTGAATATCAGCACACAATATTGGCAGCAAGAAAAAAAATAGTCAAGGCTAAAATGGTAAATTGACTGTAGTTATATAGTGCTTTTCTAGTCTTTTCTGACCACTCAAAGCGCTTTACACTACATTCACCCACTGATGGCAAGGTGCTATCATGTAAGGTGCCAACCTGCACATCAAGGGAATCTAACCATTCATACACATTCAAACACTGAAGGCGCAGCTTTGGGGGCAATTTGGGGTTCAGTGTCTTGCCCAAGGACACTTCGACATGCGGACTGGAGGAGCCTGGGATCGAACCACCGATCTTCCGATTAGCGGACAACCCGCTCTACCTCCTGAGCCACAGCCACCCCATACAACATTACAGAACACATGAAACATTAAAAAGTAATTCATTTTTAAAACACAATAATAAAATGTTTAGTTTAGTTCTGACAGCGGAGAGGCAGTTTGGATTTGTGAGGGGTCGACAGAGCTTCGTTTTCTGACACTTTTGGCTTGATGCGAATCTTCGTCTCCTTCTTCCCAACCTTCTTTTGCTTGAAGAAAGGCATTCTGCTGTTCTCATTGCAGACCAGGTTCTCGTCGATGAAGGACGGTGGCCAAACTTTCATTACAGGTACTCAACTCGTCCTCCAAAGAGTCATGGTCAACCTGGTGCGTTTCCTCCTCCTCCTCCCTCAGGTCCGCCAGGTCTCGGACCAGGCCGCTGAAAAACACACCTGTCTCCTTCATTGCCTCCACCTTGTTGGCCAGAGCCCGCTGGGTCTCCACGGTGGTCCTCAGAGTATCGCTCAGCTCCTTCACAGCCCTCAGACCCATCAGAGTCTGAGCTACGAGAACCTACTCCATGTCCCGCTCATGCTTCTCCAGTAGCTGCAGCAGGCTGTCCTTGTTCTGCACACACAGCGCCTCCTGCTGTTGGACTTTGTCCTGGCAGCGAGCCACGCCCTCGGCCACCAGGTGCCTGACTCCGCCCTTTACGGACTCCACAGTGGCCAGAGCTCCTTTCAACGCTGCCTCATTCGTCACAAGCAAACCATCTATGGCCTGAGAGTAGCTGCTGAGCATACTGTGGTGCTTGGTGCCTTGCTGCTGGATACAGTGCTGCATGGTGCTGAACGCTCCCTCCATACGCTGAGCAAAGCTCTGCTGGATCTGCCTGTTGTGGTGCTCCACCTTCTTCTTCCTGTCCAGCTTTTCATGGAGACCCGATACGTCACTGGTGCTGGCATCCACGGTGCTCAGCAGCTGGCCGGCGGTGTTGTAGAGGGACTCCTGGGCAGAAGTCAGTTCAGAGCAGATGAACTCCTCCTGAATCAGCTGCTCTTTGGTCTCCTGGAGGTTTCGGCTTGTCTCCTCCAGCCTCTGCTGCTTCTCATCCAGGTCCACAGTGCACTGCTCCAGTCTGGTTTCACGGTCCTCAAACAGCTCAGTCACCTTCTTCAGTTCCTCCTCCATGGCAGCGATCCTCTCGGTGTACTCTGCCATCTGCTCCTCGTGAGCGGCCAGGTCACGCTTCAGACGCTCAATCTCCTCAGTGTATTCCTTGATTAGCTTTTTCAAGGCTAAAATCAGTATTAGCCTTGAAAAACTTGGAAATCCCTAGTGGAGAGATACACGCTGTCACATCTTGCTCCTTTGTGATTGCTGCTATGGTTGTGGGGAAATATTGGTGAAGAAATATTTGAGGCAAAGTAAGATCCCTGTAATTGCAGCTTTAGTGTTCTCTTTGCAAATATCTCAAGAGGATAAGAGCTGAGGTTAGAAACTAACTACAGCAATGGCAGTGTATGTTTAAATAGCCACAGGGACAACATGCCAAATTGACACCATAGACAAAGGTGCTGCTAAAACTGGTGAAAACTGAAATCCTGTCTCCTGCTTGCAGTCTAACTGCAGTTCACTCCAATAAATGATAATACAACTTTCCTATTTCAGATGATCAATTTTTAGAAAGAGAATTTTAAATGCTTTTAGTTTCAATAAGTCATTAACAAATTTCTTACATAGATTTTTTATTGGCAATATTAAAACCAGTCCATTCAGAAAAAGAGCATTTCCTTTCTAAATTAACTGCATTGATATACAATTAACCTCAATCATATGAGCAGTGGGTTGCCAAGGATACAGCATTGTGTAGGGCTCTGTTACACAGAAGAGACTGTACTCTTGAGGCTTGTCATCACTTTTACCCAATCTCTGGTACTCTAACCTAGAAAAAAACCTTAACAAAACTTTCAAGGGCCATTTTCAATCAATTTTGACTCCTTATCCTTTGAAAATGGTTCCATAAAAGCAGCAAATCTGTCTGGATTAGAGGAGATATTCAGCGAGGATTCCCTAAAAGCTTTGAGAGCTTTTCCCTCTTTCTCCTCCTTCCAAAGGATCTATGATACAGCAGTTATCAGTTATAATCTTGTGTACTTAACACAGTCAGGGAGAAGCGTCATGATGGAGGTTATGAATTATGTATTGGTTTAAAGGAGAAAGGGAAGGAATAGAAGTGGTGAGAGGGAGATAACTCAGACAAATGAAAGCAAAAAGCGAATGGGTGAAGAGATAAAGAGATTTTGTAAAGAATAAAAAAATCACAAAATTCTCACCGACTGCCTCATCTAAATTTCAGTTTGAAACAAGAGTTATTAGCATGGCTGGCTGCTCGCTCATGAGGGTCAGATAATGACTAACAAAATAAAGAAACCTATCTACTATTACACCAACTATTCCTGCATATAACTCTATAATCTTTATAATTGGGGCAGTCTGTATCTGCCCCTTCATTCAAATGTGCTTGAGGTCCCTGGAAGGACATGCCATAGAGATGGAGACATACAGATACATTATGAATAATAGTTAAGTTAAATTCACAAAAAGAGCGAGGTTAACCTGTTTTAGGAGAAAAAGACTGCAGACTCACCATCCTCACTTCAGATTACCCTGGTACATTTTGTTTTTGGTATTCTTTTCTTTGGGAGACTGTACTGGTTGGAAAAAGGTCAAGAAGTTAAAGGTGGCCAAAGCTCCCCATAACATGTTGGTGACTGAGGCTCAATTAGCAAGGATAAGCCTCTCATTAAGGACCTGGACAGTCACTATGGCAGCACAGGTTAACCATATAAATACACCCACATGTTTACATAGCAAGGGCAGGTGGGGGACTGGAAAAAATGCTAAACAACAATGTTGGCTGCCATGACAACACAGTAATGAAAGTGAATACGTGTACACGTACACGCATGCACACAAACACAAGTTGCACGCACAGGTCAGCAAGTGTGTACAGATACGGACACACAAAGACGTCAACACAAAGCCGACGTGGCTACCATAACAACACATGTAAACGGCTGCAGTATTAAGCCCGTGGTCATAGTGAACACTGATCACAATAATGTTAATCATCCTGAGGGGAGAATGACAGGTTTTAAGGTTAGAGGAGAAGGGAGAGAGATTGAAAGGTAAGTATAAGAAAACACAAACTAATCTGCGATGAATGTCAATGTGCTGTTAAAAATGTTTGTATATTTGTCATTACATTTAAAAAATCTGATTATTTTTCATTTTACATGCTTCTAAATTTGTAGTTTTTACCATGCTGTCCTTACTTAATCAGTTGAGACGCTGTGTCAGGACCTGAAGCATCTGTTCATGGGAGACCTCAAACCTCACTGAGTTGGAAAGCATGACTGTATATGCAGAACGCACGCATACACACAAAAACACAGAAGCGCATGTTCACACATCCGGGTGCACACTGGAGCATGCACACACTGCTCGTACACATACACACACGCCACACACAGAGCCCTGAGGTCCTCTTTTCCAGTCAGTGATCCATCTAATTCTGAGCAGATGGACTGTAGTTGAAACCAAATGGAATCAGACCTGACAATCATTATACAAATTATTTAAAGCAGTGTTTTTAAAAGTTGGGGGGTCAAATTTGGGTGATGAGAGAAATGAAATAGCCTTGAAATTCTTCTTTTTTGAATATTATTTATATTTATTTTTTTATATATATAAAATAGTCCATATAGTTAAGTGGAACAGATACAGGGGTCCCCTTAAATTTTCATCTTTCTTTCATAACTAGTGAAAACTACCACATTGCTAGTTACATGCTTGCCACGTTTTGTGTACAATTTGTTCAATTTGCGTACAAGTATCTACTGCCTGAAACATCAATCCCCAAAGCTCTCTAATAAAGAAACAGGAAACACAGACAACATTGCCTCCATGCTTCATCAGACTGTCGACCAAATGCTTAATGTATAATTCCCATTTCTCAAGTAGGTAAGTTCCTTACATTGCAGTTACCAGCACAAGCACAGCTGGTATGTCAACTTTGCAGATGTCCATGGGCTTGGGGCGCATGAGGTGAGTTTCTTACAATACTGTAAATTTCCAATATTTATTCCTAACTTCTGTTCAAGAGAGGAAACGTACCTTTTTTGGAGACTGTTTTTAGCATTGGATCCTGTTTTTGGCATTGAATCCTGCACAACAGCTTGTATTTTGTCTATTTTTTCTATGGAGTTGTAGTACAAAGTAATAAAAGGGACAACTTCAGCTAAACAGTTATAGCTGCTACAATTGCAGTTTGAATCCACTTCCAATAGTAGTTGGCTAGATCCTGAGCGGACACCTCACAGTGATCCTCTGAACCTGTGCTGTGCACTGACAGCTCCAATGAATACTTTATAGCTCCTGCTCCTGCTCCTTCAAGCAGCTCCTCCAGGGATATGAAAGTGTCTTGTTTTTCTTCAAACTTGTTACATACAACTTTTTAACAGCATGATTGTAGATGGAAATTAAGTAAGAGGATTATTTGGTAAACGATGTGCTTGCCTGTATGTTTCCACTGTCATTAAATGCTATAGACTCCCATTTGCCATATTCAACAGTTGGCTATGAGGCACAGTCAAGTTAGAACTAAGTTAGTATGTTAAAGTGTGTTGAGAGCTGGATAAAATTAAGAAGTGCCAGGTCAGTGCTGGGACACCAGCTGTTTTTTTTCTTGCCTTTATCACATTTTATAGAGTGTTTGTACAGTGATATTTTAAATCAAACTGACCATGCAATACACCAGCTGAAAGCGTGAAATCTCACAATTCAAAAAGTGTGTAAAAGAAATTCTGCTATCTTACAGCAAATACTATCTCCTCTTTTGTAACAGGAGTGCTAACAAAACAGGTATTATTCTGCATAGTGTTTGCTCCAGCCAAAATGTGCTGAAAAAACCAACCTACATTGTATCAAAACACATTACAAAATGATTTTGAGAACTACACGCCTGCACACAGACACACACACAAAAGCTGCATGCACAGTGTGTCATTGAATATGTATTCAAAATAAATGTAAAAAATGAATTTAAAATATATGTAATTTGTGTTTTAGAAATGCACCATGGGTTATAAAACAGTAATACTATGAGAGAACTATGATCATTCACTCAACCATATTTTCTACCTAGACTCAAAATGTATTGGAATATTTTAAATAATCCTGCAGGTCTTTCCCAGCCAGGTTATGCTTACTTGCATGCAAACATGCAGGCCGGCAATGTCACTGAGCAGCAACGGCTGAGCGGCAGAGCATTGTGTTCTCAGTCAACCTTGCAGATGACCAGAGGACATGACGAAGTTTAACAGAGACAGTAAGTGAGAGAAAGAGAGAGACAGAGCTGCAGAAACAGAGACAGAGAGAGAAAAAGGTATAGGGGAAAAGACAAACACATCATTCACACACAGGCGTACACATGCAGTGACACTGACAATTTGACGGAAGCTTTACAGTCTCTGTGAATAATTTACCACAAAACGAATATATGGAAGACAAGCAGCAGTATAAGTTTGAGACAACATACTGTACATTTCATAGCTTTTCATTCCCAAAGGATTAAATTCAGTCATCCATTGAGTTTTCTCTTTCCATATAGATGAAACAGTTCTTATAAGCAGCAGAAAACCCTCCTTTTTCCAAGTCATTGCAACTATCTCACTTTAGCATGCACA